>CM024644.1:28891769-29491769 GCA_014182715.1 Eucalyptus cloeziana | reverse complement strand
AACTACCCCCCGTGGGCTCGCCGAACGAGAGAACCAGACCCTCGCCTGCAAAAAACTCTGCACAAGAACAAAAGAAATTCTGCAAAAACCATTACTTTTTCCCTCCTCGAATCTCTCTCCTTTCTCTCTCCGCATTGCGATGGCAGTCGCGCTGCTCTGCCAATCGCCCCCGCCCATTAATGGCATTTACTCCTTTGCCACTGACCGCTTTCCCTCGCCGCCATCACCGTCGTCTCCGACCGGCGGTGCCGTCGATGTCATATCAATGCTGAACAGGCTTCGACGAGGGAGCTCTGCCGCCGATGCCGCTGCGGCGTTCTAGGGCCGGGGGGTTCTCGTGTCCCGCTTTTCACGTTACCTCCACCCCCCGTTCCCACGTTCAAAACCGTCGTTAACTTCGAAGAGGAAATCGGGAGATATTCCCGTCTACAGTCGCACCCTCGTGGTGGTCATGGGGGACTCGGCATTTCTTTATTAATTCCCTGCTGGCTTCTGGTCCGAGCTTTTCAAACTTTGTCGTTTCGCGTTCGTTGTTTTCGCTTGCGTATATGTGTACCCTTTTTTCTCTCTAATTGCTTTTGAATTCAAGATTCTCCTTAGGCACACACTCTCTCTCTTCTTGGGACTCTGACATGCTCTGTTACGGAGAAATGAAGTAGTGTGCTCTGTGAGTGGCCGAGTGTGTGAGCTTTCTGCGCGTAGAGCGGACACTCTTCCTCTGTTTTGTTTGAGCGAAGTCGAAGCCGACACTGTTCCGAGCTGCACTGTTTGTGTACTAAGGCAGCAGGTGCCTTGCACGTTCTTTTTTTTGCCTTGCCCTGTTCTCTTTACTGTTTTCCCCACCCTTCTCAGCTGTCTCTTTTCCTCTATTTTCGGTGTAGCGACATGCATTTTCTAAAGGGCGAGCGTGTTGTCTTTTATTCACGTTCAGGTGCTGCACTCCTTTTCCATCCAGAAATCTAAGCATTTCATATTCTGCTCATCGCTTCATTTTTGCCTCAGTTTATCTTTTCCCCCCAAAAAAAAAAGTCTGAAACCCTGCTGTTGCTTTGCTCCCCTCCTTACTTTCCTTTCTAGCCAAAAAAAAAAAAAAAAAAAAAAAACTCCTTACTTTCCTAGAAGCTAGAAAGCTAGAGCCGGTGGTGACATGCATTTGGAGAGCGTGAATGAAGTAATTTCTTTTTTCCTAATTTTGATGCGCTGTGCCTGTGTGTGTGTGTTTGTGTGTGTGTGTGTGTTCGAACCCTAAAAAGTAGAACGACGCTTTTGCCTTTTCAAGAATAGATTAGTCCGGTAGGGTATTCTTTTGATAACTTTGATGGTTATAAATTTTATTTTCTTTCAGGGTCGCTCTGCTTTTCTTTCAGCTCTTGAGATATAGAGCATAGTGAGAAGTCCACTGTTCCTGTGGTGGTGGGTCTTGAAGAAAATGATGGATGGTAGGCGGCATTCGGTCGATATTCCTATTTCCAGAGCTCTCGTGGCGCTTAGGAGAGTGAGGTCACTCAGGGATCCTTCGACGAATTCCATGAGCAAGTTTTCTGCTTTGATCGAGAATGCTAATTGGGAAACCAATTCAAATAATGGCATATCTCTCCGGTTTATAAACAGTCCCCAAGAAGGCGCCTCTGTCGACAAGGGTCTAGTGGGAAAGGGCCATGATATAAAATGCTTGGATGAAGATGATGTTAATCCAACACCGAGGAAGTCTAAGTTAGTTAATTGTGAGAATCGCTGCTTTGTTGGCGATGCATGCGATCCAACTTGGAATGCACCTTCAGGAGAGCTGGATTTTTGCAGTAAAAAGCAAGAAGAGCTTATTGGGCTAACAAATGAAGTGTATCGGCATGATACTACAGACAAAGGGCTGGACTTAGTCTGCGTAACTCCTAGCAATCGTATGGAGGATGTCGATTCGTGTAGTGAGATGTCAATGGGATCATCTCGAGCAGAAAAGATCAAACATACTGCTTCAGAACGAAAATCTCAGTACAGGATCCAGAGAAGATCGGGTGGTGTTGTTGGTGACGTCGAAAGTTGCGCAGGTACTCCAAGAAATATGGGAATTGATGCTTATTTAGGAGGTTCAAGCCGTAGCCCGTCATTGTTTGCTAATGAAGTTGATGCGGATGATCACTTTCGGGATGGATGCAGCGTTAGCTGCTGCTGGTCAGGGACCCCGAAATTCAAGAGGTCAATTGCTTTATCCGATGTTGAAGACAGGCCTCTGTTAGTTGAGGATGTGAATGAGGCAAATCGATATGGATGGAGAGATATTTGCAGAGATGATGAAAGTACTCTGTATTCAAATATACAGAAGCGACTTGGTCAAAGGTCAAAGCCTAAATCTTTCAACGAATTGGTGGGTCAAGATGTAGTAGCAAAGTCTCTACACGGTTCTATATCTACCGGAAAAATACCCTCCGTATATCTCTTCCATGGCCCCCGTGGCACTGGCAAGACTTCTGCTTCGAGAGTACTTGCTGCTGCACTAAATTGCCTTATGTTGGAGGAGCAAGGACCATGTGGATTCTGCAGAGAATGCACAGTTCTCTTTTCTGGATGGAGCAGAGACATTAAGGAGGTGGATTCTTTAAAAATAAACCGCACAAATAGACTTCGATCCATGTTGAAAAATGCGGCCATTCCCCCAGTTTCTTCACGCTTCAAGGTTTTCATCATTGATGAATGCCAATTGTTGCGTGCAGAGACGTGGGCTATGATTCTGACTAGCCTAGAGAAACTTCCCCAGCACGTTGTGTTTATTATGATCACTTCTGAGCTTGACAAGCTGCCAAGAAGTGCCTTGTCACGTTCTCAAAGATATCACTTTCCAAAGATAAAGGATGCAGATATTGCCAACAGATTGGGTGAAATTTGCATAGAAGAGGGTCTGGACTTTGATCAAGTTGCCATAGAATTTATTGCTGCAAAATCAAATGGTTCCCTTCGGGAAGCAGAAATGATGCTCGATCAGCTCAGTTTACTTGGGAAAAGAATAACAATGTCCTTGGCCTATGAGCTCGTGAGGCCCCACACTTTTCTCCTTTTCATGCTTTCAGTTCAACCTATATTAAATTATTTCAGCTCATGCTATATTAAATGAATCGTGATTGGCCATCTTCTCTTGTGCAGATGGGAACTGTATCTGATGATGAATTGCTTGATTTGCTTGATCTAGCTTTATCTTCTGACACTTCCAATACAGTCATAAGAGCTCGGGAGTTAATGAGATCAAGAATTGACCCAATGCAACTGATCTCACAGTTGGCAAATCTTATCATGGATATTCTCTCGGGTCAGTCTCAGGAACTAAATTCAGAAGCCCGCAGGAAGTTTTCGAACATTCACACCTGTAAGTTGTGAAGCCTGCTACTTGAGTTAGTGAAGGCCAGAAGCATTCATATTCATGTATGCATATTAACATGTCATCAAATTGCTCCAATATCATTACATAAGGTCATGAGATGTAATATTGTATTTCACCATTATAAATGGCATACGAATATTGCGGATATGGTGCACCACTAACTATGGATGATATGAGGAATGAATTTATGAATTTGACTGCTGTCATGTATGTTGCTTCTCTTTGGTTTTTCTTGGTAGATTGTGGTGCTTGGTCTTCCATGATTGATGCCTAGTTTCCTTGAGATCTCATTTTCTGTACCAGTGGAAATAGGAAGGAGCCAGCAAGCGCATGCTGTCATTTTGTAGCATTACTGCATTAGTGTGATGAAATTCTATAGTTATTGTCCCTTAGAACTTGATGACTTTTCCAAGGTCCTCAGACATGGGGCAATTGAAAGCTACGATAATCTTTACACAATGAACTCAAATGAAAAACATGAACTTGACAAATCATATAAAGGCGGTGCATGTGGTTATGTCTGTGATGGCTGATGACTGGGAAGCGTTTTCTTTTTCCTTTCTTTTGCGGGGTGGAGTGTTTTTGCCTTCAGTGATTAGGAGGTGTTAATGAACATTTAGTGCGGTCCACTTGGTTCTTTCATTGGTATGGTCCGCTTTTTGAGTATGTTGAGTATTTTGAAGGCAATCGACTTCATTTGAAAGCCTTTGCCAACTCAAACTTTTTTCGATTGAATTAAACGTGTCAGCAGCAGGGCTTTACCTTTATTCATCACATCCTTCATTTATTGTCATTTAGTGCAATTAAAGAATCAAACCCTGGTCCTTTTCCTTTTGGCTCATCATTATAAGTGGATATTTCCTAATGATGTTTCACGCTGTCTTATTTTTTACTTTCACTATTATTACACTGCCACATTCTGCAAGTCCGTCTGGTCTCCATCTGGTCTCTCTTGCAGATCAAATGAGCTTGCAGAATGCAGCAATGTATCCTAGTTCATGTTAATGGACGTATTTTTCAGATAACATAGTGTGGGTTGGTGGACTGGCATGATGCTTGCTTAATTAGTTTCAGGCAGAATTGCTATCACTTTGTTCATGTTAGAGGACCTCTCTGGCACCTTCTGATTTGTCGTGTATTAAACTTTGAACAATAGAGTGGATGCTGATCACCTTGAAATGCTATCTTCTGACTGGAACTGGTTTCTTCTTCTAGCGGAAGCTGACTTGCGTAAATTGAGTCATGCTTTGAAGTTACTTTCCGAAACTGAGAAGCAATTGAGGATGTCAAAGAATCAAACAACGTGGCTCACAGTGGCGCTGCTACAACTAAGTTCTGCAGATTCTTCCTCTTTGGATGAACGTGATTCGAAATGTTGTCCACGGAACATGGAGAAGGGTGAGTGGCTTAGTTCAGTCACAGCTTTATAACAGAAGTCTTTGTTGATATAAGCTGGAGCAAGTTTTTGAGAGGGTGAATGTAGTTAATTCATTTGAGACTAATTATTGTTCAGATATAGATGGCGACTGTTGCAGCAGACCCTCTACAGAAGAGAGCAAGAAGCATTTCATCCATTGTTCATGTGATTGCGGTGAATCGTGTATATTGGATGCACAGGTAAACTACAGGGAAAGGCTGGATTCTATCTGGAAAAGGGCTATGGAACTATGTCAGTCAAAGGCTATGAAGAATTTTCTGATGAAACATGGAAGTATGTCCTCTCTTCATTTGGATCAAGGTACACAAGCTTCCTATCTTTGATAGACTCAAGTAAGTGGGTCAGTACAACAGTGTTATGAGAGAAACTAGTGATTCTGAAACTATTATCTCTTGAAATGATGAGCTGTCATTAAGAAACTTCGGCTTTTATATACACTTTACTCAAGATGCCTCTATTCTGATTTAGTGTGCCTGACCCCAGCATGATTATGCCTTGAGCCCTATGTTGCTGCCTTTATTAACTGGACGCAGATAGAACCCGTGCTCACATATTCAAAATGATCCACTTATGCCATTCTTCAAATGGTGACTCAAACCAAATGGGTACCATGATGACACCTCTTATGTCATTATTTGTGGAAATATTTGCAGTTTTTTTTAGTGTTCTGCATTGTGGTCAACTTGCCTTTGTTGCTTAAATTCTTTTCAGTGTTCGATCTGCATGTTGCTTTGTGTCATCTTTGCTAATTTGGCCATTAGGTGTCCACCGTAACACAGTAATTTGTGGCAATGCATCTTTGGTTGCCTCCAGCTTGAGCTCATGTGAATCCAAGCTCTGAACTCTTCTGGATCACTTTATTCTTCTACTTTTCTTTCATCAATCTGTATTAGGTCTTTATATTCACTGTAATATGTGATGACTGGACTTGTTCGACATCTCAGGTATTGCAGTTGCTAATTTGGACTTCAGTCATCCTGACTATGTGACAAGGGCTGAGAAATCATGGAAATTGATTGCCAGTTCACTTCAGTCCATCCTTGGCCGTAATGTAGAGATTAGAATCAATTATGTACCTTGTGCAGTGGAATCACAGCGTGTAAAAGTGAAAAGGCCATCTTTTAGTTTGTTCAGCTGCTCCCGCAGAATGCTGCAGAAAACACGGACAATTGTTGAACAAGGAAGCGATTCTGATTATTCTGACTCTACCTGTGACAGGTACACAACTAGGGCAAAAGCAAATCTAGCGTGCCCTTCTGATTGCAGATCTCCAATGCTGCATGTATGTGATCGCCGAATTGGAGCAGTAAGCACCTTAAGAAATGCCGATGGAAACTTTCTAAGTATTGGTACAGACATGTCCCAGAGGTCATCACACGACCTGGAGGGCCATCTGCCGGATCCAGAGTCTGATTGTTCAGGAAGAGAGGTGATCTGCTGTAGACACCGTGTAATCTCTGGCCGAGAGCCAGAAGTTCAGTCAAACTGTTTCCCCCGTGTTATGAAGGCTCAGAAGATGTCAAATTTGCCTGACACTCGACAGATGATCTGCCACGATATGCCTGAGGAAAAGAAGCTTGGTTTGTCCGTCCCTGGGAAAACGTCTACAGAGACGTTAAGCTTTGCCGACGAACAATTTCTTTTCTGCCGTACGGATGCTTATACGAGCGTCTCCAGGGATGCTGACACGTGAGTGGCTTTACATTCGTATTTTCTGTCACATCTCAGGATGGTTGTTTGCCAGAATGTGTGGATCACTTTGGTCAATGCTTTGTCTGCCATAATGTTAAAGTAAATGTATGTTCAGTAATGCTGTGCATTAGGCATTAAAGTGGAATGGTCGTTGAGATGATTCTGTAGCGTGCATGTTTGACTGCTTTGTTTGTGTTCATGGAAAATGACACTATTTATCTCAACATGCTCTTACGTAGTTGCTGCTGAATCTCTGTTTTTGCAGAATAAGGGAAAGTCCAGATGTTCTTTGTTGGCGAACCCCAATATTGCCACTTAGGAAGGTAAGCCCCGAGAAGATCTACAACTCTTATTTTTTGCAGTGGATCGAGAATGTAAATTTAGTAAAATGGGTTGAATGTCCTGTTAATGTTTCTATTTCATGTCTCTCCTTTTTGGCTCATACTAATGCATTTTAATCATTTGGAATCATCTCCCTTAAAGATTTGACTATGTGCTTGTTTTCTGTTGAATGACTCATTACTGCATCACATAACTACAACATGAAGAGGACCCCTTTTGTCGGTGCCCTTCACTTTTTGGACGAAGCATTCTCCAACACTGACCAAATGTTTGTTTTCCCAGTTATTACAGTCTTGTACAAGTTGCTTTGAGTTTGGTCTTGATCAGAACAAACCGTGCGAATGTTGCAGGCATGCGAAAGGAGGCATGATAGACAACGCGCTCACTTCGTTGAGTGGGTGCTTCCCTGCGGCGCTGCCAAGTAGTTCTGCTGTACAGAGATAGGGCGAAGAACCGATTACCCATCGGAGAACATTGATAGGCCGGATGTATACCCGATTTCTCCGAAGCACACGACACCAAATTGCTCTTGAATGGTAGGCTGGAGCCAATAATGGCAGTTCTTTCTCTCTGTATGGAAGGTCAAACTGCATATTGGGCGGCTCTGTTTTTGTATCCTCAATTTGCCCACTGGCTTCTAAGCCCAGTTGGGTAGGAGGCAGAGAACGGATCTTGGGCTCTCTTTCCTGCTTGCACCAGCGTTGCAAAGATAAGACATGTTCTATATATGCATTGGGCCCCTGGCAAATTGAAGTGAAAAAAAATCTTGTGAATTTTCCACGGCCCATTCCTCGGACTAAAACACACACACACATGATGATGATGAATCGATGAATCGATGATTGATGATGCAAATCCAGGTCCACTTTCCGACATCTGTCGTCTCGAGCATGCTCAAAGGATCAATTATTTAAGATAAAATCTTACTCGACACTCATCGAACGCTCGACCGCAACAACCCCATCGATCGACCTCATCGATTGCCGACGCCCGCCGCCCCCTCGCTTTTTCCTCGGGACCCTCTTTCTAATCACTTGACTAACGGCTAAGTTAACAGCTACAGTGCAAGGCACGTCGACCCGATCTGATCTCCTTATCATCATCGGCAAGAGACAAAAATAGAACCTATTTGTTCTCTCCTGTCCATTTCCCAAGCGCATGGAATCTTTAGAAGAAAAAAACAGAAAGAGGGGGAAAAGGAATTATTGCTATTCTCCAATGACACCATCCGAAAATAATTTTATAATTTATCTCGCCACGCCAGCGTATCAATCCATGTTTCCTTAGCCGACCAGTTAGAAAAAAAAAAAAAGAAAAAAAAAAACTAAGTAGATGCCAAAGGAGGTGGGGGAGAAATCCGGAAAAAGCGAAATTCTAGAGGTTCGATTCAGTGGCATTTTCGTAAAAAAAGGGGACCCCGGGAGAGGAAAACCCTAGAGCGGCTGAGGAGGAGGCAGGTGGCGGCAGCGGCCGCGGTGCCTGGCCCCCTCTACGACCGGGCTTGTCCCAAGAGGGACGGTGCCACGTGGAGGCCGGGAAACCTCCGCGGTGACGTGCAGCCGAAACCGCAGCGGTAGCCTCCCTATATAAACACCCTTTCCATCTCGCTCTATCTTTCCCCCCTCCTTCCGCTCTCTCTCCTATTTCTGCGTCTGCTTTTTCGCTCCATTCTCATCCGTTTCTCTCTCTATCTCTATCCGCATCTCCGTTCAACCGATCGCGACCCGGACACGCGACACGCGGGGAGAAGAAGGAGGAAATAAAAAAACAAAAAGGGGAGAAAAAGTAAAGCAGGAATCGGATCCACAGTTTTATCTCTCTCTTTTTTTTTTTTGGGTTCTTCCAGGGGACAAGACGGGACGGGACGGGACGAGGTTTTTGATCTAGGGTTTGCGTATCGGACTTCTCTTCTGCTGCGGCGGGGGAGCGCGGTGTTCCGTTGCGTGCGCGGCTTCGTCTCGCCGGCCGGAGTTTGGTTTCTCTCTCTTTCTTTCTCTCTCTGTTCGATTGGAGATCCAATCCGTGCGCTGCTGCGGCTGCTCTCCCTGTCTGTCTGTCTTGGCTCGAGATTCATCGTCCGGGCCAAGCGCAGAGGAATCGGACGCGCTTCGGTCCCGTCCGCCTCGCCGGTGCGATCGTTCAGGTTGAATCTCGGTTGTGTTCTTTCCGGTTCTTGTTTCGGTCTCGTGAATGTTTTGGTATTTTTAGTGATTTTTTATTTTCCTGCTCAAATGCTGCCGATTGGAACTCGCAGCTCAGATTGGCTCTCTCTCCCGTTCGTCCTGCTTCGTCCTGTACTTGAGGCCTTAGATTCGTTTTTTGAATGTGCGGCGAGCCCCCCGCGGTTCGCGCGTGGTTAGATCGAGTGGGATGATGATGGTAGATGGCGATGGTTAGGCTGCTGTTGGTGGTGTGGTGTTTTGATTGTCGTTTTGTCTGGTTTAGGAGTGGGCTGCTGCGCAGATGGCGTCGAACGAGGGGTTTCTGACGGATGAGCAGAGGGAGACGCTTAAATTAGCGACGCAGGCGGAGGTTCTGTCGTCCTCTCCCAAATCGCCTAAAACGCTCCTCGCTGAACATCCGTTAAAGGTTCCGGCCGCTGGCAAGGCGTCCATGGCTGGAATTGCCGTGAGGCACGTGCGGAGGTCGCACTCTGGGAAGTTTATACGGGTCAAGAAAGGTAAATTTGGTGCTCTCTAATTATGCTCGGGTAATGTTTCCGTCGAGAAGGATTTGGATGTGCGGTTCTGTTTGTCCTGGGTCTTGTGATCGTCTCATTGTATTCTCGTCATTAGAAGGGCTCGCTGCTACCACTCTACATTTTTAGTTCCTCCTGTTTTTGCATCCTGCGGATGTTTTCAGGAAAAAACACATGTCTAGGTCAAAGTTGATCTGATCATTTGAACTCCTATGAAGTCGTTGTGATCCTCTCTGTAAGAGTTTATTTCCGTTTCTTGCCTGAGACTAATCAGTTGATCTTTTGCGAAGTGCAGTAGTTAATCCTTCTTCTGATTGTCAACTATATATATAATAGATGATCAAGGGAATCCATGACCATTATTCCTCTTTTCCTATATTTTTGTATCGTGGATTTTGAAAAATGCATTGCCAAAAGTATCATCTAGTTTTGGAACCGTTGGAGTTGTGGTTTCGGGTCATATTCCGGTTTTTGGCTGCATTATGGGTGGTTAGGAGGCCTTTGATTTAATACCTCTTACAACTCGGAGTTGGGCTTTTTGTTTAGACTGATCGTGTGAGTAGCTCTGATGTTCTTCTATTTCCAGTAGCTCTACTGCAGCAACCCCAAGAGCTGCATTTGGAAATCTGCTTATTAGAGTTGGAATGAACTAAGGTTCCCCACCTAATCGCATGGGGCCATAGGCTTGTCATGTTTATTTATTGGTGCGTATTTATTGGATGTGTATCAATCTTTCTTGATTATGTGATTATGCTACAAAGGAGAGTAGCTCAATTTAGGTTAGTTCTCTGGATGCTGCTGTTATAATCAACTGCTTATGGTCTGAAACCGCTAATTGAGCAATCTTTTCTTTTTTTTGTGCATGTGCTATTACTTGTATATTGGAAACAGAAGGAGGTGGGGGGAAGGGAACTTGGGGAAAATTGCTTGACACTGATGGTGGATCACATCTTGATAGAAATGATCCCAACTATGACAGTGGTGAGGTAATGGCTGTTTTCCGCCTTTAATTGGTATTTATCACTCCTGTATCTGTGTGCTGCAGGTTAGCTGTTTTATTGATGAGTACTTGGTGCAAGTGTTGATTGTGTTGCTTCTACTATTTGTTTCTACAGGAGCCATATCAACTCGTTGGCTCTACAGTCTCAGACCCCTTGGATGAATACAAGAAAGCTGTTGTTTCTATTGTAGAGGAATACTTTAGCACTGGTGATGTGGACGTGGCATCATCTGATCTCAGGGAACTGGGCTCCAGTGAGTATCACCCGTACTTCATCAAACGGCTAGTTTCCATGGCCATGGATCGCCATGATAAGCAGAAAGAAATGGCCTCGGTTCTGCTCTCTGCCTTGTATGCTGATGTCATCAGCCCGCCACAAATCAGAGATGGGTTTGTCTTGCTTCTTGAGTCGGCTGACGATCTCTCTGTTGATATATTGGATGCTGTTGATGTGCTCGCACTGTTCCTAGCACGGGCTGTAGTTGATGAGATTCTTCCCCCAGCCTTCCTCACAAGGGCTAAGAAAACACTGCCAGAATCTTCTAAAGGTTTCCAGGTCATTCAGACTGCTGAAAAGAGTTATCTCTCAGCCCCACACCATGCAGAACTTTTGGAGAGGAGATGGGGTGGTAGTACACACATAACTGTTGAAGAGGTGAAAAAGAAGATAGATAATCTACTAAGGGAGTATGTGGAGACCGGAGATGCTTTTGAGGCATGCAGGTGCATCAGGGAGTTGGGTGTTGCGTTTTTCCATCATGAGGTGGTGAAAAGGGCTTTGGTTCTTGCAATAGAGACACGAGCAACTGAACCCTTGATAATGAAGTTGCTGAAGGAAGCCTCTGAGGAAGGCTTAATAAGTTCTAGTCAAATGGCTAAGGGGTTTGCGCGTTTGGCTGAGAGTCTTGATGACCTTGCTCTGGACGTTCCATCTGCAAAGTCCCTGTATCAGTCACTGGTTCCCAAGGCTATCTCTGAAGGATGGCTTGATGCTTCATTTTCGAAGTCACCGGATAATGGAGATGTACAAATTGAAGATGAAAAGTTAAGGCGGTATAAGAAGGAAGTTGTAACTATAATTCACGAATATTTTCTTTCTGATGACATTCCCGAACTCATTCGGAGCCTGGAAGATCTTGGAGCACCTGCATTCAACCCCGTATTTTTGAAGAGGCTCATCACCCTTGCTATGGACAGGAAGAATAGAGAGAAAGAGATGGCATCTATCCTGCTGTCTGCCCTCCATATTGAGATTTTTTCAACTGAGGACATTGCAAATGGATTTGTGCTGCTTTTGGAATCGGCAGAGGACACGGCTCTCGACATTCTAGATGCTTCAAATGAGCTTGCTTTATTTTTGGCTAGGGCTGTTATTGATGATGTGTTGGCCCCGCTGAATCTAGAAGAAATTGGAAGCAGGTTGCCTCCTAGTTGCAGTGGGAGCGAAACCGTGCGCGTGGCTCGATCGCTCATCGCTGCCCGTCATGCTGGCGAGAGGATTCTTAGGTGCTGGGGAGGTGGAACCGGGTGGGCTGTTGAGGATGCAAAGGACAAAATTCAAAAGCTCCTGGAGGAATACGAGAGTGGTGGGGTGGTGACTGAGGCTTGCCAGTGCATTCGTGATCTGGGAATGCCCTTCTTCAATCATGAAGTCGTAAAGAAGGCATTGGTAATGGCCATGGAGAAGAAGAACGACAGGATGCTGGATCTGCTGCAAGAATGTTACAATGAGGGGCTCATCACCATCAATCAGATGACAAAAGGTTTCACCCGGATCAAGGATGGAATGGATGATTTGGCTCTTGACATCCCGAATGCAAGAGAGAAATTCTCTTTCTATGTGGAGTATGCTAATCAGAAGGGATGGCTCCCATCTGCATTCGAGTCATCCTCATCACCCGCTTCAGTTGTGGCTACTTGAGAGGGAAACATATATTTCTGTCTTCTCGAGTATGTTGTAGCCTGTTACGTCATGTAACGACTTATGCTTTTCAAGTGCTTCAGAAGACCGATTAGATGGGGGCTATTTCAGTTCATCTTGATTCCTTTTTTTCCCTATTACCTTGTAGTTTGGCGACGGAGATCAGCTGATGTATAAATTTAGTTGCTTATCCAGCTTTAGGCTCATGGTGCATCGTATTTGTCGTATGCAGTATGATAGCAAGATAAGAATTCTTTGATGCGATTCAGCTTGTTTTCCGGTGTTGTTCTTTGGCCCTTCTCTTTATTTTTGGGGTACCGCGAGACTTGCAAGTTACCTCCACAATAGAATGCATTTTCAAGAATGGCTCCACTTCCCCTATGCTATTGGTCAATAGCCGTCTTAGATGTGAACGGGAGTGGCGACTTTCGTATCTCTGGTCACGGTGGACGTGCACTAGTCTCTCAGTTGACAAGTTTCTGCTCGACTGTCCGTGGGTGGATGTGACTCTGCATCTACGCGGTTGTGCGCGTGATTGATGGTGGCCTCAAAGGTCACAATGTTAGCAACGTTCCTGGGCTGGGACAGGTTGGCTGATTGGCCGAATCAAAGCTTCTCTTCAGCCACACAATTGTATTTGCCACTGTCTGCGAGTTTGTAGGACATGGTCTGCCTTGGGTATACCGGTAGTGTCATCTCTGAGGGCTTGATTAGATAGATCACGCAATCAGCGCGCAAATACCAACTTTGTTTTTAGTCATTGCCAACTGTCTTACGATGATAAATGCTCGATATTTTCAATTGCTTTTGAAAAATTGTCGGAGACTGCAATCGACCGGTCATATATAACAATAAATTGAAGGCTTCCGAATCATTTAATAGATTGATTTTGTGATTAGTGTTGACTTTCTAACATTACTCAATGATAAAACAGGAACTTTCTTTCGCTCCAAAGAATGCCTTGGTAGCCAGTTAAAATTTCCGCCAGCCCCCGTAATTAAAGGATGTCTTTGCCCATACATCCGGTACTAATTACTGGGGATGCATTGTAAGCAATCAGGTCAGACATTAGCCGAGGAGCCAACCTTGTCACACCAACAGAAGCACGTCAAAATATTTAGAATGCTGGAGTCCCGCAGTTTTGAGTATTCGTATCTTTTGGAACCAAACTTACCGTGGGGAGATTAAACAAAGGGCAATAAAAATTGCAAGTCCTGTACATTTCAAGGACTTCTTGTCCGTGCTTCGTTTTAGATTTATAACTCTACCGTCATGGATCTCGAGAAAAAATTCGAGAGTACATAAAAGAAAACTAAAAGAATTGGCCAAAGGACCGAGAAGCAAGTTGACTAGCTAACGTACTGCTTCTCAAGAAGGCTTCCACAGAATGTAAGATCAAAGCGTTCCTCTGGAGGATCTCCGATGCAATCAAAGACTGCATCAGCATTTACAAAGTCCTCCTCAGCTGTGTAACTGAAACCAACCGAAGTTACCCGTCAAATTAGCGATAAAGGAAATTGTGCGTTAAAGAGCACCAGCTAGATGGTGAAGTAAATGTAGTTACCCGCTCTTCGTCACAATGCACTTCATTCCAGCAGCTTTGGCTGCTGCGAGGCCTATGGCGCTGTCCTCAACCACAACACAACTGCAGAACTCCAACATTACGCAATAAACATCATGGTACCATGAGATGAATCTAAGATAGCTGATGAAACATATTTTAACTGAACGAAATAAAATATGGATAAGGGCGTTGAAGGGACTTGCTGGCAGCATGTGCTTGACCTCATAGTTTAGAAGAGACAGAGCCAATGGTGGATATATTACCTTGAAGGATCAACACTCAAGGTGCTGGCAGCCAACAGATAGATGGCCTGTTGAAGAATTAACGTCGATGAGTGACCAAGGACATGCATATTTTAAACAAATTAATTGGGCAAGGAAAAATGACTACACAAGATAGTTAAAGTTAGCAGTATGTCAACTGATAAATCTGAATTTTTGGGTGCAGGATGAATCCTATTTCCAGGGTTACTGACTTATTGAAGGTTATTTCGCCAATATGACACTTGGCAAGTCTCTGATCACTTACTACAATGATGAGAAGATAAAGACCATAATCAGATTATCCCATGAAGCACTACACTCTACATAACACCTTCATATAGATTAAGCAAAGGAGATAATTACAGGATCTGGCTTTTTACGCGGAACCACGTCTCCAGCAAATATCTTGATTTTTTCTGCTCTTTCAGGCCCAAGCAAGCATGAAACTATTGCGGAGACCTGAAACCATTGCATGACTTAGTGCCCACAAGAGAACTTGACTTGAAAATCAATACCTTCACATAATATAAATCAATAAAAATTGCAGCTTTTTCCACAAATGAAGCCAAATTTGAAGTTGAACTCTCTTTCTTTCAGATAGAGGAAAGCCATAAATGCGATTTTTGGTCTTTCATTTATAGAAAGCTCATACAAGAAGAATTTGTACTGGCTCAAATTCATTTTCTTTCGAGACTCTGAACCAAAGTTTTGAATAATCAGCATACCAAATTTACAGAGATAAAAAACTGGAAGACTTCATCTCATCCCCCATTGAGAAGTGCCATTAGCAAGTTTAATGCACGCAAAACATTATCGGCACTGCACAAAATATTAATTTTGTAGAACCTGCTGAAGCATACCGCCTTCTCATTCGAGGTACTGCAGACAGCAACTTGTACTCCTTTTGCTAGAGCTTGATCAACGAGCCTGCGCAATTGGTGAGTCTCTCAGCAGCATGACATCTGGAGAATATATATATTTGAAGTCATGCTTATCAGCTTCTAAAGAAGTGCATTGGAAGTATACACATTCCTACAGCGGAATTTAGACATTTGGATATGGATGCTAATTAATCTTTTGCATCAAATTTACAATTGCCGGCAAAAGAGCACATATCTGTAGTCATTGTCCACTGATGGGATCTTGCACAAGAATAGGATTCCAGAAACTAAACAGAGGTGTGCTTAACATCTGAACTTTAGGCCAGGATAAATTACAGTTAAAAAAAAAAAAATGCTAACAGAAGTTCATCTTTCAAGTCTTATAGATTGTTTATTGCAATTCTTAGATCCATAGGGCATCCAAATAGAGAGACACCGTAACTATTCATTTTCCATCAGTGTGGAAGTAATAATAGTGAAAACAGTCTGGGCAGAAGGTGAAGCGGATGGGAGATGACCTCAACAAATTAAAAGAGCAAAAACTGTGCAAGCAGAAGAACTGGCATAAAAATACTCTTTTTATTTTGGCGAAAGCATAAAAATAGAGAAACTGAAAAGGGGTCATGACAACGAACTTTGCAACACCAGGTCGAAGGGGCAGCAATTTCTTTTCGATAAGGGCCATGAACAACTCCGTCTTTCGCTTGTGAAGAGAAGCAATGAATTCCTTCCTCTCCTCTTCACTCTTTGGGGCTTTTTCAGGCCATCCTGTCTTATTGAAATACGCTGTCATCCTGTAAACATATGTGTAGTTAAATATCAGTTTAACATTCTTCTCCTCTCAAGCTTGAACGGCTATGTTCACCGTATTCTTCTCAAATTTAGAGAATTTCTTCAATGAATCTATGCAAGCCTACACAATTTAACTCCAGAATTCCCAGAAAATAATGACAAGATACCTTTCTTTTCCTCCACCAATTTTCAAAAGTTCTCCATACAAATCTACATCCCAGGTGACGCCCAATTCTTTCTGAGAAAATTATGATCAACCGGATGTTAGCGTTCATGCATGTAAATCATTGAGCCATAGTTATAAGGCGCAAATTAAAATTTCAACAGAATTACCTCCTCTGTTCCCATCAAGAACCACCTAATCTATATTGCAGCAAACCACCACAGTTCTCACATCCCACTAGAAGGAATTGGTTCATTAACAAAAGTTTTTACAAGAAATATGAAAACACGACCTGGTGTCTCGATTGATTTCTCTCTGAAGATTAAAGCTTCTCGAAAAACTTCAGGAAAAAAAATTATAAGCAAACGCTCAACTTCAGAGCAAAAGATGCTGAGCCCACCATTCTGGCTTCGCTAAAAAAGTCCGGTTGAATTTCTTAGAACGAATCGAATAAAGGGAACTCATCAAATTTCCCAATTACAAAGAAAGCTAGCTTGCGTTCCTCATGCTTTTAACATCTTTCAACACCACAAAGTCTCCGGTCTAATTGTGGAAAGAAGCTATAGACTTTCTTACAATGCCGAGGCCATCCCATTCCGCACCATCGAACGAACCAATACCAAAGCAATAACCACAAGGAAGAAGTGCGAACGTAAAAAGCAGGGGACGCAAGAAATGTTACTTCTTGAAAAGTATCGTTGAAGGATATCCGGTGGCCGTCCTTCTCGGTATCCACGAGCACTCCGTCGCAGTCGAAGAGAAGAGCCGACGGCAGAGGCGAAGCGGGCGAGGGCGGCGACGCAGCAGCAGAGCGAGCGACGACGCTCGTTCTCCCGCGAGCGTCTGCGGTGGTGGCGACCAGCCTTCGCGGTCTCGGCGGGTGAATAATGCTTGCTGCTCTGGCGCGCGAACTCGAACTCGAGCGAGGGCGGGGGACTTTGGGGAGCGCGAGACGGGCATTGGTCGAAGTCGAAGGGTTGGCGGGCGAGACGAGCAGCGACGAGGTTGAAGAAGAGAGCGTGGTGGCGATCGCCATTTCTCAGCTGTGCGGGATCGGTTTCGCTTCTTTTGGTTTCAACGGTTCTTGGTGTCCGTCCGTTTGGAAGTTAATCCACCAGAGAACCACACATAGTTTCCGAGTGCGCACTGCGCATACCGGCGCCATGTAGTCTTTCGCTGAATCGTCTTGGTTGAGGACATTTCCTTAGGAAAAAATGGCATGGTACTTGGATTTATGTCCGATGTGCAATGATGTCTTCAGACTTTTGATTCGTTTACTTTGGTTCTTGAATTGTTGAATTGTTGATAAATGTTCAGTCTAGTTCTTAGATTATGTGAAAATGTTCAACACCGTAAAAAAAACGCTTGGATTATCAAAGTAGAATATCTAATTTAAATTGGGATATAATAATTTACGTCATTAGATCAATGTTATATGTGTTAACGCTCTAATTTTTTCTTCTAAATAAAAAGATAAATGTGTTGATTTATCATTCTGAAAAGTACAACTCATTATATAGTAATTCATGTCATTGAAAAACATTTAATTGGTCGTTTGAGCAAATGGAAATATTACATTGACCATTTATAAATAATTTAGGGATCGCATTGAATAAATTAAAATTTTAGGGATGATATTATACAATGAGCTAAACTCTAAGGACCATTTCTGTGATTTCATCTTACTTTATCGAGTATCATATGGTGATAAAGAAATTGATCATTGTCATTTTGGGATCATGACACATACAGTTTTCGAACTTTGGCTTAAGGTGTAATGTTGTTCATGGACTTTTAAATTGTTTAGTGTGGTTTATGGACTTTAATTACTCGTTCAATGTAGTCTATGATTTATATGAAAATGTTCAATATAATTCTTACACTAATTCAATATTATGGCCAACACAAAATATTTTTGTATAGTCCGGGAACTGATGAATATGTATAAAAAATTTATAAATTAAAAGTTAAAAGAATCACACTGTACAATAAACTAAAATTTAGGACCACATGAAGCAATAACGAGTCAAAGTCAAGGGACTTTGTGTCATTGTTCCCTTATCGCTGCGATAAGGTCGGCCCGCCCAGAATTCACCGGCCCATCGAACTCCAAGGCGACGGCGGCGCCGCACCGCCTGAGGGGCCCCGCTCGAACTACAAAACGACGAGGACGGCACGCCGTTTCGTTCGACTTGCTGCGAGAGCGAGCTCCGCTCTGGTCGATTAACGATAATCATCATCTCGGAACGCTCTCCATTGTCCATCTCAATCGCATCAGGATCAAAGCTCTTCGCGAAAGAGATGATTTCCGTTCGCCTGCACCTTCTCCGGCCATTTCTCGACGTCTCCGTTGGCGTTTCTCGAGACGCTCCGGCTCCTGACCGTCATCTCGGAGCGACTCCCCGGTGATCATGGACGGCGGCGGCGACGAAGAGTTTCGTCCACCCGCCGGTGCCGCGGAACGTGGTTCCCCGAAGGTGAATCGGTTGTCTGTTTTTTCGGATCGCATTGTCGCTCCGAAATTTGTAGACGCAGTGCCGGAGATGTCGACTTGCTTCTCGTGACGGAGTCTACAATTTCTTGTCTTGTGCTTTTCTCGAAAGAAGCTTAATATTGGAATTGCTTCGGATTATTGCTACTCTTCGTTTCTAGCTGCGCCTGCGCTGGCGCTTGTTGTCCATATGAACCAGCGACTTCAAACGTTAAAAACAGATGATGTTATGTCCACCTGTCTGCTCTTATGGTTGTGTTTATTTAGTTTTTTGGAAGGTCGTGGTTTAGTGTTTTGGTGTTCTGATGAGCGCTTGTTTGGTTTTTGGGATTTTTTTTTTCCCTATTGCATTGGACTCGTTAGCATGAGGAGAGGAACAAGGATTCGGAGGAGGACGTGATCAGCGAACTGCCGCATGAAATTCTTGTCTCCATTTTGTCCCTTTTGACCTTGAAGGAAGCTGTGAGGACTAGCGTTCTTTCTCGGAGATGGAAAAAGTTGTGGACTTACACGACGGGTAGCTTGGATTTTGAAGATTCGAAGACAAAGCATGGCATCTTGCGTAACACGAAATCTTTGAGAGTGGAAAGGTTCAAGTTCATTGGATGGGTCAATCGGGTGTTGGACTCACATCAA
The DNA here is from genome assembly GCA_014182715.1 of Eucalyptus cloeziana. NCBI lineage: Eukaryota > Viridiplantae > Streptophyta > Magnoliopsida > Myrtales > Myrtaceae > Eucalyptus > Eucalyptus cloeziana. The sequence continues at coordinate 29,472,518 of CM024644.1, read as the reverse complement.
GGTTTGAGTATTCGTGAGCTTAGGGTGTGTTTCGATTTGAATAATCGCTCAAGGCGTTATGTAGATGAGTGGGTCGCAGCAACGTTGGCAAAGAGAGTTCAGAATTTGGAGCTGGACTTTTCACCCTTTCTCAAAGGGAACCATTCTACATGGTACACATTCCCCAGCAAGTTCATTTCTCCAAGCACCGGATGCCGTTTTGACTTGTCTTGCCTGAGGTCTCTGCGCCTGAAGTTCGTTAATGTTACGGATGAGATTTTGGAGTGCATCCTCAGCAGTTGTCCTTTTCTTGAGCGGTTGGTTATAGTAGGCTCGGAGCTTCTTTCGAATATAAAAGTTTCAGGCTCCTCTCTTTCTCTGAAGCACTTGTTTATATATTCTAATAACTTGAGAAACTTTGAAGTTTCTGCGCCAAATCTGGTATCTCTTGGTTACCACAATGAAACAAAAGGAGCACCACAAGTGCTCATCGAGAATGTTCCTCTGCTAACTAGTGTTTATCTTGGTGCTCTTTATGATCCTATTAGTATTTATCTACATCCTTTTTGGAGCTCTTTGCATCAACTGGAAGCTCTTCACTTACGCATGAATCTTTTCAAGGTGGTTTTGGTGGTTCCTGTTCAGATCTTGCTTCAAAGTTCTTTACATTCTTGATAATTGTAATGTGCTGATCCTTCAGGATGGTCTAGAGATACCACAGTTTCCAGTGTTATTTAATCTCGGGCATCTCGCATGGAGAGTTCGCACATCTGATACAGCAAGCCTCCTTGGTTTAACTCCTCTTATAGAGGCAGCACCATTCTTGCGTTATTTTGAACTTGAGGTAGATATTTCATTTTGGCCATGCTACGTTGGTGCTGCTTCATATTCCATCTCTGCAGTTTGTTTCCCCTTTTCCTAGATAATAAATATATGGGCTTCAGTAATGGCCCCAGATATATAATTCACTGTGGTCATATCAATGATTGTTTCTGATTCTATCACTTTTCCTAGTGTCTCATCAAGACCAGTACTTCTTTTATATACTGCATTTTCTGGCGATAACTACTACTGCAGTGATATAATGTTTGCACCTGGTATTTCATGCTTCTCAATTTGATGTTTCGACAAGCATCTATAGATTTTTATCTAAAATAGATCGCTTAATATTAATATTCATGTCGATCCATCTTCATTCCTTAGTTTTCAAGACTGTGTGGCTGCTCAGTCATTGCGTGACACACAGAAAGCTCTGTTTGATACCCAAGTAATTGTGGAATATGGGCGATGTCATCAACTGACTGAGTCTTGCTTTATGTAACCTTTTATGAAGGCAATAGGGAATTGCTACTCTTAGGCATGAATTGTTAAGACATTTGCAAATTCTCAGTTTATTGTGCTGGCCTGGCTGATCTGGGGGAGCTGAACTCGTTGTTTATAGGAGGTCCATAAAGTGGTTGGGCCACAAAAATTTGTTTTCTCATTCATTATGTCACATTATGACCCTAAGGTTCATGGCTGACGCTAGATGATATTCTTACTTGATGAAAGATTTTTCAATTGAATTTGCCAAGCCGAACCATATGGACCTGAATTATGTTCTACCTGTAACTGTATGCTGTTCCTCTGCCAAGTAGATGGCAAGAAATGGTAAAAGGTGTAAGCATCAACAATGGCTATCCTGGAAGAAATTCCCAAACAACTATTGTTTATATGATTGTCAAAGAATTCCATTTAAGTCTTAGTTGCATTAGGTGCTTGTATTATCACAATGTTTATTTTTGGCATAGTATTATGCTGGTGCTCTCAAGTTATACATAAGGCTTGATCTGACTTGTATTGCATGTGGCATATATGCTATAATTTTGTTGCAGCTGGAGTGGGCAGAACCATGGAGACGAAGGAATGCTAAAAAGGTGAATGCAACTCCGAATCAATATCTGAAGGTGGTGAAAATATGTGGTTTTAGGGGGTATGCGGTTGATTCGGAGATCCTCTCATATCTGCTTGAAAGGGCCACAATGCTCGAGGAGATTGTTGTTGATCCTCATGCTTGTTTAACGGAAGGAACTGCCATGGAGGAGGAACAGGCTGCAAGAAAAATGGCTGAGCAGTTGAAACCCAAACTACCTCATGCAGCTAATTTGATAATTTTGTAATCTATCAAGATCGAGTTGCATCATGTATTGTACATTTTGCTTGACTGTCCTCTACAATCTAGTGACTGAATGGACAATTGGTCCCATAAATTTTGAAATTGTTTTCTTTATAGCAAATCGGTCTTGTAAAAAACCATGTCCATCTGCATGTTGTTTCGCGTCGCCTCTAATTGCTTCTACATCTAACTTTTCAGATAGTTAACATACTGGCCTTACTGAAGTTTCTTCTAGATTCTGCACTTTCGCCTGCTAGTTCAACCTATTGCTGCATATGAAAGGTGAAAGAAAATGTACATGCCGTCATGCTTCGCTTGCAAAATGGACCCCTGCAAGCTGGAGAAATGAAATGGTGAAGTGCCCGCTTCTGATTTCTTGCAATAGTGGATGAATTCGAACGCGTTTGCGTTTGGACATCTGTCTACTCTTGTCAAATTCTGAAACGCTGTTCTTGTTGCCTTGGGCCTGTCACAGGACTGGTTCTTGCCCACATATCAGTTTCACATGGGGGTGAATTGATTCACTGTCCGACAAAAAAAAAATGCCCACCCAATTACAGTAGCAAAGCCATGATTTCGTGTTGAAAAATGGAGGATCTGAAATTTGGTTTCAAGAGGCTGAGGTAACTTTTGTCAGCCACATAATCGAGCCGTAAAGTGAGATTCGATAGTCGCAATGTCAACAGCAGTTGCAGTAACAGTTGTTGTTCTCCGGTTCTACTGCCCTCTCTTGAAAGCACAATGATTTTGTCACCTTATAATTATTGTATTATTTATTTCGCAGCTGATGTCATAGACAAAGACATTGCCAAAACACACAGTGATCCGGATCCATGTGTCCGGCATTTTTATAATTGTTCTAAAGAGAAGTCATCTGTGGACCGCACCATACAAACATGGACCTCCCAACCGAACTTTTATACTACGAATCGTGATAAATATCTCGAAATTATATTAAGCTAATGATTTTTACCGAGCAAAGTTTTTCGTCCCAACGATGGATCACGCCGTGGATACAACCCATCTCTAATCCAAAGAAAAGCCCAACACCAGCTGCAGAAGAATTCAATTGCAAAAAGACACAGGCGTCCAACCGCAATACCAATTCCGTAAAAACACGGACGTTTCTTTTTTTTTCTTTTTTGGGCCTACGTACAACTCCAAGTCGAAGCCTTAAAGGTTCGATTTTTGCAGAGCTACGGTCGCCATTTTTCGTCCCGCCGGACATCGCCCGATCGTCCATAACGGAAACCGCCGGGAAATGACGAGAAAGATGCCCGCGTCAACGAGAAAAAATTAAAAAAAAAAAAGGGAAAAAAAAGGTGGGGCTAAAAAATTCTGTAATAATTCGATTAAACCACTGTCGCCTACTGAATATAAAACCCCCACTCACCTCTTCCTACTCTCCCCACTCTCTTTCCCCCAGTTTTGCCCTCTCTCACTTCCTTTCTTCTCTAACCCCTGCCTCTCCTCTGCCCTCGGCTTTCACCATTCTCTTTTTCCTCTGCATTAAAAAAAAAACAGGGGAATACGCATAAAAACCCAGAGAAAAAATGCACAGAATATGTAGCGTGGAATCTGAAATCGCTCTTCGTCTTCCTCTGGCCTCGCTTTCTTCCGTTTAGCCTGCAATGGAGGTCTCCTGTGATATACCCACCAGAGAATAAAAGGGGGGGAAGGAAGAATCCCGAGGGCCAGCAGGAAAAAATCCCCCTTTTTTTCTGGTCCTGTTCTATGGCAGCAGCAACAGAGCCGTCCCAAGAGGTCTTCTCATGGCTCAAGAATCTGCCTTTGGCCCCGGAGTACCACCCCACGCTCGCCGAATTTCAAGATCCGATAGCTTACATTTTCAAGATTGAGAAGGAGGCCTCCAAGTACGGTATCTGCAAGATTGTGCCCCCTGTGCCCCCCGGCCCGAAGAAATCCGCCATTACCAATCTGAACCGCTCTCTGGCTGCTCGCGCCTCGAACTCCGAGCGTGCTAATTCCAAATCCTCACCCACATTCACTACCCGGCAGCAGCAGATCGGGTTCTGTCCTCGGAAGCCGTGCCCTGTCAAGAAGCCCGTGTGGCAGAGCGGGGAGAACTACACTTTCCAAGATTTCGAGACCAAGGCCAAGAGCTTCGAGAGGGGTTACTTGAGGAAATTTTACAAGAAGGGGTCTCCTTCGCCTCTCGAAATCGAGACCCTTTACTGGAAGGCGGCTGTGGACAAACCCTTTTCCGTGGAGTATGCGAATGACATACCCGGTTCAGCTTTTCCGCCGGTACGTTCGAAGAAGGGGAGGGAGACAGGGGAAGGTATGGTGACTGTCGGGGAGACCAATTGGAACATGAGAGGGGTCTCTAGGTCGAAAGGGTCGCTGCTGAGGTTCATGAAGGAGGAGATACCGGGAGTCACTTCGCCTATGGTTTATGTGGCTATGATGTTTAGCTGGTTCGCTTGGCATGTCGAGGACCATGACTTGCACAGCCTGAATTACTTGCACATGGGGGCTGGGAAGACTTGGTATGGTGTGCCAAGAGATGCTGCAGTTGCATTTGAGGAGGTTGTCAGGGTTCAGGGGTATGGAGGAGAGGTTAATCCACTTAGTGAGTCCATGTCCTGGCCTAAATCTCGAGTATCCCCTGTTTTTGTCATGGCTTTACATTTTCACCTGATGTTTGTATGGTTGCATCACTTTCTATCAGTTGTTTGGTTGTTGATAGGCTAGTTATATCTCTTCGGACTGCCATATCATCTCTCTCTCTTTCTCTCTCTATATATATGCTGGCGTTGGTTCTGTCACGGAATTTCCTGGTTAGAGAAGAGGTTAAATCTTTTAAATAGGATTTGTTGCATCGTAATCTCTAATGCTCTGATCGAAAACTGCTGGAAGAAGTGAGGGTTTCGGTTTTTGACCTTAGTGTTTAAAATAATTATTGAGGAGCTAGGGGATGAGAGGAATGCAGATCCATGAGGTTTGTCTGTCATTGGAATTTGTTTGTTGTGTGGGGTGGTTCGCAAGGATGCAATAGTCGGATGTAATGTGGATGTGCTAATAAAGTAAGTGAACAGAGTTAGTTAAAAATAGCAAGAATATTAAAGATGGGACAACAAAATGTCAGTTTATGATCCCTGGAGGTTTGGACTTTGCTGCGGAGTTAGAGGAGAAAGATAAAAATTCTTGCAAGACCATCTTGGGATTTGTTGACTGTCACAGGACATTGTTAGCCCATTCCTTCTGTGTTTTGTCTCACTTTGACTAGGAGTGAAGAATGATGTCAGATATGCTAGGTCATTCACTTAGGATTCAGGAATGGATCAATCAGGTTTATTGACATGGAGAAATATGCACACTTTATCTTGTCTCTTGAGCCTGCCATGAGAAGGATAGCATCATGAGTCTTTGCATGATCGTCCATTGTCTCATCAATTTCAACATTATTTCTGGTTTTTTTTTTCTGATTAACCTTTCTTGTTCACCAGTGACATAATTGCTGTTACAAAGCAGTCGGTTATGATGACTGAGTCTATGTTTCTAAATTTTTATTGTCATGGTCTTATCAGTTACATTTGCCGTTCTTGGTGAGAAGACGACAGTAATGTCTCCCGAAGTGCTTGTGGGGGCAGGAGTTCCATGTTGCAGGTGACCTAACTCATTTTGGAGTGTTATTTTCTTTGTCTAACCACCTTTGCTTGTAGCTAAGAAATACTGGACATGTCTGCTAGAAATCATCGTGCTAGTAATAGTCCGCACTCAATAATATTGTGATTTATGTATTGCTGAGATAGATACTCTAGTAGTTATTCCTGAACAAGATATTCTGTTAGGCCTTTTCACCTTAGTAAAGAAAATGGAAATGCTTGAGGACATCTTGTTAATGATATGTGAGTCAGTTAGTTGGTATTGTGAATATAATGCATCAGTCTATATCAATGATTTTTTTTTCCCCTTGATCAGATTGGTGCAAAACGCTGGGGAATTTGTCGTCACTTTCCCTAGAGCCTACCATTCAGGGTTTAGTCATGGTGAGGCAGCTTGTTTATGTGACAACTCCTGATTGGAAACAAATATCTCATGTCTTTGCAGTGGTCATGATTGTCTTTTTTCCGTATCTTTCCAGGGTTTAATTGTGGAGAGGCAGCTAATATTGCCACTCCCGAGTGGCTACTATTTGCAAAGGAGGCCGCTATTCGAAGAGCTTCAATTAATTATCCTCCCATGGTGTCACATTTTCAGTTACTTTATGACCTGGCTTTAGCATTTTGCTCAAGGTTGCCCCAACACCACTTCACATTTTATCAGTGTTAATTCTTCCATTAATGCTTACCTACATTTGCTCAGATTTAGAATCTATTACTTATCATGAATTAAACTCACACTGCAGTAGATTAGATAAAATATTCTTTGAGGACAGAGTTTGAAGTTCCATTGTTTGTTGATCAGGGTTCCTACATGCATAAATACTGGGCCACGCAGTTCTAGATTGAAAGATAAGAAAAAGGGTGAAGGAGAGTCCATGGTCAAAGAGCAGTTTGTACAGAATTGTATCGAGAACAATAAACTGCTTCATATTCTTGGAAAAGATTCTACCGTTGTACGTCTTCCTGAAAGTTCTCCAGACATTTCTGTTTGTTCAAACCTACGCGTTGGGTCCCATTTAAGGGTGAACCGCAGCTTGTCTGAGGATACTATGACGTCTCATGGGGGACTGGTGTCTGACAATCTTATTGCAGATAGAAAACAGACCATTGATTTAGTAGAGGATTTGTACTCAATGAAAGCGTTTTCCTCCTTTTATGAGAGGAAGAGGATTTTGTCAATGTATGGAACTGGTGATATTCAACCAACTAGAGACGGCGAAGGAGATAGTAAAGCACAAGGCGATAGGTTGTCAGATCAAAGACTCTTTTCCTGTGGCACGTGTGGAATACTGACCTTTGCTTGTGCTGCCATTGTTCAACCTAGAGAACCAGCTGCTAGGTATCTCATGTCAGCCGATTGTAGCTTCTTTAACGACTGGACTGTTAATCCTGGCGTTCCTACCAAAGGCTTCAATGTTTCTGCTGGTGCTGATATAATTGCATATAAAAGAAGAACACAAGCAGGTAGCATTTCTGAAATTATGTTTCTTGGTGCATTAGTAAAATTCTTTCTTTGGCCTGTGAGTCATTGGAGATATTTTTCAGCGACTTTAGTGTGACTTCCAAAATGAGCAAAAATTATGGCATCTCACTAGACATTCACTTCATCCCACTAGCGGCTACCAGCATTTCAACTTATCTTCTAGTTGTCTCTGGCAAACTTATAGAAGCCACAGTGTTGGTATAGTCATGCAGGAGAACTAAACTCCTGGATGTAGTCATCTTTAGTAAGGAATTTGTGCAATATTCTTCTGAACTTCCCATCTTTAACTTTATAATATTATTTACTACTTATCTTGGTTAACACGCAGTGATCAACTAGGCTCGCATGTTTTCCAATGGAACTAATTACTTGTGGCTTCTTTTCAAATGAAATGGATCAGTAGAGGCCAGTATGCATTCGATTGTCTCATGGAAAGCAATTTTGCTTAAAATGATTAACCATTTGTTTTGTACTCTTATGACTCAGTGGAAACTCAAACAGATTTAAGTTAGCAAGTTTTTCCAATCGTGCGTGTTGGGTTTAGGTCTGAACTTATAGAAGGACAAACACCACAACCTGAAGTCAAGATTGTTTCCCTGGATCCTCTTTCCCATATTTAATTTTAATGTCAACTTTCTCTTCTACTTCCTTTCCACCTCTCTTCTGCTTTCCTGTGGAGTTGATTTCTTTTGGAAATTTGCTTAATGGATCTTTGGACCTGCCTTATGGACATTCTGAGGATATTGGAGATATGTTTTGTTATTATGTTGATCTCTGGCACATTAGCTATCATAGGTTGGACTTTATTTTGCAGTTGAAACTATTTACTTCTTTTCAGTATGGTCAAATCAGATTGAATTTATTCAAAATCTTCTATACAAAGATGGCTTATTGTAACTTCCTAGGGCTATCGAACATCCTGAGCTGAAGTCCAAATATATCTCTCGTGCATCCATTCTCTATAGTGCATTCAGCCCCTGCTTACCTTATGCTATGGATTCTCTGTGTTCATTAGATAGATTTTGAAGTTCTTCACTGACTGTGGCTTGGTTTAAATGAATTTGCAGGATCTGTTGAGAAAAGTCGCGCTGCTGCTCTCTATGATGCCTCCCCACTTCAATCAACTAATTATCAAATCCAAGAAGCCCATCAAAGCTCTGAAGCTTTTTCAAATTCTGATAAATTAAAAGGGACTTCTGCCCTTGGTTTATTAGCTTTAAATTATGGAAATTCATCTGATTCTGAAGAAGATCAGATTGATTCGGATGCTCCTAATGAGACTACTTCAAGACCTCAGTATGGTAATAATAATCTTCCTGATTCAGCGTTGCCTCCTTTCTTGCCAGAACACCACAGTGGTCCAAATGGCGGTTCTCCTCATAATTGCTGTCCCGAAATTGGATATAGAGGAGCTAACTTTGTGGATAAAAGTCATCAGACCTTTAAGTACTCTGCTAACTTTAGAGCTGATGAAACCAGATCGAGTGAAAAACATGGAAGCACAGGTTTTCCTAAATCTGATGAAGACTCCTCTAGAATGCATATATTCTGCCTCGAGCACGCCATTGAAGTTGATCAGCGACTTCGACCTATAGGAGGGGTTTATATATATCTTGTGTGTCATCCAGGTAAACATTTGCTTTTGGTTTTTGTTTAAGCAGTTTAGCATTTCATTTGATAGAAGTTCTTTTACATCCAGAAATGAATGAAGAAATGTGTTGACCTTGCTATAGTTACTTCGGAAATGACCGAAGGAGAGTATTAGTCAATTTAAACTTGATGGTAGGCAATCATATGTGTCATGCATGTCTGCGTGCTTAGGCTATGTTAGCCTCTGAGAACCTGCTTCCATAGCTAAAGTCACCTTTTTCACAGAAGCAAATCGTGTCTTTTAATCAGATGAATAAAGTCTAGAACCTCCCATTCTTCCAGGGCAGAGGGTTCTGCAGAGTAGTGTTACATGCACAACGCACAGGCACAGCTATCCTGGTTTTTGCTGGCCAAGATGGTATAACCATAAGGTTTGCATGCATGAGGTTTTTTTCTAACTTAGGTTTTCTACTATCTTCAGATCTGCCTGGTTGGTTTGAATTGTCATCTGAGCTCCTCAATCATCAAATTTTGGTTTGCAGTTACTCTATTTGCATTTAAGCTCTAGCTCAATAATTGAAGCGACAATGAGCGCATCTTGACAATGAGCAAGGGATATCCATCTTTTTGCTAAAGAGAATGCATTGAACGTAATCTCTTAAGATACTTTCTATAAATGTCAACTAAGTACAATATGTAAATTGCTCCCGGTTGTTCAATCATTTAATAACTAGAGTCCCTCTTTGATAAATGATCACTATGAGTCAAACTCAATAGGATGTTCCTTTCTTCTGTACTTTTAATCGAGGACGATGGTGGCTGTGTGTCACAGAATTACGACATTATGGCATGTCTTTAACTTTACTTGTTTGCAACTTGTGCTCATATATCTGCAGACTATCCAAGGGTTGAAGCTGAGGCAAAGTTGCTGGCTGAAGAGTTGGGAATAGATCATTCATGGAATGAAATAGCGTTCAGGGATGCTATGGGAGAGGATAAGGAAAGAATTCAATCAGCTTTGGATAGTGAGGAAGCAATAGCTGGATATGGGGACTGGGCAGTAAAACTTGGCATCAATCTCTTCTACAGTGCAAATCTCTGCTCGTCTCCTCTTTATAGCAAGCAAATGCCTTACAATTCTGTGATATACAATGCATTTGGTCGTGAATCTTCCAGCTCACCTGCAAAGCTTGATGATTTTGGTCGGAGGCCAAGCAAGCAGAAGAAAAGTGTTGCAGGTAAATGGTGTGGTAAAGTGTGGATGTCAAATCAGGTCCATCCCTTTCTGGCACCGAAGGATGCTGAAGAAGTAGAAGAAGAGAGAAGCTTCCATGCTTCGATGACATCTGATGACAAGCTTGAGAGGCAATCTGGGTTGAATAGAGAAACCACCTTGGCAACTAGAAAATTTTCTAGGAAGAGAAAAATGGCCAGAGAGAGTGGGCCATCCAAGAAAAAGAGTGTTTCTAGAAAGGAAGAAGTTTCAGATGATGCCTTAGCTGAAGATTCTGAGAAACTCATGAGCATTCCTAAACACAAGACAGCCAAAAGCTTTAGGAGAGAGGACACAGTTTCAGATGATCAAGTTGATGAGATTTCTTGTTTGCAGCATCAAACAATTCCCAGAAGGAAGCAGAAAAAGTTTGCGAAGAGAGGATATGCCAGCTCAGATGATTCTCTGGAGGACAAGTTTAAAGTGTTGCGTGGAAAGAATTTTAGAAAGGCAACCAATTTCACATCAAGTGGTGACATGCTTTCAGATGATTCACTGGAGGAGGACTCTCAGCAGCAGGGGAGGATTCTTACTGGAAAGAAGACCAAACATTATGAGAGGGATGATGTCATGTCAGATGATTCGGAGGGGAATTATAACAAGCTGCAGCATCCAAGGATCCGTAAGAAAACTCCAGCTAATGCCAAATTTGAAGGTGCAGATTCAGACAGTTCACCTGAGGATGCATTTCCTCAGCGACAGAGAAGTCTTAGAAACCGAAAGGTGAATAGAGATACTCTAAGGATTAAAAATCAAGGTAACCTGTTGGAGAAACTGAAGAAGCCAGGAATTCCTAGGGTAACAAAAGAAGTTGGTGCTCGGCATCTGAAACAGGAAAGTTCTCGCCCTCGGAGTAACAAATATGAGCGCAGTGTTGAGCGATCAGATGAATCAGATGAAGAGGACCAAGAGGGAGGTGGTCCTAGCACACGCCTGAGGAAGAGAACCGCAAAGCCTACAAAGGAAAGGAAAGCTGATAAGCCACAAGGGAAGAAGCAAGCTAATAATGGTAAGAAAAATGTGAAAGCTGGGCCTACTGTGAAGCGGCCTGTGGGACGAAACGAAGCTAGAATGGAGAAGTTCGAGGAAGCAGAATACAAATGTGATCTTGAGGGTTGCACCATGAGTTTTGGCTCTAAACAGGAGCTCACCTTGCACAAAAAGAATGTCTGTCCAGTCAAAGGGTGCGGGAAAAAGTTCTTCTCTCACAAGTATCTGGTGCAGCACCGTCGAGTCCATCTCGATGACCGGCCTCTGAAGTGCCCTTGGAAGGGCTGTAAGATGACATTCAAGTGGGCCTGGGCTAGGACAGAGCACATAAGGGTTCACACGGGTGCCCGCCCCTATATCTGTGCTGAGCCCGGCTGCGGCCAGACGTTCCGGTTCGTTTCTGACTTTAGTCGCCACAAGAGAAAGACTGGTCACTCAGTGAAGGGCAAGGGTTAATTTAGGTGTACAAAAGAATCATCGCGATTTAAGGATTGCTAATGGGGCTTTAGTGGGGCTTTAGGGGGGGTAGCATCTGGTAGGTAGAAGTGGGATTCTTCCCTGCAACTCTTCATTTGACTTGGCTGTTTATTCCATTCTGATCTGGGTCTCCATTTGGTTATTTATTTGCTAGAAGCAGAGAGCATTCTTCATTTCTTGGAACACCAAAACCAATTGTTCTCAAATGTAAATCAATGCTGACCCCGACATGCATTTCGCTGATTTCTCTTGTAGGCCTTGTTTTTCTATGGGTGCTCGTTTTTCAGCAACCTGTTTGCAGCTAGTCGTGATGGCCGACCGGTAAATGGGCAGGGTCCGACACGATGTTTGATCGCCTGCGATTCCCAGATGTTGCTTTTCTTCATGCGACTGAGATTGTTTCTTTGATTTGCATTCACAGCTGCATAGATTCGGAAAGTCATATGTTGAATTTGGTCGGATGATGTTGAGTGGGCAAATTGACTCTTTGTTCCGTGGACCCTGCAGATCAACCATTTCTCAAGCCATGTATGCTTGCAGGGATGCAAAGAAGTCAGCTAGTCGATTCTTGATGGACATCTTATTTTAGGTCGACATGCATCGACAGATATTTCGTTTTTGTTTTTATTTCTATTCGAAATGATCAAATCAACGCCATTCCGCTTCCAAATTTGTTCTCCCGAAATTCGATTTTACGAGCACGCTCTAGTCACGATACCATGTCGCATTTGTTGAAGTAATTCGTCCGATAATAATATAAAATTAAATGTTAGCTTTCACGCAAAATAAAAAAGCCTATTTAATAGAAGATTACGAAAGAGATTTGTAATAATTTCGAGTGACTTAAACACTGATAAAGTATCGAGGGAGTCGTACCGGTTAATAATTCGACCAAACAGACCGCAGGAATGCTGTTAGGACATCGTGGTGACGTCATGATTGGGCCGGTCCCAATGAACCGGTTCGCTCCGGTCGGGTTTCCTGACTATATCGCGGGGTCTTCTAACAATTCCCTGCCCCCTCTCTCCCTCTCTCTTTCTTTGCTATTCAGAAGCGCATTCCACTTTCGCCGGCGACGTCTCTGCCAAACTGCCGGCGAGTGCGGACGGCGCCCGGGAGATCTCAGCCTGACTCTCTCTTTCTCTCTCCATCGCCGCGCGATCGTAAGTTCCAGTTCGTAATGTTAGCCAGCTTGTATGGTGATGTATATCTGTGTTTAGCCTTGTGTAGCGCACCAAGTGTTTGATAAAATTCCCAAGTCGACCCACTTTGTATCGGGAGCAGCAACAAGCAACCCTGAATTTGAATTCTTAAGGTTTTCTGATTCAGGGAGGCGTCCGGTGTGTCTCTCTGCATCTGTTCAAAGCTCGAGAGCGACCCTAGGTTTATAGTCCATGCCTGAAACTCATTGCATAGTATCAACACGCGCGCACTTTTCCAGGCATCTTAATATTTCAGGTTAATTCGTATAAGTTGCTTGATCTCAAGAGCTGGAACAAGATGTGGCAATACGTGACGGCCTGGCACAGAATATGGATAGTTTAGATGGTGCACATGTTTGGCTTTCCGTGATTTTGATGGCTTGTTTGGGAAAATTTTAAAGAGAGGAAGAAATTGAAGAGAACAAACTGGAAATGTAAGTGTGAAAGCAAATAAAGTCTTTCTTCCTAATGTTTGTTTGGACGAGATGAAAGCAGAAAGGATGAAAAAATGTTTTACAAAGTACATTTAGCATTACACAGTTAGAGTTTTGAAAGGAGCAAACTGTGTTTACTTCCTTCAATTTCTGGTAAGGACACTAGGGAGGGAGGGAGGGAGGGAGATCTCTCCATTTTTGGAGCAGTTGTTCTTATGGGTCCTAGGCGAAGTATCTTCTGAAGAAAGATTACTCTTCCTTCCTCCTCCTTTCCACTGTCCTCAGCTTTACTTAAGTGCATATGTGTTGATGCCATTTTGATTTCAGATATAAGTCACCGTCAATGGCCAGCAATTCAGCGTCTGAAACAACCGGTAATGATTCTTCGGGCTTGAAAGAAGCAGAGAAGCCTCATATTCAGCCATTAAGATTGCCTACAGCTGAGGAGATTCGTGGTCAGGATATTTGGAACAATTGTGCTGTTCGCAGTGTTTTCAGTGGAATCATGGGTAAGAGTTCTCATTTCTTTTGCTGCTTTTTTCCCCATTTAGTGTGTCAGACCTCGTGTCTCATGGGTGAAATGATGTTAAGGAGCCAAATTTTGCTGTTTGTAAATATGTGTCATTGAATTGCTGCAGGAGGTGGCCTTGGGATCTTTATGGGCCTGCTTCTCGGAGCACTGGACAATCCTATAATGCAGGACCAAATGAGCGGAAAGCAACAGTTCATTTACACTGCAAAGCAGATGGGGCAAAGAAGTTGGCACTCAGCGAAAACATTTGCAGTCATGGGCTTAGTTTTTTCAGCTGCTGAGTGTGTTGTGGAGAAGGTATCGTTGATCTCACAAAATGATGGTGGATGTGTATGTTTAGTGATTGTGCTGTTGTTCTATAGCTTTTGTCCTACTGCTAATGCGTTTGGTTATTTATTACAAGGCAAGGGCAAAGCATGATACAACAAATACAGTTGTTGCTGGCTGTGTTACTGGCGGTACTATGTCGGCAAGAGGTAGCCATTTTTTGTTGTCATCGTTCTCCTTTATTTCGTGAAGTGAACTTGAAACGGGAATCCTTATTGTATAATGTCTTTTGTGTACCTAGAGATAAGCACTGAAACTCCTTGTTTCACTTCATACTACATTTTTTCAGAAAAGTAGGAAGTCCAGTTTACTGTGGCATCTTTATATCATGTTTCCCCTACCTCTTTTATTGTTTTTGGGATCTTGTTACATTGTGACTTAATGGGAAAGACTGGCCTAGTAATTTTTCAGGGTGGGAGGCTAACATTGTATTCTTAACAGGGTTGTCATCACCTCTGCCTCTTTCACTTTTTTCAAAGATCTTACTTCTTCTTCTCTTTTTATTTTGTAGGCGGTCCTAAAGCGGCATGTGCTGGTTGTGCTGGCTTTGCAGCATTTTCTGTTCTCATTGAGAAATTTTTAGATAGTCATTAGCTGAATGACATCATTCTGCTTCATTTATTTCCAGTCCTGGACAAGAGAAAAAGAGGGAGATGTAGGATTTTAAATTTTTAACCGCAAGATTTTGTTATTGTTATACCAATTAATATGTTCTTTTTTCCTTTTTGTTCACATCTTCGTTGAAGAGAGATCTCTGAACTGTACCACATCTCTGAAATGTATCGGCCTGATTCATATCTAACCTCATCAATCTATATGGTGGTGAGGATTTGTAGATTGGAATAAGCACATCGTATGCTTAGCAATCGGATAAGTTATCCAAAGGAACTTTTCTTATGAAATTTCTTTGGTGATTTTTGGTGTGTTTGCCCATGTAGGATTTACAAAATATGAACTTTTGCATTGTCTTTCCGTATCGCTAGCCACTGGGTATTTTCTTTCCTTCAAATCTCATGTTGATGAATAGTTTGATTGAACAGGTAACATGTCTGAGGATGTGTTGTTGCTCACTTATGTAATTCGACTTCCAGTTTCTGGCAGTACTGATTTGTAATCAGATGCTTGGCATCAAAAGCTACTCAAAAAGTCGTGAAAAGTCAAGGTGGAGTTTGCTTACCTTAGCTTTCGGTTTGTGCTTATGGTTTTTAGGTCAAAATTGACCTATGAAATGTGAAACTTTAAAAAGGGCGTTTGTACTCGAAGAAGAACTTACGTATTTAATTGTATGTATATCTTACGACAGGATTCATATACATCACAAAAGCAAAGAAGCCGATGATAAGCAAATTACCACATAATCTCTTTATTTGAAAAGGAAAAGGTGAGCACCAAGGTTACAATCATTCGTTGCCTCATGAGCGAGGCCGGAGTTCTGTCCCATGATGTTAATTGCCATTTGCATATTCTTGAGCCTCTCGACAGCAGCGGTCGGAAGTTAGCCGCAGCAGAGCCATTTTCTCTGCGCGTCGAAACCAATTTGCCAGTTTTAGCATCACGAATGAGAATTTCGCAATCAAAGCAATCAAAGATTCAATAGCCGCAAGCGACGCGCCCTACCTTAGGACTCTGCTGCCTCTTCTCCTTCTTGTTGTAAGTCGAATTGTTTCTTCGAGGGGATCCGTTCCTTCGAGGGGACATCATGTTCGCTGTGGTCCCGCTGGTCTTTTTCTCGTCTCTGGCCTTGTTGAAGATGACGGTAAATCCCTCGGCGGATGCCGGGTTGTTCACATCCCACTCCCCGAATTTGGGCAGTGGCCGACCTGCCTGCGGAATTGAAAAAGGGAATCCACAAAGCACTGTGTATGTCAGTCTTGGAAAGTCTAAATCCCCCTGCACGAGTCCAGAAGAACATGCTGCTCCGCAAGCGGTTGAATGATAAGAAAAAGCAGTGCAGAAACGATCTCTTTCTGTTAGATAAATTGTTCAAAAACACTATGTTGCTCCTTCTATCTTGTCCCAAAAGAAAAATCTCGCACGAAGTAACCATAATTCTCGTACAATCTCTCTAATATATGATTCATCGATGAACTAATGCAGGGGCACGCCAGAATCAGCACCACCAACATGTTCAACTTTAATCGATTTAGTACCTTGATTTACACAACCAGAGCTTTTGAAATGTTTCTATATCGACCTATGCAAAAGCAAAATAGCAGAAACTCAAGACCACGATGCATAACGGATCTTTTTTATTCGCAACCATTGTCCATTCCACGATTCGACATGAACCGTGCACGAGCAAACCCAAAATCGCGCCACGAAGGGCGAACGCTACTTTTCAGTTTCCTGTCCATCAAGATACCGTAAAACGTCGCCATACAAGGGCGACATGGGAATTCTCGAACATGGTTTTCCGATCATCGACCCGGAGACCAATGGCGAAAGTACGCATTGTCTTCGTTCGCAGACCAATATACAACCATCTATGCATGCACCGGACACGATTCTAATTGGCAACGGCGTTAACGAATGAAAAGGAGCGGCGTGAGATTAAATTACCGCAGCCATACAGGACGAAGCGAGATGATGCCGAGGATCGGATGTTCTTTCGGGAGGGGAGACCGTTCTCTTCCGATGGAGAGAATTCTAGGAAGAATGGAAGTTGGAGAGAGGGAGAGGGAGGGAGGGAGGGAGGGACGTGGCCAACGCTGATTATCAGAAGAGCGACGGATGATGATAATGAATTAAAGATTCGTTTAGGTAGACGTTGGTCGTTAGTCAGTTGTTGTTCGAGACAGCTGGTGGCTGTTTTTTAAGTTAAGAAGATGATTTTCGCCAAACGAAATTCCCACCAATTGAGAAATTAGAGTGGTCGCACGCCTCCTCAGTGTCGTGAAGACCTTGTTGTAATTGATTCGACAAACACGAAAAATCGAGCCTGTACCTTCTGGAATCGCGATTTAAAAAGTATATTGTGCCAATTTTTCTTTTCTTTCATATTAGTGAATCAGGAGCTATAAATATTTATATCTCGTGTTTGATCCTTATTGAACCAAATTTATCGCGTGATAAAAGTTAATGCGCGCGAGAATTAGGTACCAAGGGTTGCTCATTGAATTTTAATTAATCTATCTAACTACATTAGAAAAAATTTCGGACAGTCTCCTCCAAATAAGAAATTGGAGATGCACATGAGAGATAAATCAGACGACATGGGCTGGAGTATAAAAATGTCAACGTCTGAGGGCAAAAAAGATTGGCCTGATTCCTAAGAAAAAACTCAATTTTATTTTTATGTTTAATCTCAATCCTTCCTTGATTTTTTTTTTTTGTTTAATAGAAAATTCTAAGTCTAGCCCAAATTTGCTCCAAACTTTTCTTTGTTTAAAAAGAATTCCAACTTTAGATTCAATTTCAAATCTATCTATTTTTACCATGATCCCAAATTTGTTAGCATTAGTGCTTTGTTTTAGAATTTTCATATTCTAGAATGGTTTCATATTAGAGATGATTTTCCATGTCATTTTACTTATGTGGATTTATTATTTACGTCAAATTTGCTAGCATTAATGCTTTGTTTCAGAATTTTCCCGTCCTAAAATGGTTTTGTATTGGAAAAGATTTTCCATGTCACCTTATTGATGGGGATTTATTATTTATGTCAAGTGGGTATTGGGTCATGGGTCAACTTGAGAGAACAGATTGAAAGTTAGTGATTTTTTTTTGACAAAGTAAAATGCGAGGCATATTTGAGATTGGATTTAAAGGTTGAAACTTTTTTGAGACAAAGAAAAAAGTTCGAAGTTGTTTTTTTTTTAAGGGAATTAGGCACGCATTAAAGCTCGGATAATTTAATTACCATGTACTAATCACGCACAGAAAATCGCAACGCCACGACGACCTTAATTACCCACCTTAATCGCACCTCCGCTGTCCCCGAGAAGTCTATCTCTGTCTCAAAAAGAGAAAAAGAGAAGAACCTGTTCAGCTTCTCCATCAAACCGAAAAACCACAGCCTCATCACTGCTCGCTCGTTCGCTCGCTCCCCTCCGATCATGGCTTCGACGTAACGCCTCGCGTCTCTTCGCGCCGCCCTCGCTCGCCTCCCGGAGCGGGAAGTCGCCGGGCGAGGAGAACCCGACCCGAGTCGCCTTCGCCGGCTCCTCTTCGCCGCTTCCTCCCTCCGCGAAACGAGTCGTGGGTTCGGGCTCCTTCTCTCTCCTTCCCCTTTCGTAATGCCGTCTTCGCATGCTTCCTCGCTCTGGTAATCGCGACTTCCTCTTGCCTTCTGGCGCTGGGGAGGCGAATTCGAGTGGATGTTTCGAGCCGCATTGCGGGTGGGTGTAATGCGCGCGCTTGCTTTCGTCTCCTTTCGACGGACGCGGCAGCGCCAGGAGGAGGGTGTGATCACGGGGGTGCTTGTCAGGTTAGGGCTTGAGTGGTTGGTAGGATTTAGCCCTGAGGCGGACGGGTCTGTTCTCGAGTTCTTAGAGATGATCTTCGCGCCATAAAGTTGTCTCCTTTCGCGCTTTTTGCTTAGTTTAAGGCCTTGGACTTACGGAAAGGAACCGTCTTTTTTTGACTTGGTGGACAGTGTGGACCGCGTGTTCGCTGAATGCGGGGTTTTGTATTTCAAGAGCATTTGTTATAGAAAATCCTCGCTAAAATCGAAAGTCAACGGAGGATATCAAAAAATTCTGGTTCTGTTTAATGGAGTTTCAATGGCCATCTCTACAGATTTAAGTTTATTCATTTCTTTTACCCTTTGAAGAGGCAGAATGTATATTGAAGTAGCTTTGCATCCATTTATTCGCCTTTATATTTTGGTGCCTTTGACCATTAGAAGGATGGAAATGGAAGCGTACAGAATATACACATATCTACACTTCAAAATGTGTAAAATGTCGCTCAAAATGTTCTTGGAGCGGCGTTTCTGTGAGATTTTTGGGGAGTGCATGTTCTTGTTTGTTTATTTTAGAGCGTGATCAGCTGCAATTAGATACAATGCAAGAAATCAAGGTTCATGCTTATTACATACAATAGGCGTGTGTTATCTCACTCATTCGCTGAGCCTTTCAAGAGTCAGCATTTTCCTCATCCTCCTATTGGGAAGTTGATTTTCAAACTGGAAACTGTTGATTATGCAGTCGCGAGAAAAAAAATCATGAGAGAATCGGGAAGTTCTACTCTTTGAGAATTTTGTTTGTGCTTCTCCCTGCAAATGCTTTATCATGTTGAAGGAAATACTTTTTGGTGCATAGGTGTCCAACAGATCAGATTATCAATGGGCTGCAAGATGGAAGCTTGTGCGGAATGCACTAGGAATTGTGTAATTCTTCATGGAAAGAACAAAAACGCATCACCTCATGTTAGCTCCTTTTTCAAGGTCATGATCGGCAGTCAATTTTCTGAGCTTTTGGTATGTTTCCACCCTCTTCTATCTATGACCCTGTAATACTTTTTCCCAACTTATACCTTCTTTACCACTGGTCAGTACAAGTTAATTTCTTCTTTCTTTCATCCTACTGTATATTGACTTTTACCTGTTGAAAATATATTGGTTATCCTCGAAAATCAAATCTTTTAAGGTCGTGTGCCTTTTGCTGTTTGTAAACTGAGAGAGTTTATACTGCTTGATATTGCACGCAATAGTTGCATCTGTTATGTTGTTTTAACTTATTCAAGACTTTATGCAATTGCATAACGTAATTATTTTTTGTTGGGTCATGAGTGAGGACATACGCTGGTAGTCAAAATACAGCATCAATATTGGGTTCTCATTGAGGAGTTAGCACCATTTTTAGTCGGCCTACTGTATTTTACTTCTGCCATGCCCTAATCCAGTCTATTATTATTGGCAGCTTCACCCTGTGAATTAGTCTGGGCACGGATTTCTAATGAGTGACTTGGTTAAGAAGAAAAGATTGAAGAAGCAAAGTGAACATTTCAATAGAAAATCCCTGTTTAACAGACTCTTTCCTGGACTTCAAGAACTTTCTGTTTAACAAGTTTTGTGTATAGAAACTTTATTTAAATATGAAAGCAAATTTGAGCGCAGCGTTAAAATCTAACACAGAGACTTCTTATTTATCAGAATCCTACCTAGTGGTGTAAACCAGTTACTAACAAAACTTCTGTTGTAAGCAACTGAGAGAAATAAAAAGTTCTATTCGAAATATGCTAACCTGTGAAACAGTAAATTGTTTCTTGAAATTCTTTGCTTATGCATCAAATAATTGCCAGTTAGAAGGGAGTGCATTTGTTTGGTTAGATTGTGAAGGAAATGCCATGCCATTCGTGGAGTTTGTCCTTGGCTTTTTTCTTTTGATAGAGAAGAAAAAGGAAATGGATTTAAAAATATGCAAAAAGAAACGATAAGAAGTGGCATGAGATATCATGTCATGCTATAGAAAGTAAAAGTTTCTCAAGGAATATATCTATTGATTAATTTTTTTAAAACTTAACCATCCAGTATGTAACTCGACATGTGTAGTACTCAGCCAATTCGGAGCCTTGATGAAGAAATAGGCATACGCTTCAGGTAGTTGACCTTTATATTTCTGTATCTACATGACCTGAATAAGTCACGGTGTTAGCAATGACATGGATCGTTTACAATGTTGTGTTTTTGTTTCAGATTATTGCCTATCAATTGCTCAGATGATTTTAGTTGGGGTAACTTCATATGCAATATTTCAGTAATGTGATGCTTGTGCAGTCAACTTTCTCCCGAAATTTGATCTGGATAGGCATGATAATAGTTTGTCGCTTCGATTTTGTTGTGAGAATCAGCTTTGTTTTACAATAGATGTTTTTTCAATTGCAGTACATTCCTCCAAAATTTGCTCCCACAATTTCAGGACTGCTTAATCAAAATATCCGTCTGGAAGATTCAGGTGGGAGGCAGTGGGAAGTGACATTGTCCAAGGTTGATGGATCCTTTGCATTCCAGAGAGGTTGGAATGCTTTTTCATGCGACCATGGTTTAGAAGTTGGATATTTTCTGTTGTTCTATTACCTGGGTTCCCCACTTCAGGGTTGACATATATGATCGGACTGGATGCAGAAAAGTAGACTTTCCAGAAAACAGGACCAGTAAGAAAAGAAGTAGGAGTAGTAGAAATTCTTCAGATGACCCCACCAGTGAGAAGAGTTCAAATGAGAGTGCTTCAGTTGTTTCTGGGGCATCAGCTGAGCTAGATCAACGCAATTGCGGAACAAATGTGGAAGAAGCAGTGAAACAGATGGCATCAGTATGTCTAAAGAGTTGTGGGAAAAGTCAACCTCTTTCCAAAATGGTCTTTGCTGAAGAATTGAGCTATATGATGGATAGAGACATTGAGAACAGAGAGGGAGAAGAAGTGCGACCTGCATTTGACTTGTTTGATATCGAAATGAAGAACAACAAAACCTGTGCTGGTGGAAATCCGTATACTGTGGATGGGACTGGACCTTCTTCTGCTGGAGCTGTTTTATCACAATTATGTCAAGATGAAGCTGGATTAGCGGATAAAGACCCAATTTTGGATTCTGTCAATAATGGGACACGTGAGGAAACAGATCAAAACATCAAAAAACTTGAAAAAAGTGGAAACTCAGAAGGGATAGATAAACAAGAGACTCTCTTGAATAACTGCACGGGTAAGAACTCTGAGCCTCTTATGTATATACGGATCCTATGTGTATATATACATATTTATTATCAATTAGAGTACGGAGATGATAACTGTTGTTAAATGGACCTTTTCTTTCTCTTGAAAAAAAAGTTATGCTAAGGGGGCTGCTATGGGCATGGTTACTGACAATGATGCTTCATGACTTTATCTGATCTACTTCTGAGCTGTTAATGTTAAACACTCTCTAAGATCAGCATGTAATTGTTTCTGTAACTGAAATTTATTAAAACAATATTAGAAGATGATTATTTGACACTCTTCATAAGTGAGGCTGGGTCTTAGGTTATAATAGGCAGTTGGCAACCACCACCCAATCTGATGGCATATTACTCAGGTACTTTCACTAAAGGCTGGACTTGTTATTGTGAAGTTAATCAATATGACTTATGGTCAGCCAGCTAATAGTACCTTTTGTTTGCTCTCTGCTCACTGAGCAGCTGTGTGCTATTAGTACCGTTTGTGTTGTTATTGATATGACATGTCTCAGAAGGTCTCTTGTTAAGGGTCCTTAATCTTCTTCTGTTGTTTGATATGGTGGACAGATGAAGTGTTGCCAAATGTCAAGAGAGAGCGGATGGAGATGGATGAAGATAACAATTGTGAAGGTTTGCATTTGCTTTTACTTCAGGAGAGGTAATTGTTATGTAGTGATGTGGCAAAAGTTAACTTCGTTTATCTTTCAGTTGAAAGGCCAAGGGTTATTAAACAAGAGCAAGTGGAGATGACTCCTGGACACTGGAGTACCAAAATGGCTAATCTGGAAATCTATGGTATGATTTTTAGAGAACCTTCGTAACTTGATACTGATTCTGTGGGTCCATTTTATAACATGCAATGGTTCTTGCTCAATTTATGCTCCTATATGCAAGGAAAAAAGCCAATTGTTAAGGCGGAGTATACTGCAAGTGATGGACAACTAGCAGAGGGTGAAGCTATCAATGGAAGGGCTTCTTCAGTACATATGGCTGCCAATACCTCCTATTCAGTCAAAGTCATGACGGACTGCCATTCTTATCTAGTGGGTTTTTTATTTTATATTATTACTACATATGTTCCCTTCTGACTGCTGTTGATCCTCAAAATTGGCCGAGGCAGTTTTTTTTTCCCCTCCCATATTTTAGTTTTATGACGGTTTTTTTTTTTTTTTTTTTTTTTTCATTTGATATTTTTAGTTTTCATTTCAGCTCAAATTCATTTATTCATAGTAGGAGCATAATGGACATCCGACGACCCACATCCCACCTTCTAAATTGGGTTGGGTTACTTCACAGGCATCACCCAATAGATCTTTAACTGAATAATATAAGGTGTTTTTTTTTCAGAATAATTTCATCCCTCCCCCGGTCATCATTTTTCTTCTTTTTTACTTATGTTGCATATACAATTGCATTTATGGTATTATCTGCTTACTTGTGTGGACCGTAGTGAAATTCCTTGATTTTTCACTTCTGTTGATGCAGGAGTTGCCTGCCAACCTTCCTTCGTCATTTTTTAAGGGATCTTCTACAAGAGACCGGAAAGTTGTGTTTCTCAAGGATCCATCTAAGAGAACATGGCCAGTCCTTTACCACGAGAGATCGGGAGTAAGATCACTAACGTCCGGGTGGGATGGCTTTCGCCAGGCGAATGGCCTCCAGCAGGGAGATAATTGTATATTTGAACTCCAAATCCTGTCCAACTCCCAGTCTCTGTATAAAGTCTCCATCACCAGGTAAACCAGTCTGGCCCGAAGAATTCACGGCTTTTATGACCAGGGATCCCCACTAACTAGACTGTACCATCTTATTCTCGGTGGTTGGCCTTCTTCCCAGAGCCTTGAATCGCCTTTACTGCCATGACCGAAAGACCCAGAATGTTTAGAAGTTTTTGTAAATGATCTGATCAGCTTCTCCGTGGTGTGAAGCTGAAGATGTTGTGCGCTAACCTCCTGTGTCTTCTCACTATTTTGTGCGCTGACCAAGTATACGGATCAAACATTTCGGGTTCAGTTTGCCCCCATGGTGTCGATAACAAAGCTGCAGTATTCTTAGTTTTCATGTCTTGTTCTCTTTAATCTCGAGCCGCGATGACATCTTTTCTTGCTAATGAATGGCCTCTTTCTATCGTTGAATAATCGTTCGAAAACATGAGGAGCTTTTCATGCATGTTGCGAGGCTGTTTTCTGCGGCCTATCGAGCTCTTCAAGTCGTCAGCACATGCGATCGTGTGTCGTGCAGCTTGTCCCTTTGTCTTACTAGAATTCGGGGTCAATAATGCAGAAGCATCAAGAAAACGTGGGAACTTATCTCAGATTCTGATCCAATTAACGGGTGTAAATAATTCTTGTTTCACAGAAGTACCGTAAGTTATATGCAATAAGAGGATGTTCAATATCATTTCACTAAAGCACGTCGCGTTTCCAAACGAGAATTTGAGGCATTGCGTGTATGTCGCCTAGAAAATTTCCTGTACGCGGGTTGCTCGTGCGAGCTAGCCGATAACACGGGCCCTTATCTTTTACTTTTTGTCAAACGCACATCTCTTTATTTGAAGTTAAGTTGGCTAGTTCGGTCTCATCTGAGACAATATTCCCTTTGAGTTCTTCAAAATAAGGGGTCTACTTTATATTTGAGACGAGGTCCATTATGAACTTTCTTTTAAGTGAATAATCCAATTTCATGTCCATGCTTAAATTTTCTCCATTGAAATCATGTTACTTTCGAAAGTCGACTATCTTTACTAATTTAGATTAATGAGCGCTTTGTGCTATCGAACTCGAATTATCCCAAAACAAGATGTGAATAATGCCGAATGTAGAATGTACTAATCAAGCAACCAAACTGAAAATTACAAACGGCTAGAGACGATAATTAACGAACTAAAAACAAGTTTGACCACATGCAAGAGTTGCCTTGAAAATCGGTGACATTGTCGAGAGGCCAAGCCCTTTTGTGTGTGCGCACGACTTAGCTTTTTCTTCAGCGCTCTCTCATGGCAACTCGTGCATCTAATCCCACATCCAGCGCCGTCGCTACCTTCACCATTGAACAGGCGCTCCACAGAAAACGTGTTTACAGATTCAAACAATTTCGCGGGCGGCTTCGGCCGGGGCCTCTGCTTCCGCGCCGGCTGAAGCCGACACTTGGTTCTGCTCCTTGACCACCACCTTCCTCATCTTCATCAGCCACACGACGCGCCCCTTCGCGATGTCGTAGAAGCTCAGAGCAACGTAGACCCCGATCCCGCCGATGATCCCGTTGGCTATCGAGTAAGTCAGGGGCATGAGAAGGATGGTCACGAATGCAGGCACTCCCTCCTTCAGATTCTCCCAATTGATGTCCCTCACCACCTTCATCATCAACGCTCCGACCATGACCAGCGACGGGCCTATGGCCCACGGAGGGACGCTGCTCAGCAAGGGCGTGAAGAACAGCGACGCGAAGAAGCAGAGCCCGACGACCACCGCCGTCAGCCCGGTCCGACCCCCTTCCCTCATCCCCGCCGAGGACTCCACAAACGTCGCGGTGGTCGAGACCCCTAGGGCCGACCCCACCATGGTGGAGCCAGCATCCACCATGTACGCCATGTACTCCCCCTCGAACCTGCCCCGATCATCGGTGAAGCCCCCGAGCTCGGCCATGGTGTACAATATCGCGGTGACGCCGAGGATGTCGACGTACAGTAGCGTCACGAGAGCCACCCAGACCTCGGTCCGGTTGAAATTCGCAAAGCTAATGGCGCCGGCCGTGGACTTAATCTTATGAAAATCGACTACTTCCTTGAAATAATTGAACCTTTCATCGCCCAGCGGGGTGGACGGGAAATACGTAACGGCAGTGCCTCTAAACCAGGAAATGACCGTCACAAGAACAATGCCATATATGATGCTGCCCTTGACATTTTTCATCAGCCCATAAGAAATTACGAGGAACCCAACTGAGCCCAGCCAAAACGTTGGGCTCCTCATCTTGCCGCCCATGCACTCGCCGGTCGCCGGATCCGTCGTCGCACAGGCCGTGACGGTCACCAGCGTGCTTGAGTCAGGCCCAACGAGGCCCAAGCCCTGGTGCACTTGCAAGCCCACGAACGCGATGAAGAGGCCGATGCCGGCCGCGCAAGCCAGCCGAACCGGATGGGGTATGAGCCTTGCGAGCTTGGCCCGGAGCCCGAGGGCGGATATGGCGAGGAAGGTGGCGCCCTCGACGAGGATCACCGTGAGGGCGGTCTGGTACGAGAGGGGCCCGGATCCATGGTAACCCACCAAGTTGTAGGCCAAGTAGGCGTTTTGGCCCATCGCTGGGGCGAGCCCCAGGGGGAGGTTGGCCAGTATCCCCATGGCAAACGAACCGATCATGCCCGACAAGATGGTGGCCACCACCAGGTCCTTCTTGGTCCGGCCGAGGCAGTTCTCGTAGCCCAGGTCGGGCTTCACCGTGCAGCCGGGGCTCCCGGGGACGGTGCAGTCCGCAGCGGAGCACGGCCCACCCGAGTCGGTGATGATGGTGGCGTTCACCGAGATGATGTAAGCCATGGTGAGGAAAGTGGCGGTGCCCGCGCGGAGCTCCGTCGTGAAGCAGCTCTTCCTCGCCTCGAGCTTGAAGTACTTGCCGACCCGGCTCTTCGACACGGCTTCGTTGAGGCGCCTCTCCATGTTCCTCCATGAATTCCTCAGCCCCGCGCAGGACCCGCTTCCCGTCCTTCCACAGATTTCACCTCCCATTTTTGCTGACTCAGCAGAGCAGTGTTGCAGGGTGTTGGAGAGGAAAGATTGGTGTTAAATCTTCTTTCGTTCTTTCCTGGGGAGGTCCTTTCTTTTGTGAGCTTTGAGGAAGGAATGAGGGTGGATTTATTATGAGGAAGACATGGTTCGTGCCAGTCAAGCGAATGACTCGCCTGGGATATCTGTGTTTATATAGATGGTTGGGTACACAGGCAAGAATATATGGGTATATGTCCAATATAATAGATTACTTACCAAATTCTGGAGATATAAATTGAAAAGTGCGTTTGGGACCGATAGAGATGTCCATTATTTGTAGTGATCCACATATTACTTTATTTCCTTACGAGGTAGATCGAAAAATTAAAGAACCTGCAAATATCATATTCGCGAAATGTACAATTATTATTAACCAAGAAAAAGAATTCGTGGTAAAGACAAGATGTACTTGACAAAAAAATATCAACCGGTGTCTTTTTTGAAGCGTATTAACGTATTAGAACTGTGTTTCAAGTTATGTCATACCATAAATAAATTCGAACGCTAAAAAAATTCATTGGATAGGTAGTTCACATCTCTTACAACGGACACAATCATCTACTGTTGGCACAGTATCATTCCTAATACATTTGGTGGGTAGGCTCCATGCATCGAGTACATCCTATACATTTATCATAAGCCTTTCCTGATCATGCATTGTATCTATAAATTTTTTATCTAGTTAACGTATATTTAGGCACTAAATGAATCAGTGGATTTTACCATAACGTAGAGACAAGTGCGTCAAAGTGCATGCATTTTCCCACCTTCATTTCTTCATATGGTTTGGCTTTTCTCGTGTGATGTTTGGTTATTCGGATAACAAGAAAGGAGAATCTCTACTTTATGTGAAAGGAGATATTGTATTCTCTGAACATAACCATATTCCACTTTAACGCCTCGCAGAAAACGTTAATCGATGCGTGAAAACCATGTTCGACAAATCATTTGGGGGGGTTAGTCAACAAGATTCCTTAAAGCCCTTGAAAATTCAAGAAAATTTAAAATTAGGTCTTTGGATGATGACAAACACATGAAATGTTTGATCGGAATCTTTTGATCCTTGTGCGGGACACTCCAGTACATCGCTTTATGCAGGATTATTATAACTTGGCTTTGCATAACCCAACAATTATAGGAGGTGTTATAGACCTAACATCATACGTTGCTTTTTGAAAGGTCGTTTATTGTGTTTTTTTTTTTTTTTTTTTTTGATGATTGATTGAGATTGACATGACTCTTTGAGTGCAATGCAATTCGTGGCATTTTCATATTAGTGTTGACATTTAAAAAATATCAAACTATGCCTACTGTGGGAAAAATATTTCAAACTTTTTTGATATTACTAAAGACCCTAAACTTAGCTATTGTGACATAGATATCTCAAAGCTTTTTTATGTCATAAAAATAAAACTTGAATTTATATTAGTATTATAAATATATCTTGAATTGAACTGAAATAGATGATATATGTGTCACACATGTACAAATTTGGGTTTTATTGCATCTAACAAAAAAATAAGGTATATGTGTTGCATTAGTTTGTGTTTTTGGTGATCCAAAAATAAATTTGAGGTATTTTTATCATAATAAGCATAATTTGAGGGTTTTTTTTTTATATATATTTATCTTAATTTATGCATCTATACTTATATGACTATGTTTATTATTATTCTGTTAGAAAATATTAAATAACATGGAAATAATAATATTTGTTGGAAATACATTGAAAAAGATTAGAAGATAAAAATAAATGTTTGAGACGTGCAAGCACTATTCTTAAGAATAATTCCACCCCTCAAAGTACAAAACTCAATGCGTAATGCTTTAGCGACTATCCTCCCAAAATACAATAGATCTTATTCTATACTTTGTACTGAATATTATAAGAAACTATATAATCCAACAAAGAAAAAAATATATGTAACGAGATAGGAAAAGAGAAATATAAATATTCTAGTTTTAATATATTGATATCACTTTCCTATTATGTTTGTAATAACAATTTACATGTAAAAGAAAAAAAGAGTCGTTAAGAAATGGTTATAAATAATTTGATAATTGAAAAAGAAAATGACCGTTGTATAGCAATTATAAAATAATGAAGATTTATATATAAATAAATGAAATGTTATAAAGCCGTTATATCACCATTAGAAAGTTATTATACGGTCGTTACATGACCGTTAACTAATTGTTATAAAACGTTACAAAATCATTTTGTATTAATAGTAGATAAAAACAATTACAAATTGATAATGATAAAAATCATTACAAAAATTAGAAGCTTACGATGTTTCAAAACTATTGAAATGTCCAACAAAATCTTTCTAGATTACAAGTGCCAAGGATAAAACCCTAGATTCCTTTTTGTTCAAGGATTCCAAGCCTTAGCAAGATGCTGCAGCCCAGAAAAAAATCAGGAAGAAACCTTGGCGTTTTTGTCAAGAGGCAAAGAAATATATATATATATATATATATAGACACACACATATATAGTTTTATTTCCTTATAGTGTCCGCCAACTTTGTGTGAGGAATGTTCAAAAAACTAGCTGCTTATATTAAGTCCGGCATATGCCTAATCGAATTTAAATTTGTAGGTGCGTCTTGAAGCTAGTCACAACAGTGGGTTCAACTTTTGAGGGATACCCCAAGCGATGTGAATGTCAAAAGCAGACTAACTAAAGAAAACAAAAGTAAGGAAATATAGGGAACTGAGTAATGATTGTTCTGAAACATCGAATATTATAATCCTCCGTACTCGAACCAAATTTCACGAGAACATATAGTCATATAATCTATGACACTTTGCATGAAATTTCAATGTATCGTGTCCTTAAACGAGGTACCTACCTTGCCTCTCCCTAACCCGGGATTTCCGTGTCGGCCATTGATAGCAACATAAGAATCGACCATGGATAAACACGGGCATGTCCCTGCACAAAATGGATCGTCGATGAGCTAGTTGGGTATACCCGAAGAAGACCGCTTGGTATTTCATGAATTTGTCCGACGGGTGGCGCTGCAATTTATGCACTTCGAGGCAAATCGATACGTTCAAGATACTACTTACCTAAGTACACCATCGAAACGATTAAAAGAAGTTGCCCACATTTTCAGCAGCAATCTCATCGCGAGGAACCACCGTGTTTCGCACGGCCCACGTATAATTCCAGAAATGATGATGCAGCATTTCCTCTCTTTCAGTGACGTGCAGGTGTTCTCAAAGGTTTGGACCGTGCAGGTCCCATGGCTAGTGATTCTTTCATAGGATTTCCTTTTTATTTTATTTTTGGGTATTTATCGACCAATCGAATATGCAAAAATTACGACTTTTGATGCGATGTGTATATAATTTATGGATCGAGAACATTTCGGGGGAGAGACAGGAGGGTTTTAATTAGGGCAAAAGTGCAGCTTTTCCTTTTTTTAGGTTCGGCAATCCAGAGCTCCCCCCTTCTCAAAAGTTGAACCCACTTGGAGATTTGTTTAGGGTTTCCAAGGATGCAGAAAAACTTCGATTTTCCATCTAAAGTAAGAGACTGATAAAGTCTTGTCATATGAGGGCACGCGAAAATTTGTTTATTAGTCCTAAAAAGATTCGTCAGGATCGCCGGGGAGGGTTTTAGAGCCTAATGGTGCCATCATTTTGGTCATCTGATCAAGATGGACCTCCTCGACACTTGAGCTCAGATGTTTCCTTGGCTCCAGTCGAGGGCCGACGCACGAAAGGGTCGTGACGCGAAACAACATCGTGCCTCGTACTCTTTGGAATGTATACTTACAATCACATGTCGAACTTTGGCTCGTGAATGTAAGCAATGTAATTCTTTATGTGGAAATTCAAAATCAAATAATCTTAGATCTTCATGATTTATTCACAACAAGAGGGATGAAGATATACATTTATTCATGACGATGACTTTGAGAAAATGATTGTTACATAAATATAAGAAAATGAATAAATCCGATTTATTTCTCTTAACCCATATTAGTCTTAATATATTTTATGTAATGGATGATGAAATACAACATTTCGTTGTCTTAGATAGATAGAGAGAGGACCAAACTCTTTTTATATGTGCTATCAATTGGTGCTTTTCATCGAAGTATATTCTATCTTCATAAAAGTGACACGTTTTCATAAGCATCACACCTTCTCATAAGAGTTATTTTTTTTCATAAGTATCCAATATTTCTTCTATAACATTCAAATAATTATTCAACCATTAATTAACAATAACACGTAGGCAACAATTATCCTTACAATGAAATCTATGAGAAAAATACAATTGCCTTGTAAATTACAGGATTCGCCTTTTGCTTTAACTCTGTTATTGTCTGTAACTACAACTTAAGCATGTAGAAAGAGTAAGGAGACAAATGCACCAATTGGCCCTTGACTAGACCCAATTACGTTATAGTGTTACTCTATTTTTGAATTTTTGCGTACCCAACACTTGAATTCACTGGTCAAACAAGGTAAGAATTGGAATATTTTTTACCATCGCTATCCCATCTGACAATTTTTTTTTCCTTCTCTATACTTGGAGAGAACTACATCATGCGAACCAAAAAGGTGCGAGAGTTAATTTTTCATACTTTGATTGCACTCTCACTTTATGCTATTCATATTAAATCTAGTGTGTCGGTATTTAGAAGTAATATCTATTATCTGACTCTAGTAGAATAAGTCAGGCACAACAAATTTCTCACTTCGGATATACTTTAGACTTTAGTATATCGATTGAACCGCGCAAGGCTGTCACCATGAGCAACATGGAAATTTTAGGTGTTCCGAGAGGGCGACGTCGTATCCATTAAAAAAATAAAAAAATAAATCCCAAAGCACGTCATTTGTTTTTGCTAGGCTTTGTCAAGAATAAAAAACGGCTCTCCGTTTTGGGCTTTTTAAGAGAGAAAATGGACTAAGCCCCCACGATATTTGGGCCAAGGTTGGGCCCATAATTTGAATGCCCATTCCATTTCCGGAAAATTCCGGTCGAGGAAGTTCCGTTCTATTCATTCTGCAGGGAGAATGGAAAGATTTCCGGCGATCGCTCCGGTCGTCTTCTTCGTCGCGATCTTCCTAGGGCTCCAGTTCACGGTCTCTTCTGCATCTCTGGCGGAAATCAACCAGGTCATCCTTCGACTTCTACCTCTCTCTCTCTCTCTCTCTCTCTATGTATCTTCGTAACCAGAAGAATTGTTGAGCTTGTGATATTCGTGGTTGATGTTTGTTCGACTGGACGTTTCGTCCCGACCTTAAAATGGGACCTGAGCGGTATGGTTCGATTCGTGTTTATTCCCGTCCTAACAACATTTGATGGTGTCCTTTTTGACAACCTATGTAATTCTCTCTCTTGTTAATTCGTTCATGAAAAAGTTTGTAATTTGAGCTTATTCTTGTTAATTTCCGGGTGAATTGATCGAAACTTTTCGTATTCATAGGACTTGACGAAGTCTGCAGCTGCAAGGTAATCTTGCCTTCTTAGCAAATCAGCCCGAATGGTGATGTCTTATTTTTAGCATTAAGGATTGCGAGCGATAGGATCAATGGAGGTTGCTTTCGATGCTTCGAGTTTAATGTTGAAGTCCTCGATGACTTATGTTATTCCAAGTAGTTGGACAATCATGGTTTGTAGATTTTGCAAATTTAGTAGTGCTGGCAATCTAACATTCCCGGTGCTTGATCATTAGAAATCTTAAGGAAGAACAAGAACGTCCTCATGAAGTACATTGTTCTAGAGAAAGAAGTCGGGCCGCGCGGCAAATCATTGAGGAGGTAACAGCAACTTAGCTTTTCTTTCCCTAAACCCCCTCTTTTGATCATTGTACATGGAAAGGTCATTTTCTTTTCCTAATGTTTCGTGTACATGGTGTTTGGCTTGTGTAGTATTTGATGCCATTTGTCAAACGAGAAAACTTTCAGATGTCAAGTCCGTGTAAGCTTCACCCTGATAACGACATGTTCGGAGATCAAGAGGAGCATAAAATTCATGTCGACATAAATGAGTGGCGCTGTGGATACTGTAAGAAAAGCTTTCGTGCTGAGAGGTTTCTTGATCAGCATTTTGATAACAGGCACTACAACCTTCTGAATGTCGTATGTAAATCCTTATTCCTTGTCCTTAAGTGATTGGGGGTTTTATTAGATAGTAAGTGCTACTAAATGTTTTATCACATGTTGAAAATTTTATGATATAGTAATCAATGTAAACGAAGACCTTGCAATCATTTCTTTCAGATGGCAATTGCCTCTGATTCCTCTTGGTGGCCTGTGATGAATAGATACGTCTTTTGCAAGAGAAGGTGGTCACTGTAGATGTAGTATATGCATATTAATAGGAAGTAATACTTTTGCTTGTTTCTGGTCCTTGAATTGAGAAGTCTCTACTAATATTTGAATTTACAACCTTTGTTTTAGAAATTTTGTTTTGTACTCTCACATGTCTCAATTGAACCAGAGTCGTAACATATGTTTGGCTGATCTGTGTGGCGCATTGCATTGTGATTTTGTAATCAATTCAAAGTCACAAAAGACTAAGTGCAATCCTGCTGCTGCTGCCAGGAACCGCCACCTGTGCGAGGTATGCCTGCAATCCTGCAACTCCCATATCACATATTCACTTTTCTGCCATCTTTTTTAAAGTCTTTCCTGTTGGCAGAGTCATGCTGATACCTGTTTTCCTGTAAATCAAGGTCTTTCGGCAAGCCGACTTCATGGTAATATTCGTGTAGTTCTTTAATTATTCCAAGAACACTATTTGTGTTTCTAACCATAATAATGTGCTGCATTGCTAGAATTGTTTCTGCACCAATTTTGTGATGCTCACACTTGCTCTGAAAAGAAAAAGCCTTTTCCAAGAGGAGGACTGGTATGGATTGTTTTCTTTTGATACTAAAAATTAGCTTGTGATGTAGAGCCCACATTGCAGTTGCCAAACCTAATGTCACTAGTAGCCTGGCAGAAGTAGTAAACCCTGTTCCTGTTCCTATATCTTTCTTTGATTTGGATAAAAATGGTTGTGGGTTATTGTCCCCACCCAAGCCTCTCAATTGGCACTAGAGGCTATATGCTGGTATGTCAAAAAGTACCTTCTAACTTTTCCCTTAAAATAAGAGGAGTAATGGAAAGATTTACATGATGTTAGACATCAATATTTGTGTGCTTATAGGAGGTGTTTGAGATCACATAAAGGTCGAATCTCAAACTCTTGAATGCAAAAGTCATTCCGAACACACATGTTGATGATTTTTGTTGTCCAAGGATGATGCGGTTCTGAAAATTCTTCTCATTTGCAGAAGCAACCTAATATACTGTTTCTGGCAACTTCAATATTGACGCTGATGCTCCTTCCTGTTCTCTATCTCATTGTATTTTTACATCAGAGGTACCATTTCTCCCCCTCTTTAATTTTGGTGGACTCATTTTTGCTTAAAAACACGAGGCAGCTTGATATCCCAACTAATTGTGTGTTACAAACTCCCGTTTTCCAATATATTTTGGCAATTTTGCTGGCTGCCATTCAGTTTTTCAGTTACATATGGGAATAAGAATTCTTGTTTCCTGTTTTGTAGGGACATGAGAGGAAAACAAGAACTTAAACGCATAAAAAAGAGAACAAAGCCTTCTTAAGTGGCATCAGCTGAAGGTTTTGGTTTGATTCGACAGTCAATTAGGCACACAATAGCTACATCATTAAGAAAGTGAGACAACATGGCCCAGATGCGTCCAGATTATTTTATATCCCTAAAGATCGCCACATATGTTGTATGGACTTTTGAACCTACTCGATGAGGTCTAAATCTTCTTGGGCCAAAAGAAGTAGACTCTCTCCTGTTAACTGGAGTCTGGTTTTTTATAAATTCCACATTTTGGAAAATATGCTCAGTGTGGCTTTATCATATCTGTTATAATAACTTGTAAATATGTATTGTTTTGCTCGACAGAATCTGTATTAGACTAGATGAAAGTAGTTGTGCAATTTTCACCCACCATGCTTCGAAACGTTTCCATCCTGAAATAATGACTCTGAAGTCTAGTTTTATATTACAGCAAAAATTTGCCAGAAATGTTTCTTCTCCTGCCTTGTTCTGGTCTAGGCATCAGGCA
Organism: Eucalyptus cloeziana; assembly: GCA_014182715.1. Classification (NCBI taxonomy): domain Eukaryota; kingdom Viridiplantae; phylum Streptophyta; class Magnoliopsida; order Myrtales; family Myrtaceae; genus Eucalyptus; species Eucalyptus cloeziana. The sequence continues at coordinate 29,437,915 of CM024644.1, read as the reverse complement.
ACACCTCCTGGATCCTTTTGGTGCTATGTCGTCCTATGATGTTTAGAGTCATGGTGTGAAGTTGATGAGTCTGCTGCATATCTCTTGGTTCTAGCTCTTGATCTTCCCAATTGGTTCTCTGCTCTTTAATAGATAGCTTCATAAGCTCTGTATGTTCCATCATTCATGTAAACATGGACAACATTTCTGTACTGATTATTACCTAAAGGGCGATCGGCTTTCATGCTGATTAGTGAGACTATTTCTTAATTCGCATTCACCAGCAAATGCAGCCGAAGTGATCTTCTCATTTCCCAGCAGCAGGCAGCCCGATTAGTTGGGCAGTAGGTGTTGAGGCATATGCATATCTTAAGCCAATCACAGTTTTATGGAGTTATGACCCCAAACGCAAGCGAGATGAGTTCATTTGACAAAAGAAAACCATCTGGATCGCTGAGCCTCATATGAGCCAATCTTCTTGTGATGTCGCCTTTGTCCATTAGCAGGGTGTTCAATTCCCTGGCAGGAATGACTTTGCGGTTCTCGTCCATGAAAATCATGTGCCCACTATCTAAGTAAGGTTCATAGACCTTGCAAAGAGAGAGAAGAAGGGAGTCGCCAAATGATTCCCTGAATGATCTCAAGTCCAGACCTCTTTCCGTTCTCAGAGAGAGCATCACAACATCCATGGCCAAATCATCAGCTTCAACATGATCATCTCCACACGAGTCTTTCATTCCCTCCTCCAACTTCTTCACATAATCCACGTATTCATTCATCCTCCTTGGTCTTGAGAACCTCAGTCCCTTAACATAACTAGCAGAGCCAAGGCCAAAACCATAAAAAGGCAAGTTCTTCCAGTATGTTAGATTGTGCTTGCACTCAAATCCATCTCGGCCATAACTGCTGATCTCATAGTGATTGTAGCTTGCATTAGATAGTATCCTTGATGCTGTTCTGTAGAAGTCTGCAGATTGTGAATCCGAAGGCAGCGGAAATTCTCCTGGTGAGTACCTGCAGCCACATTCAACAATCAGCTTCAAACTTATTCGAATCACTAAAAGCTACAGCCTTCATGCGCGACTCTATGCTTGGGTAACTTACAGTCTTCCAAATTTTGTGCCTTGTTCCACTTGCAAGTCATAGACAGAGACATGAGCAGGCGATGCTTCAATCGTCATATGCAAACTTTCCTCCCACATTTCGTGTGTCTGATGAGGGAGAGATGAGATGAGGTCCATGCTCCAATTCTCAACACCACAAGACTTAACGATTTGAATAGCCTCATGGACTTCTTCAACACCATGTGCCCTCCCACAAGCCTTCAACAACCCTTCTTGAAATGCCTGAACGCCTAATGACACTCTATTTACACCCAACTCCATCAAATCATTCATCTTCCTTGCATCGAAAGTGCCGGGGTCCATTTCCATCGATACCTCCGCATCCGCCACCAACCCGAATTTTACTCTCAACAATTCCAAGATTGAAGAAACAAACCTCGGTGGCACCAGAGACGGAGTGCCACCTCCAAAAAACACAGTTTCAAGAGGAGGGTTGGTCTTGAATCCGGCTCTCGTTGCCTCGATTTCACGTGCAAGCAGTTGTATATAATTCACCATCCGCGGGTCATCCTCACTCTGATTTAACGACCCGAGAGCAACAATGGGGAAGTCACAATAGTGGCAGCGCTTTCTGCAGAATGGAAGATGGATGTAAGCCGATTTGGGAGGCTCCAGCACCGCTTGGATTGTAGGAGGAAGAGCGAGTGCGGCATTTAGTCGAACACCTGGCGAGACGTCTGCGAAAGTGCAGGCAATGGGTCGAAAGAGAGAGTTCTGAATTCTGGGTCTTGTGGGGAATGTAAAGAAAATGGGAGTGAACGTTGATCTGAGCATGATCTGAAGCTTCGATGAGAAACTGGTAAGAGCACGAGCGATGAAGATGAACCTGGCTCTGGGTGAAGCGAAAATGCTCGGGCGCTTCAGCTCTAGCGTCGCGTGCGAAGAGCGGACATGCTTGTGGCCTTATATGTTAAGGAACGAGTTCTTATGGGGTGGGCTGGAAAACGAACGTGCACTAATAAATAAGCCCATCGAGCGGCATGAAAAATAAAAATAAAAATTCAAATAAGGATCTAATATATCATCATAATTTTGTGAATAAATATATAAAGTGATCTTTATTTCAAATAAGAGCCAGAAGTGATTATGTCAATCCAAAAAAATGGCATGAAGTGATTATAACTACTTCAAATAAGGACTTAACCTAGTTAACCGGATAAATATTTTGACCGATTAGAGATATTTTCATTCCAACACAATTTAAATTTCAACTAAACTAGATTTAAAAAAATACCAACCACTTGTGCTTGTTGCCCCCATCGCTACTGGGGTGACGATGATACCTAAGTGAGGGATAGTGACCCTTGCTAGAAGAGGGAGAGGGCAACAACCTTCTCCCAAGCCTACGCAAAGGGTGATGACCCTCTCCCATTTTTTTAGTGAAGGTCATTGGTCCTCGCGTAGGCACCGACAACCCTGTCGACCATCATTGCCACCCCACCCGCGATGGGGCAACGACCTTCTCACCTATATTTCTATTTGTTTTATTTTATTTATTTTATTTTTGAGTTTTTTATGAAAATAAAAAAAAAACAAAAAAGATAGAAAAAAGGCAAAACAATTACAAAAACTTGAAGGATGAAATTGCCTTTCACCCGCTCGTGATTGCAAGCAAAATGAAAGTACTTTGAGTTATTATTTAAAATAATATTCACTTCAATCTCTTATTTGAGAAAAAAGATATATGGCACTATAAGTCCTAAAATTTATCATGAAAGTATAACTGAATTCTAAAATTTTATAAAAAGTGCAATTAAACCCTAAAATTTGTCAAATTGATTCAATCAAATCCTAAAATTAATACTGTTAATTTGTCTAATGGAAAATACCGACATGTCATTTTAAAATTAATTTATTTTCCTATGTATCATTTTTAATCACTTTTTGCTTTAAATCTTATTTAAATATTAGCAAAAAACGAAAAAAGCTAAATAATTTTTAAAAAATGGAAAAAAAAAGTTGCTAGGTTGTGGCTGCCCTTGCCACCGTTGCCCCCGTTGCTAGAAATTGCCCATCACTAGAAAGGGCTTGCAGGGTCACTGAGGGCTAGACTAGGGCCAGCGACCCTTGTTGACACCAAGCGAGGGCTTGGCGACCCTTGTTGACAATAAGTGAAGGCTTGGCGACCCTTGCCCTCAGAGTTTATTTTTTATTTATTTATTTTTTGTAAATGCATTTTATTTAATTTAATTAATATTTTTTTTAAATAAATTATAATTTAAGCCATGTCATCGCCACGTGGGAGAGAAAATATTTTTCAAAAATCACTTTAGCATTTTCCGTTAGTCTAAATGGACAATATTAACTTTGGGACTCGATTAAACCAATTGATAAGTTTTACAATTTAATTATATTTTTTTTATAAATTTTAGAATTCAATTGCATATTCGTAATAAGTTTTAAGATTTTTAGTGAATACATCCTCGAGAAAACAAGTACATTTCTAGTCTTCATTTGAAATTTTTCCCGGAAAAAATTAGTCATATTTCATTCCTTCCTTTGAGGTATCGGACGAAGTGAGACGGAGAAAACCCCCTGCTCAAGTCACTTCCTCCATCCCCAAGCTTCGTCCTACCCGAGCTCTGCGAGAACTCCCGCGAACTCGAAAGCCTCGTCCGTCCGATCGATCCAGCGCAAATGGAAGGCGAGGAAGGATCGCAGCAGCCTCACCTCGTCCTCGCCCACAAGCTCTTCCTCCTCAGGCACCCGGACGTCCAGGACATCGACAGGGTCCGCCTCGAGGATGAGGTCCTCGCCTCCATCAAGTCCGACGGTAATATCCTCCTCGCGCGATTCGCCCCGGGATTTGCTCTTGGTCGCGCGCCTCCCGAGTTTTGATTCTTGACTGGTTTGCTCCGTGAATGCCGTGGCTAGATATGGTCGCGCTGTACGAAGCCCTGGTGGCGGAGTCGGTCCTGGAGTTGGATCGGGGGCTTCTGGATTCGATGCGCGCGCGCATTGAGGAGGAGCTGAAGAGGCTTGACGAGAAGTGGGTTCTTTAAGCTTCGATTCATCTTATTAAGTCTTCTTCCTATTAATGTGGAGGTTCGCGGGGAATGATGTATGCGTTGGCTTAGTGCTTGAGCTGGGAATGTATGTCTTCTCAATTGGATCTCTCGGAGGATTTTTTTTTTTACCATGTCCCACATATCATGTAATTATCTTACCTTTGCCACTTCAATCCCATTATCATGTCGACTTAGTGTTTTGAGACGGCACAATGACATGTGCATGCACAGTGCAGCTAGCTTCGATGTTGGCATTGAAGGAACAGATAGGTTCACGAAACTTAGAATCAACAAAATGTACCCTTTACTTCCCTGGAGCTGTAAGTCATGGATGAATTTTTAGCCAGTACCCGATGTTTGAGCTCACTCAAAGATGGTGTCACGCAATTCCTTGGATTAGTCTGTGATTTTTGTACGGCGTGCTTGTGAAAAAGATCTGCTTTTGCTTGCCTTTTCTGGTACCACCACAATTTCGATAGTTCTCAAGTTTAATCAAGCTCAAGCTTATTTGTCTCATTTCTTTTGGTTTCAAAATTTGTGCAACTAACTGTATGGAACATCTGACTGAAGAAAATACTTATGGTGGTTGGAGCAGCGGTTTTGTTATGAGTGACTTGCCCAAATGTGAGAATTTGATATTTGACAATTGATTTTCTTGTGGAAATACAATCAGCAGTGATTGATTTATTGTTTTAATTCGTTTTGGAAGAATATTGTCACATGGTGATTGGTGATGCATTGATTTGAGTAATGCTGTAGGGAAATGCTATTATGGCTTAGTTCCGGATCTAATACACTGAGTTATGCCCGACATCACACATTATGTTGGTTGTTTAATGAGCAACTTCAGTTACCTCTTCCCAGGATCACTGATGCTGAAGAAAACTTGGGGGAAAGTGAAGTTAGGGAAGCTCACTTAGCTAAATCCCTGTTTTTCATTCGAATCAGTGACAAGGTAAGTTTTTGCAGTTCTAGTTATTTCTGCTAGGTGCTGGCCATATGTGAATTTCAGTTGGAGTTTAATCTCACACCTGATCACTCCTTTTTGCAATAGGAGAAAGCACTGGAACAACTTAAGGTTACAGAAAGTAAAACAGTGGCTGTAGGGCAGAAGATGGATTTGGTCTTCTACACCCTTCAGCTAGCTTTCTTCTACATGGATTTTGATCTCATTTCCAAAAGCATTGATAAAGCAAAAAAGTAAGCCATTATGTTAATTTGTTTTTTTTCTCTTCTGGCTTCTTAATGTCAAACTCTAAAAGGTTAAATGCTTATTAAATTACCAGCTTATTTGAAGAGGGAGGTGATTGGGAACGGAAAAACCGTTTGAAGGTGTACGAAGGCTTGTATTGCATGGTGACACGAAATTTTAAGAAGGCTGCTAATTTATTTCTGGATTCCATTTCAACCTTCACAACTTATGAGCTCTTCCCTTATGACAACTTTGTATTCTACACTGTTCTTACTGGCATCATATCACTGGGTAGAGTTTCCTCGAAGCAGAAGGTTTGGTCCTTGGCAGCAATAATTGAATTGTTCTTTTTCCTTTTTGATATCAGAATTTTGGCAAATTTGCATCACTGCACGAGTGTTAAAAGTAGCATGCTATGGGCAGGTTGTGGATGCTCCTGAGATCTTGACGGTGATCGGAAAAATCCCCCATCTTTCAGAGTTTTTGAACTCTCTTTATGATTGTCAATACAAATCCTTTTTTTGTGCTTTTGGTAAGAATGTGACGACAATTTTTTTCTACCTTTTCTTAATCAGTTTTTCATAGTACAATGCCTCCTTTTGATCAAATGACGTGGATGTCCTCGAATGATAGGCATACTTTCCTGTTCTTTCTCACTGACCCGGCTATTTGAAATTGCTTTGCATTGTGGGCGTCATTTACTTGACAGTTGGATTTGAGCATCTAACAGTTCTTTTGTTTCCTTTTGCTAAGCTGGCCTGACTGAGCAAATAAATTTGGATCGGTATTTGCACCCTCATTTTCGCTATTACATGAGGGAAGTCAGGACTGTCGTTTATTCCCAGTTCCTGGAATCCTATAAGAGTGTTACGATTGAAGCAATGGCAAGAGCATTTGGAGTAACAATGGATTTTATTGATCTGTAAGTGATTGAAATGCGTATTTTTTTTTCCAGACCTTGGATCTTTCAGTTACACATTTGTTTGGTTTTTGTTGGCTTTTCTTTTGGAGTAAATAATTGTGTACTGCCGCCCTAAAAGGATCCAACTCTTCTGCAGAGAACTATCTCAATTTATTGCTGCTGGCAAGCTTCACTGCAAAATTGATAAAGTTGCAGGTGTTCTTGAAACCAACCAACCAGATGCAAAGAATGCTCTTTACCAAGCGACCATAAAGCAAGGAGATTTCTTCTTAAATCGGATTCAGAAGCTTTCTCGTGTTATTGATCTGTAAGGTATGTGAAAGAGTAACGAACTTGACAAAGCGGATAAATATGTTACAAGGTACTATATGATGTTGTCTGTTGGTTATATCCTTACTAGATCATCATAATGAAGAGTAAAATAGTGAGGGTATGGGTATGTAAATGTGATTCCAATACTATATTCACTTTAAAATAAATTTCGGAGGTTTGTTAGAACATTGCATTGAAACTTGAGGTTGCCCTAGTATATGTATATAGAGATCTTGATAGATTCGATCAATAAACTGGTTATAGTACTAGCGCTTTATTTTTCTTTCAGTATGGACCCTACTTTTTTCTAATAATTTCTATGCCTTGACTTTTAATGTGAAGCATCATACTCATTGGATACTTCCCATGAGCATTGTGATGCCTTGCTCGGGTCTTCTGAAATTGGAGTTACTTTTATTATTTCCAGATGTTCAAGTCAGTGGTTGTGGGCACTGATTGTGACCACTTGGAGATTGAGTGATGGCATGAAGGATGATAAAATCATTTACTAATTAGGCAGGGTGACTAAACTCTAAACTGGGTATATGACATGGTATCAAAAAAGATTTGTTTTGTTGCTGCACAAGCATTGTGATTTTTTGTCGGCTTCCATTAGCGTATAAGATACTCATGTTACCATTCTTGGCTGATGACTATCAGGACGGTTGTCTGCTTGTGCAGCTGAAGAGTTATTGGACTGCTTTTTTGTTGGCTGGTACGATTTTTGGCCGTTAAATGTCTTTCAAAGAAGCAGATGGGTAGAGGATGGACGTGAGAAGTTTCGTGCATGGGGACATGAAACGTCATTTTGGGCCCCTTACGGTTGACAATTTCTTGATTCCGTATGTTTTCGATGTTAATCTGAAATGATTTGTAAGAGACGGGGAGCGGTATCTCATTTATTGAAGGACGGAATCGGGTGCTTGATATATCTTTTCCTGGCATCACGCCTTTGGCAATTTGTCACTTCTCCACGGGACACACTATTTTGGGAGAATCATTTGGGAGAAGATGCCACTAATGTTGGAAAGTGGACCAGCTCAACTTGTAGTGCTCATACTCTTTATATTCTAAGTGAGTTAAAGAAGAAGAGTTAGCGCGCATGCGCCCGGCATCTTCGCAGAAGCAGGATGTTCCGGCTGTTTTTGGGCGGCTCTGACCTTAGTATAGTAATATTCCCACCATCGAATCTTTCTCTTGATCCTACGAATTAGATGAACGAGCATGGAAAAAAAATAAAAAATAAAAAGTGACTTGGTCAGCGAAATTTCCTTGATTCTCCTGAGCTAGTGTCCGAATCGTACAATATATCGTTTCTCTCGATCAGATAGGGCAGTCTCTTTTGCCGCTTGAGTACCCGAGCCCACTTCTTGTATTGACACTTTAAAAAAAGGTCCGAAGTTCTTGTTTTGAATACCTGAAATTCCAGTCTCGATGGTATAGTCCTGATTGGACAAAATTGACATCGTCCTGTTTCGGACTATGTCATCTCCACTGTTAACTAACAAGCCGTTTATAGGATGTCCACAGGCACCAAGAAGACGAGAGATTCCTTTGTCGACTTACACTGAATTATTCATTTTACAACAGGCTCTGACGCTAGAGTCAGAGGACTCGTAGAGAAAATCCTGGACAAAATTGACATGAATTACTTTATGTGTTTGTTTCGATAAAAGTTTTGTAATAAAAAGGAAACACTTTTCGACAAATTATTTTCTAGGAATAGGTTAATGAATTCATTTTCCTAACTTTAAACAATTATATTTAGTTTGACCGTAAATGATTTATTACGAAACGCTTTTTGACAAATTATTTTTTAGGAATAGATTAATGAATTCATTTTCCTAACTTTAACTATTTATATTTACTTTGACCGTAAATGATTTTTCGTGGACCGATCATTGTTAACAAATCAAATGTGAGAAAGTCTGGAAAATTAATACATTGATTATTCCGTTGCTTAAACAAACACACCCTACATGAAGGAAATACCGATCAAAAGACTATGGTCCTTGTCGGCCTCCATTTGGCTTTGCGTCTCTTGGCTAACACGACTAAATTCAATGGATCCATGTACTAAATTACGTCATTGAAAACATAGGAAACCGAAACTAAGTATGGAGGAAACTCGTTATATAGAGGTTGAAGGCCCATCCTTGTAGCTCATCTCCATTAATAGCGAGCACAACTCAATAGGAGCACGAACGCCGAAGGCAGCATCAACTTCCCCATCCCGGAACAACGTAAGTCTTCTTGTCCTGAATCGGCAATGGCTTCCCTTCCCCATATTCCCACCTTGTCAGGGTAACGACATGTAGGCAAGGATTTTAACAGGGCGGAAAGCTGCCAAAAGAGACAGGGTGATCAACAAGAGGGGCCTGGTGTGGAGGTGACGTGGTGGTGGTGAGGAGAGGCAAACGCCGAAAGGAGAGCACCCCGGGACCGCTTGTTTTTCCCGGAATCCTTTTTCTTTTCGGACCACAAGCCTTTCAAGCCAAGCAAATTTAAGCTTGCACGCTTTGATTCTGACTCGAGAGCCTTTCGCCATCGGTTTCTCAGCCACACTCCACATATATTCAGCCGTCGAGAACCACTGGTGCAGATGCAACGCACCCGCGTCTTCTGATTCGTTGGCAAGTCGAACGAGAGCTTCGCGGCGGAACATGGGTTGTTGATCGATCGGGGGGGCGATTCGAAATGCTTGGAAAAATGCCTCCTTTCGACCTCAGAGACTTGCAAGAGAATCTCTCGACCCAGCTGAGACCTTGGCAACGTTCCTTCCAGTTCTGGGTGCGAGCGGTTGATATCTACACCGGTTACAAGGTGGGGAACTCGCGCCCCCCTTTGTCTCTACCTCTGAATTTTGTCTATGCTCTTGAAATGCATGCTGATTGGATCATGGGGTGCGTGGTTTTTATCCCCCTTTCTTCATTTATCTATCGAAGGTGTTCCAAGTGCGAGCGAGTTTTGAGAAGGATAAGCAGAAACAAGAGGCAATGTGGGACAGGCAACACGAACTTGCGGCTGACAAGATATATGCTATGTGCGCCGACCTTGGCGGGTTCTTCCTTAAGGTATCTAAGCATTTCAATTCGCAATCTTAAAGCTGGTTTTCACTCTACTAGCTGTGCATCCAATTTCTTTTTTGCAATGTTATGCTTAAGTGGATTTTAGTTCTTTGTTCATGGGCACCAGCCACCATCCTTGTCGTGTTCGCACTTTAGATGGATCTTGGTTCTTTCTTTTTGTTCGAGTACCTTTGCATTCAGTTTAAGCTTCAGTTTGATTTTTGGTTCCTGGACGGACTGTTAATTGGTGTTTATCCTTCCTTAGGAGAGAATTGAATACTCGCAAATGCTATAATTCAAAGTGGAGGGATGTAAATTTCTTGTCCTTTTGCACATTTCAGAAAAGTGATTGTATACACATATACATTCTCATACATGTCTGTGCGGGCATCCATGCTCTCATGCCAAAATTGCATTTCTCTGGTAATCTGTCATCTTCTGATATTGGGGTAGCTAGTCATGGATCCTTTTCATGAATAAAAAAATTTATTGATTTGAGAATTAGTGGTTCAACATAGGTAGCCCAAATCATCGGGAAGCCCGACTTGGCCCCAGCTGCATGGGTCAGAAGACTTGTTACACTATGTGACCACGCTCCTGCGACACCTATTGATGTTGTTCAGTTGGTGCTGGAGAGAGAGTTGGGAAGAAACCCGGGAGAAATGTTCGAAAAATTTGACATGGATCCTCTTGGTTCTGCTTCAATTGCACAGGTAATCAGGCTGCTTATAGGTACTCCTAATTTGAAGCATGATTATGTATGATTAGAAGCTTTTTGGTTCTGTATCCATTTTCCATTGGAAAATTTCCAATAATTGCCAGCAACAGTTATGTACATTTAGAAGCTTCACTTGTAATGGGAAATTTTCCAGTTACTTTGACAAATAACAACCTGGTAAAGTTCTCTTGTAGATGCTAGATCAGAAACATCAATGAACTCTGAGTTCCAGTATTTCATGTTAAATATAATGGTGGTAAATAACTAGACACTTAGTTCAACTCTTGTTCAATTTAAGCTTAGGTGAATGGATTCGACTATGATTACTTCCTTGTTCTTTCCATATATCCTTTGACAAAAGACTCTGTGGGATTTAGAGGTGAAAGAAACCCTGTTCAACTTCTGAGTTCTAATTCGGACGGTGCTGTCCTGATGGTCTGTCCCATAATCAAAAGACTGGATCTTTCTTTGGTTTTGCTAACTACGTTGTTTCTAGGTTCTTTGATTCATCATATGCCCGATATCTTTAAGAGCTCCTCTATCCTACTTCTCAAGTAGAGCTTTGTTCATAATGGAATAGTCTTTATATGTCTTGATGCTTTCATTTGAGAGTTGGGATATGTAACGGGATTGAGACTGGGATAATGATGTATGTCAGAAGTTGCTCCTTACTAAAAGCAATGTTCTTGGAGCTGACTGATCTGTTTTGTGCATAAATTAGGTACATCTGGCCAGACTGAAAGGTGATAAGAGTGATGTAGTTGTGAAGGTAATGAGAAATATGAAATCTTCATCATGTTGATTTGTACGAAGCAATTGTAAGTATGATGCTGTGTTATAGGTGCAACATCCTGGAGTTCAGGAGCTGATGATGACAGATATCCGCAACTTGCAAGCATTTGCTTTGTACATGCAGAAGACAGACATTAAATTTGATCTTTACTCAGTTACGAAGGAAATGGAGAAGCAGGTGTGAGTGTGAATCATTTTTGAGGTGATCATGTCTCAATAGCTTATTAATAGCAAAAAAGGCAAGAAAGCTTTGGTTCTCACCACATAAAATTCTATATTTGCAAAATTAATTGGAAAACCGGTTATATCTTGAAAATTTAGTGTGTAATTATCAGAATGGAATGCTTCTAGACTCCTAACGATTCCTTAAGCTAGCTTTGATTGTGTCAGTGCTCAATATACTGAATTTGACATGTTGGATTACCATCAATTCTTATCACCCTACAGAATATCTTGCAATTTACTGCAGTTGCATGTAATGTTTCTATATTATTTTTTATTTAAAATTTGATGTTGTAGATGATAGTAGGCGAGTTCTTTTTCCCCCGTTTGTGTTAGTATTGAATCATTGAGATATAAGCGAAGCATGTGACTAATCAGAGAATTTGGATTTTATTTTTGCTGCTGAAGATTGGTTACGAGTTTGATTTCGTGCGGGAGGCTCATGCCATGGAAAGAATTAGACGTTTTCTGTTGGAGCATAATAAAAGATCTCCTGTATTGGTCCCGCGGGTTGTGAGGAACCTGGTCACAAGGTATGTATTGCCTATACATGTACAGAATTGAAATAGCAATGGAGATTTTTTTTTTCTTTTTCTTTCCTTTCATGTTTTCTTTTTTTTTTTTTTTTTGATGTGGGGGGGGGGGGGGTGGGGGGGGGGGGGGGGAGGGATGGGTGGGGGTGGTTGTTTGTTGCACTTTTCTGAGATATAGTTTTATAATGGAGGCAGCTCAATAGTGTTACACATGACCCTGAGCTCATCCCATCAAATGGGGACTGGTTCTTCTTTCTTGTTATGTCATCATTGAATGTTACTGACATGCTAGTAATTTGGTTCCTATAAGTCATGCTCCTCTTTTCCACCTTGAGCTCCTTTTAGATGCATATGTATCGGAACTCTAGGACCTCCTTCTAGATGTGTAGGTTTTATGCCTTCGGGTATGATTATCATTATTATTTATTTTCGTAAGCCATGCTTTTGCTTGTTATGTTCCCACTTGTTGCTACCCCCAGAATATAACAAGCTTCACCTCACAAATTATTGTATTTTATGCTAGTGTAGGAGGGTTTTAGTGATGGAATACATTGATGGAATTCCCATCATGAATCTTGGTGAGGAAATTGCAAAAAGAGGAATAAATCCGCATGGCAAAGTTGCAGCAGCAGCAAAGCAGTAAGCTTCTCAACTATCCCGAAGAGTATGCTATTGTTTATGTCTTTTGTTGTTCTTATAAACAAATTGTTCATAATTGATGCAACTTATTAGCTTATTACTTTTTCAAAGCATTGATGGATTCAAGGACCAGAAAACTGGACATTTTTGGTAGTTTAGCTGGCTTAGGTATTGCGCTGAGCAATGGTTTCTCTTGTCATTCATGCTACTCTGATGTTTAAAATTGAATAGCTATGGCTTTAGTTACGAATTAACACGGTTTGGAAGCATTTATTGAGAATTTTCAAATGTGCCAATTGATTCTGGTGAAAAGGAGCTAGTGTCTTAGGGAAGGTACCGGAGGAAAAAGTAGAAAGAGGTGGGAATGAGAAAATAAATGGAGGCTGTGAGAGGAGATATTATGTAGTTGGATTTGATGAATAAGATTTATATAATAATCTGAATAGCATAGAATAATTCATGTAGTTGATTTTACTCAGTGTAAAAACAAGTTTTTTTATGAGAGCATGTCAAAATCATTAATTCTCAAATGTGGGGTTTTATTTTTCTCGTTTTAAGAATAAGACACTTCTATCTCTCAATTGTTGAATGCTTCATATGCAGGAACATCCTTAGCAGTTTGACACAAGCATATGGTCAAATGATTCTGAAGAGTGGCTTCTTCCATGCAGACCCTCATCCTGGAAATATTCTCATTTGCAAAGGTTCACAGGCAAGTGCACACTAACAAATGCTGCTTTTGCCTGTGATCTTTATAAATTCTTGTTTTCCTGTGTAACTTTGTCTGTGTGTAATATAGTGATTACCTAGACTGCTGGTCAATCTTATTGATGGGTATTTTTCTACACTAAGCATCATTGGCTTAATAACTAAGCACAGTGAGTCATGATTTATGTACAGTGAGGCAAAAATTCTTCCCAGTAGTTTTACTGGCAAATCCAATATGAAAGATCAGGTAGCTTTGCTGTTCAAGATAGCTTTCAAGAGAATGGAGAACTGAATATAATAGTTCGATTTGTTGCGTTTTCTCATCCTTGAATTCAAATTCAACTATATTTAAATGCTCAAATAGGTGGATCATGGGCTACTCTTCTCAGTGGAAGACCATTTTGTCCTCCTTTTTTTAATAGGATTTACAAGATAAAGAATGGTAGACATGAAACTCTTCTGATAGCTTATAAATTCAATGTTCTTTTTGTGAACTAGTATTTTCAGGTTCAGTCTGTGATGTTTTCTAATTACAGGTGGCCTTGCTGGACTATGGGCAAGTGAAGGATCTCCCAGATAAGCTGAGACTGGGATATGCTAATATGGTTCTTGCTATTGCGAATCGTGATCCTGTGAGGGTGTCTGAGAGCTACAGGTGTGATATTTGACTGTTAAATACTCAGTCTTGTCATCCCTTTGTTTTAACATTTCATCAGAGTAGAGTTTGGTGAAACAAAGCCTGGAATTTGCGGAGGAAATGTAATTCTTAGTAATGCAATGATTTACAGATTTCCAAAGACTCAAAATGTGAGCTGTACAGTTGGGTTCACATTATAATATCTAACTGTGCATCTGATTCTTAGGGAGCTGGGCATAGATACGTTAAGCAATTGCCGAAATGAACAGCAGGAATTGTTGAGATTGGCAGAGACGATGTTTGATACAAAGTTGCCTCCTGGTGTTGTGATGCTGCAACCATTCTCTGAGGAATCTTCTATAAAAAAAATTGCTGTTCAGGTAGTGTGTCGAATGTATTTATGACCTTGCTACTGCTTCAGTTAGTCATTACTTTAGTAAGAGTGGACGTGGTTATAGTGCACAAAAACTCCTCTGCTCATGATATCAGCGGGCCCTCTGTTACTGCTGCTTATCTTACTCTGAACTTTACTCGTCTGCACGGGTTAGAAATTCATTGATCACGCATTCTCTAGTTTTCTGGAAATTAAAGCGAATTCTTGATTCAGACGGGAAGCATGTATATTTTTGGCATGCAGGGGAAGATTACTTGGACTTACTGACTTTTGAAAAGCACTAAAATTTATACTGGCGTATTTGTTTACTATTCTTACTTTGGTCTTTGATAGTAAAGCATTAGTTACTGATATACCACGTGAGGATCACTTTCACATGTAACAAGAAGCTTTTTTCGACTTCAGTTTGCAGATCTGCTAGATCGTCTTGTGCTTATCGGTGTTGAGTATCCTGACATACTGTCTGAAACTGTAGGCTTTTCCAGAGGAGCTATTCTCTGTCCTTCGGACAGTGCATCTGTTAAGAGGTCTGAGCGTTGGTCTTGGAATCAACTTCTCATGTGCTGAACAGTGGCGACCCTTCGCAGAAGAAGCTTTGATTGCTGCTGGAAGATTAAAAGGTAAAACTTCTATGACCTTGTTTAGCCTGAGTTGCGACAATCCATATTTGATGAAAAGGAACTTCTTCGGTTGAAGATACGGCACCCCCGTTTTCTTTTCATTTCTTGTTCGGAAATGCTTCAAGCACGCACTGTCTTGTTTTCTCTGCATTATCTTCTACTTCCATGCAACTAAACTTCGGTTCGCATTTAGGTTAAGTAGGAAAGTTCTTGCAGGAGTCCCATTTATATATCACGTATTGACGTTCCCCAGCTGACGATGTCCAAGTTTCTTGTTTTTAGGAACCGATTTTAAGCCTCGAAGCCGTAGACGCAGTTTGGTGAAGAGATTGTTTTGGAGAGGATGAGCAACTACAAGAGGGAGTTCATTCAGAAACTGATTATTAACAGGTTTAATGGATCAGTAATTTTTGGTGTACCTTGGTCCATGCTATCTAATTTTCCTGTGTAAAAATACACCATTTTTTTTCCTAGTGCTGTTTCTTGATTTTTTTTTTTTTTTTTTTGGTATAAGCACTGTTCTTTTATCCTGTAATTTTCTTTCTAGACAGAACTTCGCCGGTTTTTCCAGTTTCATTTCGCCTTGATGATGCACTTTCTTCTTTACAGATAGCAAAATGCATCATAATAATTTGAAGTTTTTTTTTTTTTTTTAATATATATCTTTAACATAAAGTTATATATCTCGTGTAAATATTACTAACTACAATTCTATTAATTCCTATGTTTTCATACGGATATTTTGTGCCCCGTTGTTGGGCTACTAACTACATATGAATAATATTGTTTTATATGCCTAAAAAGGTTACCAATGGCGATGCATGGCAAAATAATTAGTTAATGGCAATGATCAGATTCGTGAGTTTGTAGTTAGTGGGATTAGCGCAGTTCACTTTCCTGAAATGGGAAGTTACCATTCGCGTGGAAAAGCAACGGTGGAAATGCCAATCACCGATCTTAATGGCCACGGCGGAAAAGCCACTTTACATAGGATGGGTTTGGTCTTACTTTATAGATAGACTTTGGGTGTAATACAAATATTAAAAGTCAAAGTCTTTTTTTGAAAATTACAAATTGTGTTTGGTAAAATTTTTTTGCAAAGGAACTTTTTAAGTTCCAAGTATTGTATGGCCAAAAAAAAACTTTTGTAATTGGCTTTGAATGTATTTTTATTTTTTATTTTTGTTAAAAAATGATCCAAATCTTTCGTCAAAACCCATGAACCTGCCGAGGGTCACGTGACCTCAGGCGATTGCCACTTGAGGTCACGAGACCCAAGCGGTGGTCGTCGGAGGTAGCCTAGGTCACGCAACCCTAGCCAGTCACTCGGCAGCTCTTCATTGGCTAGATCTGGCCTCGTTGGTCCCTCGCTAGTCCTTTGTCAACGGTTGCCCACATGTGAAGAAAATGAACAATTACGAGGAGGGGCAAAACTGAAAAATGATAGAATTAGTTAGGATAGTTTTGGAAGGAAAAACTAATTTTATCCTAATCTCAGCATTTTGCAAATGTTATTTCGAAAAGCTGAGACTGGGTGAGCGTAATATTGAGTTTTTAGTATTCCTAATGTCAACATTTAACCGAAAGCTATTTCAAAATGCTTGTCAAAGGCTTCGACATTTACCTAAGGGGCCTCATATGCTAAAAACCCATTGAGAAAGCTAAATCAAATGTATCCATAATTATTTATTAGATAAGTGTATTGAAAGTTTCAAAACTTATCACGAAAGTGTAATTGAGTCTTAAAATTTTAAAAAAATAAAAGTCCTAAAAATCACCACAAAGGTATAATTGAGTTCTAAATTTTTTAAAAAGTACAATTAAATTCTAAAACTTGTCAAGTTAGTACAATTTAGTCACATCAATAACTCTATTAAACTTTTTTTTTTTTTTGGTCGACAACTCCATGCAAGTTGAGAAATGGAAAGCCTGATAAGTTTTATCATATTAACTTAAAAATTCTAAGATTTGCAGTGCACTCATCCTATTATTTATTTACTTTTCAATACGAAAAGTAAACATGGAGAGAAGTGATTAATTTATGGACACGGGCCATAGGTCGGAGTGAATGAGCCCGGCCCATTAGAAAGCCCAACTAAGAGCAATCACCGCATGGGTCGATCGGCTTAACATCGGCTCGGCCCGGCCCAATATCGGCGAAGCGTGCTCGTCTCTCCTCCTCCTCCTCCGCCACGATAATTTCGTTTCGTCTTCTTGGCGCTCCTTCTTGAATCCATTTCCCGCGACCCGAATCGCCGAAAATCCTCTCACCTCTTCCTCTTCAGCAGCCACCACCTCTTCTCCTTCTCTCCAGCGTTTCGAGATCGAGAGAGAGAGAGAGAGAGAGAGAGAGAGAGAGAGAGAGAGAGATGTTGGGAAGAGTGAGAGGGCCGTCTTCGTCGCCGGACAGTCTGGAGAGGTCGACGGCCAAGCTCCTCAAGCACGATTCCCTCTCCATCTACGGTACTCTTTTAACTCTAGACTCCGTCGCTGTTCTCCACTTCCTCTGATCATTTCGAGCCGAATCGTATCGCGTTTCTCCCCTGAATTGCTACGGCGGGGAATTGAATTGGCTGGGCTGGAAGGATGACTGGGTTTGTGAATCTGGGGAATTGCTTCTCGGACCCTGTCTGAAATTAGGATCGGGATCTCTGTATTTAGCTTTCTGTCGATGTTTCGCGGTCTGGAAAGTATCCGAACCTGTTATCCATCGGATTGATGGGTTGTTGTCCAGCGACGAGGACGTTGCGATATTTGGGCGGCAGATCAGTGAGCAGTTCTTGTTTCCGCTTAATTCTTGTGTCGCTTGTCGTCGCATTTTAAATTGTTCATGTGATGCTTTAGATTCTCACCTTGTCACCAAATTGCAAATTGCGAGAATTGCGAGAATTCTGACTGCGGAAGTATAAATTCTTCGGAACTTGATGCCTCTCTTGCCAAATTGTTGCACTCTTTTGCTTAGTTTTAACATGAAGAGACTGCAGAGACATAGTCGCGGATGATTCATCTTCATTTTTCATATTAGACTCTAAATTTGCATAGTAACTCTTTGAAACAAAAGCAAGCTTGTTGGATTGTTGATGAAGGAATTTTTAAGGAGCTCGAATCTGAAGGTTTACTAAAGATTTCATTTTGTTCTTTGGGTGCAGAAGCGACGCTTTTAAAGCTTAAACAGGGTTCTCAGCAGTTCCAAGGTTCGCCAACTAGTGAGTTCGTGCAGCCACATGATCACTCCGCAGGAAGCTCTGACTGTGGGGCTACAATGACCATGGATTGTGACTGTAGTTGTCCGAATCCTTCAGATTCACAGCTCACATTGCCGCATGAAAAGAATGCGATAACCGTAAATGATGCCTGCATCTTGTCAATTGCCGGAGACGCTCATGTGACGGTCAACTTAAAACATGGTGATGTATCGATTCTTCATCTGTTTTCCAAATACAAAAGCTCACAGCATTCTGCTTCGAATAGCAAAATGGCGACGATGGAGACTAATTGTTCGTCAATTGTTCCACCAAGTCCCGGTGACTGCCTATCTCTCAGAAACATCGAACAAGAATGTGTTGGCTCATGAGCAATGACTGTTTTGTGATTGATTACTCAGACTGGGGGTTGTGTTGTTTGTAATGTTTATGCACAAACCGCATGCTTCATGGCACTAGTAGTTTGTGTTAACTTGTAAAACGTACAAACACAACCTTGAGGGAATTTTTAGCCAAAAGATTTTCATGCCGATAAAGATGATATACATGCTGTTTTCCTTTTCCTTTTGGTTCAAATTCCACTCCTTTATGTGCTTGTTTACTTGATTTTATACTCACTTGGCATAGCATTTAGGGGAAGGTGGTCTTGTGCAGTTGGATCATATGGAAGTCTCATTTCATCGGGTGTCAAGTGCACACGTCTATTATGGTTATCTTATGTTTTGAAGAATTACAGGATTCACTGCCAAAAAGTTTCCAACTTATGACTTCTATGACAAACGCTTTTCTGTCCTTTATATCTGTATGATACACATCCGAGTATGCCAGATTGCCCCCAAATTGGTAACATGTATCTCCACATGCAATAGATCTTGATTCCAATTTGTCTTTGAATTCCATATTGTATGCAGGTATGTTTTTCAAATTTATCGGGAAGGACTTGGACTCCGCATTGATCTGTTAACATTTAAATCACCGAAACTGATCACAACTTGGGTATGCGTTTATCGAGGTCCCATGTTCTTACGCCTTTGCTTTCGGACCTTCAATCATTTTTATTTATATTGAATTATTTGTTGTTTGTTTAGTTTCCACTTCAAAAAGCTAAAACAAGTTACAAACTCATATCTCAATGGTTGTCCATTTGATAACTCAGAAATTTGACCATACATGGCTGCAGTTTGTCACGTTTATACCTCAGTTTTGAGGGAAAAATTCTTCCGTAATGAAGTCAACATAATACAGTTTATTCAGGTTTTCCACATTATAACAGCTCGAGAGGAACCCCAAGTCAAATACAAAGATACATTAGCCGCGGTACAAAAGTTTTTCCAAGTTTCTCTCCCAGATTACAAGGAAATCCAGATATTTAAGCCCTCTTAACTCAGACAAAGAATGCAATCTAGATATTACAGGTGGTCAACCAAAAAGCTACTAGAATTGCATGAATATTCAATCACTCCCTCAGCCATTGAGCTTGAGCAGGTGTCCATTGGCACAATTCGCCTTCTTTGAACCAAAGAGCTGTGGAGAAAGGTAATTACTTCTCAGCAACAACAGTTGTAACAAAAAGTTCGATGGAAGTAGCTCCCATTACATAAGGCAACGCAACAACATTAGAGCAGCAGTTTTCCAATGAAAGAGAAAAAACTCTGATGCCATGGAAATGGGATTCCCTCTGTACTATATTATCCAACTCCCCTTGACCCCTTGGCTACTAAATAAAGGGGAAACTATCCAAATAAACAAGACAACATCACTCACGATTGTCCCACCATGGACCAGTCCCCAAGAAAAAATATAATCGAGTTTGTTTAATCTTTGAAACACCTTGAAATTCATTTGTTCCATCATTCATTGAACGTGAATTACCATCATGTGGAGAACGTCTACACAGGATCAGTACATCTGTACACCCATAAACGATGCTTCTATGACTCAGGATCCAAGTCTCTCGCTTCAAAATTATATTATTTCGAGTGAAGATGGCATATGCAACCGATAATGATCTATCAAGTTTGGAATAGTCATGTCTGATAGAGCGTACCAATTTCACGTTGGCCATTCTCAGGGCTGTCGCTGCCATGAATCACGTTTCTGTCGAGAAAGAACAATAAAATGTCGAAGACTTAAAACTTAATACGCATAAATTTGGAGTAATAAACGACAGTAGAATACCAATTAAATATTACACACAATTTATATCCTAGAAAACAAGCTCACTATGACTGCAAAGTGAAATACCAACCTTCCAGTTTGCACTGCAAGATCCCCTCTTATCGTTCCAGGCTCAGCTTGAAGAGGATTTGTTGACCCTATCAACTTTCGTGCTGAGGCAACAACACCAACACCCTCCCAAGCCTAGAAACGTCAAGGCCCAATAAGTTCTTAGGGAGCTTATAATGAGTTTTTGAAGCAAGTGAATTTTAATAAATCTAAAAAGAAAAGCGACTCCAATTGCTGACACAAAGCCAAAAAACAGAAACTTAAGAGTTATTCGTAAACCATACCATACATACGACTGGTCCAGATGTGATATACTCAATCAATTTAGGGAAGAATGGCTTGGACTGAAGATCCTTATAGTGTTCCTGAAATCTCAACTGAATGAACAAAGTAATTCTTGATGGTTCGAGCATGCAAGAGAAGATAAATCATTTCAAAATCTTCATGGTCGGTGATGAGGGCAACAGACAATAGAAAGAGGAGGCAATTATGGGCAATAGAAATTTTTTGGATGGTCTGGGCAAGCAGAAGAGAGAGTAACAAGACCAAAGGGTATGCAAGATGAGAACCTCAGCCAATTCTCTGGGGCACCGGAAGAGCTTCAAGCCAGACAATTTGAACCCCTTCCTCTCAAATCTCGAAATTATTTCCCCGACCTATTGCGAATCAGCCCGCAGCCCAGAGAAAGGAAAACAAACAATGCCGGTAAGTTTCAAGCTATGTAGACACTACACACATACATAAACACCCCATCATGCTACGGGCGAGTTAAAAATTTAACCTTGGCATTGAAAATGAATGGCTCAACACAGACAATTCAACATAACCAGGGGAAGCAGAAGAAGAGGGCAGCTTACCAGGCCACGCTGAATGCCGTCCGGCTTTACCATAATGTAGGTCTCTTCCACTTGCTCCTACACGCGGATAACAAAAGAAACGGACCAAACCTTCAAATAGGGGTCACACATATATACAACACAAGCGCGTCAAAGCAGAGAAACGAAAGGCCACAATATCATCATGAATTCGTAAGAACAACTTCCAACATGAAAATTGGAGCGTCAATTGCAGAATCTCTTCCCCCAATTCGCCCCAAGAACGAGACCACACGAGCTCCAAAACCATGGAATTCGCACTCCAGTGCAATCAATTCTAGAGAGAGAGAGAGAGAGAGAGAGAGAGCAGACCGAGGAAGCGACCAAATGAGGGAGGAAAATGCGAGGTCCGGTGCGACGGCGGGCGGCGGCACGAGGAGCGGAGCAGAAGAGGTGCGAGGTCGACGGGAACGACGACAGGTGGAGATGGCGGCGGTCGGAGGTGCGCAGGTTAGGGGAGGGCGGGGCGCAGGATAAGACGGCTCGAGGCCTGCAGACGACTCCATTTCTCCCGCTCGCGGCAGCTGGGGAAGACGACGAGACGCAGCGACCAGCGGCTCCAATCCTCGCGGCAGCGACTCCTACCACGCTCTCCATTCTCTCTCTCTCTCTAAGTGCTTACTCAGCTTTGAGGCCGGTCATAAATAAATAGGCTGGAGCCTCAATTTTGTGGCGACTTTTGCAATTACGTCCTTGTTTTTTGACCTTTTTGCTGCTTATTGCACCTACCTACTTCTTACGAATATAAAATAAAATAAAACATTCCGCGGCCAGGGTTCATAGACTTTACCATATTTATAATAGTCATAGGTTGTATTTTGATACATCGACCATTCTTTTATCATCAAAACATTTGGGCTGCGTTTAATTGTCTAGATTTTTAATCAGGATAACACTGAATAAAATATGATATGAATTATATCCATTGTAGTTTTTGGATTTTGGGTCAGTATAATGTGATTCTTGAATTTTTAATTGATTGAATGTGATTTATGAACTTTAACCTACTATGCAATATGGTCATTGAATTTTTAATTTATTCAATATTGTAATTAAACTTTTAATATGAATTCTTTCATCTTGATAATGAATTCCTCGATAACAAGAAATAGAAATTAATCATTCGATGTCCGCTCGTTCTCCCCTCTTTAATTCCCAATGAACAACATGATCTTGACCTATCATTTGTTTAATTTGGTCGATCTGATACTTAGTTAACTCTTTTATCTTTATGTTCCCACTGATACCTAATCGATAACGAACTTGAATGGCTATTAAATTGATGGATTTTTGTTTCTTGATTAGAATTGGAGTGGCCAATAAAATATAGCCAATATAGTAGGACTGGCAAGGTATTTCTGAGGCACAACTCCCAAAAGCAATCCAATAAAGGGGCGGAAACAAAGTTAAATTTTCAGATTCGATCCGAAGCACAAATTATCGTGGAATTTATCTTAAAGAGAAATGATTGCGTGATAGTTTCTAATCTACTGAGAAGATAATATTTTATTCTAAACTATGAAAAGTCAAATAACAAATAATTATAAATTATTATGGGACCTATTATTTTAAGAATTTGTGCTTTATAATAAAATGTTATTCTCACGGTATCTCAAAAACTGTTATTCTTGATTCACATTGGCGAATAGGATCTTGAAGTCATGGAATTGCACACTTCTTGGGATTTTCTGAATGGTATCGTCGAAGCACATATCCCTGCTGCAACAAGACAAACCCCTTCTTTTCTATTCTTGTTTCTGCTGTCCTTTTCGAAGAAATCCAGACAAAACTCTCTCGGTCTCTTGCGCTGAAGGCCCAGGAGGGATTCCACTGCTTGCCAAGCAAACAGGGGACTCCGTGCGATGCCTTTTCTTGTCTGTTGGTTCCCAGCGGACAAAGATACAATGCACAAATGTGCCTCGCGATGACGTGACAGTTGCTAGGAGGAGGAGACCTGCGACGCCAACTAGAGAGACGAACTGCTTGAGGAATCTGCGCAATGTCATCGGAACATATTCGAATTTCCTTCTGTAGAGGCGATTCTTTTTGGCATCAGAATGTGATGATCAGTGCGTGTCTTGCGTGATCTTCTGCTGGATAGAACCACGGATCGACGGTCGACATAATTGGGCCTCGAGATGGAACTCATGTGTTATAGCAGTGTTTCTTTCGTTGCAAAAGGTTAACGAGTGGTACACAACTTCACATTGCCAAACAATCGTTCCACCCCACGGTAGTCTTTTTATTGCATCTGTCAAAGCACCAGAAAAGGTCACGCTCAAGCTCATACGCGAGCGCAAGTTATTTATATCCATATCCGGTGTTCACATCCACCGAGTCTCGACACAGCTACAAACCCATGTAGCTTAGCGCGCGTCGATTATTGTCGTTACAGGAAAAAGAGAGAAGCCGTATTTATACTCCATCAGAAAGCAAAACCCAGGTACCTTGGAACTGTTGCTTGAACTTCACTAGAAATTGCCAACTTATAGCAAGTGCGTGGTTCAAGCTGGGGTCCTGTTCTTAGCATTTCCAGCAAGAAGCAGCGACAATGGGCTTGGAGTTCCACCCCAGAACAAGGCACCCTTTCTCTTCAACAACAGTGTAACCCTCACAGACCTTGTTCTTGCCGAGCCACTGCTTGGCCTGAGCCATCATCTTGATCGGCGCCAACTGGAACCTGGCCCTGCTCATCCTCCACCGCCACTGGTCCACTCTCTCGTGCCGCTCCACCCTCGCCGGCCCCTCGCAGCTCACTATGTTCTTGATCTCCTTGGCGAAGTAGAACTGCTCCACCTTGGCCCTCCGGGTGTCGTACTTGGGCAGCATTGCGTCCAGGGAGTCGAAGATGGCAGAGTAGTAGTGCAGAGCCTCCATGAACCTCCCAAGAAAGAAAGGTCCATTGTGGCTGGAATCTTGCTCCACCAAGACCAGAACTTTGGGTGACAAGTCATGAATCATTTGAAGCACAGAGTTCAGAGCTCCTCTGCTCTCTTTGACAACACAATGCAGCTGAAGAATGCTGTTCACAGCAAGCACTTCACCTTCACAGATTTTGATGTCTTCAGCCCGCAGATCCTCCAGATTGGTCTCCACCACAGAGAACTCCAGATTAATCCCGAAGTTGAGCGCATAGGCGCTGAGCTCTTTCCCGATGGAGCGTAACTTCTCGGTGCTGAGGCCGATGGCAGTGATGCGGAGGCGGCGCGGTGGCTGGCCGTGGCGGCCTGCGAGGCTCTGGATCAGCTGCCGCCACTGGTGCCCACCCGGCAGGCCCAGGGACATGCCCAGGTCCACCACGTGGACGAAATTTTCTCCCTCAAAGGCTTCCAATATGGAAGTGTTGGCCACGAAGTGCCCGAACCGGATGTATGGGCAGATCTCGGAGGCCAGCCGCAAGGCCTCCTCCTTCTCGTCGGAGGCGGCAGCCCCAGACGCTGCTGCCGCCACAGCCAGCGAGATGAAGCCCGAAGTGCCAAGCGGCTGGAGCAGGGACAATCGGTCAGCCAGGCCCTGGACGAAGCACGAGGCCACTCGCTGGAACGAGGTGCCGAACACCAGCGCCCGAGACCGGAGCTCAGACAGCAGTGATGAAGCGTGCGACTTGTCGCGGCAGGCCACAGCCTCAGCGCACACGACAAGGAGCTGGAGGAGTCTCATCCCGTCAGCGGTTCCGTCCTCCTCTTCACCACCACCGACAGAGACCACCACTGCCGCCTCCTCGACAGCCTCTGCTGCGAGGTACCGCTGCGAGTACGTCCATATGTGGTCACGGAAGTGGAGCCTCGGGAAGGTGTCGAGGCTGCTCATGCTGCTGGACCGGCTGATCCCCCCACTGCCGAAACCGCAGGTGTAAGCTCTGGGGCTGTTGCTCCCAATTGATTCGGCAAAACTGTAAGTCCTCTTGAGCCTCTTCTGGCCTCTGGCCTCTTCTTCCTCTTCCGGGTCACAGTACACGAGCATGTCCTCGTGATCGATCGAGCTAGCGGAGAGGTAGTGAGTCAAGGACGAGGACAAAGAAGAAGAAGAAGAAGCAAGCTCGAGACAGCTCACGGAGTCGAGGGTAAGGTCGTCGTTAATGTTTTGGTACAACTCATTAGGGACCTGATAAGGACCCGAAGCCATCTATCCCTATTGCCGCCGCGCCGCTTCTTCTTCCACTCGGAAGATATTCGATGAAGCTCTGAAAGAGTGCAACACCAGCCATGGACAACTTATATAGTTTGCATTCGACGTTTCCCATGCAATTCCTTGTTTCTGTCGAAATTCCTAGACGCGAAGATAAACAAGAAGAATGCGGCAAAAAAGGAAAAAAAAAAATAGTAATTACACAAACCCAAAATAATGTGGCGAAAAAAAGTTGGTTTTTATTAGTTGTCTCCTCGTAAGTCGGCATTGCTGTGGAAACGGGGGAATGCTTCGATCAATCATATTCAATTCGAGATTCCTCTGGTGTTTTTTTGGGATCGCATCCCTGTTTTTTCCCCATCTCTTCGGTACCATAAACTTGTTTCGGCACTGCGCTCTCTTTCTTCCACTTGTTGTTCCGTCTCCTAAAGCGAATTCGTTCATTCTGAAGTTTTAGATTTCGCCTGCGAAGTATAATGATCGGCACTCATTCGGTCGATGTTTGTATCTCGAGCATCTGGTTCCTGCACGCGCGCGCACTTGTGCTGTGCTGGGTCGGAAGACAACATCAAGAAAGTACAGAATTCGTGTAAGGCCGGCAGCGAAATTCCTCTATGCTGCAATAGCGGGAACGAGTGGAGTCCATCATTGCGCTTTTCACGATCTATGCTGGCATATTCATTGGCACGAGTTTCCAACAAGAACAGAGAAGTTGTTAAAAATTTTGAACTTGCTCACGAATCAAGTCAAGGAGAATTCTTGGACGTTGATTGCATGCTCTTGTTGCAGCGTGATACAAGTGTTGGGGTTTATTCCACACAGCTGTGAAATGAGTTGATGGTCGGTTTGTAAGTGTGAAAGAAAACCCTATTCTTTGAGCTAACTTTGGGGGTGAGAGAAGCTCAAGACCACTCAACCCGTTAGGGCCTAAGTTACTAATAAGTCTAAGCGCAACAGTCCGACTTAAGCTCGATGTGTGAGTGGAAGATTGTGGGGTTTTATCCCACATTGGGTCAAAGCCAAGGTTACTAATAAGTCTAGATCCAACGGTCCGATTTAAGTATGATGTGTGAGGAGAGAATTGTTGGGATTTTTCCCACATTCTGACCTAAGCCCAATGTGTGAAGGGGAGATTATGGAGGGTAAAATGGATTAGTGGTCAACTTATAAGCGTAAGGAAAAGTCTCATTTTGAGGGGATAAGAAAGCCCAAGACTACTTAACTATAAGAAAGAAACTAGAGACTATGCATATTGATCGAGAAATGCAATTTTTCAATAGATTTTGATATTTCAGGGAGGAAAATGAAATTGCGAGCGAATTCGTTCTTGAATTTTTAAGAATTTGCAACTTTATTTCGCAGCTGCTCCTAATATTTGCCTTGAGAATCGCTTTTAATTCACTTTTGCCTTGCATTTTCCGAACATGTTCCCTGTCAAATTTCTTTATCGACTTCCTGATCTCGTTCACCAAGTCGTGCAATCCTGTCTGATCACTACCAGGTGCCATTGCTAGCCAAAGGAGATTGCCAGCACAAGATTTTGAGAGTGGCGGATCGATCCTGGCTCTCCACAGTCCGTGTCAAAACAGAGGAAACAAAGGAACCCGATCTTGCTCGAGACGCATCCATAGCACACTTCCAGGTAAGCGCCGAAATCACCTCATTGCGATTGGATGGTCCCGCAAATTGGCTCACAATTTTCTCTCTTAGCAAAGCGAGCTTGGAGCCATTGAACACGAATAGTTTTGTAATGCACTTATCTTTTGGTATGTCTAGCGAGGGCAATAAACCCGACAAGTCTTTTTGCGGGAACAACTGCGGCTCGACAAAGGTAGGAGACGTGTGGTCACCAGAACCTCTAGACTTAGCAGCCCAATTAGTTACTAGTGAAGTAAATGTGACCCCATCAATAAGCTTGTGCAATGTGCACAAGCCGATGGCCAATCCTCCACAGGTAAAAACATTTACTTGGACTACTACTTAAAATTCCGTGGACGATCTCGTGATGTGGTAATCACGAGGAAGTAATTGATCTAGTAACTTTACCTTGGCAGCCTTAAGATCTCCAAGAGGCTTCAGTTCACTTCGGCTTCAATGAACTCGGCCCCATGGTCGTTGCACTCAACGAATCGGTTCTCTCTGACTTCCCCGCAAGCGAGTAGAACTCGGCCAAGGCCTCCGATAAGGATTTCTGAGGCGACCGATCTTGGCTCGAGCTCCAAGTCTGGTGCTATCATCAATGTCGGCATAGTAAAAGATCATCGGGACATATTCTGGAGGCGAGAGCTCATCTAGGAGAGAGAGTTTCAACTGTCTGAGGCTGTAAGGTGTTGGTGAGGATGGTCTTATGGTGTGTTTTGATTTGATCTCCACCCTTATCGCATCCATCCCTCGTAGTTTCAGAGCTCGACGAGGAAGGGGGAGGGGGAAGCTTGTAAGAATTTTCCTAGTTTGGGCCACATTAATTAAGATTATAATTATCCGTTTTACGGAATTGATCTAATAAAGCGAGATATAAAGTTTCCTAACATCCGAATATGGGCATTTGGTTATGTGTGCTGGCTGAATTGGGCCCGGCCCGTGATAAGAGGGCCCGTCCAAATTCTATAAATATCTTAAAGGTCCCTCCTAAAGCCCTCTCTTGTTTTCAATACAAGAACAAATACTCTCTCTCTCACATAAGGAACCAAGTGAGAGGCCTACTTATCAAGCCAAGGTATTGAGGGAATAGGGAGAAGATCTTCAGCGCAATAGACACGGATTGCTGTCGCTTAGCTTCAACAAAACATGGATCACAAATCGGGTGCACAAATTTCGAGCTTCTAGCTATGTCGGTCCTCGGTTGCCGTTCCGGCCTTACATTTGGTATCGAGCAAAACATAGACTAGAACTTGGTTGATTTGCCCGTCTTGAAGAATTTATCCGCATGAAACTTGATTTCAACTGTATATTCGGGTTAATCTTGTTGAGCCGAGTCCTTGATGTCTGTTATGCCTCTCGCCGAACCCAAATCGCCCGCCTATGGTCAAGTTTCGGACTTGACCCGAGCTCGAAAGGGTTCTGCTTGTT
Organism: Eucalyptus cloeziana; assembly: GCA_014182715.1. NCBI lineage: Eukaryota > Viridiplantae > Streptophyta > Magnoliopsida > Myrtales > Myrtaceae > Eucalyptus > Eucalyptus cloeziana. Next base: position 29,409,546 of record CM024644.1, on the reverse strand, counting down.
CTTTCGTGTTTTTTGATCCGATGAAAGTGAAATTTTATTACATAAACAGATTCTACTCATCAATACGAGAAAAATGGTGGGTATATCGTCGTCAGACGATGCCGGAAAACACTTCACGCGCCGACACGCGCCCAGGCGGTGCTGCGAGTCGGCGGCACGCGCCGCCGCGCGACCTCACGCGCGCGCACGCGCGCAAGCACGCGCACGCGTGCGTGCGAGCCGGCGCGTCGGCCGCCTTAGCCGGCATGACGTCATCCATGACGTCATCCACCGCCTTACTCACCGACATGGACAGGTGTCCAGGATGACGTCATGGTGACGTCGAGTAAACCGCCACGTGGCGTGTGACGTCACGGATGACGTCACCTAGGACCCGACCGGTTTGACCGGGTTGACCCGACCCGTGTTGACCGGGTTGACCCGACCCGGTTTGACCGGGTTGACCCGACCTGGTTTGACCGGGTTGACCCAACCCGTGTTGACCGGGTTGACCCGACCCTGTTTGACCGGGTTGATCCGACCCGGATTGACCGGGGGTTGACCGTTGACCGGTCGGACCGTTGACCGGTTCGACCCGTTGACCGGTCGGACCGGGTTCGGGCCGGCTTCTGGGCGTAGCGCGTGTGGCTCACGCGCCGCACACTCTAGCGGCGCGTGAGGGCGCGTGTGAAGTCCGTTTGGCGCGTGGATGATATGTACGTGCTCGTATGTGAATTTCCTATCTTGTGATATGATTATTTTCATGTTTTGATGTTTTTAAAGATATGAAAATGCATGTGAAACCCTAAGGTACGTGATTTTGAGGGTATTTTTTGCGTAATTTTCATGTATTTCTCTATGGTTTTGGAAATACAATTGCATGCTTATGATTACATCATCACTTGAGGAATATGTGTGGTGTTGATTTATTATTAGCATGTATTAATGAACAGAGCAATACAATTAGCATGACATGTGATTTTAGTGACATACAGCCCCTGTCATCAAGTCTAAAATCACTTTTGAAAGGTGTATGTGAGTCATAAAGTTATATCCCTGATATGAGAAAGTTTCAATGATTCAATTGGGTTGTGACCGCCAAAGTGGCACACTTGATTGAATTTGAGAAACGTCGGTCTTGTATTATGATGGGATGTCTCCTGTTCTAATGCGTGGTCACACTCCCAAAGGAGGTAATTGTGTATTAGTTCATGGAGGGAAGCATGTACAGCATATGGTTAAAAAGTGACTAACCTTAGTGGTTCATACACCCAAAGGTGGTGACTTCGCGAAAGGTTAGAATATATTTTCATGGACCGCTGTCATGTGAAGAGTATACAATTGCATGTCATGTATTACGCCCAAAGGTGTTTATGTGATGATGTATGTAGCTCTTGAGATGTGTGTTAAGCACTCACATGATGCGATTATATGTATTGCTTGTATAAACAAGTCACCTTCTCGTGAATGGCAATTCCATTGCTATTGAGGTTCTTACTTGGATCAAACTTCAAGAGATGGAGAGAGGATTTTCAGTTTGGTATGGAGTTGGCAGATGTTCATGTTGCTCTCACTTTGAAAATAGGCCGGCGGACCTTGCGATGATAGTACGAAGTCCAGAAAGTACGTTTTGCTGCATGGGAAAAGAGTAAATGAATCCGCTTGCTCATTATGAAAAGGTCAATTCGGGAGCATTTGCTTTGAGTGGCTTGCCATCGATTGTACCGTTAAGGATATGATGGAAGCCTTGGAGGCTAGGTATCGTGTCTCTTCCAATGCCGAGATTGGTACACTTATGCAATTGCTTGTTTAATATGAAATATGATGGTTCGATTTGGAGTTAGAGATTATGTGCGAGAATGGTAGATCTTCAGTCAAAACTTCGAATTCTTCGGGTTGATATCCCCGAAACTTGCATAGTGCATCGGGCATTGAATACTCTTCCTCCCGACTTTGGAATTATCAAGACAAACTATAGTTCGCAAAATGAGGCTTGGTCAATCAATGACCTCATAGTCGAGTGGTGGCGAGAGGAAGAGAAAGCGAAGAAAGAAAGAGGGCATCTTGCCTTGTATGCCTCTAGTTCTGCCAGCAGAAAGGGTAAATGGATTGCACATCCTAGAGGAAATCCTAAAGCTATAGGTGTTTTTAACAATATAGCTCCTAAGAGAGGAAATCCTGAAGCTGCTGGCCCCTCCACTTCTATGGCTCCTAGAAAGGCACCTTTTAAAAGGGAAGGTGTTCTTTGCTACTTTTGTAGGAAGAGGGGACACATAAAGAAACACTGCGATAAATATAAAGCTTGGTTGTCCAAAAATGAGCATAAAGATAATGATTTTTTGGCATTTGTTTATGAATTCAACCTATTTGAAGCCCCGTCCAATTCTTAGTCGCTAGATAGTAGTGCAACTAATTATGTTGTATTTACCTATGGGGATTTATAAATCGAAAGACGCCAAATCATAATGAATCAAAGCTCACTGTGGGAAACAATGAAAAGATCGACGTTGAGTTCGTGGGAGATGTCTTTTTGGTGTTAGATACTGGTTTTAATATGATATTAAGAAACACTTTTATGTATTTTCCTTTAGACGGAACTTAGTTTCCGTATCATGTTTGGATAAGTGTGGTTACTCTTTTGAAATAAAGAAAAAGATTGTATCTATGTTCTTTAGCTCAAATAAGGTTGGGTGCTGCATCATGTCCAATGGATTGTACAGTTTGTGTTTATCTCCCAATGATATATACGTCGCTAATACTGTTGAAAATATTGTTTCCAAAAGACCTCTACCTAAGGAACAGTCTTATACATTATGGCATAAACGACTGGGTCATATATCTAAAGAAAGAGTAGAAAGGCTGATAAAGACAAACATCCTACCTACTCTTAAAGGTGACCTAGAAACTTGTATAGACTGTTGTAGAGGAAAGATGACTAAGATAAAGAAGAAAACCGCAGTTCGAAGTTCTGGATTACTAGAAGTCATTCACACCGATATCAGTGGACCCTATGCTGCAACCTTGTGTAGAAAAGTTTATTTCATCACGTTTATTGATGACTTTTCTCGATATGGTTACCTTTACCTGATTAAGGAAAAGTCTGAATCCCTTGACAAATTCAAGACTTTTCGGACTGAAGTTGAGAAACAGTTAGGAAAGGTAATAAAGGTGGTGAGATCTGATCGAGGTGGAGAATATTATGGTAGACATGGAAATGTTGGGCAAATTAAAGGACCATTTGCTAAATACCTAGAGGATTCGGGATAGTAGCTCAGTTCACTATGCCTGGAAGTCCTGAACAGAATGGTGTCGCTGAAAGGCGAAATCGTACTCTCATGGATATGGTAAGGTGCATGATGAGTAGGACAAATTTGCCTGATTTTTTATGGGGTGAGGCTTTAAGAACAGCCCTTTATATATTGAACCGTGTTCCTACTAAAGCTGTTGCATCGACTCCTTTTGAGTTATGGACTGGACGCAAACCAAGTTTGAATCATTTTAAGTGCAGGGATGTCCCTGAAGTAAGATTGTATAATCCAACATTGGGTAAGTTGGAGGCTAAAACCACTCGATGTTGCTTTGTATCTTACTCTTAACATTCAAAGGGATATCGTTTTTATAATCCAAGTGGAGGAACAAGGATTGTGGAATCACAAACGGCCAAGTTTCTAGAATTTGATGTAGCCGAAGAGCATGATTGCTCACAAATCGAGTGAACATGACAACTTGATTTGGACTCGCTATGTCTATCTCCTTACCTATGCGGACGATTATGGAGCCTCGTGCCGCAAACCGAACCCGTTAACACCGAAGATCCTATTGATGAAGCGGCCACGAGATGAAGTCCTTCAAGTTCCTCAAGCTCAAAATGAGCTTACGGTGGCTCCACTTAGGAGGTCCGCTAGGGAAAGGCGTTCAGCTATACCACCGGACTATATAGTCTTTTTAGGAGAACATGATTACGATATAGGTTGCATTACAGATCCAAGAACTTATTTGGACGCTCGTTTCCTGTCCTCAATCAAATTTATGGTTGGATGCAATGAGAGATGAGATGCAATCCATGAAATATAATGGTGTTTGGGAGCTTATTGAATTTCAGAAGGTTGTAAACCCATAGGTTGCAAGTGGGTTTATAAGACCAAAAGAGATTCGAAAGGAAAGATTGAGAAATTTAAAGCCAGACTTGTGGCCAAGGGCTTCACTCAGAGAGAAGGGATAGACTATGAAGCAACATTTTCTCCAGTTTCTTCTAAAGACTCTTTCAGAGTAATCATGGCGTTAGTAGCTCATTTTGACATGGAATTACACCAGATGGATGTCAAAACTGCTTTTCTAAATGGAGATCTTGATGAGGAGGTTTATATGGTGCAACCCGAAGGTTTTACAGCAAATGATTCAGATAAGTTTGTATGTAAACTGAAGAAGGCTATTTATGGTCTCAAACAAGCTTCTAGACAATGGTACTTGAAGTTTCACAATGTTGTTACATCTTTTGGTTTTATTGAGAACAAAGTGGATCAATGCATATACTGCAAGGTCAGTGGGAGGAAATTTATTTTTCTTATACTTTATGTGGATGACATTTTGCTTGCAAGTAGTGATATTGGATTGCTGCGTGAAACAAAGCAAATGTTGTCAAAGAATTTTGACATGAAAGACTTAGGTGAGGCATCTTTCGTTCTTGGCATTGAAATTTATAGGGATCGTTCTCGTCGTGTGTTAGGTTTATCTCAAAAGGCATATGTTGATCGTATTTTGGAGAGATTCAACATGCGGGATTGCAAGTTAGGAAACGTTCCTCGTAGTTAAGGGTGACAAGCCGAGTCTCTCACGTTGTGTCCTCGTTCAGATTTTGAGAAAAACCAAATGAAGGATGTGCCTTATGCTAATGCACTTGGAAGTATCATGTATGCTCAAGTTTGCACCAGGACATTGCTTTTATAACAGGGCTTTTGGGTAGATATCGTCGAATCCGGACACGATCATTGGGTTGCTGCCAAAAAGGTCTTGAGATATTTAAAAAGGACAAGAGATTATATGCTGATTTATAAATATGTCCATGATTTGCGATTGTTCGCATATTCGGATGCAGACTTTGCTGGTTGTGAGGATGATAGGAAGTCGACAACGGGATATATATTCATGTTAGCGGGAGGGGCAAAGATCGTGGAAAAGTGAGAAACAGAAATCTATATCTTCTTCTACCATGCAAGCGGAGTTTATAGCATGTTTTTCAGCTGCTACTCAAGCAATTTGGCTTCGGAACCTCATCGAGAATTGACGGTATTTGATTTTGTGGATAGACCCATGCGGTTATATTGCGATAACAATTCTGCCGTGTTATTTGTTAATAATAACAGAAGTCTAAAAGGGTCTAAGCATATGGAGGTCAAGTTTTTGAGCATAAAGGAAATGGCACAGAATGGTGACATTGTGGTAGAGCACATTCCCACAGACGATATGTTGGCAGACCCACTGACTAAAGGCCTACGCCCTTGTGTATTTGATCGACATGTCATGAACATGGGCTTAGGAGAATCAGTGGATAATATCGTCTAGTGGGAGCTTTTTCAGGTTTGCTCTAATAAAGTTTAAGTCTGCATTTTGTTACTTTTTGTAACATTTCGATATATGTCAACTCCTTTGTATAAATGGTTATTGAGTTGTGTACATATATCTAAAGAAAATCTCAAGGTACTGTGTAAATCTTGAGTAAAGGCTAGGGGCATACAGATGTTAGCCTTGTACATATGTCTCAATTACACATAAAGAAAAGGTTAACCATAAAGATAAGACATATGTGGGTTCATTAGAACCATAAAGATATTCTCTAGTGCCACATCCAGTTTTTTGTGACACTTAAGGTAAGAGAATGGTGACCGACAAATGGGATAACACATAAGGTAAAACTCTTTATGAGGTGTTATCGATTTGCCACACAACCATATTAAATCCATATCAGTAAAGTTGATAGCATTTGTGACCATGGAAGGCTCGTATATGCATATACGTTACCGCCTTGATCCGGTGTTAGAGACTTTATGGGATCGGATTGACTGCAGAGGATTATCTCTAGATCAACATAAAGGTGTGCACATACAAGTATGATCTCAATTAATATAGCCCAAGTGGGAGAATGTAAGAATTTTCCTAGTTTGGGCCATATTAATTAAGATTATAATTATCCGTTTTACGGAATTGATCTAATAAAGCGAGATATAAAGTTTCCTAACAATCAAATATGGGGGGCTTATGTGTGGGCTGAATTGGGCCCGGCCCGTGATAAGAGGCCCGTCAAATTCTATAAATATGCTTAAAGCCCCTCCTTCTAGCCCTCTTGTTTTCAATACAAGAACAAAATCTCTCTCTCACATAAGGAACCAAGTGAGAGGCCTACTTATCAAGCCAAGGTATTGAGGGAATAGGGAGAAGATCTTCAGCGCAATAGACACGGATTGCTGTCGCTTAGCTTCAACAAAACATGGATCACAAATCAGGTGCACAAATTTCTGAGCTTCTAGCTATGTCGGTCCTCGGTTGCCGTTCCAGCGGCCTTACAAAGCTTTGATGCTTCGATATGCAGAGCTAATATAGGCACTGAATTGTTGATTATGGGTCATGAGCGCATCGGATTACGTGATGAACTAGGTCTCCATTCTGGATTCGACGGCATCAACTATGTCTTTTGCTCCCTTTCGGTGTGTGATTTTCTTGGACTTCCTTCGGAGTCTCCGTCGATGATCCAAGTCATTCCATTTTTACGCAAGAGTTATGTTTGAAACTCCCGGAGATTGCAAAAGAACAAGTACTAGACCCTGGATTTAATCTCTTGCTCCTTGGATGTGGCTACGGGAACACACCAAAACCACAGAAAAGAAGTAGTCGAAGGAATGCGACAATTTACAGAAGTAAAGCCAAACCAGTGTAAAAATATTAACCGATAAGCATGAGGAAAATGCATATTCCATTCTCAGAATGATATTAGAGGAACATTCCAATTACGTTGACCCAATCTTTTTTCTCTCCTCTATCCCATTTTTTTCCTGGGCCATTCCAAATATCAAATGCAATATATTATAACTTGGCTGTCTCGTTCGTGATGGAACTTGCCGATTCGCATCTTGATACAAAATATGAACTATTTAGATACAAACTATGCACTGATATTTAGACTTATCATGAGATTTGGTAAGAGGGATTATTTATTAGAAAAATTAAGAGGATGGCTGCCAGGATGCTGATCGATGCGTTGTCGATTGCTATGCTAAGTCCGGCCTGAGCCTGCTCTTCTTCCTCGGCATTTTGGCAGTGTCATTGTCATGGCCAAGATATAATTTTATATTGGATTTTGCTCTGACGTAATTTACAGAGTAAAATTTGGATGAATACTTCGTACACAAATGAGAACCTGCGGAGCAAATCATGTTATGATTTCCCTTTACTTCTGCGTTTACTTTGGCGGTGAAATGTTGGTATTGCATCATCAATTCGGTCTCTTGATTATGATGCCGTGGCATTCCATTTGGATTTGCGTTAAAAAATCTTAATAAAAACGAACACGAGTGTGAGCCCATTGCACGTGAAGATGATTACTTGCGATCTGCTTGTCTGCAATAATGGGCTGCTGAGCAATGACCTTTCTCCAGGAAGAAGAGAGTATCAACTATCTGGTTTTGTACAATGAAGAGAAGTGATCCGAAGGAAGGCGACCTTAAAAGAATCAGTATCGAGAGATGGCATCTCTTATGCAGAATCAATCAGGGAAAGAACGATGCTAACGGAAGGTGCACGGTATAAGCAGCAATGAAAATTACTAAGTGAAGGACAAATAGTTATCTCCCCAACACTGGCTAACATAACGTGTATCGCATACTTATACTAACAACCAAAACAACAGAAGCAGCAGCAGCAGCAACATCTCTATGTACATGTTAATCAAAAGGAAGGAGTACAGGCGATGCAAGCAAGCAAGAGAATGGCGGAGGAAGCCCCATCTTCTTCGAGATTGGAAGAGCTCCTCTTGAACTTGGAGGCCTTCCCTTTGTTACACTGCATCAGCTGCTGGTGCTGCTGCTGCTGATGATGACTACAGTCTCTGCCCTTGTGCTGCTGCTGCTCTTGCCTTCCCTTCATGGCCTCTTCCACTCTAGAAACCATCTTCTCCTTCTCCTGTTCTCACCTGAAGAGTATTCAGAGCTCGCTCAAATACAATATGCTTTGAACAGCCACATGTCTCCGGCTATTTATAGGGACATCTAGAGAGAGAGAGTTCCTGTGCATGGGGAACAGCCCTACATACATGCACCCGTATTTGTTTAATGACATCTTTTACCACACTTCAAGGCTTTTTGGATCTCCCACGACCATTTTCCAAGCAAAAGACTCTAATTCATCAAGCAAAGCATGGACGGCTTCATGAATCGAGGGCACTAATTCCTTGTTCATGCACCTGTTCTTTTCTATATAAATTTATCTGGTATGAATCATATGCAACATGTAAAATTGTCTACTGTACGTGCAAGATCGGTAATCACTGGCAATGCTAAGTTGTATCTGCACAGGTGGTGTGTGTAAACTTGTATTATAGAAAAAGAATACTTGAAGTGGCAAAACTTGGTACGAAAGAACATTTAAGTGTTAGAAATTACGAAAGTGATGCTTAACTGTCACTTTTTTTTTTGAAAAATGAGACACCTAAATATCAAGTTCGGTAAAGGTAGCCGGAAATCTTATGTGACAATTTTTTAATAATATAATTCCTTACATAGCATGGCGGAGAGCTAAGTTAACAACGAGTCACCAAAAGGCGTTGTTTTTATCTTTTTTTTTTGTCTTTTTCAATATTTTAATTTAGTTTTAAAGTTTATTTAATTAATATTCATATTAATTATCTATTCACGTCAGTAGCAAAATAACATGGCTTTTACACTTGTTTAGCCACGTCAGTATGCAAAACAATGACGTTTTGCAATTGTCTCATCAAAAAATCGCCACATCAGTATTTTGGCTAGATTTTCTCTTCGTTGGCACTTAACTGATCCATTTTGCTTCGATTTTGGCACTTAAGTGTCACTTCGTAACGTTTGACACTTATGTTCCTCCGTGTCAAGTTTTTGCACTCAGGTGTTCTTTTCCCCTTGTATTTTACATCAACTTGTACTGTTTTCTTCTTCTTCTTTTGCGATGGTTGCTGAAATAGAACTTGTATTGATTTTTTTTTTTTTTCACGGTACATATATGCGGACTTGATAAGTATCCGAAGAGGACAGTCCGTCGTAACATGGCACTCCATTTTCTTAAATTGACACCAGCACAGCACATGAGTTTCTGGTCTCGAAAACGACAAAATCCAAAACGCTGCCATAGGAAATGCACATGCGTCGCTGTTTTCTACAGCTACCTATTTAATTGCAAAAAATACATGTACGAAGGAGGCTCTCTCGACCGGCCTACTCATGCACACGTAACTAATCTCAATAATAGAGAGCCTAGGCAAATTCTTGCTTTATTGACCTTGCAGCAAAGTAATTAAAAAAACAAAATCTTACAGGCGCATGCGAGCATTTAAATTTTGGCAAAACGGACACCGATAAAATATGCTGCAGATATTATAGGTTTTATAAGATACTAGAATATCAGTTATAATTAATTAGAATCAATAAAGAATATGCATAATCTTGGAAAATAAATAAAAAACAAGGCTGATATGCATCATAAAAGAATATCCTCTATCTCTGACAAGTACTCATCCTTTCCGGCTCTACCTCACATGAAATTCAGTTCCTCAACGTAATAATAAAGGTATAATAGTTGCCCCAAAAAGAAGTATTGTTAAGTTACGCGACTAATATATTAGCTGGGATTGTTGCCTAATTGGTCATAAACCTTATTTTTTATATGTCAATTCATCCGGTCACGAACTTTTCAGCTTTGTCAATTTATTTTTAAACCTTTGTAAAAATTCTAATGCAATCATTCTGGTCGATGACGTAACGATCCAATTATTACCATACATTTTATTGTGGCATACTATCATGTCGATGATTTCCAGCAAAATTTGATCGGAGGGATTACGTTGGAATATTGCATAAATGTTTAAGATTTAATTGAAATTATTGAAAATCTTAGGACTAACCTGACATATGTATATCGAAAAAGCGACAGAGCAAAGGACACACGTCATAAATGTAATCGAAATTGTCCAGAACGTGCATGCTACTGTCTTTCGGCATTCCACTAATATTGTATGCAAGCCAATTGTTGCAACTCTAATGACCTATTAATCATTGGGATCAGATGAAAACTCAATCCAGCTGGAAGCTCAGGGAGTTCGGCGCATTGGATTCTCCTGGAACTAAAATATAGTACCCAATAAGAGATTTGCATCAACTCCTAGTAGTCTCTAACTTTGTCTTCGTCCGTCTGGCTGCATGTCTTGGCACTCCCATTGGTGCATAAGCACGCAAATGTAGCTTAGATCACAGCTAGTATCTTATGCCATGTATAACAGCGGAGAGAATCAGAACCATGGCAAAACCCATGATTGTTCATGATTGGTATTGTGTGGAATAATGAGGAATCGACGTCAATGGCGACAACACATTCACACTAGGGGTGGGTATGGTTTCAAGGTAGAACATGAAACTTGAGAACCGAATCAATAGGAACTTGTCTTGTTCCAAGTTCCAAGATATGTAAAGTAGATTTCAGGTTCCAAAAATTGAGGAACCTATTTCAACAGATAAGTTTTATGTTCTAAGTTGGTGGAACCTAAAACCTAAAACTTGTAACTTGGAACATGTAACCTGATCTACATCTTCGTGTGATCATGAGTATATAATCCAGAACAACTAGTATGGAATTTCATTTATGATTAAAACTTTTACTTCGTTAATGTTTAATATTTTCGTATGTCTAAATATAAGTTATGGTCAATGAATTATGATAGCAAATGATGGTCATTAGTGATAATTTATTGCAATCGTTGAATTAATAATACAGATAAAACGTGGATAGAACTTGGAACCGATCCTGGAACTTATGACGGGGTAAGTTCCAGGTGGAATCTGCACAAAGTTTGAAACCTGAAATTGTTCACCCCTAATTCACATGCGTGTATCCCATAGATATACCATCCTCAGTTTTCAAATACGTCTTAGCATGAAATTTTAGGAAGTGGGCAAGAAGGACATTCAACTCTCTCCCTCTCTCCCTCTCTACATTGTTTCTGCTAGTGATTCAAGTTAGGCCTCCATCATTGCGACTGTTGAAGGAGAGAGGTCCTCATGTGCAAGGGCCATGTGACCACGTGTCGATGTTCTTGTCCTCTTCAGCAAGCTGACCCGCATCCATAGGGCCCAGAGCTCTACTTCCGAGTCCTTCATCGCTATTTTCGGCTGCCACAGTTCCTTTTATGTATTGAATGTTCTCCTTGGTCGCCGGACCATCCTTGAGTCCATATGCATGAACTAACGACCGTAGATACCCAATATCTGCACCACTGTCCCCTAGCAAGGCGCCTGAATGTCAGTCCCTCTTTCAACATTTATAACGAGGCAAGGCGAGGAAGACGAGAAGATGTTACCTGAATTCGTTCTAATAGAGCGAGCCTGCAAATTTTCGAAAATTCATCGGGACCATGCCTGACCCTAAAAGTAGACATTTCTCTTCATCATTGATTAAGTAAATTGGTCACCATATCATGTCAACCGTCCTCTATATCACACTAATGAATTAAAATCTTCATAAATTTATGAGTTGGTTAATTTACTCCTCCCTATCTTGAAACCTTGACACATGCTACTAGAAACTAGAAAGATTTGAACTTCCTTTTTGTTGTTACTTTCATATCAATCGCCTATTTCCAGTTTGAGTGGCGATCCTATAATCGTAGATTAAAATGACACACCACATCCTATACTAGTAGAACTATCACAACAATTGACACAAGATAACTAAAACAGAGAAGTGCATGATTTCATTCCATTGGAATCAATTTTTTCCGGCATAGCCAATGCATAAGGTCCCGTGTTCATGTAGATAGGATTCACAGCAGTCAATCCAGGAGTTAATCCTATTAACTTTAAGAAAAACTACAGGAGGAGTGGTCCTGTTAGGATACTGAGCCATCTAGAGGACACAGAGCCAACGGAGAGACAAAGCAATAACAGCTGCTGCCTGCTGGCATTCAAAGGCTCTATGCAATGCGGATAAGGCCATACAAGCATGGTCGGGATAAGAACTCACACAATCAGAGTTGAGCTGAGAGTGATAGTAGCGAGGAAAGTAGATGCTTCTGTTGCGACAAGAACAGGCAAAGGACAAGCAGTAACGCTGTGAGAGACAAGGAGCCCATAATCCTCAACGTGCTAAGGGGCCATGCTTTGGAAGATGGGGTGTTTGCCATTCTGCCTACAAGCCATTTTCTCTTGGTTTCAAAAGCCATTCATTTCAAGGACGACTTTGTTGACTCTTCCTCCCCTTTTTTTTGTCTTTTTGTTGGCTGTTGACACAGAAATTACATTAACAACATGCCTACATGAGAAGTATCATAGTACCATGTGCCCCCACACATATGTAGTTTAGTCAATGTCGATTACGCAATCATGGAAGAGATGACACAATTCAGACTGTACTGAGCATAGGAAAACCTTCCTAGAATCTTATGATCCAGCTGCCTAGTAAAATGGGTCAGGATAAATTATTTAGGTGGCTACTCACTTGAATAAGGCTCCTCTGGGGTATTAAGCTTTCGAAGATCAACACAGACCAGTCACCTCATAGAGCGTTTATACTATGTTGATATTATCTGTCCAAGATAACATATCTTTTCGGAGCACACCTAGGAACAATGTGGCACAGCAAAGGGAACCTTGTCCTGTTACTTGTACTAGGATGACTGCTACAGGAAAAACAACTAAACTTCTCCAGCCAAATTTGGGGTCAAGCTGTGTTGAGTTGGTACGCTTAATTTATCGTCCTCTACGGTCTCTTTTATACATGACATTCTCGGCAAGAGGAAGACAAGGTTGTCCTATGCTAGACACTAATTCATTTATATACTCACGAATATTAGACAACACTCACAGGTAGGGACATTTACTGTGTATATCTTATTCCACGGCTATGTGACCATTAACATCCAGCAGCACAACTTTTGCAGCTTACTACCCTGGTGTCTAGTTCTCAAGCTTAGAAAGTTGAAAGCTGAAATCCGAATACCAATGGAAATGTAAGATGGGGAGTTAATAGTTCGGTTTGAGTTAGGTTTTCAGGATTTCAAAACCGATAGGTCGCGAATCCGACCCGAATCGAATACAAACCAAACTAAACATGGTTTGGTTCACCTTTTTGGTTTTTCTATTTTTGCCTTACTTATTAGAACTGAATTGACTAAAAGGTGAGGAAGAGAAATTTTAAGTTGGCTGTTTAATTTTTGTGAGAATTAACCAGTCGAACCAAAAACCGAATTAAATCAGAAAAAAAAAAGAACGATTATTTCTTGGTTATCCAAATCAAAAACAAAATTGAACCAAAAATGCATAAAATTTCGATTCGATTCGGTTTGGTTCGGTTCTATAACCTGTAGATAGAGTTGTTTGAGCTGACTAGCTATTGATTGCGGAACTGGAACTCTTGCCTTGACCTATTGTAAGATGAGGTGCACTTCAGATCGGGCATTCATCAACATTCAGCCATACCGAGATTCATAGCTCGGTAGATACCATTGTCCGTTCCTCCAGGTGCTCATCAAATGAGAACATGCCGAACGCAGTCGAGCACGTACTATGGATATTATCAAAAACCATCGTTGCTGATCACGATTATTGCGTAAATCTCAGTGGAACTTGATCTCTTCATGTCAAGTAACAGCAACTCAAACTACGCATGTACAATCACCGGTGCGCAAACACAATTGAGATAAGCATTGACAAAATTGACTAGCAAAGTTTTTTAAAACGTCCTTAATAGGAAGTAAATCATCATGACAAGTTAACCTTAAGTCAGCGACATACCTAGGGAATGCCCAGGCTATTGTTTAGGAAATAGGATCAAATCAACTACAAACAATCAGTAAACACCCTCCCCTGCTGTTCGTGGTTCAAAAAATCCAACCATGTTATCTGTGTTGACACCTAAGTTTTGGCATTCAATTTAGTTATTTATCACATTAAGAGATTAATTTTTAACCCCTAAACAAAAACATTAGAATTAAATTGCATATCATAGCACTTGTCATTTAGTTTATATTTTTCATTGATGGCATTAGTACTATTGGACCAGCAGTGGACCGTTTTGAGCTTAAAATTGAGCGGAAGGGAGGCCCAAATTCGGCCAGCACTAGGAGAGTAGGTGGCCGAAAATTGCATTGGAAGACGGGCTGAACTGAGCTTAATTCAATCCATTCTTAGCCCGCATGATTCAATTAATAATAGATCTTAAGCTTAATTTAGCCCATTATCTTAAAAAGGCCTAAATCGAGCGCATGTAATCAAGTCAGACCTGGAGTTTTGCACTATATAATCATGTTTATGCCTCACGAGGTAGAGGGCGGTAACTAGAATCTCAGAGCTACACATGTACGGCTGGAAAGAGGAGAAGTTCTCTCCTCTCGCGGGGAGCTCGTCATGTTCTTGGAGCCACCCATCATCGCCGCCCACACCTCCAGCGCTCTGAGAGAGATTTGGCCATTGAACAGTAGCCATGGTCAAGTGGTAAGTTTTGTCCTTGATTGGTCCAAGATGAAAGAGACAAAAGAGAGGAGATATCCACGAAGATAAGAAAGGCCCTACCGAGACCCGCCTGCTGTCCACGACGTTTCACGACTTGCGGGTGCTGCTGTTGCGTTGCTGTTCACTGGTCCGACTTCGCATTGTGGCCGTCGCCGTGCCGGTCTCTGTTCCTTGCAGCGGTCCTGACATCTAGTTCGTTGGCGATCGTCCCGTGCTTGGCCGCCCCTCCGCAACTTGAAGAATCTCTTTCTTTTTTAGTATATCTCAGAAAAGTTTGCGGAAACATGCTAATAATCTGGAGAGCGCACCAAATTGTTGGTGGCATAGGCCATTAGTTAAAGCCAAAAAGAGATGCCATGCTCCTTTGATTCCAAGTAGCTACATTCTACGGAAAGGGCGGGAACAGAAATGGATATAAAAGTAGAGGGGGTCAATCTGTGGCTCTGTGGGATATGTCCTCAAAAGTGATGATGCCATCGATGCAAAAAGCTTTTACAGTGAAAAGAAGTAAAAATTACAACTTTCTTGCTTTCATGAGGCTTCGCACACTAAATTTTTGCCGATAAAACAGCAATAAAGCGCATGAGTTTTGCTCCCTACTGCTGCTTATCTTGTTCTTCGGTAAGTTAGAAATTCGCTTGTTCTCGGCATACTTCGACCGTCGGATGCTAGGGAACGTCGGGACATTAAATAAAGCCAAAGTTGCGTTAGAACAAGAGGACTAAAACTAAATTTGTACAATGCGGTGCATTGGAAGTCAAGTGCAAATGATTAGGATTGAAACCATGAGAATTTGCTTTCTTAGGGCTCAATTTGCGTATAAAAAAAGAAATAAATGAGACAAGGAATCAAGAAAAATCTAACCCCATATACTATTACCTCGCTCATTTAAACATTGTTCTTACAGTATTACATACAATCTGTTTCTCTTGCCATGGTTAAAGATTTCTCACTTTGGGGGAAAGATCTTGATAACAAGTATCGAATATGTCGTGCTTAAACTTGCGTAACATGATATGCCTCCAGGTCCTATACCAGGATACAAAACTCTGAACATGAAACCACTTATTTCACTCGTCTAGTGTTCCTTCTTGCAGGGGAAAGCTTGTGTTTTCCAGGAGGCATGGACTGGCTAACGCAACGGAGAAAAGCAGGGTATTGTCCTGTAGGACTTTGCTTGTCCTTTGGCCTTTCCTATATCTTCTGTCCGAGTTGATCCCATGCTTCGCAGAAAATTTTGTGGACGTTTTCCGGAATGCAACGTGCCATCTTCCATTGGGGTACTATTGGCCCTTTTAGATGACCCAACGGAGTGGTGGAATTAAGTCTTTTTAACGTGGACAGGCAGATTTAAAGGATTGGCTGCATTTTCTTGCAAGTCTAGACTACCATCCTCCTCAGAACGGGATGCTCATCGTGCAGGTCAATCCCGAGTCTCCAGAGTCTCCACCAATCATTACAAAAGGTTTCACGTTGCAACACAGGCCACCAACTATGTCCACGATGAGATGATCCAGCAAAGCTTTGTAAATCAATTGTTATATTTCGGGATAATTATCCAAAAAATTTTAAATCCATTGCACCATGATCAATCGAGTCCCAAACCTTTTAATTATATTATTTTAACCCTAAACAATAATTTAGTCATAATATTTTCAATTGTATTTATTTAGTTCTAAATTTTTTGAAAGTCTGTCGGGCTAGTTCTAAACCTATTAATTGGATAATTGGCTAAAAGAACTATATGGGCAAATTATTAAAAGATTTATGACTAAATTGACATGATTATTCAACAACAAAAAAGGCACAACTGAAAGGTTTATAACTAAATTAACAAATTATCAATTTCCCTTATGTCTCCGAGAAGAATTAGACCGATAACATCCATTCTGCAATGGGCCGGTTCGAGCGATTGGTGACAAGTGGCTTCACCTCACTCCATTAGTGCCGGCTCCTGTTTCACGAGCAATACAGTATATAGAAAGATCAGCTTCACGGAGGGCAAAGGGGGGAAATAGCCAAACCATCTCCGCCGTGCACCGCACGGTGGACTAGTATGCAAATGCCCTCGAGTACACGTTACTTCTGTACCTCGGGCGAGCCATTGTCGGTCATCCAAAAGGAAGTTCTTTCCCAACCACCGATCACAAGCAGTTCATGAAATTGCTCAATTTGGCCGTTTTGCATCACAGTTAGCATCCCCCGCGGAAAAGCAATAACCTGCAATAAGTTAGGGCCCCTCTTTTTTTGCCAAAAAAAAAGTTAATAATTCGGAAAACACATCTCGAGAAATTGCTCCACATAATTAGCTGATGGATAATGTTTTCATTATCAATGGCATTTTAGGTTTGATCGTTTTCATAGACCATGTAAATATTTTGTGTTTATTCATTTACGTAAGGATACGAGAGATCGTTTTTTAATTTTTATGAAACAAATGGAGTTAGGGAAAAACTAGCCTCATTTTTCTTCCTCCTTAAACGGCTATAGTAGTACTACCCGAGAGTTAGAACATGCTCCCGACGAAGTAACCGGCTGATTGAACTTATAAAATTTAGAAATAGTTAGTCATTTTCTTTTGAAGTTCCAGTTTAGTAAAGTTATTGTATTGGTAAATTACTAACTAATATTCGGGCTACTTGGAAAATTTTAAATCAGTTTGTATCCTGCTATTTGATTTGAGATTCATAAAATCATTATTTTGTTGGCACGATACTCAATGACGGGCAGGTCCAATTGTAAATTTGAAGACACTTGGCTGGTAACTCACAATTGGATTTGAGTGGGAGTAAAATGTAAAAGCAATTTGGCAATCAACATTGAATTTTGAGTGGTAAAACTGTTCTAATGGTAAGAAACTTCTTAATGAAGGGACCCTAAATAAAGTTTTAGAATAAATACATCGGAAATTTTTAAAATTTATCACAAAAGTGCAATTTAAATCATAAAAATTTCAAAAAGAATAACTAAGTCATAGAACTTGTCAAATTAGTCTAATCAAGTCATTCCGTTGAAATCATTTTTTAAAAAATTTTAGGATTCAATTACTTTTATGATATGATAATGTTCAGGACTTGATTGCATTTTTTGAAAATTTTAAAATTCAATTGTCATTTCGTGATTAATTTTAGGACTTTCAATATATTATGTGGCATTTCTGGAAAATATTTTCTAGGAAACCAAAGGCTGATGGCGGGGAGCCTTCAGCTCAAGGCTCACCTATGGCCGATTGTCGGTCGTAGCCATGGTCGGCGACCAACCAAAGAAGGAGGCGGAAAAAAATAAAAACAGAAAAAAGAAAAAGAAAAGGAATTAAAAATTTGAATTTTAAAGAAGAAAAAAAAAAAAGAAACAAGGAGGGCTAGATGGCTTGTAAGGTATGAAATAAGAGAAAGTGAGTAAGGAAAATGTTTTCCTCAACTTGAAAAGTGGAAGACAATTTTCCCTTTTTAAGAATACTTTTTTCCTTAATGAAAAATATTTTCCACAATTAATTTATTTTTCGAGAAACAAACACTGGGAAATAAAAAAAATACTTTTCTCGGAAGTTGTTTTTCACAAAACCAAGGAACCTTATATCTAAAATTTAATAACAGTTGGCAATCTATTATTAAGCACGGTAAAATCACTTTGGTCCCTCGACATTTCTAAACAGTCGATAAAACCAATAAGTTGTCATTCAGTTTTCACTTACCAACAATATTTGAAATATGTAGATGATTGTTTAAATTTACCGCCTCGAAACTCTGCTTCATTTTCTTCTTTGTGCACAGAACTTTTAGACTTCAGGAATGAAAAGTAGTCCTATCGTATTTTAATTTTTACGGGTTTTACTTGTGATTTCACTGTTGATTCAAACCGGTTATAGATAATGAAGGGCGAGTCTACATGATTTTCCTTGAATTCGAAATTGTAAGTTCTGTCCTTAGATCACGACTGGCCAACTTTATGACCAATAATGGGTGTGGTTGAGATTGAAGGAGGAGTCAGGATACGGGCAATTCAAATAAAAATGGTGTCGTAACCTTTGTCTCTCTCTCCAAAAAAAAAACCTTTGTTACTCTCTAAATTAATTGCAAAGCTACTTAATCGCCTTACCTACTCCACCAAAATTTTCATTTTACCTAATGATGGAGTGTCAATTGGTGCTAAACGGAAGAAATTGGCTACCCACTTTTTATTTTTGTTTTTGTCACATTTATCAAGATATATATAATCAAATTGATTGATTTTACGAACTTCTTTGAATCATGATAGACCTAGGCATAATATTTAAGACTCAACGGTTGGCTTGATCTATCAATTGTTCGAGATTACCTTGACATTGGTAATCAACAGACCGCCCTATTTTCATGATTCACAAAAAAAAAAAAAGTAAATATATAGGAGACGCGAACCTAAAATTTACGAATCACTTTGAAATAGATTTACTAACTCGACAAATAAAAAAGGCAGAAAAAGGACTGTAATTAGGAAAGAAAATGGATGGCCGGATTACGATATCTACCTACCACGCTTAACCAGCAATGATGGCAACAAAATCGACCAAAATTTGACCGTCGATTTCGGTTTAAATTAAATAATTTAGGGTGAAAATGCTAATCACTCAACGGTCAACACAATTAAAAGCGTGGGAAATTCAACCCTGGAGACCAGTTTAATGACCTTCCCGTCTTCTCCGCGTCGCCTTCCTCCGAAATTTCAAAATTGCTTTCCCAGTTTCGACCTCTCCGCCATTCCCCTCTCCTCCTTCAAGTTTCTTCGTCATTCGAATCAATGCCGACATCAATGAGCGATCCTAAACCCTAACGTCCCCCTCCCGCCTCGCCGCTCCCGTCGCCGGCCGGGCGTCTATATATATGTGCCGCTCGACCGGTGAGCTCGCGGCCGCGCGTTGGGGGAGGAAATGGCGACGTCGGCCTTCCGGTCCACCACGAAGAGGACGCCGATCGGGGCCTCGCCGGCCTCCGCCGACGGCTCCACGACTTCCAGCCGGAGCTCGGCTCACCGCCGGTCGCGGAGCCTGAGCCGGTTCTCGCGCCGCCTGGCGGAGCCCGAGGACCCGTTCGCCGAGGACGCCGCGCCGGCTGCTCCCAAGGGGCGGTTCGTGAACACCCTGCGAGGGTCGGGGTTCCCGGAGATCAGCCTCGACGATCTCGCGATTGAGTTCTTCAGCTCCGGAGATCGGGGCCGGTCGAGCTCGCGGAACACTGACGTCAGCCCTAAGAAAGGGGAAAGCGCTTCGCTGAGGCGGGGGAGGTCGGTTTCCAGGCAGAGCTCGAGAGTTGGTGGCGGTGGTAAGAGTAATGTGCTTGAGGGTTCTGGTGTGGGGAGGGTGGCTCCTGAAAGTAATTCGCGGCGGAGGCGGTCGGTTTCGGTGGTTCGCTGCCAGATAAGCGATTCCGAGGTGAACTCGATGTTCTTACCTCCGCATGTTTTGAGAAATTTAGTCGCGTTTTCACTGTAGATCACAAGTTTTTAAAGGGAAAAGAAGCTACTTTCTTCTGAGCTACTTCATCTGTGAGAATTTCGGGTTTTGTTTTGTTCCTGAATCTAAGAAATGTTTCTTTGTATTCTCTAAATTTGATAGTGGTGACGATTGAAATGGGTATGGATTTGCTACTGGCTTTCTGGACACATAACTTTATGCCAATTCCCAGAGTATGTCAAGTACAAACAGAAATTGACTGGCTGTCATTCCATGTTCTGTCCTCCATATAAATTGAATTCGATAGTCTTTCTGTGATATAGAATCAAATGGCGCATTATACTTATGCCTCTGCTTGTTTTGCACATGCTAGAGTGATGTAGACAATTCTCGCGGTTCTTTTGGTTATGCTAATAACAAGACTGTGGGCAATGGGAACATCCAAAAGCTACCATCACAGAAACCCTCTGCTTCAAGCAACAGACAAGCACTGAGAAGGTCTTCGAGCCAAAAGGATCTCAAGTCCTATGACGGTTATTCTGTAAGTTCTCTCATTCCACCTGTTCGTAGCGTTCAAATTTTAATGGTAAGGGTCTGAGATGGCATGACAGCGGCCAACTTCCAGTCTGGACTCGCCTGCTGGCCAATTTATGTGCTCCCTTAGGGCAACTTTTAGTATATAAATGATATTTAACACTCTGTCTTATACTTATCAGAGCCATTCGTCTGCACTGACTGATGATGAAGCAAAGGATGCTTATTCTGGGAAAAACGGAAGTGAGAGGACAATACGAGCAGTTTATGCCCAGAAGACTGTAAGTGTTTTGAAATTAAAACTATTGCATGTGGTAGCACACTGCAGTCCTTTGCCCTTTTGCTCACAATATTCTTCCTTTAGGCTGACCACCCCACTGGAGGGGATGTTAACAGTGGGTTGTGCAAAGCAATGCGTCAAGAATTCAGACATGCTATGGAGGAGATGAAGATGGAAATTGAACAGGTCTTAAAAATTTCTGTCTTGATGGAACTGTTTGCTAACTGGATTCATCCCCAGTGAGTCCACCATTTGATTTTCGAGGAGTCTCTCATTGGTACTTCTCTGTACTTTGGCAATGCTTGCAGGCTATGTTAAGAAGGAAGCCCTCTGTTGGAGCACATGACAATTATTTAGCTTTGGAAAATTCTGATGCTTGTAAGGCTGTCTCCACTATAAGAAGAAATTATGCAACAAAGCTAGAACAGGTATGACAGGTTACCTCAGCATCCTGCTGATGCTGATATTTATCTTATTTATTCTACCATGCACTCTCCCGCTGAGCAATTCCATGAGGTGACAATTTGTGAAAACTTACCGTACTGAGACATTGATCCTATAACTCGAATGTCTCTGGATATTTGAGCAAAGACTTCTTTAGTACTCTCTTAGAAGAACACCAGTCAGTTGATCTCATTGAAGGGTTTATTTTACAAATTGACAGTCAGAGAAGCGCAAAAAAGATTTATTAGCTGAAATTATGTTGGAAGAGCAGCGTGGGAAAGAGCTCAGTCAGATTGTAAATGAATTGCATCATGATACAAAATCCCCTGTACCGGAGAAACCGTTGCGAAACAGAAAGGTAACATTCTTTCTCTTGATTTTTATCTTCTGCGAATATCTACTGTTAAATTCTCCCACTCGGTGACTTTAGCTCTCTTTTTTTGATAAAAACACCAGAAGAGTAATGACAAAAGCAGGATGTCTAATAATCTGGCTTTCGAGGCTGAGAAGTATATTCAGGATTTCATTTCGAGTGTGGAAGATACAGATATATCATCGTTAGATGGAGAAAGAAGTGATACGAGCTCAACTTTAGGCGGAACGACTAAGGTAGATACTTCTCAAACTCCTGCAAAGTCCATGCCTCCTCCCATTGAAATGGATGGGGTTGTATTGCCGTGGTTACAATGGGAAACCAGTAATGACGTTTCTCCGCCATCGAGCAAGAAAAAGATGCAGTCGCCAATGGCTTCAAGAGCCAAAATGTTGGATGCAGCTCAGGTAATGGATAGATGCTGCTGGGGAGGGGGTCACTATTTTGTTTTATTTACAAAAATACCGACAGTTGATTTTTGCCGGGTAGTTGTACTTGAATTTGTTGTCCACCATCTTTTCAATAGTCAGTGGAACTAATGTTGTTGTAGTTATTCCTCTGCCCATCCTTGTTATCTCCGTTTCATCTGATTTCATACTGAATCACCTTTGTGAAATAGGAAGCTAGTACTGCACGGGACCCGAGCTATTTTTCCTCGAGCAGTCATGGTAGTTGGAGTCCAGGAATTGTGGATAGCCCTATAGTGGAGGTCAGAGAATCCATTGGCAGTCAATCCGGAGAATCTAGAAGATGTGGCAAACATCACTCAGGCTGCCATTTTGACCTGGATAAGTATCTGAAGTTTCCAAGTGACGAGGATTTTCTATTAGAAAGGTGGAGACAACAGCGGAGAATCAATTCAGGTGGTCTGCTTCTCTGTCACCAAACATTTTTTTGACCATCCACTTGTTAACTACTCTTCCTTTTTATCAATTTTATGTGCTGCGTCTCTGTATAGACAATCTGGACGCATTAATTGTCAAGTGTTGTCGGAATAAAACTTCACTTCCCTAGTTATTCTTCCAAAAGATCCTGATGATTTTATGGCTTCCGCTAATGTTTTCAGTTCAAAACTTCACTTGAAACTTCGTGTTTCTTTATCCTGACATGGCTATTATGCAGAGGATGGAGAGTTGAAAGTACAGCCTTGAGCAAGCCTAAGTTGTTCTTTCATGACCTGATAACCATGAAAATCTCTCGAACTGATTGAACCTGCGCTCTTCCATTCCTCTCTAGTTGCGTTGGTTGCTCCCACTTATGCATCTAAATCTTGACACTTCGACTGGGATACTTCATACTTCTAAATTTCATCACTAAGAGGAACAGCATTGTTATCCTTTTCAAATAGCCTGATAGACAGACTGATCTTGTCATGAAAATGGCTGTCGTTTGTTATCCCTTATTTGTTTCTTAGGGATTCGTTTAACTTGCTTGCTCCTTTCGCCTCTTTTGTCTTTTACCGTCGCTCCTAGGTCGGGGTCCAGGCAAGAAAGAACAACACAAGTCTTGGCTAGAGATTATTCTTAAGAAAGAAAAAATTGGACTCGACATTGATCACAATATAGAACCGAATTTCCTCACACCATCATTGCAGGGAAAAGATGAAGATGTAGACGAAACTTGCCAGTCGATGATAAGTCCGACCTCAAAATATACTTTTCAAAAAGAGTTCAAATTCCATTTTATACCCTATTGCCTTGTTTTTAAATCCAAGTCCAGAGAGTAATTTCTAATTACTTCATTTTATTAAAACGAAAGTCACATTGAGTCCGGTCTCCAGTGGGCGAAATTTGTCCTGAAATGTCCTACAGTCTCTTTTCTTTTAATGGAAGAACGCATACGTGATGCACGTTGCGGAAAAGACGTGATCATTTTGTATATTGATTAGGATGGGATCATGTCTATCTCGTGGACAGTAATGAGGATTTGATTAGAGACGGTTGGAGATTATCAATTAGAAACCGAAGATTAAAGGATATTTTATGGATAACGTTCGGTAAGTTTCATAACCGCCAAGGACGCCTTTAGTCACATCCTTTTATGTCAGCAAATGGAAAGGCTGTACGATTCAGATACATGATTTGAGCGCCGCAACTCAAATGATTAGGATGTATTTACTTATTTGTCGTCGAATCAAACTTGAAGTTGCAATGGCTTATCAAGATCTGTCAAATTCAAAATCGATTGTCGTTTACTCTAATCAATTATCATTCGTGTAGGAGCTAAAATTGTGAGGGTCTCATCTCTGTACATGTCATATATAGTCCTATTAAAATCACATTGATAGAAATATAGCTTAGCAGTTTTCTTTAAGAGAACACGATAGATAGAGACAGGAATCGATCGCGTTCATATATTCATATTCCAAGATTACTGAGGAGGATCTGCCAAAAATAACAAAAAAACAAAAAATCCCTTGGCAGGAAAAAGAAAGGCAAACACCAAATCAAGTCGAAGGCTCCCCAGTTTCCCTACTTTTTCCTTCAAATGACGTGTTCGCTAGCAAGTAACAATTGAAAAATGAATCTACGACAATGGGATCGAGGGGTGGAATATGATTCCGATATAACTTTGTTAGGTCAATTGATTCAGATGCTAATTTTGAGCAAAAGATGAGGGAATAAATTAGACAAACGCACAGAGAGAGCTGAACAAAGGTAGTTTTAATATTCTTGGACTTGGTCTCAATCTCATATCAATCTGGAAGCTACATCAATTCCATATTAGCCTCAATCCAAAGCGGATTTAAGCCCTCCTTAGAGAGCTCTTGAGGATAGGATAGGATAGAATGCGCCTTTTTCCCGTTAACTCAATACATCACGATCGTCGGATCATGTGAATCCGATGCTACTTCCAACAAAATCAAGGGCTTTGGCGCATTGACTCGCATGAACTCGACATATCATAAAAAAATTTCCTTGATTGTTGGTGACGCATATCATTTGTCGCTAACAGAATAAAAGATCCTGAGATATTTCGAAACATTTAACCATCTTTTCTATCTCGACACACCTCACCTGTTCTCTAGCTTTTTCCATAGAACTTCGGGATGTGAAAAGAAAAAAAAGGAAAAAGAAAGCGAGAGAGACAGAGATGGAAATCGAGGATCAATCGCTCAGCAACAAGAAAATGTCAGAGAAAGATCTCAATGACTGGCTTCCAATCACCAAGTCCAGGAACGCAAAGTGGTGGTACTCTGCCTTTCACAATGTCACTGCCATGGTTGGAGCTGGGGTACTAGGGCTTCCTTATGCCATATCTCAACTTGGGTGGTCAGTTTTCCTTCTTTTTCATACATCAACACATCATTAATCTCCTCGTCTAGGTCTAGGTTTTTGTCGCCTATGACTTTGGTTAATGTTTTTACTTGTTTTATTTCGATGATCTGATTATAAGTACATGCTATTATTCTAGGGGACCTGGGGCCACTGTCATGATCCTGTCATGGATCATCACGCTATACACCCTGTGGCAAATGGTGGAGATGCATGAGATGGTGCCGGGGAAGAGATTCGACCGATACCACGAGCTTGGACAGCATGCCTTCGGCGACAAGATGGGGCTCTGGTTGGTGGTGCCGCAGCAGCTGATGGTCGAGGTCGGGGTGGACATCGTGTACATGATCACAGGCGGGAAATCGCTCCAGAAGTTCCACGACACGGTGTGCCCCGACTGCAAGCCGATCAAGACGACCTACTTCATCATGATCTTCGCGGCGGTCCACTTCGTCCTCTCTCACCTCCCTAGCTTCAATTCCATCACGGGCATCTCTCTCGCTGCGGCCGTCATGTCTTTGAGGTATTAAATTCTTCAGATTGCCAAATAATTTTTTTTTGTCTTTTTATTGTAACTATAGGAACTTATATTTTCTAACAATTGATAGTCTAATCACTACGTTTTGGTTCTTTCTTATTGACACGTCCTAAAGTATGAAATCATAAAATTTGCTAAACGCACACTTAATTTAATTATTTCAACGTAATATCAGATAATATTGCCTGTTTAAACCTCTTAAACTGTAAATCCATTAGCAAATGTACACACAAGATGTTCCATATTTCATCTATTTTTTCTTTAGTGACCTTTCAATGTAGCTTATAATCATGTCAACTATCCAAAGTTTCCCCTTCTGTATTTTGATGTGGACCTTTTCTTTGTGGGGACTGAAAATTGCGTCATGATACCTAAGGCACCTCATGTCAAGTTAACAAGAAATTTGATAATCCTGCACGTTTACTTGTTTGTAGGATAATCTTCTGATGCTGAAAGGATGCCGTTTGTTTCACTTCGGATACACTTAGAATTTTATTCTGGTAGTTCATGTCAAGATATATTCTAGGTAATTCCGTCTAATTTTTGCAACTTATCGAGCGCTTTTGTTGTGGATCCGACACTGTCTGTGAAATCTTCATCGTTCAGCATGCGATCTTTTCAAGGTAATGTTCTCAAAATAGCAATCATAACATGTGACTCCGCAGTTACTCGACGATCGCATGGATAGCATCGGCAGACAGAGGGGTTCAACCAGACGTCCAATATGGAAGTAGGGCCTCGACAACCACGGGCCGAGTGTTCGGATTCTTCAGCGCACTGGGCGATATCGCGTTCGCATTTGCCGGTCATAATGTCGTGCTGGAAATTCAGGCCACGATCCCTTCGACGCCTGAAAAGCCGTCAAAGAAACCGATGTGGAAGGGCGTGGTTTTTGCTTATGTGATCGTCGCCTTATGTTACTTTCCAGTCGCATTCATTGGCTACTGGGTGTTCGGAAACTCGGTCCAGGATAACGTCCTCATATCCCTCGAGAAGCCCCGGTGGCTTATCGCCGCGGCTAATATGTTTGTCGTGATTCATGTGATTGGGAGCTATCAGGTATAGGTAGATAATTCAATCTCCTCTTCATTCGATTACCTATGTTTGTACGCCTTTCTTCCTTTTTCTTTGGTCGATGAGATGTCGTGTGGATGTCAGGTGTTTGCGATACCGGTATTTGACATGATAGAATCGTGCCTGGTGAAGAAAATGAAGTTCAAGCCAACTAGAATGCTCCGATTCATGACACGCAACGTATATGTTGGTGAGTCATCCAAACTTACTTTAACCTTAAATTTTGTCTTATCGTTTTATTGGATAGTTTTCAAAATTGTATCTTTCATTACTTAATTAATGGAATACGATTTGTGCTTCACGATCAGCTTTGACAATGTTCCTGGCCATCACGTTCCCATTTTTCGGAGGGCTTCTCAGCTTCTTCGGAGGATTTGCTTTTGCTCCTACAACCTATTATGTAAGCAATTGGTACTATATTCATTAACTCGTACAATGTATATCATAACTTATATGCTGACTATGTTTTTTTTTTTTGCACTTTCGTATGATGTGATAATTTCAGCTGCCTTGCATCATGTGGCTTGCTATCTACAAGCCAAAGAAATTCAGCTTATCTTGGTTCGCTAACTGGGTATGTTGGCAACACAATTTCTTTAATGCTGTGATATTCCACGTGTGATATCGATTTGGCACTTTATGCAGCTATACCTAACACTCCTTGATGAAAACGCTTTTTTTTTTTTTTTTTCAGATCTGCATCATACTTGGCGTTTTGTTAATGGTATTGGCCCCCATTGGTGCGTTGAGGGGGATAATAATTCAAGCCAGGAGCTTCAAGTTTTATTCTTGATATATAGTTCTATTTGATGGATGACAAAAATGAAAACAAATTTTGTCTTAGGTTGATAGATTTGTTTTTTTTTTTTTTCTTATAATTGAGAAGGTATCGAATATTATTAGGTCCATATATTTCTGGCTTTGGAGATAGATGTATGGATTATTAATATTTTTCAAATTACGTATCGTATCGATCCATTATTTTCCTTAGCTTACATTTCCTCTGATAGATATGTCGAATCAAATTGATATCTCGGGCATACTTCGATTTGTTCATCATTAGAATCCAAAAATACTTCAAAATTGGACAAGATCAAAACACGAAGTTAGATAGATTGCTCTTGTTTTGAATTCATAAGGAGGGAAAAAAAAAAAAAGAAAACCAACATTTTTATAGAGGTATAAGAACAACCACAATACAAAGATCTCGCGAAACAGCAGATACTATCACGTATTCACCACTTTTGGTGCGCCCGATGGTTTCTTGTTTTTCCATTACGTAATTATAGTCCCAAGCCGAGAGTTAGAGCGGCGTCGACGTCGAGCCTCCATGCAAAACCGCCGCCGTCCATCCTCCACACGTCGCACGGCAGCGTGAGCGAGCAGCTCCTCCTGTCGCCACTACCGGCGTACTCCACCCTCACCCGGCACGTGAACGCCACCGCCGCCGCCTCGGGCGCTCCCTCCTTCGCCACCAGCCACACCACGAGCCTGCTCCGGTCCTCCGCCGCCGCCGCCGCCGCCCCCACCATCCTCCTGAACGCCCCGTTCGTCCACGTGAACCCTCCCCCACCCGTCAGACGTGAACCCCGGGCACGTGTCCCGCTCCAGATTGTTCCTCCTCTCGGCGTCCGTGCGCCCCAGGGCATCCGGGGCCACCCAGGCGTCGGCCACCCACTCGACGCTGACCGTTGACGCCACCATCGGGCCCCGCGGCGCCGCCTGGTCCTGGACCGCTGACGCCCGATGCGCGGGGCCCGGCACACGTGGCGTCATCGACGGCTTCTCGGCGGTGCAGTGGAGGGCGTCGTCTCGATTGCTGAAGCAGAGCCACCTGAGGGTTTGAGGTCCTGGAGCCTCCCCTAAGTCTGCACGAAGCCATCGAAATCGAAAGTGAAAAATTGCACTCGGGTCCTTGTTTAGACTCTCTGCGCACTAACTCGACAATTTCCACTGTATATAGACCAAACAAAAGTTCATTGACAAGTGCATTTGAGAATTTTCCCCGACGATACTTCTCATGGAAATTTGAATAATTTTCTCAATTTTCGACCACCACTTCCATTCCCTCCTTTTTTCCTTGGTGTCTCCAACACAGCATAAGGAGACATGGCATATATTCAAGCAATAGACTTTGATTTTTTCTTACACACTTGTCGACCATATGACAAAACCTAAGATTTCCACGGGCAGAAAGTAAATAAGATCGTCTGACAATGTTAACGAAACTAGCCTCAAAGGACTGCATCCCATCAGCAACTCCTACGATATATTGATTAGAAAGAAACTGGAAGAGAAAATGGAGTTGTACACTAATTGGCGAAAACGTCTTTTTGGTTTAAACACGCTTTTATATAAGACCTTTTGTTAGATTTTTGGCTATATTTTTTTCATGAAATTTTCCCTTTTTTATATCGCGTTGACACGTGAAAGATAGTGCGCATAATTAAAAGGGTTTTGTTAAAGAAACTCTCTAAGCACTTGTCAACTACCCCAAGGAAAATTTATTGTTTCCAATGCACTAAATATCACACTTTATGTGCAATTAGTTAATTATTTCTTATCAAATATGTTTTAACAAAAGGCGTAAGAAAGCTCATTAACGTGACACTAACTATAATACACGAACCTCTTTTTTTTTGTTTGGTATAATTATATACATGTTAACTATAATACACACGTATTGAAAAAAAAAAACACATGATAATTTGATCCATTGTGAACAGATCAAAGGAAATTCGTTACTTACTATTCGGCTTCATTTTTATATAAAAATAACCAAAAAAGTCACAAACTTATTACATTCATTCCAATTCAATCATAAACCTTTCAATTATGTCAATTTAATTATAAATATTTTCTATATTTTACTAATGTAGGTCATCTGGTCATCATGTGGCGCAGCCGACAATGACATGAACAAACTTTATTAATTTTTTAAATTTTTTTAAATTTTATTTTCTTTGCTTTGCCTTTTCTTTCCTTTCTTTTCTTTTTATTTTTCCTTCCTCCTCTGTTGGTTGCCATCGTCAAGACCATAGGCTACGGTCTGCTAGACCGACAAAGGTCACCCTTGCTAGCCAGCTGCAAGCGAGGTTGCCCTCTTGGGCCAGTTGCAGGTGAGATCACCCTTGCCGGCTGCCTGCCTCACCAAAAGGAAAATATACGTGGAAGAAATTCTTTTAGATATAATTGAATTTTAGATAGCGAAATCACTAATATAGATACTGGCCGTCTTATATGGTATGGCCAAATGGCATGAACAAATTTTATTAATGTTTTAAAATTTTTTGAATTTTTTTATATTTTTATTTCTTTGCTTTGCTTTTTCTTTTCTTTTTATTTTTCCTTCTTTCTCCATTCGTCGCCATCACCAAGACCATAGGCTATGACCGGCAAAGGTTGCCCTTGTTGGCTGGCCGCAGGCGAGATCGCCCTCCCAAGCTAGTCACAAGTGAAATCACCCTTCCCGGCCGCTCGCTTTGCCAAAAGAAAAATATGTGTGGAAGAATTTCTACCTAACTTTGCTCCTCCCCTTGAAGAAGAATATTTGTGGAATAAATTCTTTTACATAAAATTAAATTATAAAATGAAGCTATGGTCATCATTAATTTTTAAATTAAATTAATTATGCATCCTTGAAAGTATCTTGTTGAATAAGAGTAACAAAAGGCAAAGGACTTCCTTAACAATTATTCTTAATTATCCATCATAACTTCATATATTAGGAGAAAATTTATGCATCATCCTCATATATGTTTCTGATCTAGATGAATCGGTAAACTATGTTGTTATTAATCATGAGATCGATCTTTGCATCAATGTAGTTGGACAAAAACGAAATTCTTTGCATCAACCGTTGGCCAAAAAAAAATTACACAGAACCACGAGAAAGAGCAGTTCATCAAAAGAACATGTATGTCTTAAAACATGAACCTATTTCATTGGTATATTAGTGGACGTGCTTTAAAAAAAATAAAAATTAATGAACTCTAAAGCATAATCAGATAATTCAAGAAGAAAAATTGCATAGAATTTAGAATAACTAGCACGCGCTGGATATTGCACTCATAACGATCTGGGAAAAGAAAAGAAAGTAAAGATTACCAAGATAATCCATTTCATTAAGCCAAGAGAAATCTCTCTCACCTGGTGATCCATACACGATCTTTTCCTCACGACACGGCTTTCGTTTTCTGTGGCGCCGTGCGGCGGGCCTCTTGGTGCTATTGTTCCCCCGCTTGCTGTATCTTCTTCTCTTTCTGATCACCGGCTTGACGTCGTAGAGCCCGCTGCTCTCCAGCGAGGAACGAGATCCGCCGGAACCTGACCCGCTGTCCGCCGGCTTTGGGGCGATCGGCCGGAATCTGAGCAAGATCCGGTCCATCTCCAACGAG
This sequence comes from Eucalyptus cloeziana, assembly GCA_014182715.1. NCBI lineage: Eukaryota > Viridiplantae > Streptophyta > Magnoliopsida > Myrtales > Myrtaceae > Eucalyptus > Eucalyptus cloeziana. Next base: position 29,378,489 of record CM024644.1, on the reverse strand, counting down.
GACAGAGAATAATAATAGCCACTTCTCTTGGTTGCCATTTTCAACACCCCCTCCTCGCTCCTTCTACAAAGCAAGCACAAATAAAACTATTCTGCGTTGAACTCTCGCTCTTACTTATATTCCTTTAAGCTAGTTTATGTTTGCTTGAGGTTTGAGCGGTCATCGGGAGAGAACAGAGAGGCTTTATTTGCATGGAGCTTTGAGGAGAAGACGGGGATGGCATGTGCCAATATATATGGAGAGTGAGGGTACGACAACCCACGTGATTGCGGACGCGTGTCGACTCAATGTAGCGAGTGAACCATCCGATTGGGAAAGAGGGTTCAAAGTGGGACCCGCGTGGAGAGACGTGTCTCATTGGTAGAGGTAGACACCAAAATGGCATCGTTGAAAATTATTGCCGGCTCAGGTGAAGGGCTCTGTTCATTCTCTTTAACTTTGGATTTTCATTCCTGTACGAAATGTTTAAAGAGTGGAATCCAATAATATGCAAGCATGATCCGCGTGGGTCGGCCCAACCTAAATCGGGGGTCACCACTAAAGATTGATTTCAAAAAATTAAAATTGAAAATTGTTTGCTCGTTTTATGGATTCAATAGGAGACAGAACAGTTGATCTAGTCCGGTTCTTGAGCCGGCTAATCTCCAATCTCTGCAAAATTCATGAGGGCCTCTGACGGTGAACATGATGACGTCATCATTGTCCCCTGTGCAAGAAGTTGCCCGCATTCGGTGACCCGAAAGATCATAAAAGATATTCCCAGGAACCCTAGATGAAGTACCAATGGGACAATCCCATATACTTAGATGAGCAACAAAAGCAGAGGGGAGAGAGGGTACCAGCAAATGTGGGGGTACATACATGGAGACAATTCGACCAGGCTCAACGAGGTCAAGAGTCTCGAACTAAACTTCAACATGGTTTGAAGCACCCTAGGTTGAAAATCGAATTTGCCAATAACAGCAAAAAGCATGAGTACGCTTAAGTATAAAATTTCACTCGGTTGCAAGTCTGCGAAGCAGCGACAGAGTGGAATTCGTGGCTGCGTGAGACTCTCATGGTGAGAGTGAGATGAGGCTAGGGTTTCTTCCTTTTGTTTCTATATTGAGGACCGTGACGCATGAGTAGGACTGCAAGGTAAATGGCAAAAGGCATGCGAAAAAGACTCGTTTTCACTAAAAAGGGGCTGGAATATATATATATATATAGGTCTAGTCTAGGTAAGCAATTCCACGCCTAGAATAAGAAACCATACTGGTACTCACCGATTCCAATAAATTAGAATCGAGAACGAGACCGATTTCCATGGGAACCATCAATTCTAGACTAGTCTGATTCCGGGCCATCCAAGCGGTTTTTGATTCATTTGCATACCCCTATCCTATATGCATCAAGCTAATGTAGCAAGTCCACCCTTAAGATCATTTGTCAAGGTGAACTAGTCAAGGTTCTTGGAAAATGAATCCAAATTCCATTTGAATTCTAAACAAGCCATCATAATAATAATGAAAGTGGGGCGAGTAAGGGACTGGCCTCGGCCAAGATATTATACAATTCTTGGGAATTTAGGCCTTGTGCAAGATATTATTTAATTTTCGAGAATTTATCTTATGAGGATTTATATCACAATCGAATATCACAAAACATAACTCATTTTATGTATTTCATTTAGTACTATTTAGTCTGCAATGACTCCATATTATTCAGATAATGAGTTTTCTCGACCTTTTATTGATGAAATTTATAGCATCAATGCGTGTTTTATATATTTGCCTATGTACTAGACTTTTTTTCTTTCGTGCATTGATAATTTAAGAAATCCGTGCTTCACCAGTCTTTTCATAAAGTTGCCAATATAAAAAAAGAAAAGAAAAGAAATTGACGTGAAATTACTAAGCTTTGTTTGTTTCTTGAAAATTAAATGATTTCAAAAATAGATATATTTTTTAAAATGATTGCTTATATCGCTTACAAAAATGAATAAAAGAAAAATTAGATGTTTTTCATTGAGTATTTATATTTAGCAATATAAATGGTCATTTTTAGGAGAATTTTTTCTTTAATAATTCATCTTCTGTGAAATAGAGTCCTAATTTATGTTAATGACAATACATTTGTCCAATGAAAGAGGACGAAGCAATGTAGCAACAAGTCAATTCATCCGCAGCGAAAACTAGTAAATAAGTGCCAGTATTACTGGTGAATACTCAGTTACATACACCTCTATCGTATCATGGTTAGCGCATTATTATTTTGCAACCCTTATTGCTTTTTGTTGAATTATTCCGTCATCTTGAAGCTGCTCCAAAGTTAGGTTGACTCTGTCAAAGAAAGAAGAAGAAGACACTCGATAAATCTCATCGGTTCTTAACGCGCTGTGCTTAAATCACAAGGGCAAGAGGCCTCTTGGACTGGGCTCGAGAAAGTTGCTTTGGCACTATTCGGCTGCCAACCTGATGTCGCGTCTTAAATTAATCGGCTGAACTTTCGAGGATATATCGGCCGATCGTGTCATCGGAGAATCACAGATCTAAATTTGGGAGTCACTCGTTTCTTCTGGTTAGTGCACCGATTAAACAATGACTGACGTGCTTCTGCTGAAGCACCAGGCAAGACGTTTCATTGAATTCTCCTACAACGCACGGATCGAAATCGTTTTCGCTTCTCAGTTCTTTGAGTAGGTTAATAACTCTACGCTTCGAAGCAGTCGGCTTCACGACGTAATAGCAAAGTCATAGGCAATGACCAAAAGCGGTTTAGGTGTCCACTCACAAAAGGAGAAAAGCAGACCATTTCCGTGTCGCTGATGTCTCTAGCACGCCATTATTTTTGCACCAGTCTAATCGTGAATCATGAAAAATATCCCCGGAAAGGGTAGATAGGACCAAGATGGATGCGTCTTCTGTTTTTTCCTTTTCAATGCCATCGATCCTCGAGAGACCTTTTGACGTGTTCCGAGCCATCACTTCTCTTGTCATGGAATCACCAACTGGCTCTCTCCAATGCTTTCAGGCCAGGTTTTTCGGCTCGATTCAACGTTTATCTAGAAGTTGAGATAGGCTTCTACTCCTGCGCCATGTGCCCCGAGTCAATTATTGTGAAATGGACTACATTCATTTTGTTGACGATGACAAGGACGTAAACCTTCCTTCGTTCACACTCTTCTAGGTAATAGTCAGTGGCTAGATAATAAAAAAATAAAAAGAACAAATGGCCTGGCCTGCAAAATCTTCATGGTTTCATACATCCTTAGCCTGTCTTGTCAGGCGGTGATATGACAATGTGGCCGTTTACCAGAACAGGACCGAAATGGTTGGTATCAATCTAGAATGTTTTCCAAATGAGAGGCAGAAATCAGTGGGGGCATGCTACAAGGCAGATCCCTCTTATTTTGTTAAAAAAATAAATGGTTTTTCTGCCTGCTGATTTGAGTTAATCAGGCAGCTTCCTGCATAAACAAAAGTTTTAACTTTAAAATATATCTCCTGTCATCCTCATTACGATTTAATCAATTCTAGATAATCGCACCTCATCTTGTAAATGGTATGATAATGATCTGTATACATATCTTATCATAGACTAATTTGGTATGGATACGTCAAGGATGAAGTGACAAAGAAGGAAACTTCTGTTGTGTATGTCCTAGTCTCGGTGTAGATTATCACCTATGACATAGACCAATTTGGGATAATAGGCCTCATTCGTACGTAGAAAACTAATCTGCCACTCAGATGACATTATATGTTGGGGGAAAGTTGTCTAAAATATTTTAAACCTATTACACATATACTTTTCAATTTTTCCAATTGAGTTCATTTAAAAAACTTTGGCTGGAAATCGGTAACGTAAATGTTAGCCATCCTATGTAACACGGACAACATTAAATGGACAAATTTAAATAATTTTTCGAATTTTATATTATCTTTATATATTTTTATTTTCTTTCTTTTCTATTTTAGTTCAAAGGGTGGCAAGGCCACCGGCCATTGGCTAAGGGACGATGACCTCCACGGACCAATGACTAAGGGCTAGCGACCCTTACCAACCCTAGGTGAGCCCCCATGCCCTTGCCTCTCTAGATTTGGCGAGGCCTCTCTAGATTTGGCGAGGGCTCTCGAGCCCTCATTGTGGCTATGGAGGGCGTTGAGATCTACCCTCATTGTGGCTAGTGATGCCTTGGGTGAGGGCTCGCAAGCCCTTGTCGGATCTAAAGAGGGTTGCAACCCTTTCTTCTTATCAGCGAGGGATCACTAGTCCTCCGTTGGCCTTACGACCCTAAAAAGAAAAAAAGTAAAAGAAAAAAGGAACAGAAAAAAATTAAAAATTATTAAAATTATTTCACATTAGTGTCTATCACGCCACATACAATTAGATAGTTACATCAGCAGTTTCCCAACAAAATTAATCGGATAGACTCAATTGGCAAAACATGAAAATGTTTATGACTCATTTGTTAAAATGTTTAGTACTGCGTTGATAAAAAAAATAATAGGTTTAAGATTTTTTGGATAATTTTTAACTTTATGCTTTAATACTTTATAATCAAAATCTTGTGGATGGAGTTTTTCTCATTAGTATCATGCTCATTACATTTCACACCAGAAGAGAAAAACATGCTTTGACTCTCGGGTTTCTTGTTTGAGTGAAAGAAACTACATCCTTTCCAAGAATGGCAGCTCCTGGATTTTGGTTGGTCCAACACAACCCAATTACGTGATCAAACATCTCTTGGAAAGAGATAAGTATGTCATGTTTTGTCCGATGTCGCGTACCTCTCAAACATATAATATCCTAAGAGATACATCATGCACGAAACTCGCAAAACCCAAGCCGAGCATTATTTGCTTCCTCACCTCCAATCACAAGAGCATTATATGTGCGTGATAGATATATATATTATATCCATACCTATTTCTCACCACATTTCTCAAGGTCTTTTGAAGTCTAAGCGTAAGCATACTTTATTAGTGTTAATCATAAAATCAAGAGAGACGCACGATGTGAACGCTATACCTACATTTAACTTTAATAAGTCAAAAAAAAAAGAGGGTAAAGATAGCTCTAATTGGGGAAGTTAGGACCCATTCATTTGATATCACTAAAAATGCTTTGCCAAAGATCATATGTCTGGCCAAAAGTTGCAGATGCTACGGGACCTTTGATCTAGAGCCCTTGATTATTAAATTGCCCTAGAAGAACAAAAGTCACCAAGGTAACACACTTCCCGCACATCTTGTAGATTTTGTTGTAGCTGTCTTTGGAAGGAAATCAGATCTGCCACCATGATTTGAGCCGTGCCAACCAATGGTTCCAGAGCACGTCAAACGAAGGAATCGCGAGTCATAAAGTAAACGACATCGATAATTTTGACATTTTACTAAGTAGGCAGATATACTCGGAGCACCGCCACGTGTCCGCGTGGGTACCAACTACTCAACACTGCATATATATATATATATAGGGATTAGGTTTGTTTGGCTTTGGGAGCATGATATTTTCCCATGAAGCCGCTAGAAGGATCGTCTCTCTAGGACGAAGAAAAAGAGGCATTCCCACCGGTTCAAATCAATCTTTATTGTTCCAAGATACTGATTACTGTGCGGGAATGTACTATGTTGAGTAAGGCCTCGTGTTTTGGAATATACCATGGATCCTCTAAGGGCAAACCCTAAAAGGTAAGCCCACGGATGCCACATCGTAAGAGTTCGTTTTTTTGATTCGAGTACGAAGATCCGAGAAGATAAGAAATGCTTACCTTCACTAAGAATGACTCTAAGAACGTCCAATAATCGCTTACAATCTTATGTGAATCGGAGAGAATTTTAGATATGCCCTTAAAGCACCAATGTTCTTGTCTATCAAAATAAATTAGAGTGTAAGTTGAATTAAATGTAGAAGGAAAAAAATCTCGAGGCTTCCCATGTTTCGATTCGCTTGGACAGAAAGGGATGGCATAGTTCATAAGCACCTTCCTATGGCCAACCGCCAGCTTTCGTCGAGGCCGAGGCCTAGATCGTGGCAAGGTTGGTCCTCTCTTGTGGCTAGTTGCCAAGGCCCAATGCGGCAAAAGAAGAAAGAAAAAAAAAAAGAAAAGAAGGAAATTAAAAATAAAAATATTTAATTATCTATGTCAACATCAATCATGTCATGTAAGATGACTGATATCTATGTCAATAATTTTCGGGCCTTGTGTCTCGAGTCTAGCCTTGATGGACTCAAGCACAATTGTTGAGGTCTCGGGTGTGGCTTAGATGGAGTCAGGCCTGACCTCGATGGACTCGGCCTAAACCATTTGGGAATGCCTTACAACCAAGGGCTTTGGAATGAGTTTTGGAGTTCTCGTACCCAAACATAGAGTTTTTGATTCCTAGTCATATTTTATAAAATGATTTCTGATTTTCGAAAGAGAAAATTATTTTAAGTTTTGGTAGAAAAATCACTTTCATTATCACAACGCCAGAAAATATTTTGCAAAAAAATTAAACCTTAAGATAGACTGAGTTCGGTTGGTCTGCCAACATACATCTCTCAAAGAGTCTTCATTCCAAAAGATATGGAATCATCTTCCCTCTTTGTTAAGCAAAAGCAACGACAAATACAGAAGAAAAAAATGAGATAAAAGTACGAAATAGGAAGTTAACGTGCCTCAGCCACTGGACTCCATCCATGAGCGAAGGAGGAAGAGCAATTCACTACGGCTCCATTTATTTCATAAAACATATTTTTTGAGCAAATATTTTTTAGTATTTGAATCACTTAAGAATTGAGTCAATAAAGAATGTTTTTCTAGTCAATAAAAAATCTATGCTTAAATTTGAAAAAATGATTTTCTTTTCTAAAGATTGAAAACTATTTTCGAGAATATGACACAATTTCAGCACTTAGACAAAAAATTCTTCACTTGAGTACGAGAACCCCAACGCTAGTTCTTGGGCCCTTGGTAGCAGCTCTTGAGTCAACCGAGGCCAAGCCCAAGTCCAAAGAGGCTGAGCATAGAACCTTGATGCCTGAGCTAGGTCAACAGAAGTTGGGTTTGGGATATTGGTGTCTATGACTAGATCCCAACGCCCAGGTTTGAGTCCATAGAGGCCAGACTTTGGACCCCAGCACCTTTGCCTGGCTCTGTAGCAGCCCAGCTTTAGTCCACTGAGGCCGGGTCTGAGAAACTGGTGCTTATGTCCAAATCCTCAACACTCGAGCTCAATCCATTGTGGTCAAACCCGAATCCATTGAAGCTAGGCCTGAGACCCCGATTACCTTGTCCTGGGTTCTCAATGCTTGGCCCAAGTCCCTAGTGCTTGGGCCTTGATGCATAGAGGTTAGGCTTTGTACCCCAAAGCCTATGTTAGGATCCTCAACAACTATGCTAGGGCACTAGGTTTGAGTCCAAGTCCATTGAGGCTGGGCTCGAGACCCTAAAGCTTGGCCAGGGTCCTTGCATTCGGGTTGGAGACATGAGTGCTCCTGTGGCAAGGCCCTCCACTTCCACTACAGGCTTTTTGGGTCACAAAAGAATTCATGGAACCTTCTAATCGAGCTAAAAAGCTAGCAACACAGGTAACATAACAATAGCATTCATTACCAATCGGGTATGTAGTATGGACATAAAATAAGAAAAACCAAGACATAATCATCATCTTGATGGGGGAAACGACATCAATGTCTCGCTCAGACAAAGTGTCATTTTACTATTATAGTCAAGTGATCGTGTTTGCAAATAATTTTTCAACGTGCACCAAAAACGAAAGTGAGTTGATTATTGCTGATACTTCGTCGACTTTCCTTCTTTCCCATAAAGACCTTCTGTTTGACAACACTTTGTTAAGTTGTTAAGATGGTCCACCTTGGGCCTATAGCTGACTTACGAGCACTCAAAGCGGGTCGAACCCATCACGGATCTGTGGCATAGCACGCGACGCTGTGGCTTTCCATGTCCAACTTCCAAATGGATCATTCGTCACCCTCTCTCTCTCTCTCTCTCTCTCTCTCTCACACACACACACACACACACAAGGCTATTTGCACTTTTCCAATGGCATTTGCCCAAAGCCGAACCAAACTGGCCAGAGTAGAGTCCAACCATTTCAATATCAAAATGAAAATGATTTGGCCTAGATGAAATGAAAGCTTCTTTAAGAGTTACCCTTTGAGCCTTTGCTCAAATTAGGTCCACGGTTCAATGGTTTACCCACGAACGTAGTACCATGACATGCTATCTTTATTTTATCGCCAAAGACTATACATATTCTCAATATTGACGCCCATTCATTGTGATTGTACCCACTGAACTACGACTAGCCTTTGACACTCTTGACCTTATGATTTTCTAAAAATCATATTCACTCTTTCAGCTACATGTTTCTTCTCTGCTTTCTAATCCACTAGACTGAGTATAACCCCATTGATGCAAATTCCTTGTATGCTAAGGTAGAATATTGCTTAGTTTCAAGCGAACCACTGGTCTGTATTGTTCAATTACTCTTACTATCTCATGGAAAAATCATCTTCAATTTGCAGAAACAGAACGACTGGTAATAGTCATAGAAACACAATTTATTCATCCATAGCAGCAGTGGAAATTGGTAAAGGCAAAGCAATATGTCCCTTAAGCCATTCATAAGAGACAAACAGGCTTTCAGAGCTTGGAAGACCCCCCAGGATGATGCACGACGATGTGATTGTAGGCATCGAGGGTCAGGAAATCGTCCAACACTGGCGCCGTGCATTGCCTCGTGAACATCTTGCCAGCCTCCTTGTACATCCCCTTCTTGAACTTGTCCTTCCCAACCTCTCTCTCAATCCTGGCCACCTCTTCCTCCACCACCCTCCCGAATAGATCCAAGCTCACTCTCACTCCAACCCCATCACCGTCCAGCTCCACACCATACTTCAGCCACTGCCAGTTCTGGACTCGGCTGATCTCGGCAGTTGCAGCATCCTCCATGAGATTGTAGAGTGGGACTGACCCTGTCCCTGTGAGCCAGGCCGCCAGGTATTGGATCCCAACCCGAGTGTTGAGCCGGAGACCTTCCAAAGTTCGGACCCCTCTCGGCCTCTGGAGGAGGTCTTCCTCGGTTATGTTGGCCGCGTCCTCTCTCTTGACTGATTGGATCTGGTGTGGCGCATTGCCCATGTGATTCGTGAAGACTTCCATACAAACCGGGATTAACCCCGGGTGAGCAGCCCATGTCCCGTCATGCCCGGCCCTGACTTCTCTGAGCTTGTCTTTCCTTACTAGTTCCAGCGCCGCCTCATTGGCCGCCGGATCATCTCTGATCGGGATTTGAGCCGCCTGTCAGAAAATTAGGACAACAGATATTGTTAGACCGTTGACAAAAGGCTCGACTCTACTTCAATACTCAAAAAATTCCATACCATGCCTCCCATGGCATGAACACCACGCCGATGGCAAGTCCGGATGAGGAGATCAGAGTAAGACCTCATGAAGTGCTGGGTCATCCCGACCTGAAACCTGTCAGGCAGTAGGCGATCGGGATGACCCTGGAAGGTCTTGACATAGCTGAAGATGTAGTCCCATCTTCCGCAGTTCAATCCGACCGAGTGATCCCTCAGCTCGTAAAGTATCTCATCCATCTGGAACACTGCAGGTAGTGTCTCTATCAATACCGTTGCCCTTATGCTCCCTCTCTCGATGCCCGCCATTTTCTCTGCCCTCTCAAAGACGCTGTTCCATATCTTCGCTTCCCTGCCGATCCCAACGCAACAACCCTTTAGCTAATATTCGTGGAAAAGTTCACGGCGCACTCTGGCTTATTACATTACGATAAAATCTAGACGTCCTTTGTCAGTTGCTGATCTTTTAACTACAGTTAATATACTAACACAAGAAGGATATGGACCCTGCATTGATTATTGTAATGCTAATAGCATCCTAATGGACACAAACCAGGACGTTTCATAGTCCACTAAGCGATCACAAACAAACTCATTCCAAACTCACTGGCTGGAAATGTCATCAAGCCGATGGATGTATCACATAGTCGATATGTAAGAATGATCTGTCATGTAAAGATTCCTAGTTGCGTACCTGGAATGCTCCATCTTAGGGAGATAGAAGAAGGGCCCGAACCCCTCACCCTGCATTTTCCTGAATGAAGCGTAGTTGTGAAAGAAGTAGAGGCCAAAGTCGACGAGGCAACCGGTTGCAGGCTCGCCGTCGATGAGGATGTGAGACTCGGGCAGGTGCCAACCTCGGGGCCGGACAAAGAGCTTGGCAATCTGGTCATTGAGCTTGTAGACCCTGTTTCGGGCCTTGTCGTGGAAGGTTATGGTCCCATCCACCGCATCCTTCAGGTTCACTTGCCCTCTCATCAGGTTCTCCCAGCTCGGGGATAGCGCATCTTCGAAGTCTGCCTATTTATACCAACGAAATATGTCATTATCATAATCATAATCGACTTCAGACTCAAAGCATCAGTAAGTTCATAAAGATTCTCCTAAATAAGTTGGACATGTCAGACGTGCGTGGCAAGTTAGACACTAATAAAACGCAGCGTTTTGTTCTCATGGACATAAAGATACAGAATTCGCTGACCATGAAAACTTTGGCGCCAGAGTTGAGCGCGTTGATGATCATCTTGCGCTCGACAGGGCCAGTGATCTCCACCCTCCGGTCGGCCACGGCTGGTGGGACCAGCGCGCACGTCCACTCGCCTTCCCTCACGTACCTCGTAGCAGGGTCGAACCCAGGCAGCGCGCCCGCGTTGTAGCGCTGCTTGGCGTCACGGCGGCACTCCATGGCGTACTTGACGTGGCCCCTGAACTCCCTCTGCAGATCAGCGACGAACTGCAAGGCGTCCCGGTTGAGGATCCTGGCGAACTGGGCATCGTAACGCCCTCTGATGTCCACTCCCTGGGGGACGTCGTAGCCGGACTCGGTGTTGGCCTTGTTGGTCGCTGGTGCTTGGTACGTGAACGACCCGAGATCCATCATCTTTTTCCTGGAGCGATGGTGCTACTTGGCAAGTTTTGAATGTTGGTGTAAGGAACTACTGGAGGTGATAGGGGGTGGTGGAATTATATAGCAACAAAACTGGGAGGCAAGTGGATAGGCACATCCTGCGTTATCGTTATGGTCTATCTTTGGAGTTTAATTGGCTTTATGTCAGTTTTCTCTCTGTCCTTTTTCCACGGAAAATACCAAAATCATATGTTCATTTTTGACTCAATTACCAATTCCATTCACATGCCTACAAAGGAGCTCTTGAAAAAGAAAAAAAAAAAGCAAATTACTCTCTTTGCAAATTCATTTCAGTATCTTGCTTAGAGTCTGAGTGGTTTGATTTTTAGTTGGTTTTGAATGTTGGGATGCCCGTAAGAATTATAAGAATAGGGAATCCTGATTTTTTTTTTTTAATTAGATTGACCTCGTTATTTACTTGGGATTGCGTAATTGGAAGTGGGGAGATGAGATGATAAGGGCTGATGCCTTGGAGTTTGTGCATGCCTTGGGAGGTGTACCTTGTTTGGATATGGTGGAAGTAGGGGACATCTGACACGTGGCACGCATCAGGCCGTTTGATGTCCATCACGGTTCCAGGATATCGCCCTAGTTTCCGCACCCACCGATTTGATTCCGCGAGATAATATAAACATTCACATCTTTTGGGGTAGTGACCTATGTTCGTAGTCCCCACAGCAAGAAGACCACGATCGAACTTCGAATACAATGGTTTTGATTTTGCAAACTTTCAGAATATAGGTTCGATTAGGATTAATTTGTCCTATAATAACCTAATAGGGATGAGAATTGTTACACAATGGAATTTGGAGTTGAAGAATCAGATCGATGAAAACCTATTCAATTTTAAGTTTTAAGGTATGCATAATAGATTTTATGTTCAAAAATTGAGAAATTTACTTCAACGGGAGGATTTCGGGTTTTATGTAGGTGGAACTTTGAACCTAAAATCTGAAATTGATTTTTGTATTTTTTATTTTATGGTATCCAATTACGAGTGTATAATTTGAAATTACTAATCTAAGCTTCCATTTTATAATTGAAACTTTTATATTATTAATATTTCATATTTTCATGTATCTAAATATAAGTTATAATCAATAAATAGTGGTGATCATTAAGATCATTCAATTAATAATACAAGTGGAACTTGGGTAAAATTTAAAACTAACTTTGAGATAATGATAAGATAGATTCCAAATTTTAGGGTATGTAGAATAAATTCGGGTTCCAAAAAATAAGAAATCTTTCTAGCTAGTAGGTTTCAAGTTTTAAAAAATAAGGGACCTATTCTATTGGGTAGATTTTAGGTTTCAAGTGAAAGTTGAATGAAACCTAAAACTATTCATTCCTAGCTTAAACCAAAAAAAAAAAAAAAATTGAAAAAGTCCTAGCGAAACCACACCACTGAAGGAGCACAATCCGTGAAGGGGAAGTGACACTGGGCCTACCGTGCTGTGATCTTGTTCATTCGGCCCATCTATCCGAGGAACAGCACAATTCATAGTCTGGCCCGTCACGCCAGTTAAGGCCCTGAAGCCCAGGGACGACCGAAAAGAAGGCCCAAGCCCATAGCTTCATGTCGGCCGAGGGTCTAAAAACATAAATATCACATTATCTGGGGACCAAAACGAAAGACGACAAAGTAGGAGCCGCCGAACTTGACACGTCGCGGAGCGATAAGAGAGCAGTGCCGTCCATCGAAGGAAACCAAAACATCAAACGCGTTGAGTCGACGAAGATTCGCTAGGGTTTCGTCCTCCTCTCGAAGCATCCTCCGATCGCGATTCGTGATCTGTCGATTCCTCCATCATCGCGACGCCTCCTCACGCGTCTCTCTCTCTCTCTTCATCCTCCGGTAAGGCTTTCAGTACCTGCGGATTTCGAAGGAGCGACGTCCGAAAGCCCCTCTCGTTTCGTCGCGTCTAGGGTTTTCAGATTTCCTTCCCGGTTCCGTTCCCGATCCGTCTGAATCGGGTTCCGGTGTCTGTCGTCGCCGATTGACGTCCGATCTGCAGCTTTCATTTCGTGTTCTCTCTCTCATTTACTTTAGGGTTGCGACTAGGTTCCTAGACGATCTGCTGTTGACCGGAAAGCGATCGTGGTCGGGCTATTGGTTAGGTTTCCTGTCGTAGGATTGTGTGACTTTTCTGGTTCTGATTCGATTGGGTTTTGAAAGGGTGATCCGTTCGATTGCTTCGTTCCTACTGTCGTTTTGGGGATCGCGGGGGTTGTTTTTTTTTTTTGTGTATTGAGACATCAGCTGTGGGTTTTTGATAAAGGGAGTTGTGGTTGCAAACAATATGGCAACAGGGAAATATCGTGTTTCTAGGAGATTGGATTGTAACTCTTCCTCCAGAAGGGATGGTCGTGACGTGATTCGCTCGACTTGTCGCGGCGAATTTAGCCAGTATCATAGCCATGCAGATAAGCGGAGTGATGGGCGCAAGATGGAGTCCAAGATTCGAGATAAGGAGCATCAGCTTGTTGAGGTGCAGAGGAGTGCCAAGTTGTACCAAGATGGTGTGCAGCATCCCCCTGAGAAGAAGAGGAAGTTCTCCCCGACGTTATGGGATGTGGAGGACAGGGAAATCAGGATATCATCCAAGAACCGAGTGGTTTCGGCCACCACTATTTTAAGTCCTCCTATGGCTCCACCTACAATGTCATCGAATGATGAGTCTGGTGGCTGTGTTTTGAACTCCTCTATCTCATTGGATCCGGTACATGGAACTGATCTTCCTGTGGCTGATCAATCTATATCTCTCAGTGCATCTAGATGCAAGGCCCAGGCATTGCATCAGGAGCCAAGTGAGGCTGGTGATCAAGATGACAGTATGGTCGAGGATGGAGAATTTGTTCATGAGAGGACCATCTTGAAGTCACGATGGGCATTTGATAGTGATTCACCGAGTCTTATCTGTGCATCCGATGATGAAGAAATGATACTGGAGAATAGAGCACTGGTCACAAAGAGGTCAAGTCCAGAGAGTGGGGAGTTTCTTTCAGGAGGCTCGGGTCATCGAATCAGGTCTTCTGGATCTGATGAGATTGGACTGGCTGGTGGAGCGAGTGTAGGGGAATCTGAAGATGGTGATCAAGCTGTCGTCATGGATGGTGATTGCACTTATCTTAGTGATGCAGACAACAACCATGATGACACGGATGATAAGAACAATAGAGAACATCAAGAGTTTGAAGTGTCCTCATTGCCTGCAAGACGAAGTATAAACATGCTTGATTCTTGCAGAAGTGTCTTTGAATATGAAAGACTGAACAAGATTAATGAAGGTACTTATGGTGTTGTCTATCGTGCAAGGGATACCATAACGGGGGAAATAGTGGCATTGAAGAAGGTGAAGATGAACAAACAGGACTCTGACGGTGGTTTTCCCCTAACATCTTTGAGGGAGATAAACATTTTACTGTCTTTAAATCATCCTTCTGTTGTAGGTGTTAAAGAAGTCGTTATGGATGATGACGATAGTATATTTATGGTCATGGAGTACATGGAACACGATCTCAAGGGGCTGATGGAAGCAAGGAAGCGTCCTTTCAGTACAAGTGAAGTCAAATGCCTGATGCTTCAGCTATTGGAGGGCGTCAAGTATCTTCATGATAATTGGATACTTCATCGTGATTTGAAGACATCGAATCTTCTTTTTAACAACAAGGGTGAGCTAAAAATATGCGACTTTGGGTTGTCAAGGCAGTATGGGAGCCCATTGAAGCCGTATACTCCTCTCGTTGTTACCCTTTGGTACAGGTGAGCTGCATACTTTTTCTAATAATAAAAAATGCGACATGTATGGGAAATTGGGCCATTCTTACTTGTTGAGGATGACGAGAAGCCAAGTATGCTACCAATTAGCTGTTAATAATGCTTTGGAATTCATGAGGATCTATTATTCCACATCACTTAATTTAGTGTTCTTTTTGGGAATTTCTATTTGCTTTAAAGATTGTATTTTCCAAAGTACCAGCCCAGAGAATCCTGCACTCTTTTATTTTACGCTCTATCTTCTTGGGACTCTACTTGGGCACATAAAGATGGCTCAGTCATGTTATGTTTCCTTTTATGTACAGTGTGGTTGCCTTTTCTTTTCCTTTTTCATGTGGTGCAAATTGGCATTTCTGAACTTTGCAGTATATAATTGTGGTTGAGCCTTGACAGTATAATCTGATGTGCAGGGCACCTGAACTTTTATTGGGAGCAAAACAGTACTCAACAGCAATTGATATGTGGTCAATAGGGTGTATTATGGCTGAAATGTTGGCCAATGAACCACTTTTCAGGGGAAATAGTGAAGTCAATCAGCTTGACAAGGTAGGAACTTTGACATAATAGGTCCTTTATCTTGTTTTTTCAGACTCTTCATTCAGTGATTTTCTTATTTGAAAACTGTGCTGTGCAGATTTTCAGGACTCTTGGCACACCCAATGAGAAAATATGGCATGGATTCTCCGAATTGCCTGGTTCAAAAGCAAACTTTGTTAAACAACCGTAAGTGTTCTGTAGTGACGGTATTCTATCTTAGTGTTGGGTGCGGCTTTTTTCAAGACATTATGTTTTCTCATTGTTTGAGTATGATGTTTTTTCTTCAGGTATAATTTGTTGCGAAAGAAGTTTCCTGCTGCATCTTTTACTGGAACTACTGTTCTTTCTGAATCGGGGTTTGACTTGCTGAACAGGCTTCTGACATATGACCCAGAGATGGTAATTCTCACGAAGCTTGTGCTTTACAAATATGTCCTTGTTGTCCGTATTTATCAATGTCTTTTCCACGTGCAGAGAATAACGGTAGATGAAGCCCTTGAACATGATTGGTTTCGTGAAGTTCCACTGCCTACTTCTAAGGATTTCATGCCGACATTTCCCCCTCTGCATACTGTTGTCAGATGATTGCCTGCAGCCAGATTGGATTTTTGGACAAAGAATTTAACCTGCAGTTCTCCCTGGAACAATTTGATTTGTTTGAGAGGATGTCTTTCTAAACCTCCTGCTTTGATTTCTAGGCATCTGGAAGATTATCTTGCTGGAGGAAGAGTAACTGCAGGGGTGCATAATTGCATTTTCTGTCCTTGGCAGGAACCTAGAAGAATCATTGATGATAGTAACAGTGGGAAACTGCTCCGGTCAAACAATTTACTACTATTAACATCTTCGCACCTCCCTTGAGTTTGCAAGGTGTGCAAGCTGGTTCCCGACTTTTTCTTGTCTTCTCTTTTGGTTGAACCACAACAGGTTCCATTTTTGTAAATATGTGAATGTAAATAGTCAAATTAAGTTGATAAATGATGTTCGCATCTTGATTTCTTGACATTACATCTAGTACTCAAGAGTTTACTAACAGATGAATAGATGCAAGCGAGACTGGGTATTCGTGCCTATGAGGATCAAATCCCTTGAGGTATTGAATATGCAATGATCCGACAAAAGTTTTCGATTGCTTTTGTATAACGCATGCTTCTGTTGTTGTGAGAAGGTGGATTGCATTGAGTTTCTTCGCTCGGTATTGGTTAATCCATCTAACAGAAGTTGAGAGGGCCGTGTAGATTTCTTAGGGATGAGCAGAAGCCCTGAAATTATATTCCTTGTTAATTGTAAGACAAATAAGTTATGAGGCTTTGATTTGAATGATGATATCGTAGCATTTTTTCCTTCTTGGTATCAATTGATGGAGAGTATCTTCTATTTTTGAGTTGACTTTTCCTTTGGAACCATGCAACTTTAGAAAAAAAGGGTTGAAGTACTGAGTGATTTAATTGAAAATGCCTTTTCCTCTCCTTCTAGTTGAGTTGTAACATCCCTCCTGTCTTGTATTTATCTTTTGAATGGGGCTCTTTTGTACTTATGCTTGTAGAAGATCCACTGGATGGTGGCATTGGGAGTGCAGGGATGCTTCAATTTGATGCCTCCGAAAGAGTAGAAAGATTTTTATTTGTGATGCATTCTTGTTATACCGTTAGTTTCTTTTTTTGGCGTGGTTTACGATATCTTTTTTATTGCTGTGATGAAGGTTAGTCAATTGGCCTGCAATTGATGGAGCAGTTTCATCTTTGACAGCACTGGTTGGATGGCGTGCTTCTTTTCTCAAATCTGCATTTATCAGGGGGTCTTAAGTCTTTAATTGTTTTGGCAATGCTTGCTTCAATAGGTTTATACGTTAGTGAATGTCATTTCTGCTGCAAAATTCTTTGAATAGATCTTTTATTGTCCTCTGTGTATTGTTCAACGATGACAGATGAATTTCGCTAGATCAGCCTTTCCAGAACAACAGCAATGCAGTATCACTTCCATGTGAATATATTCCAATTCACCTGTCTGTTCTGCTTCATGTGAATTTATCACTTTAGCACCGTATTTTTCTTGCGTATGATGATTCTCTTCATGTTAAGTCTTCTGGGTTGTATTAACAGCTGCATATGTTTAAGAAAGGCATCTTATGGAGCTGGTGCAGTTGCTGTAGTGCGAGGCGAGTGCTTCAATCTCAACTTCCTTTCATTCTCATTGGTCACATTATTTGATAGCTAGCAATGTTTGTTTCATATCATAAACGACAGATAACAAGGAGAGCTGTAAATTCCATTACTAGTAGTTTTTCTGGTACTCTTTCCCAGACAGAGAACAAGGGGAGATGTGAATCACATGCTGCCAAGCAGTGCGGAGCAGGGGGATTGCCTAATATGCTTTGCTGAATTGGGGGAGTCAGGCGTGATGGTGTTGGATGGTTGAGGCCGTCTGCATGGTCTTGCATCTAGACGGAATGCTTGTGTCTAATTTGCGTTGCACGCTCATTGTTTTGTCCTCGGAAAATTTCTTAGTTGAGGGTGATAATTAGTTGGCTGGAAAAGCTATTATATATATGAGTTGGATGTTTCCGTGTAGAAGAATCATAGGTAGTCCTTGTTGGAGATGGCGTGATTAGGTTGGCGCAGATGCTTTTGATTGATGATTGTGAGAGTTCTGTATAACACCTCGAACTGCTACCTCTAGCCTCGTTGCAAGCTACGGTGTCGTTACTTTTATGACCTAATTGAGCGTCTGATCAGGAGGTTGACGTTAGATTTTAGATTAGCAGCCTCAACAGATGCTTTGTTGTCGAACTTATTGTTGGATTGTCGGTATTTTACCCTTTTTTGGGGCATACTCGACTATGTAAGTATGTTTTATAATTCGCTAGATTAAAGCTTGGGCTTACGTAACTGCTTAATCTAACGAGCAGCTGATAAAAAAAAAAAAAAAAATTTTAATCGGCAATCTACAAGTGCTCTCAATCTAGCAGTTGGCTCAATGGTCTTCGGCCGTCAGTCAACTAGGAGCCCTCAGTGTCGGTGCTTAAAGCCTAAATATTGGGCCTTTGGAGCTCACTATAAGGCCCATCACGTTGGGAAAGGCCCAATTTGAGGGGCTTCTTGAGCCCATTAGCTAATTGAGGGGCTCTTAAAGGCCATTGTTGACCCGTATTAGGCCGAAAGTAAAATTTCCTGGTCCATTTCATCTACCGGACCCAACGAGCCTTGGAGGCCCAATTACAATTACTCTCGTTTCCCGACGCAGGCTTTATTTCGTTCGGCCGAGCCCAATAGGCCTTGTAAACTGCTTGTCGGGCTATAGATGGGCCCACGAGTTGAATACTGTGCCTTTACTAGGCTGCAGGCAAAGGCCCATTTGGGCCCAAAGTAAACCGAATCAGGCCGGATATTCCCCTGGACCAGTCCCTGTGGGCTTTACTAAGGCCAACTTGCAGGTCCAAAAGATTGGGCTCTAAGAGGCCCATTATTAGTCCCTGATTAGGAATTGGGCCGTAATTGGGCCCTCATAGACCTCTTGTTGGTGCCCAGTATATGCCTTAAGGGCACACAGCGAGGCCCTCACAGACCCATTTTTCTTTCTAATTTTTAATAAGATCTAGGTGCCTTAACATTATTCAGCTTCATCGATATATTTGCCTAATTTAAAGTATAATTTCATGGTTTTCCCCGAAGAAGTAACCCCTCGACAGAGCTGAAAAAATAATCAAAACCATTCTCGTGGGAATGGTGGATAACCCCAGCGCATATAAATTCTAAGCAAGAAATAGCCTCTCGTGTTCTCAAAATAGAAGGCAGATTCCCACATTTACGAGAAACGGAACACGCTATAGAAACAGAGACTAACGGAAAAAGAGTAGGATAGACCAACGCACAGCTCTATCCTCACAAGCTCACCGTACCATGCACGTCACACTAACTACTATACGAAAGCTTTCTAAGCACTGTTGAACTCACATCATGGAAGAATTCCCTCTCCAATGAATGGAAAGTCACTCTTCTCCTGCTCCTCGTTCTGAGCAATCCATTAGGTAACTCATGGCATCGGTGAGGGCCTCGCAATTTGAAACTGCCATTGTCTTGCTACCTTAATTGTTTCCATACCTTGCGGGACAAGAAACAATTCACTGTAGTACCATCGATAATCCCAACGGAGAGAGTTTGGACAAAACAAAGCAAACAAGTTCCAAATAGAACCAATCTTTGACTAGATAAAACAGAGACGAGCATGAACAGTCGCTCTCGTTCTAAGTAGATTTTTCTAGTGAAACTTGGGATACATTCAAACCATCTTGAATAGGTACGTAGCAAAAAGGAAACTTCTTAATCTCCACATGCAGCTGCCAGACAAGTAACATTGTCTTCAAATTTCATGCCCAACTGATTCACAATGTTGCCAACCTTAGATGGAAGACTTATCAAATGCATAAAAGCTCTTAAACTACTGCTAGCTCTTTGTTTTGTCAAAGGAGTTATGTCAGGTCACAAATCAATAAAAGCCATTATTTTCCTAACAGGTTTGTTCCCACCGATGACTAGACATCAGGAATCCTATACTTCTATTTAAGAGACTCTCAGAAACTTGGCTCAAAAGATTTCGCATGGACCCTTAGACAAGTTAATGAAGAAGACAATTCCAAATAAATCAGTGACATTTTACCGGCAGATACAGAGAATTTGTACCTAGAACGGGCTGCGCAGATTCTACCTCGAGTCTTCTGATCTTCAGCACTTATATAGAAAAACCAAACCCCTGGTCCAGTTTTGAAACGACCGTTGAGAATTCAACTTGAAGATCAGAACCAAGTGAGGGAAAACATTATCTGAAATCTCCATAGAACTCAACCAAGAGAACAAGCCATTGACAGCTGATTCAGCTCAATACTTCACAAGATTGGCAACTAGCAGTGGCTCGAGATCACACCACACATCCTTCAGATCAGGAGACCACTTCACAGTCAAAATTCCTGGGACAATTATATCATCTGCAGAAAAGAAAACGCCATCCATAGTAAGAGCCAACCTAGGCCATGAAAATTTGAAGGCATTGTGAGGTAGAGAAGCAAGAAATTCATCATGGCAGATAGATCAGAAAATCAACTTTTGTCTGTACCTTGATAATAGAAGGACAAGAAACTGATGGTTATGTCCAAATCTTTTATATTCTCCCATTTATAAATATATGAAAATATTTAATCTAAGTGTGATTCTGAAGATTATGCGATATCCTTGTCAACTAGTTCATCCTTCAAAATAACAGGAATTGAACAAGAGATGGCCCCAACACGCAACAATTTTGTGCTTTCTTGAACTTTCATTTCCCCATGATCATGGCATGATGTCATCTCTACAAATTGGAAACCTACACAAATTTCCTATTATTGACATTGCAAGCCAAACACAGAGCTGTAAATGGACATCAGAGTAAAGATGGATAAAACCCTGAAATGGGCAAATGGCTTGCAGAACTATGCGGTTTCTCGTTTCCAGCTCACAATAAAATGGGAAGCTACATAAGCAAACAGGAAAATCAAAAGGTTGATTTTAAGAAACAATCGTTGATATGTGAGAATTGACTTAAGAAGAACGAGAAGATATTATTCTCAATTCTCAAGTTCCATCAAATGCTCATTCCCTTCCAAAATGTAAATTGTTAAAAATGCACTCTGAGGAGGTTTGACATAAAAGAAGGTCGATAAGACAAACTCATAAGAATTTATTGGCTTGCTAGCCAAAATAGCAAAGAAAACAAATGGTCCACTGTGCGCTAGTGCCATGCAATAAATGGAGAGTGCTGAGAAGGACCCCCTGTAATTACATCTTTGACATTTGTACCGTTCATTAATACATTTTTACTGCTCCAGGCCTTATTATAGTCCCCTTGAGCGTAACAAGGATACCTCGATGCTTCACATTCACATGGCCAATGCTTGTAGAAATATCTTAATACATTATAAAGCAACCCACCATATAGAACATGGAGGGTTGAAGTAGATGGTAAACATCCGGAAATTTCTCAAAAGAAAGTACACCATTGTGTTACTTGTTGTAAAGAGAAGTAAACCAGGGTTTCAAGTGGGGATCCTACCATGTGAATGAAACCCTCCTTCACTCCATCTGTTTCCCAATACCGCTATCTGCACACGCTGTCATATCAGTTGAACGTCTCGTTCATGTAAATCCCCAGCTTTCCCACTTTAAGCACAAACGAATATTCTTATGTATAATAAAACCAACAGCAATAATAAGAAACTTGTAAATTCCAATTAACAGAAGCTTCAGAAATTAGTATATGATTACAATTGCATGCTCACAACTTGGAGGAAGATATGTCTCTCAAATGTACTGCTCAACACAGGGTAAAAAAGAAAGGCGAAATTTATTTACCCCTCAGAAAAAGAAGAATTAATAAAGAAGAAAAAATCCTGTCACTCTTGTCACAACATATTCGGTATGGGATCAAATTCATGTATATTAACTGCTTTTCGTACCATGTGTAAGTCATGATTTGCACACCACCTACGGAATCAGGAAGAAGCTCTTACAAGGGACAGAAACAAACTAGAGGCTCTATGTAAAGCAGAACGAGAGGAATTTGGTGATAGTTCCTAGGAATGGAGTTTAATGGAATCCATCTGCGCATATCATGAACAACCAAATACGAATTAAAGTCATCGATTAAAAGCATGTAAGACAAACCATAAGCTTTGCGAGGATACAGTCCAACAGTCATGTGGACAACATCCCAAGGAATGACACTCTACCCAACACTACACTTCACATCTTTCATACCCTATATAGCACTTGCCATCACATTTACTTTCTAGAGCAAATACGGTCACAATATACTTTGCAGTAAATCTGGCTCCACAGATAAATTACTGCATACTCATAATCTCCACTAAACCAACTGGACGGGACAGCCATTCCCTCCATTGAAAAAGGAACGCCATCAGTGAAAGCTCAGATTACATGCATGCTTAGACAACAAACAAGGAGCAACCCAGGGCAACTTTCTCGAAAACATTGAAAAATATCCGTACCACGTTTCAGTCGCTTCAGTTAGATCACATCTTTCACCCGTGTTATCGAATACCTTGCCAGTTAGGGAAACGAAGCAAACCCATCCACGAATCAGGGGATCAGAAAGGGGTAATGCTGCGCAGCCTCGTCGTCGAAATGCTTCGGGTACGAGAGAAGACAAGGCGCGCGAGAGAGGAGGATCGCAATCCGAAAGCTCTGCAAATCCGAAAAAGAGGACGAGAAAAGGACAGATTCAGAACTTTTTTCAGCATCGATATGTCATCGTCAAATCGAAGAAAAAAGCGAGGGGAATTACTCGACGTGGAGAGAGAGAGAGAGAGAGAGAGAGATCGAATGAAGAATGATCCGAGTAGAAGCGTTAACAGAAATGCGGCCCTTGATCTCACGCGAGGGCTAGGGTTCTCCTCCATCTGCATTGACGCCATTGATGAACGCGGAGAAAGCACGAACGCAGAGAGAGAGAGAGAGAGAGAGAGAGAGTCGAAGCGAAGGACAGGAGGTTCTAGGCGGGAAAACGTGCATATTCATAACAATCGATGTGCCTGACGACTTGTGTTTTTTTTTTTTTTTAAGTGATAACTACACAAATAGTCCATAAACTTTAATTGATTCAATGTGATTTATGAATTTTAGTCAAATGTATAATATCATTACTGAATTTTTAATTCATTTAATGTGATGCGAATTTTTTTTATAAATGTTCAATACAATCTTTGAATATTTTTATATAATTCAAGAATAGTATTGGATATTTTTATGTAATTTAGAGACTAAATTGAATATATACAAAAATTTCAATGATCACGTTGAACAAATTAAATATTTAGGGACAACATTGCATATTAGATTACAAATTTACAATTCAATGATCATATTGAACAAATTAAAAATTTATGGATTACATTATATATTGGGCTATAGATAATTCATGTCGTTTTCCCTTCATTATGAAAAGATTTTAATTGATGTGCTAGACAACTCAAGTATTAATTTTGTAAATCAAACTAATTATATTCAATATCACTCGTTTATTAGATCCTTCCAGTGAAGACAAGTAAAACAATATGGTATTATTGATTATCAAGTATTATCAGTGTTGTTGAAATGTCCCATGTCACTTGGCATGGAGAGCTATACACTCCTTACATACATGTGATCTAAAAGCCATCGCATTTTTATGAATGTCTCTTACCACAAAATCACATTTCGAGGGAATGAGCAAAATAAATTCAGGGCCACGGGCAAGAGAGACTAGACAATTACACAGCAATGTACACATTCCCAAGAGGCTGCCCCGTATTTCGGATTCAGGTCGTCTTCTGCTAGGAATGACCAACCATATCCAACAACCGGTACTGCATAGTGCATCCCATGGAGCACCAAACACGGTGATGATAATGGCATATTTCATCCAAAAACAATGACAAAGCACAACACAAGAATATAAGGACTCGAGTGGGGAATTGAACTCAACCACTTCAGACCAGTATTAACAAGCACAGCTTCTCCAAAGAGCCACTATAAGATTCGGTCGGGATTACACATTTCGCCTGGTTTATGCTTGTCTTCGGTAAGGAATGGTGAATCACTTCCAAATACAAGTACAACATACATACCATGGGGCAGCAAATTGCCAAATACAGAGGAGAACTGATAATAATGGCCTCTTTTACTGAATGAAAAATGGGACTTCTTTTCCTGGTCAAAGATTTTACAATTTAGTTGAACCAGCGGATAAAGCATGATTGATGAGCTCCCTTCTCAATATCTTTCCTGCGGGATTCTTGGGGATGCTACTGATAAAAGCGAGACGCCTTATCTTCTTGTATGGAGCAACCTGCAAATCCAGTTTAATGAAATTAGAGAAAAGGGTTGGGTTGTCTATGGGTTTGGACCGGGCAAAACACCCTGCAAATTCGCTATGTGCTACTCAAATGGAACAAGTCATCTGATTGAGCTATGTTATCCAAGTAAGCTTTAGCAAGTGAAACAAAGGTATTGTACAAAAGACCACGCCCATTTTTTGGATAGACCTAGGTACTGCATGGTAAAATTTCTATTTCTCAGTTTCTCAATTTCTCTGTTCCGGGGAACAGAGAAATTGGAGAAACCCGTTTGATAACACAAACTGATTTCTCTATTTCTGAAACCGATTTCTGTTTTGAAATTGTTTTGGAGGAGAAATGAGAAGCTAGAAATTGTAGCTTCTCTATTTTCAAGTAGAAATAGAAAACTATTTCTCTACTTCTTCCTTCCAGACTCCTCTCCTCTCCTCACTATCGTGCTTTCCCCATTCCTTCTCCTCACGACGCCGTTTTATTTAAAAAAAATTAAAAATTAAAAAAAATTAAAAAAAAATTAAAAAAAAAAAAAAAAAACCTAGAACCTAGTTTAAAAACTCCTTATTTTATTGAGAAAATAAAATTTGGCGTCCAAACCCGACACCACATTTATTTTCTATTTTCTTGCCTAACCACCATTTTTGGAAATAATCTCGCACAACTTTTTTTTTTTTTCTCTAAAGCTTTCGGAAATAAATTCGTACGTGCTCCCGTACTCAAAATTAATCGATCAAACTTTGCACGCACCTAGTTTAAAACATCCTTGTTTTATTGAGAAAATAAAATTTTGCGTTCAAACCCGACACCCCATTTATTTTCTATTTTCTTGCCTAACCACCCTTTTTGGAAATAATCTTGCGCAACTTTTTTTTTTTTTCTAAAGCTTTCGGAAATAAATTCGTACGTGCTCCCGTACGAAATAAATCCGAAAGCTTTAGAGAAAAAAAGTTGCGCGAGATTATTTCCAAAAAGGGTGGTTAGGCAAGAAAATAGAAAATA
This sequence comes from Eucalyptus cloeziana, assembly GCA_014182715.1. NCBI lineage: Eukaryota > Viridiplantae > Streptophyta > Magnoliopsida > Myrtales > Myrtaceae > Eucalyptus > Eucalyptus cloeziana. Next base: position 29,353,310 of record CM024644.1, on the reverse strand, counting down.
AATGCGGTGTCGGGTTTGACGCCAAATTTTATTTTCTCAATAAAACAAGGAGGTTTTAAACTAGGTTCTAGGTTTTTTTTTTTTTTAATTTTTAATTTTTTTTTTAATAAAACGGCGTCGTTTTGTTTTCAAGCATCCATGTCGGCGCCGGTCCATCCACGTAGGACGGCGGCGCTGGCTTTGTATCCACGTAGGCATTTTCAGAGCTAAATTTGCCGGAAGGACTAAATCGGCACCAAATAGAAAGGTTTAGGACTAAATCGGTAAAAAAAAAAAAGGTTTAGGACTAAATCCGCACAAAGACAAAAGGTTTAGGACTTTTTGGCACTTCTCCCTAAATTAAAGTGATTTACCAACTTTTATCAAATTAAATTACCATCACAAGCATCAAGAAGAGTGAAGTAAAAGGATGGGGACAACATGATTCATAGAAATAGAAATTTTTTTCTGTTATCAAACGGATTTCTGTTTCAGAAATAGAAATTTTGAGTCTTTATCAAACAGGTTTCTTTTACTCAGAAATTGGCTGGGGAATAGAAATTGAGAAATTGATTTCTGGACAGAAATCAATTTCTGTTTCAGAAATTTTGTCATGCGCTACCCTAGTAGCATTGACTGCTCACCAAAATTTTACGTGACAAACTGGGGTTAAAGGGGAGAAAAGAAAAACATTAGCAGCATGGAATAGAACAAGGGTTGGAGCAGATGCTTTCTTAGGCGGTGTTAAAACTGGTTGGGGTACTCGACTAATCGCCCCACATACTGTTAAGAACACCAGGTGCCCAGCAAGTCGGTGATTGGGAATCTGATAGTGTCCCCTATGATATCGGGAAAAATTAGAGTCCCAGTTGTTCTCATAGCCAATGTATAGATGCCTCAGCGTTTTCACTTAGCATCTTCAGGGCATCAACTCCTCTACTTCCCTGGGAAAATCCAAAAAACTGAAGAAGAGTCTTTCAAAACAGATGAATCCAGGAGGACCATACCCGTTCAGCAATGAAATCCATGATTTCAGATTCTGTAACATATGCACCAGGCTTCCTCACCACAAAAGCCATTGGAACCTGACCTGCCTCTTCATCAGGATACCTGATTCCAAGCAATACACTTGGATTAGTCTTGTTGGTTACTTACGCAATGAGCCACTTAGCCAGAAAGAAAGCACATTTATGGATCTCACAACACACCAAAGTTCGACAGGTACATTTTAAGCAGATAAAGATTTGCCTCAAAAGTAAATGCGATTGCAACAGTATATCTTCTGTCCATCATCATTTGGCACAATGGTAGGACAACTCTCGACCTTTTAAACATCGAATCACCAATACTTTGCATGTCCTCCAAGTAATGAAAAGAATAGCCAATGTTGAATGAAAATAAGATAGACTTTGGCTCATGCAAACTCAATGCATCTATGTTTGACCAAAAAGGGGGAAAAAAAACACTCAACGCATCTATGAAGGTCATAACACAAGCACTGGAGCGTACGGTATCACCGCGGCTTCTGCAATTTGTTGATGAGATTGAAGTAAATGCTCCAATTCAGCAGGTGGAACCTGTAGGATGGGATGAGATTGAGATGACAATCTCTGATTACAGAAAAATGGGAAGCATCACATTTCCTCAGCGAAAGATTCCTTATGACAGCAGCTACCTGATATGCCTTGTATTTTATCAATTCCTTTAGCCTATCTACAATGTAGAGGAACCCCTCTGAGTCAAAGTAACAAAGATCACCCGTTTTTAGCCAACCGTCAGGGTCCAATGTCTCAGCCGTTGCCTTGTCATCTCCAACATAACCTACATGGAATCAGGAAAGATTCAGAACATCAGAGTTTCACAAGTGACACGTGAAGCTCAAAGAGGAGTTACAGCAGTGAAATGAGAAATCCTTATGCAGGAAGCAGCATAGTAATTGACAATGTCCGAGGAAACTGGGATATCTAATTTTGTACTCCAATTTTTGTAAGCGAGTCAGTGTTTCAATAGAAAGATGGGCATTTCCTAATTTGATGGTGCTTGAACAAAATGTGCAACAGATCTCCAGAGAGGTTTTCTTCACAGATTCCAGAAGGAAAGCAATCCAGGATGAGAGATTGTGGTATGACTATCGACCTTTCATGATGGCTGGGCCACGCAGCCACAATTCGCCTTTGCAGCCAGGAGGTAGAGCTTCTCCAGTAACAGGATCGACTATTTTGGCTTCCATATACTCGGCGAGGCGACCAATGGAGCCGTATTGCTTGGTCTCAGCAGGCCCCATCATCCTACTTCCTAAGAGGCTCTCTGTCAATGCATAACCCTGAAAAATTCATTTGGACATGGCGATGTAGAAAAAGCCATTAGTCATTTACATCTATTGATCTTTTGCATCCATCAACTCAAAACTATGTGCCTGTATCTACTTCCTCATGTTCTCCAATTCTTTCATGTCGTCGTCATCCAAATTTCTAGCACAGCACTGTCATGGTACGCATGCGGTACCTATGGGGGTAAGCCTATGAGTACCAAATTGAGTTATAGTGTAATTCAATGAACGTAATGCACCTTTTGATTGATTGTTGATTTAATATATCTGATGCAACAATTTTATCTTAAGATCCGTCGTTGGGTAATTTCAAATTGAGGTCATATAATGCAATCAGTTGGGCAGTGCTCATCACTCATTGGTGGGGTAAGAATACTATAAGTGCCATAACTTTCATATGAGACTCACTTAAGCGTCATAACTTTTTTTTCGACCACTCAAATGTGATAACTTTAAAAAAGAAAAACATTTGCTTACATACCATAACTTTCATTTGATCTCTACCAAAACTTCTTAAAAACGTTCACCCAAATTCTAGAAATCTAACATGGCATAACACTTGTGGTGAACGTTTTAAAGAATTTTTTGCACTCAAATAATCAATTGAAAAGCAATATGACACTCAAGTAATTGGGAAAAAAAAAGGTTATTGAGTGCCATATAGTTAAAAAGTCCTACTTAAATAAATAAAGAAATCATGCCCAAGCATTTGGCATCTAAGTAATTGGTCCAGTACTAAACGATTTGGGGCTTAAGACTTTAATATGGTTTTTACCTGTACATTAATAATATCGGTAATTCCTTGCATATCCCATGAGTTTTGGCGTAGGGATTTCACCTTTGGACTGGATTGAAACCAATTTTGTAAATATGCAAAAACTAATCTTTGTCACCTTTTTTTTTTTTTTGGAGGAAAACAAGTATCGTGTTCTATATGGATAACCAATGATGTCCAAAGCCAGCAGTGATTTTAGGTCAGTTTTTATTTTCATCGAAGTCAGCCATTTCTTTTTCGGGATTAAAATTAAAAATTAATATCACGAAAAATCCAAACTTGTATATCTGTGACAAAATTTGTCAGAAATTAATTTTTTACCTACCAAAATCTCAAACTGGTCATTTGTAACAAATTTGCTATCTATTAATTTCCGTTAAATTAAATTAATATCACAAAAAATCACAAACTGGTACAATACTGGTACATTATAACAATCGGAGAGCAAAATCCAAAATTGATACATGCGTCAATTGTCACATATCATCGAACTCAACAATTTGACGGTAAAATTTAAAAATTAACAAATGATATATTTATCAAAAGTGTACGATTTGAGATTTTTTATGGTCAAAAAATTATTTTACGATAAATTTATTATAAGTATATCAATTTAAGGTTTTTTTTAATTAATCCTAAAATTAACGAGATAACTATTTTTTTGGCCAAATAGATTACAAAATACGGAAGTTATGGTTGTTTTAATATCTTTTAACACCAATGGCATTTTACCTGCACCAGCTCCACGTTAGGGAATTGCTGCTGGAACCGCTCGGAAACCTCCTTCCCAAGCGGCGCTCCGCCGCACATGACGGTGCGGAGCGAGCTGAGGTCATACTTTTCGATCAGCTCCGACTTCACCAACGCTAGCACGACCGGCGGCGACACCGGCAACAAGCCGACTCTATACTTCTCCACGGCCTTCAGCATGGCCTCAAACTCGAACTTCCCCATCAAAACCACGGTCGCCCCCATCCCAAAGGCTCTCAATATCGACGCAAAGCCATACACGTGGAACAGGGGAAGCGGAAACAGCCAAACGGGCTTCGGGCCCGGCTCGGCTTGTCGAGCGCCGGCGACCCCCGCGATCATGTTTCCGTGGGTCATGAGTACGCCCTTGACCCGGCCCGTCGTGCCCGAAGAGTAGAGAATCGTCGCGGGGTCGGCCTGCGTGACCCGGTTGACATTGCGGAGAACGGGATCGGTCTCCTTCAGCCCGGTCCGGGACAAAACGGACTCAAACTCGGGCGAGTCGATGAGGATGGGGCCGTGCCTGAGCGTAGGCAGCTTGTGAGCTGCTTGGGAGGTGACGAAAGCGAGGACGGGCTTGCTGAGCCCGACCAGGTGGCGGATCTCGGAGGCGGAGCTCAGGGGGTTCGCGGGGGACACGACGATGCCGAGGGAGAGGAGAGTGAAGTAGATGACGGGGACGTGGAGGGAAGGAGGCGGGAGGACGAGGGCGACGTCGTTCTTGGAGAGGGAAGGGAAGCGGCTGACGAGGAAGGACGAGAGAGCGCGGCATTGCGAGATGAAGCGCGGGTAGGTGACCCGGTGGCCGGTGGCGGCGTCGACGAGGAACGACGAAGAGGAGGAGGAGGAGGAGGGGAGGATGGAGAAGAGGAAGTCGGTGAGCGAAATGGGGAGGGAAGGAGGAGGGAGAGGGACGGAGGGCCTGAGGCTGCGGAAGGTCCTGGTTTCGGCGCAGAAGCCATTGATGGGTTCGAGTTCTTTGGTGCGGTGACTAGTTTCAGCCATCGCGAAACGATGAAGATGAAGATGGCGACGGCGACGGCGGCGGCGACTGCTCGCGGTCTTTTCAGAGACTTAAAAGCACGAGATGATATGACTAATGAACAAAGTGCAATTCTCGATGACTAACCACCATTCCCCACTTTTCTTACGGCGTTCATAGCAGAGAAGCTGACAGGTGATGACCACGCGCTCTTCCTTTGATAACGCTTGGCATTAAAAGCGTGGAAAGCTTTCATTTCATTTAAAAGTATCTTATGCTATCCAATATTCCGAGATGTTGCGAAACTTGATTAAGTATCGAAAAATTCAACCCATAATCAATTCTCTCGACACAATATGACACGTAAATTCGGAATTTCAACATGGAGAAATCAATTTAAAATTTGTTTTTGTCTTTTTGCCGTGTGTGGCTTTTTTTCTCCCTTACTCGCCCTTTGTTCGTTGTTTGTTGCTTCTCTCTTGTCGGGTATGGATTTTGTCTTTGGTCTGTCTTGGCCTTCGGTTGTGTCGGCCTGTCTTTTTCTGGCTGTTGTTCGGCCTCTTTACTGCCTATGCTCCTTGCTTTCCTTTCTGGTTTCAGCTTTTGCCCGACGCCCTTCCATTTGAATTGACGCCTGTGTCCTTTTGAGTGCAAGATTTTGGTATCGGTCCTCTTGCTGTACAGCTGTATAGCTCTTAGTTCAAAAGTTAATATGATTCTTAGTTCTTACCAAAAAAAAAAAAAAAAAAATGTAAATATATAACCGCCGCCCCTCAGCGGCACAGCTAGCTCGAGTTTTCTCCCATTCACGAATGAGAGAAGTTCGAATACTTAGGGATTCTTATCTTGAGTACTGTAGTGGTGAGTCATGTAGTCGCTTCCCCAGAGTTTACTCGTCAGCCGTCGACTTACGAGGTTCCTTGGGTTACCATAAAAAAAAATGCTATGGGTTGCCGATTAGCGTAAGCGAAAGGCGAGCCTGACGGATCCTCGGTTACCAAATATATATATATATATAAATATATATATATATATATAAGTAATAATAAAATAATAATAATAATAAAGAATGAAAGACTTCTTGTTATATTGATGGTGGAATGTCAATTATTTTCTTTTTGATTTATTGAGTAGAATGTGAATTGCTTGTTTTTATCTTCATCCAAGTTTTATGAATTATAGAAATGGAATGTAATTGAATTATCAAATTGAAACAATGAATAATACTAACAAATAGTGGATTAATGTTTTTAGTGTAAATTCATTCTAATCTCTTTTATTATTACTTATTTATTTGTGAATTTAAATAGATATAAAAATATATATTTGATATACAATGTGTTCCAACATGTTAAATTCTCTATTTTTCAAAAAGACGTGTTGGCATATCATGTTATGTATCAATGTTATTGTTACTTAGCATTTCACACAAACTGCTTGAGAAATCCTCTCATGAGAAGTGAAAGGAAATTGGGTAAGAAATAATACAATTTTGCTAGCACAACAATTTTTGAGCTATTATGAAAATAAGAAATTATTATTAGCAATAAATTCTTTAAAAGCCTGCAATAATTTATATTTTTTTATTATTTAATTTTTTGTAGTCCAAACGGTTATTTTCATAATAAATCAAATATTATTATCCAATCATTTCTTGAAATAATAATTCAGATAAAAGAAATTTTCTTGCGTGGAATTGAAAGTTGTCAAATCATAAGTAAAAGTCTTGCCTGAATGGGTTCTATTTGCTCCTTAACATCGATTATGAAGCTCGAGGGGCTAATGTTTGAAACGAAAATTGGTGGGGCATTTTAGGCCAATCGACAACTCTCCCCCGTTAGAAACATTTGCATATTTTCTGTACCTTTTAACACGTTGCTTCTGTTCTTGAATGGTCTGAAAGTTGGATCCACGTGAAGCACGCCAGCGAGACGGGGCCGATTTTGTTTTAGCCAAAAACAGGAGGGAAAGAAAAGGATATTGCCTTGATCGTAGAGTTGATTAAACAATAGAGTGGACTACTAGTTTTTTTTTTTTCCTTTTTTGGGTCGAAAGGGGACTACTGGGTTTGGTAGAGTAACGTCACGTTTACTCCCATCCACGTGAAGCACGACCTTATTTAGTTGCTCGACTAGGCTCCTCTATGACTTCGGAGAACCCCTAATATGCATAGGATTGATATTTCACGTAGGAAAATGAGGAGTTCAAGAAAAGCTCAAGATCAATAACTTAAAACTAGTAATAACACAAATAAAAATCGAATGTTATCTTCAGTTTAGTGAACTGATTTGATCGATTCGCATTGAGTTTTGACTCGAGGTGGGTTTTGACTTGACTTACCTCGACCAAAACCTATGGTATCCATCACCAAATTATTTGCTTTGCATCAACATACTTACGTAATCACTTGCTTAGGTTATGTGTTGTACTTTTTGTGAATGGAAGATCATAACAAGGGGTGAAGGCTTCGAACCCCATACTCGCTCTTTAAATTTTATTCAATTAGGGAACACGAGAGCATTCTTTAACTTGAGATTGGAATTAGATCGGAACCTAATCGAATATACATGCTCTTAACATGAAGTTTAGTCAACACTATTATTTTAGTTAGTTCCAAATCACCTCTAGAAGCCAATTCAAATGCATTACAAAACTAAATCTATAAAAATACCAATATTGTTCACCGACGGGAAAAGTACCAAAAAAGTCACAAACCAATTACATTAATATCAATTTAGTCTTGAATTTTTAAATTTAGCCAATTTAATTTTAAATATTTTTCATATTTTGTCAATTGAGTCAATTTGACTAATTTAGACTAGAAATTATTGACATTAACGTCGATCCTATGCTACATAGAATAGTTAGGGTCCACCTCAATAAACTCAAATCTAAATTGGTCGTGATAAAATATGAAAAATTTTAAAATTAAATTAATCTAATTAAAATTTTCAAAATCAAATTGATACTGATATAATAGGTCTAAAATATTTTACGTGAATTTCTCGCTTGCTGATCCACAGAACTATTTGAATCCCGAAGCAAAAGCACCAGCCACGCCCTCACTGCACTGAAAACGACAGAAAACAAGATGACAAGACGGACATCAATGTGGGACCCCGAGAATCGATCCGTTTGATTTCCTGTCAATAGATATGGATTAAATAACTTGGTTCAACGCTCGCGGGACAGAAACCATGAATTATTGAATCTTATCAAAGCCCACAACCAATTATATGACAGGGACCCGAAAACCCAGCAGACCACCAAACTTAAAATCGCTAGAGGACAGTCTCCCCATTGAAACCACATGAAATGCTTCCTCTCACGTCTCCTCACAAATCCTAATATCTGATCTCCACTGAGACCGCAGCAGACAGTGTAGTCCTACACCAAACATAGGGTGATGATATTGGCATATTTCATCCAAAAACAATGACAAACACAAGAATATAAGGACTCAAGTGGGGAATCGAACCAAACCACTTCAGTATTAACAAGCACAGCTTCTCCAAAGAGCCGGTATAAGATTCGGTCGGGGTTACACATTTCGCCTAGTTTATGTTTGTCTTCGGTAAGGAATGGTGAATCACTTCCAAATACAAGTACAACATACATACCATGGAAAAGCAAATTGCCAAATACAAAGCATTAATGTAATTGAATTTGTCAAATTGAAATAATGAATAATATTAACAAATGGTGGATTAATGTTTTTAGTGTAAATTCATTCTAATCTCTTTTATTATTACTTATTTATTTGTGAATTTAAATATATATATATTGATATACAACGTGTTCCAACATGTTAAATTCTTTATTTTTCAAAAAAACGTGTCAAGATATCATGTTATGTATCAATGTTATTGCTACTTAGCATTTCATACAAAATGCTTGAGAAATCCTCTCATGAGAAGTGAAAAGAAATTGGGTAAAAAATAATACAATTTTGCTAGCACAACAATTTTTGAGCTATTATGAAAATAAGAAATTATTATTAGCAATAAATTCTTTAAAAGCCTGCAATAATTTATATTTTTTTATTATTTAATTTTTTTTAGTCCAAACAGTTATTTTCATAATAAATCAAATATTATCATCCAATCATTTCTTAAAATAATAATTCAGATAAAAGAAATTTTCTTGCGTGGAATTGAAAGTCGTCAAATCATAAGTAAAAGTCTTGCCTCGAATGGGAGGGAAGGAGGAGGGAGAGGGACAAAGGGCCTAAGGCTGTGGAAGGTCCTGGTTTCAGTGTAGAAGCCATTGATGGGCTCGAGTTCTTTGGTGCGATGATTAGTTTCTTCCATCCTGAACCGATGAAGATGAAGATGAAGATGAAGATGGCCTCGGCCACAGCGACGAGTGCTCGCTATTTCCCGTCTTGTCAGAAATTAAAAGCGCGAGATGACATGACGCATGAACAAAGTGTAATTCAAGATGACTAACCACCATTCCCCACTTTTCTTACAGTGTTCATAGTAGAAAAGCTGACATGTGATGTTTGGAAGGGTTAATAACAACACCTAGAGGAGGGTGAATAGGTGTGAAGTAAAATTTTGCAAAGTTCAGTAGAAGAAATTTGCTTTTAGAAATGACAAACTTTGAACGAATTCAGACGATGAACAAAATAAAAGAGTTTAGGGAAGAGAATAAGAACACAGAGTTTATAGTGATTCGGCTTAGATCAAGCCTACGTCCACTCTCCACGCTAACAGCCTACTGGTTCGATTTCACTAAGAATCAAAAGAGAAATTACAACCTTGTGGTCTTGACTTCACAGTGAAGAGTCTCTACTATTCTCTCACAAAGTCTCACTATGAGTTTCTCTCTTTTGTAGACAACTTTGAGCTCAGTACTTGGAGTAACAAGGAAATAGAAAGCTTCAGACTTTGAAATTTCTCTTTCACACACACTCTCGAACAACTGGAGAGTCCTCTTTAAATACTCTTTCATGCCTTTTTGACCGTTGGCACTTTCCAAAGGAATTCTTCCAATCAACCAGTTGGACAAAATCAATCAAGGAGATCTCGAGTCGTTTGATGATTGAGATGAAAGCCCGTCAATCCTGTTCGCCATACAATTAGGATCTTGGTTTCCATAAGTAGATACTTTCCAAGTTTACTCGCATTCCAAAAGATTTGAATATCGAAATTGATTCCAATAAAGATAGTCAATCATGTAGGTGATATATCAAACTAGAAAGCCATCCTTAAGCCATACAAACCGAACCTTTGAAGAAATAAAGATAATCTTGCGTCTGGAAAAGACTTCATTCTTCAATAGTATTCAGTCTGGAATATGTCAGTGTGGGCAGACTTTAATTTAAAGTCTAACGGTCTTCAGACTTTGACACAGAGTCTGAGCGTCTTCAAACTTTGACACAGAAGTTTGGAATTCTTCATAGTAGACTTTGGATAAGTTTTGTCAACTTCAAAACATTAAAGGAGTTTTCTCCAACAATCTCCCCATTTTTTATGGTGATAAAACTTCCCTGCAAATTTAAGAACTTTTGACTTGCAAAATAACTTTTAAGCAGTACATGATATCTTATAAAAATAAGTTGATTAGGATTTGGATAGCATTGATTTTGCAACCACATATAACATGTTAATCTTGAAAAGATAAGTTGAACATCAAGACTTAAACAACTATCTATCCATAATCATTATCACAAAGGTAAGTTGCCTACAAAGTTCAAACAGAATAATAGAATAAAGGTTCAAACGTTCAAGAAAAGTCAAAAGTTCAACAACAAACAAAAGTTAAAGTCAAACAAGTCAAATAAGTTCAAATAAATCAAATATGTACATTCTCCCCCTTTTTGTCAACAACAAAAAGTGGAGAAAGTAAAAGAAGAAGAAGAAGAAGAAGAAGAAGAAGAAGAAGAAGAAGAAGAAGATAAAAGTCAAATGAATTTAGGTTTGTTTTGGAATTCGAACGAGCTGAAAATCTTCCATCAACTGAACTGCCTCCTCAATCGTTTGACACTAGAGAGAAACATTATGAACTGCAGTCTGAACAGTCTTTAGCATCTGAGCATTTTCATCATTCTTGACCACAGATTGAGAAACTTGTTGATTCAGAGTCTGTACCTGTCTGTCCAAAGACTGTATTGTCTAGTGTGAAGTTCAGAAGATGATTTGGGGGTAGCTTGAAGTTTCTGTGTCTTATACTCCATAGTGTCACGGCCCGTGAGAAAGACAGGCCAAGAGGGTTCTTGAGGACGGGTGTGACACATCCGACGATACAGTATTTGTACGCATATGTTATAAATGCGAGTAGCTGGTAGTTGGGAGTAAATACGGGTAGTTGGGGAGGTGCAATCTCCACCGTTAGATCTAAGGGAGATCTATGGATACGGTTTGCCTTGTACTTGTATATAAAGGGGTCTCATCCCTTCATTGTAATTCATTCACAAGCAATACAAAACCAGAGCTTCTCTCTCTAAGAGTTTCTCTCTCTACATATACGAGTCTTGTGAGTCGAGTGTGAAAGGCTACTTAGGGGTAAAACCTTAAGGTCGCACGGGTCAGCCTACGAGTGATCGAGAGTGAATCGATCGGCCCGTGACAAGTGGTATCAGAGCTGATTTTTTATCCAAGCGCAAGTGCAATGGCTGATCCACGATCTGACGAGGCGATCACCATGGGTGGTGACGGTGCTGATCGTGAGCGGAACGCCGAGAAGGGCGGTGCCAAGGGGAAAAAGTCCCATGGTAGTTCGAGGGATCCAATGGGGGATCTTGCACAACGGATGGCGAAACTGGAGTTGTTCGTCACCGATGTCCAAGGATCGGTCGACGACCTGACCTAGACCGTGGACGGAGTCGACGCCGGAAGAGAGGAGCTGATTGCGGATGTGCAAGAGCTCAAGACCGGCATGGGAGAACTCCGTCACGAGTTGCTGGGGACCCTACAGGAGGAACTCGCGCAACGATACGAACCTTTGGAGGCCACGATGGCGGCCATGCGCGCGGAGATAGCGGAGCTTACGGGTAAGCTTGCTGAAGCACAAGCTGCACGCGTGAACGGAGTGATCACGGTGCAAGGTCCACGAGTGGACACGCCGAAGCCGAAAGAATTTCGGGGCTCTCGGGTGGCCAAGGATGTGAACAACTTTCTGTGGTACATAGAGCGTTACTTCCAAGCCATGGGAATCAACGACGACCAAACACGGGTAAACACTGCATCGATGTATTTAGCTGATAGTGCATTGTTGTGGTGGCGTCGTCGGTCGGATGATAGGTGCGGGAATCCTATCGCGACCTGGGGTGGTTTCGTCGAAGAGTTCTGACGGAACTACTTTCCCGCTTATGCGGAGGAAGAAGCTCGTGACGAGTTGAAGCGTCTCGAACAGAAGGGTGGTGTACGCGACAACATCAAGCGGTTTTCGGAGTTGCTACTCCAAATCCCCTCGATGAATGAAGTTGAGGCGTTTCACCAGTTCATGGGTGGTCTCAAACCATGGACGAAGCAAGAGTTGAAGCGATACAACGTGGGGGATCTTACTACGGCCATGACCGTAGCCGAGTCACTCGTGGAGTACAAAGCGTCACCTTCCACATCCCGACCAAACACTCGTCCTAGGGACAAAGCCATTGGTGGGGGAGATCGGGGGAGATATAACCGCCCGACCGGAGGTAGACCACCACCAGCTGGTCCTCATCCTCACCGGGCTCATGCTGGGCCAAATGGAGGAGGACAAAGGAAGGTACGCTTGTATAGTTGCTTCTTTTGCGACGGTCCGCACATGGCGCGGGATTGCCGAACAAGGCCAAGTTGGCCGCTCTTTGCAAAGAAGAGGAGCCAAGGGAGGAAGCACGATTGGGATCGCTGCGACTCCTTGGTACGATCAAGGCCAAGAAGGCGAAGGAGCCTAAAGGCTTAATGTTCGCGGACGTGAAGATCGGAGTGACCACGGTGAGTGCACTCGTGGACACGGGAGCATCCGACATCTTCATCTCGGAGGAAGCCGCGAAGAAACTTAACCTGCGGGTTGAGAAGGGAGCCGGTTGGCTCAAGACGGTGAACTCGAAGGAAGTCCCTGTGATCGGAATTGCTAGGGACGTGGAACTACAACTCGGATCATTGAGAGGCAAAGAAACTCTAGAGGTAATTCCACTTGACGACTACAATATTGTCATTGGAATCAAATTCCTAGATAGAATCCATGCAGTTGTAGTTCCCTTTGCCGAGTGTATATGCGTGTTAGACAAGAACTGTCAATGCGTGATTCCGGTCCATCGTGAGTCGGGTCGTGATCGGAAGATGATCTCGGCCATACGACTCACCAAAGGAGCAAGGAAGGGTGAAGTGACCTTCCTGGCGACCTTGAAGAGCGAGGACAACAAGGGTGAAGGGAAAGAAGTCCCGACAGAAGCAATCCAAGTCCTCGACTCGTTCAAGGATGTTATGCCTTCGGAGTTGCCGAAGAAGCTGCCACCCAAGAGAGAGGTGGATCACTGGATCGAGCTAGTGCCTAATGCTCGACCACTTGTCATGGCACCCTACCGCATGGCGCCACCTGAATTGGAAGAATTGAGGAGACAACTCAAGGAGCTGCTCGACGCGGGCTATATACGGCCGTCAAAAGCCCCGTTCGGTGCGCCGGTCCTATTTCAGAAGAAGCACGATGGGTCACTCCGGATGTGCATCGACTACCGGGCATTGAACAAGCTGACTGTGAAGAACAAGTACCCGATCCCACTCATCGCGGATCTCTTCGATCAACTTGGTGGAGCTCAGTGGTTTACCAAGCTGGATCTCCGATCGGGCTACTATCAAGTTCGGGTCGCTGAAGGGGATGAGCCAAAGACAGCCTGTGTGACGCGGTATGGATCCTCCGAGTTCATGGTAATGTCGTTCGGCTTGACCAACGCTCCGGCTACTTTCTGCACAATGATGAATAAGGTACTCCACCCTTTCCTAGATAGGTTTGTAGTGGTTTACCTAGACGGCATTGTCATATATAGTCGTACGTTGGGAGAGCATGTCGAACACATTAGGCAGGTCTTCCAAGTTCTGCGCGAGAACGAACTGTACGTTAAGCGCGAGAAGTGTGCCTTCGCCCAAGAAGAAGTTCCTTTCTTGGGGCACGTTGTCGGAGGAGGACGAGTGCGAATGGATAAGGCGAAGATTCAATCAATCGTCGAATGGGAGCCACCGATGAAGGTGCCGGCGTTGAGGTCATTCCTAGGCCTCACCAACTACTACCGGCGATTCATCCGGAGCTACTCAAGTATCACCGTGCCACTCACGGACTTGTTGAAGAAGGAGAAGGCGTGGGAGTGGACGGATCGGTGCCAAAGAGCCTTCGACCGATTGAAGCGAGCCATGACCGAGGAGCCGGTGTTGGCGTTGCCCGACCACACCAAGTCCTATGAGGTAGAGACCGACGCATCAGATTTTGTGATCGGTGGTGTTCTTATGCAGGATGGACATCCGGTGGCGTTCGAGTCCCGAAAGCTGAACGACACCGAGCGTCGTTACACCGTCCAAGAGAAGGAGATGACCGCGGTGGTGCACTGCCTTCGGACGTGGAGACACTACATCTTGGGATCAAAGTTCGTCGTGAGGACGGACAACGTGGCCACGAGCTACTTTCAGACCTAAAAGAAGTTGAGTCCGAAGCAAGCCCGATGGCAGGACTTCCTAGCGGAGTTCGACTACGCATTGGAGTACAAGCCGGGGAAGGCCAACTCTGTGGCGGATGCGTTGAGCCGAAAGACGGAGCTGATGAGCCACACGATGAGTCGGCCGAGTTGTCCTTGGGTCAACCGCATCAAAGAAGGGTTGACACACGACCCAAGAGCTCAAGCTCTCATCGGGTATGCCAAAGAAGGTAAGACTCGACGGTTCTGGTGTGAGGACGAGCTCCTCTACACCAAGGGAAGGCGGCTGTACGTGCTTTTCTATGGGAAGCTGAGGAAGGAGATCTTGCGCGAGTGCCACGACTCAAAGTGGGCGGGTCATCCAGGAATCCACCGCACGTTGGCCCTCGTCGAAGATTGGTACTATTGGCCACAAATGCGCGACGACGTGGAGGCGTATGTAAAGACTTGTCTGGTATGCCAACAAGACAGGCTGGAGCAACGATCGTCGCCAGGTTTGTTGGAGCCTCTTCCCATCCCAACTCGTCCATGGGAAAGCATTTCCATGGACTTCATCGTCAACCTACCGAAGTCTGAAGGGTGTCAGACTCTAATGGTGGTGGTTGACCGGTTCTCCAAATACGCAACCTTTGTACCTGCGACAAAGGATTGCCCGGCCGAGGAGGCGGCCAAGCTGTTCATGAAGTATGTGGTGAAGTATTGGGGAGTGCCACAAACGATCGTGAGCGATCGGGATCCCCGCTTCACGGGACGTTTCTGGTCCGAGTTATTCAAACTGCTGGGGTCGGAGCTAAATATGTCAACAAGTTTGCATCCCCAAACCGACGGTCAGACGGAGCGGGTCAATGCTCTCTTGGAGATCTACCTCCGACACTACGTGAGCACGACGCAAGTCAATTGGGCGAAGCTGATCGACGTAGCCCAGTTCTCCTACAACCTGCAGCGGAGCGAGTCGACCGGCCAGAGTCCGTTCGAGGTTGCGATTGGGCAACAACCGAACACCCCGAGCACGATTGCTTCGGGTTACCGGGGGAGTAGTCCACCCGCGTACAAGTTCGCCAAAAACATGCAAGAAGAGGCGGACTTGGCACGGGCGTGTCTACACAAGGCCTCCAAACGCATGAAGAAATGGGCGGATAAGAAGCGACGGCACGTGGAGTTCCAAGTGGGAGACCAAGTGTTGGCCAAGCTGCACGTGGTTCTTCGATACAAGGACGTGCACAAGGGGTTGATCCGTCGCTACGAAGGGCCATTTCGAGTACTACAACGGGTTGGAAAGGTCGCATACAAGCTGGAACTACCACCAAAGCTAAAGGTGCATCCGGTTTTCCACGTAAGTATGCTTAAACCCTTCCAAGTTGATGAGGAAGACCCGGATCGAAGGGAATCACAAAGGGTGCCGCTCGGGGCAAAGACCTCGTATGATCGAGAAGTCGAAAGCATTTTGGCGGATCGAGTCATACAGAAGAGGTATTACGCGGCTAAGCGTGAATATTTGATCCGATGGAAGGGTCTTCCCGAGAGTGAAGCCGTTGGGAGCCCGAGGAGAGTCTTTGGCGTTCAAGAAAGAGATAGAAGCCTTTCATGCCGAAGATGCGACGAGGGCGTCGCCTGATTAGGTGGGGGAGAATGTCACGACCCGTGAGAAAGACAGGCCAAGAGGGTTCTTGAGGACGGGCGTGACACATCCGACGATACAGTATTTGTACGCATATGTTATAAATGCGAGTAGCTGGTAGTTGGGAGTAAATACGGGTAGTTGGGGAGGTGTAATCTCTACCGTTAGATCTAAGGGAGATCTATGGATACGGTTTGCCTTGTACTTGTATATAAAGGGGTCTCCTCCCTTCATTGTAATTCATTCACAAGCAATACAAAACCAGAGCTTCTCTATCTAAGAGTTTCTCTCTCTACATATACGAGTCTTGTGAGTCGAGTGTGCAAGGCTGCTTAGGGGTAAAACCTTAAGGCCGCACGGGTCAGCCTACGAGTGATCAAGAGTGAATCGATCGGGCCGTGACAATAGCGTATTGCTGGGCTTTCACCTCCAAAAGGAGTTCCATCAACCTTTGATAATCAGCAGTTGTTTAGTTGATTCGGTTTGTGCACTAGCCTCAGTGAAATGGATTCAAGGAGTGTTGAGAATTGAGGGAATATCAGCACTTCAAACACAATGACTTGGAGAGGATTCCTTAATATCAACTTCAAGAAAATGTGAAGCATAGACATCCTCTGGATTGTTAGGAGATCTACCAACATCATCACCTGTGAAAATATGAGAAGAAGAAGTACCTATTGTCTCACAAACTCCCCCCGTTTTTGTGGCTACAGGTGGAGAAGGGAATTCTTCTTCCTGTTCCTTATCAATTTCAGCACCAGAGTGATGTTCTTTAGTAGTTAGAGCTCCTACAATTCCACTCATTGTCTTCTCCGAATCCTCAGATAAGGATATTGCAAACGTTGGGTTATGAAAGTCATCCTAACCCTCGTCTTCTTCAACTTCGCTTCCTGCTTCTTCTCTTTCCTCTGTTCCTTCTCTGTCTTCTCTTCATTCTTTTCTTTGCTTAGTTTCTCCTCTTTCTCTTTCTTCTTTGTCATGTTGCTGCTCAAAACAGACAAAACTTTGAAGATTCTTCAATGCAAAGGTAGAGATAGTAAGATCATCCTCATCCTCCTCTTCATCCTGCAGAATGAGAGATCTTCTTTTCTTGGCAGGTTCACGCATAAGCTCCTTGTCTTTCCTTCTTTTTATAGCAAAGTCTTGTTTGGGTTTGTTGGGGGACTCTTCCTTTAAGCGCTTGATGACCTTGTTAAGTTCTTTCAACCTCATTTTGGACACCATCTTCAATCCTATAATCATAGGATCAATAGTTCTAGAACAAAGAGAGGTTGGAAACTTAATCTGAAAATGTTTGAACAGTTGTGTGACCATCACTGAGTAAGGAAGCTATCCCTTATCCTTCACAACATTCCTGTACATATGCATCAGGATTGTATGAGGCAGAGAAAACTTCATTTAATTATTGATGGCAAACATCAGTTTGGCTTCAGATCGAGAAAAATCTGTCTTTGAAGTTGACTTAGGTCGAATGCAGTTGATCACAACTTTGTGTAGCAAAATATTTGAGGCAAATAGTCTGGAGTAAGTGATGCCCCCTTCAGGAAGTCTGCCTCTAACAAGAAATCTTGTCGCATGACCAACTGAGACACTTATTGGTTGGAAAACACCTCTTTCCACCCCCAATAATGTCAACCAACATATCAACATCCACCACGTAGCTTTTATCACACATAGTGAATTGAAATTTATTCAGGTCAAGAAAAGACAGGTTTGAATAGAAATAAGCAGTTAAGATATCCAATAGTAGTCTCAGAGCAAAAGTTCTCTAGTTGAAGGAGAGAGAATTTTTCCCTCAGATTCACTTTGATTGAGTTTAGAAAATCAAAATCGACTGATCGAGGGTTCATCACCCCTCTTTTCAACAGTTTGGTGTAAACTCTTTTTTTATCTTTAGAATGAAAAAGACTTGTTCCATCACCAGGCACTTTAGTAGCAATACTCATTCTCGGTTGGAAATTCAAGAACATCCTCTCATCATTGTCTTTGCTTTTAGGCTGATTGAAAGAGCCAAAGCGATGATCAACTGGAGAGTTAGCAAACGCTTTATCTGTCGAACCTTCAGGTGCTATTCCTAATCTTTCTATTGTTCGCAAGAACAGATTCTCATTCTTATATCATCTTTCTTTTAGAAATTCATCGATAAAGGTCATAGCAGTACCACCCTGCTTCAAATTAGAGTAAAGTTTATAAATGACCCGAGGTTTCATGGTTCTAAGAGGTTTCACATCATCCTCGATTTCCTCTTCCACTGGTTGGGGTGGAGGATTCTAAGTAGCACGCTGTGGATAATGTTGTAAAAACTCTTCTTCCTTGGTCAGATCGAAATGTGTAGGACCCTTATGCATATTCCATGGTCCCCTGCTTGCGATCTGAGACGACTTTCTTTGAAAAGACATCTTCACAGTTATGGAGGATTTCACGAACAAGTTTGAGTGAAAAAGATGAAGACTTGCAGAACAAGCTTGAGAGTAAAAATCAGAGAGTATAAACGAGAGAGTAGAAAGTTTGTATGCTAGGGTTTGGTAAAAAGTGCTCGAGAGAAATACGATGTCCTTGATATACCAATCCATTCACGATTTCAGTTAAACAACTAAACATATTAGTGATGGATTCTCTAGGCTTCATCTTGAAGGCTTCATACTGTCCGAGTAGAATATTAATTTTCATTTCTTTTACTCGATCAGTTCCTTCGTAAGTAACATGCAACCCGTCCCAAACTTCTTTCGTTGTTTCACAGGAAGAAATTCGGTTATACTCAGTAGGAGATAAAGCACAATATAAAGAGTAGATAGTTTTAGCATTAAGAGTTTGTCTCTTGGTTAATTCTACTTGTGTTATTTCATCAGCATCTACAACTTCATTTCCTCTTTCTAAGGTTGATGTAGTTTTGAGATTGATCTATTTTTCTACCACATCCCACTCCATGGGATCTTTTGATCTCAGAAACGCCTTCATTTTGTTTTTCCACACATTATACTATACTATTTCCCATCAAAGTAAGGATGTTTGGTGTTGCTTTGGCCTTCAACCAAACTTGGAGTCAAAATATTAGCCATATATCTTTAGCTTTAGAAGTAAAACACTTCAATAAAATAAGCACATAAGCTCTTATACCAATTGAAAGAGCTAGTAACAACACTTAGAGGGGGCTGAATAGTTGTGAAGTAAAATTTTCGCAAAGTTCAGTAGAAGTAATTTGCTTTTAGAAAATGACAGACTTTGAACGAATTCAGACGATGAATAAAATAAAGGAGTTTAGGGAAGAGAATAAGAACACAGAGTTTATAGTGGTTCGGCTTAGATCAAGCATACGTCCACTCTTTACGCTAACAGCCTACTAGCTAGATTTCACTAAGAATCAAAAGAGAAATTACAGCCTTGTGATCTTGACTTCACAGTGAAGAGTCTCTACTGTTCTC
Source organism: Eucalyptus cloeziana (assembly GCA_014182715.1). Classification (NCBI taxonomy): domain Eukaryota; kingdom Viridiplantae; phylum Streptophyta; class Magnoliopsida; order Myrtales; family Myrtaceae; genus Eucalyptus; species Eucalyptus cloeziana. The sequence goes on along the minus strand of CM024644.1, from coordinate 29,333,842 downwards.
TCACAAAGTCTCACTATGAGTTTCTCTCTTTTGTATACAACTTTGAGCTCAGTATTTGGAGTAACAAGGAAATGGAAAGTTTCAGACTTTCAAATTTCTCTTTCACACACACTATCGAACAACTGGAGAGTCCTCCTTAAATACTCATTCATGCCTTCTCAAACGTTGGCACTTTCCAAAAGAATTCTTCCAATCAACCTGTTGGACAGAATCAATCAAGGAGATCTCAAGTCGTTTGATGATTGAGATGAAAGCCTGTTAATCTTGTTCACCCATACAATCAGGATCTTGGTTTCCATAAATAGAGACTTTCCAAGTTTACTCACCTTCCAAAAGATTTGAATATCGAAATTGATTCCAATAAAGATAATCAATCATGTAGGTGATATATCCAACTAGAAAGCCATCCTTAAGCCATAAGAACTGAACCCTTGAAGAAATAAAGATAATCTTGCGTTTGGAAAAGACTTCATTCTTCAATAATATTCAGTCTGGAATATGTCAGTGTAGGCAAACTTTAATCTAAAGTCTGGTGGTCTTCAGACTTTGACACAGAGTCTGAGCATCTTCAGACTTTGACACAAAAGTCTGGAATTCTTCAGAATAGACTTTGGATAAATTTTGTCAACTTCAAAACATTAAAGAAGTTTTCTCCAACAATGTTAATACGCACCACCTATAATAACACTTGGCTTAAAAATAGCGATGGACACCTTCGCACTCACATGCCCAATGTTGGATAAATTCTCTTCAGATATTTTGAAGTCGACAAAATATTTCCATCAGTCTAGTCTGAAGACTTGCAGACTCTACTAGCAAAGTCTGAAGACCAAAGTCTGACGATATCAAGACTCAAGTTTCAAAGTGTACTCTCATGGATAGTTTCCAGACCGACAAAGTTAAAACTTCTATTCTGATTTTATTTATTATGGTTTTGACTCCGACGGTTAAGAGATTTCTCTCGACTGGACTTAGCACTTCAAGATCTACTATTCGTATTCGAATAATCTAGATTCTCTAGATTCGCAACTTATACTTAGAAGGTTCTACTTATGGAAACCAAGATCCTGATTGTATGGGCGAGCATGATTGATGGGCTATCAACACTTGCCTTGAAGAGCTTGAGATTTCTCTAAATTGATTCTGTCCAACGAGTTGATTGGAAGAACTTCTTTGGAAGGTGCCAACGGTAATGAAGGCATGAAGAAGTATTTAAGGGCGACGCTCAAGTTGTTCAAGCATGCCAGATAAAAGAATTCCAAAGTCTGAATCTCCTTGTTATTTTGTGATCTTATTCTTCGAGCTATACTTGTAATCAAAAGAGAGACTAAATGTGGTGAGACCTTGAGGAAGTGTAGTAAAGACTCTACACTATGGAATCAAGGGCGTGAGACTATAAATTCTCTTTTTGATTCTTAGTGAAATCCAGTTAGAGGGCTGTCCGTGCGGGAGAGTGGACGTAGGCTTGGTCTAAGCCGAACCACTATAATCAAGTCGAACCACTATAAATCTGGAGTCTTGATTCTCTATCCCTAATCATTTTACTTTATATTGATTTCACTTGCATCGATTATTGTTTTTAATTTCTTAATCTCTCATCAAAGAATTTGCTTATACTTTCGGTTAAATTTATAAAATTGTCTTAATCACCTATTCACCCCCCTGTAGGTGCTAATTCTAGTCCTAACACCCAATACTTGCAAAAGTATCTTAATATAGAATAAACAGGGCGTTTGACTAGACTTTTGAAAAAAGTCTTTGAAAAAATATAAAGAATTTTAGGTTAAAGGGGTTTTTGAAAATACAAATTATGTTTATTAAATTGTAATTTGAAAATTTATGAAATACTTTTGAACAAAACAATATTTGAAAAAATTATATTTACGTAGGACTTTTATAATTAAAAAAAGAAAAAATTCAATCAAAGAAAGAAAAAAGTTGATCGGCGAAGGGCAAACGGCCACCAGAGATCAAAATCTATCGTCGGCGGTCGACACTGAGATTGCAAGACTTCAAGTAGCCCTCTAGGGTCAACGTTTAAAGATGCTAGGATAGTAATATCTCTAACTTAGCTGAGCTGCATTTCTTAAAAAATCCTACGGACTTGAAAAGAAGAAGTGTTTAAAGAGTCATGGAGAAAATTTGCATAAACACACACTTTATTTTAAGGGATTCTTCCCAAAACATTACATCTTCTTTGCCTTTTATAGGTATTAAAAGGTCACAAAAGATAGAGACCAAGCTCACAGGTCCTAAAACACACAAAGACTCCAGAAATCTCGATCAAGAATTATCCTAGGTGATATGAATATTAATTTCCCTTATCTATCACTACAATACTTCGCTACAGTAACCTGTGCTGTCTATCTACCATCTCAAGAGTTATAGTCATAGTCTAAATCATCATAATTATATCTTGCAAGCTGTTTTTTTTCTCATAGCATTATTCCATTCCAATGTCATCATATGATTCCCTTAGTGAGATTAGAGCATCCCACAGACTTTAACTGCTTAAGGCAAGTTCTTCTTCATGAATCGTGAAGGGTCTCGGAGTGTCGGCAGGCATGACTAACTGGAGCCAGTTTGCTATTTAGGCATAATGGGAGACTGTGCTGGGGTCTATTCCAAGATATAATGAACAAAGTCCTTGATCATAGGGATCTTGAGAGAAAAGACTTCTCCATTGGGCATAGGATTCTTGAGAAGACTATACGAGATCATTCATGTCTATCATTTCTTGTTCTTGTAATGAAAGTGTCCTTACTTGATTCTATGTTTACTTGAATTCCTCAAGTGCTTGTCTAGCTTTAGGTACAAGACCATAGTGGCCCCATGGGATAGGTATAAAGTAGTCACATACTTCTTAAAGAACGGTATGGTTTTCTTAGCATAGGACTCTCTCCAGTTCTCTATAATTATATTCGACAGATCCGGCGCAATCAAGAAATGATTTGTAGATATGAGCTTGTCGAAGATGTGATTGAGACTTATAGGTGGTGGTTCTTACTCCTTCCAGTGCATTGGTGAGAGTACCATTATGTTGCACAAAAGTCAGGCGACCTCAAACAAGGGTAGCACAACCCAGGTGACCTCGACGAGGGCTACCTAGTTGCGCAACCTAGATCTGGGTCACGCGTACCTCCGTGAAGAGCCTCTCGAGGTCGTACGACCAGGCAGCCCTCGTCGGTGGTTGCCGCAACTTGCAGAGGTCGCACGATTGGCCGGTGATGGTCGCTAGGGATTGTTGCGACCTAAGAAGCATCGACACTCTCTAGAAGCCTTCGTGTCGTATCCGACACTCCGACACATGTCCAACACGCTCCGACATGCTCCAACACATTCCGACACGCGGTCAACGAGTGTCAGGAAATCCGACACGTGGTCAACTCTTCCCGACACGCAAGTCCGAAATTTCGACACACGATTACGACACGCACGGGGTCAATTTTAAAAACTTGCAATACTTGAGGGATCAAAATATAAATATATGAAAAAATAATGAAAATAACAAAAATAAAGGGGAAAGAAGAAAATTCTCACTCTCAAGTTCCTCACTTATAAGTTTTGATATTTCCGTGAGAGACGATGGAACGCACCTCTTCTCGCCAACATCGCTTCGCCGCCCCCGCAGACTTAAAGTTGTGATTTTATTTTTTTTTTGCTTCTTTCCACCTCTCGCAAGTGTCGCCTGTGAGTTATCTCTTTTGGTATATGTCATTAGCTTGTAAGTTATCTCTTACATTTTCCATGGCAAATTTAGTTATTTAATTTTCTTTTGGTCGTACTTCGAGAGTTCTTGTCCTAGATTTTCATTTTTCTCGAACCTTGTTTTGTAGAGGAGCTCCAAGCCAGTCTATATCATGAACTCTGAACTCTGTCCGGGATTATAAGAAATCTCATTAATTTCTGACAAGTGTTAGAAAACATAACATGTTCCTTCAAATTTACTTTTTTATGTTTGCAATTTTTGAATTTCTTATTCAATCTCTATCAAATTAAAACAATAAATAATATTAACAAATGTTGAATCAATATTTTTAGTATAAATTAATTATATGCTCTTTTTGTTATTTATTTTTGCATTTATATATAAAAATATATATTTAATATATAACGTGTCAGAACGTGTTGGAATTCTCTATTTTTTAAGAAATAACGTATCAGCGTGTCGTGTCGTGTTACGTGTTGTGTGTCCGTGTCGGTGCTACATAGGTTGCGACCATATCGGCCTCTCTCTAGCTCGCCGCCAACTCCTCGTAGCCACACACAATCATGTTGGTCAACTCAACGGAAAAAAAAAAAAAAAAAAAAAAAAAAGATGAATAGTGAAATCACAAGGGCGAAAATGGAAAAAAAAATTAAGTGAGGAAAATTTTGGAACATAATTTTTAAACTAAACACTGGATGGGCATACCGAGAATGTTGAAAATTTAAGGTAACCTAGGATTTGCCTTGGGCTTTCAACCTCTTGAATGCTAACTTTGGCAAAATGGGGTTTCAAAATTTATTTGCCAAAAACCTATTATTTGGTCTAGGAATTTTGGAAAGCCTTTCCCAAACACATCCTAATGGATCTCGCCATATAGGACATGGAGGGTAGAATTTGATGGGAAACATCCAGAAATTTATCAAAAGAAAGTACGTTATTGTGTTAATTGTTGTCAAGAGAAGTAAACCGGGGTTTCAATCAGGGATCCTACAATACTGATCCTCATGTGAATGAAACCTTCCTTCACTCCATCTATTTCGACTATCTGCACACACTGTCATATCAATTGAACATCTCGTTCATGTTAATACCTAGCCTTCCAACGCGAATGAATATTTTTATGTATAATGAAACCAACAATAATTAATGATAAACTTTTAAATTCCAATTAACAGAATCTTTAGAAATTAGTATGTGATTACAATTGCATGCCCACAGCCTGGAGGAAGATGTGTCTCTCAGATACACACTGCTCAACACAGTCAAAAAGAAAGGCGAAATTTATTTACCCCTCAGAGGAAGAAGAATTAATAAATAAAAAAATCCCATCACTCTTGTCACAACAGTATAAGGTATGGTATCAAATTCATGTACGTTAACTCCTCTTCGTAAGGCATGAGTGGTAATATTTCTATTCCATTGAACAATTTCTTTTAAAAAATAATCATTTTCTATTTTTACTCTCTAGAATAATTTCTGAATAAAATAATACGTTTGGTAATAATTTAAAATTTTTATTTTCGAAATAGAAAAAAAAATAAAAATACATTTGGTACCATTCACAAAAAGAATAAGAATCGCCGCCTCTAATTGCTCGCAACCGTTGTCGTTGCCACCTAATGTTCCCAATCGTCGACCACTCGGCGACGGCGGCAGGCAATCAGTGGCAATTGGTGACGAGTGGGCGGCGGTTGGCTAGCAATAGTCGACAGAGATAGCAACCGCAAGGAGCGGCAAGGAAAAATAAAATAAAAAACTTATATCTAGAAATTGTTTCAGAAAATAAGAAGTTACTTTTTTTCTACTTTTTATTTCTATTTTAAATTTATTCATCAGCTACTTTTTTATTTCGGGGAATAGAAAAATAAGTTGACGTTACCAAATGGATTTTCTGTTCTTTTTTTTGTTCCAATGAGCATAAAAACAAAAGAATAGAAAAACAAAAATGTTTTCATTCGCAACCTTCGTATCATGAATGAGTTATGGTTTGTACAATATTTACCGAATCAGGAAGAAGCTCTAACAAGGGACAGGAACAAATTAGAGGCTTTCTGTCAAACAGAAGGAGAGGAATTTGGTTATTGTTTGTAGGAATGGAGTTTAATGGAGTCCATCCGCGCATATCATGAACAAACAAATTCGAATTACATTCATTAAAAAAGAAAAAAAAAGAAAAAAAAAAGAAAAAAAAGAAAAGCATGTAAGCCAAACCATAAGCTTCGTGAGGATACCATCCGACAATCATATGAACAACATCCAAAAATGCTAAAGCATCATCTTTTGGGAATGACTCTACCTACACTCCACTTCTCAGCAACTTCCATACCCGGATGTAGGACTCGCCATCACATTTATTTTTTCGAGCTTATATGGTCGCACTATACTTTGCAGCAAATCTGGCTGCATGGATGCATAAACTCCATTAAGGGTCCGTTCGTTTCGCGGAAAATTGGTCATTTTCTGGAAAATGTTTCCCAGAAGTCATTTTCCAGGAAAATGATAATATTTTTTGGTGTTCGGCTAAAACCTGAAAATATTTCGGAAAATATTTTCCGGTGTTCGATAAGGAAAATATTTTCTGCTCACCAGATTGGCGAGCGCGAGCGTCAAGCTCGAGGCTCACCAGATCGACGAGCACGAGTTTGAGATCGATGAGCTTGAGGTTCACCTGATCCGACGAGCTTAAGGTTCACCAGTCGACGACTAACCAAGAAAAAAGAATGTGGGAAACAAAGAAAATAAAAAATAAAAAAAGAAAAGAAAAAGGAAATTAAAAGAATTCGAATTAAAAAAGAAAAAGAAAAAAGAAAAATAATTCGAATAAAAAAAAGAAAAGAATAAGAAGAAAGGGGGGAAGAAGTGATGATTTGTAGAGGTGTGAGATAAGAGAGATTAAGTAAGGAAAATATTTTCCACTTTTAAGGAAAATGTTTTCCACTTTTCAAAAGTGGAAAACATTTTCCTACTTTAGAATACTTTTTTCTTTGATGGAAAACATTTTCCCCAATGAATTTATTTTCCGTGAAACGAACGTCAGAAAATCCAGAAAACGTTTTTTCGGAAATTATTTTCCGTGAAACGAACGGACCCTAAACCAACTAGACTGGAGAGCCATCCCCTCACTTAAAAGGAATGCAGTCGGTGAACGCACGTATTACATGCATGTTTAGACAACAAACAAGGAACTCTCGGAAACATTGGAAAATATCCGTACCACGTTCCAGTGGCTTCAGTTAGATCACATTTTTGACCCGTGTTCTCAAATGCCATGCCAGCTAGGGCAACGAAGCAAATCCATCCCCGAATCAGGGGATCAGAAAGGGGTAATACGTTGTCGTCGAAACACTTTTGAGTGAGAGAAGACGAGGGTCGCTATAATATATGGGCCATAAATCCAGCCCAAGATATTATGTAGTTAAACCCAAAGCCGGGCCATGTCTCTTGCAAGCCCACAGCCCATCTTCAATCATCTTCATCATTTGTTGCCACTCAAGTCAGCAGATGGAACGAAGACAAAAGAGGGAGCTCGCGGAAGAGAAGAAAAAGGGGAAAAGGGAAAAATTTTGGAATGCTCATGATCCGAACGACTCATCAAGTTGACTCAACTTCGTTTTGCAACGCCGGTAAGTGATCGAAGCCTCTAATTGTCTATTCGAAGGAATCATTGCAATTAGGACTTAAAATTCCGAATTCTTGGAGATTTGTGCAACAAAGTTTGATTTTTGAGTCACTGAGCTGCGTATTTTTATAAAAATGATAGTTTAGGTTGTTGTGAAACTGTAAAATTTTACGGATCTTGATTTGAGCTTACGGTTTGCCTGAAACGAGATTTTCAAGTTTGGCGCACATTCTAGACACATTACTGAACAGTAACTCTGGTCCTGAATTTTAGCCATTTCAGTGAATTTTTTGGGTGACTTAGTTGGGGTTGATGTAACACATCAAGAGAGCTTTTTAAGGACTATAAGATGGCTCGAAACGAAATTTTGTAAAGGAAGTTATGAAGCGACGGAAATTAGCATGTAAGCCACGCCTAGCAGACAACAATAGATTGCTACTAGAGGCGAGCTTTTCATTGGCGCGTAGATATCATTTTATCAACAAATAGGCATATTATAGTCGAGTCGTTTAACATCGTTTTATTCAATCTTTTGATATTGTTTTCGTTAATTGTTAGGAATTCGAGTGCGTCGACTCAAATAAGCACCGTAGTTGGTTTTTGACTTTTTTCCAGATGAGCGATACTACTTATTCTTTGCATTTTAAACTTATGTTTTGGAAAACATTATGGATTATATATATGCTATGAGTTAATAAATACTATCTTTTGTTACATAAAACAAAATCGAGCTTTCACTACCATTTTGTTGTTTGAAAGAGATAATTATCCTTTGATTTTGGTTTGAATGATTGTCTGTAAATGGTTTTGCAAACCCTTTATGAAAGAATCTAGAAAATTGTGGTTCTTGAAGAATACTTTTATATTTATATATTTAATGCCTAAGTTATAAGATGACTCTCATTCCGATGTTGGTTTACTGGATATTTTTAATTAATAGTTAATGCTCAGTGTCTCTGTGAACCTTAAGGGGTGTGTGGGTATGCACGTGGTAATCTAGGATATTCTTATAGGCTGAGCCACCATCTAATAATAGGTAGAGACATAATCAAGGGAGAATCTTGGTCGTCTTATTATAAGCATTACGAGTGACCATAGTTAGATATTTGAGCGTGAATTGATTAGTGGAGTGGACCGTTGACATGTGATTTGAGCTTAGTCGATGGAATGGACCATCGACGTGTGGTTTGATAAGATTAATCAATGGAACAGATCATTCACACATGCTTTTATGAGATTGATTAATGGACTAGACCATTTGTGTTTTGGGTAGTTGTTTTATAAATATATTATATAAAGTGAGTTATGGTGTGTTTTAAATATGTAGAGTGATTTCTTGATCTGCTTAGCAAAAATGTGTTACTCACTGAGCCGTGATAGTTCACTCCTCTCATCTACTGTTTTTCAAGTTCTTTAGGGAGCCATAAGTAGGTATGAGACTTTTTTGTGGTGGGGATTTTTGGCATGAGTTGTATATGATTGATAAGTTTGCAAGTTAGTTTTTGATGAAGGCGTATATATTGATTTCGTGGTTTCTGCATCCTTTGATGAAAGGATGGTCGTGTCATGCCCTTATTCTTATTAAGTTGGGGTATGACAATTGCAATCCAAAAGCTTTGCAAATCTAAAAATGAGAATGAGAAAAGGAGAGATTCAAAACCTTTTTTGGGTATCAATATGTCATAGTCAAATTGAAGAAAAAAGTGACAAGAATTACTCGACATAGAGAGAGAGAGAGAGAGAGAGAGAGAGAGAGAGAGAGAGAGAGAGAGAGAATGAAGCTTGATCCAAGTAGAAGCATATCAGGATTGTGGCCCTTGATTTCACACAAGGGCTAGGGTTCTCCTCCATTTGCATCGACGCCATTGATGAATGCAAAGAAAGCACAAACGGGGAGAGAGAGAAGGAGAGAGAGTCAAAGTGAAGCACAGGAGCTTCTAGGCGGGAAAACATGCATATGCTAATTGATGTTCCTAATGACTTGAGTTTTCATCGGGGATAATTACACAAATAATCTAATGTCGATGATAAATTTTGAATTTATCCAATATGATCTCTAAACATTAGTCAAATGTGCAATATCGTCCCAATCTTTTAATTTATTTAATGTGGTCTGAATTTTTAGTAAATGTTTAATATAATCTCTGAATATTTTCATATAATTTAAAGACAACATTAAATATTTTCATGTTATTCAGGGAATATATTGAACATATACAAAAAGTTCAAGTATCACATTACATAAATTAAATGTTCAGGGACGACATTGCATATTAGATTAGAATTTGGCGATCATGTTGAACAAATTAAAAATTTAGAGATAACATTACGCATTGAATCAAAGTTTAGGGATAATTTATGTTGTTTTCCCTTTTCATTATGAAAGGATTTTAGTTGATGTGCCAAACAACTCAAGCATTTATTATGAAAGAAATGCTACGTGGTATTGATATTAAACATGACCGAATTACTTAAACGACTATTCACATTTCATATTATTTAACATATTAATTTTGTAAATCAATCTTATTTTATTCAACATGGCGCGATCATTAGATCCTTCCTTTGATGCATTTCAAACATTGAATCAGGAGAAAAAAATTCAAGGATAGTGCTAAATAAGACTTTTGACTAATCTATATAGAGCGACTGATAATAAGATAGATGGGGTATGCGTTCAACCCTCAGGAAGTCTATGTGATATTTTGAATTTTCTCTCATTTTCTCATTCTCTTTTTTAATACATGAAAATGTCAGTTTCGCTTTATGTTAGTAATTTTACTTCTATGAATCGCAATTTCTCCGAACATGCAATGAATCAATAGCACTTAGTACTTTTACGAGTAGCTATTAGGCTACTGATTTCATAACTTAAAATTGCTACGAGTAATTAATCTGAAATTGTCTCAACCATCCTCAACAATTGTAATAGTAATTTCCCTATAAGTTTTCGTAAATGAAAATTAGTAACATGTTTTCTAAGTGCGACTAATTTTATTTAAAAGTAGTAAGGTTGCTCCATCGGTCTCCTTCGTGGGTTATAATTTTCTCAAATTCCTCATAGTTTAGTTGCACTTATGTTAGCAATTACAGTTGAGGATAGTAATTTGACAACAGATCACGTGAGGTGAAAATTCAAATCACTTAACCATTAACCTAAATTTTCGTAAACATCATAGGGATAATTTTCCTGTAAGTCATGGAGAATGAAAGTAATTTTCCTCAGAAACAATAGTTTACTAAAGACGAAGTCATTTTCCTTGAAAACAGTACGTTTTCCTTTACGGGTCTGTAATTGCCACTGTTGTTAGTAAATAAAGCAAGTGCTGCTTTTTGACGATTGTAATTTGTAATTATCCCTACTTTTTGTGACTTGCAAACAGTCTCATTGCAGCAATTTGAATTGTCATAATATAAATACAAAGTAAAGTTCTCAAAAGATTTAATATAGGTTGCTAATTATTATGTGAATTCAAAATATATAGAACATGATCGAATGAATTTGAACATTTAGAATTTGATTGAATATTGAGCCAAATATTTTAGGACTCTACAATTTGAAAATGAGTCAAGTTGACATAGAGGAGCGCCTATAATCAGTTTTGACTTAAGTGTCGTGACATGAATGCTCATGTGTATGCTCCTGCCTTGTCCAAGCACGGGGAGATTCAGTACCCATTTAGCTGAACGCTGTGGTAGCAGGTCGGGCCGAGAAAACTTATTTTTTAACTCGGAAACACAATATGATCAACCTTTGCATCTAAAGCGACTCGAGCTCGACCATTTAGACAACTAAAAACATTGCGTATTATTGGTTATCGAGTGTTATCAGCGTTGTTGAAATATTCCACATTGCTTGATATGATCTAAAACTTAATTCGCGTTTATGAACGCCAAGTTAGGGCCTGTTTGGAAAAAAAAAATTATTCCCCGGAACAATTATTTCTGTTCTTTTGTTTCGGAGAACGAAAAAAGAATAGAAATGTAATTGGTAAAATTTTTATTCTCGAGAACAAAAGATCTATTTTTTTGTTCTCAGAAATTTTGTTCTCGGGAATAGATTTGGAACAGAAATAAGAAGTAAAAAAAAGTAGTTTCTTGTTCTCGGGAACAATTTTTTCTTTTCTCCTCTTTTCTCTTCTTCTCTTTCCTTTCTTTCTTTTCCTTTTGGCCGATCGCCAGTCTCAGCCATGGCCGACAATCAGCCGATGAGGGCCAACGACGCTGAGCCATGGCGAGGCTCTTGCCGACAAGCCTCATCGTGGCTAGGCGAGCCTCATCGTGGCTAGGTGAGGCTTGGTCTCGCCAGGCTAGGGTGAGGCTGACCTCGCGTCGCCTAGGCGAGGTCGAGTCTCGCCAGTGGCCACGCGAGCTCGCTCAAGCGTGCCCAGAAGATCACGGGCCACCGTAGTGGCCAACGACCGGCCACAAAGGAGGAAGAATGAGAAAAAAGAAAAAAGGAAAAATGTATTAAAAAAATTAAAAGAAATAACAAAATTATACAATTTTACCAAATGCATTTTTATCTAGGAATAAAAATTTTGTGCAGTTACCAAACGCGTTTTTATACTTAGAAATTATTTCCATGAATGACAGAAAAAACTATTTCTAATAAAAAATTGTTCCCGAGAATAGAATCGTTACCAAATGCACCCTTAGTTTCCTAGATCAACATCGCATTTGAATAGGAGGGAATGAGCAAAATAAAATCAGAACCAAGGGCAAGAGAGACTAGACACTTACACAGCAATGTACACATTCACGAGGGGCTGCCCTGTATTTCGGATTTGTAACGTGTCTTCTCCTAGGAATGATTAATCATTTCCAACACCTGGTACTAAATCTTGCATCCCATGGAGCACCAAACGCAGAGGGTGATGACAATGGCATATTTCATCCAAAAACAACGACAAAACACAACACAAGAATATAAGGACCCAAGTGGAGAATTGAACTCAACCACTTTAGACCAGTATTAACAAGCACGGTTTCTCTAAAGAACTGGTATACGATTCAGTCGGGATTACACATTTCGCCGGCTTTATGTTTGTCTTTGGTAAGGAATGGTGAATCACTTCCAAAAACAAGTACAACATTCATACCATAGAGCAGCAAATTGCCAAATACAGAGAACTGATAACAATGGCCTGTTTTACTTAAAAGAAAAATCGGACTTCTTTTCCTGGTCAAAGATTTACAATCTAGCTGAGCCAGCAGATAAAGCATGATTGATGAGCTCCCTTCTCAAGATCTTTCCCGCAGGATTTTTGGGGATGCTACTGATAAAAGCGACACGCCTTATCTTCTTGTATGGAGCGACCTGCGAATCCAGTTTAACGTAATCAGAAAATAGAGTAGGGTTGTCTATGGGTTCGGACCAGGCTGAACGCCCTGCAAATTCGCTCTGTGCTACTTAAATGGAACAAGTTTTCTGATTGAGCTATGTTACCCAAGTAAAGCTATAGCAAGTGAAACAAAGGTATGGTACAAAAGACCACGCCCATTTTGTTGGATAAATCTAGTAGCATTGACTGCTCCCCGAAAAGTTAAGTGACAAATTGGGGTTAAAGGGGAGAAAAAAAAATTAGCAGCATGGACTAGAACAAGGGTTGGAGCAGATGCTTTCTTAGGCGATGTTAAAACTTGTTGGGGTACTCGACCAATCGCCCCACATACTGCTAAGAACACCAGGGTGCCCGGCAAGTCAGTGATTGGGAATCAAATAGTGTACCCTATGATATTGAGAAAAATAAAGTCATATTTGTTCTCATAGCCAATGAATAGGTGCCTCAGCGTTTGCATTTAGTATCTTTAGGACATCAACTCCTCTACTTCCCTCGGAAAATCTAAAAACTGAAGAAGGTCTTCCGAAACAGATGAATCCAGGAGGACCATACCTGTTCAGCAATGAAATCCATGATTTCAGATTCTGTAACACATGCACCGGGCTTCCTCACCACAAAAGCCATTGGAACCTGCCCTGCCTCTTCATCGGGATACCTGATCCCAAGCAATACACTTGGATTAGTCTCGTTGGTTTCTTACGCGATGAGCCACTTAGCCAAAAAGAAAGCACATTTATGGATCTCACAGCACACCAAAGTTCGACGAGTCCATTATAAGCAGATAAAGATTTGCCTCAAAAGCAAATGCGATCACAATAGTACATCTTCTGTCAATCATCATTCTGCACAATGGTAGGATAACTCTCGACCTTTTAAACATCGACTCACCAATACTTTGCATGTCCTCCAAGTAATTAAAAGATCAGTGAATGGTGAATAAAAATAATATGAGACTTTTGGCTCATGAAAACTCTATGCATCCATGTTTGACCCCAAAAAAAAACTCTCAATGCTTCTATGAAGGTCATAAGACAAGCACTGGAGCATACGGTATCACTGCAGCTTCCTCAATTTGTTGATGAGATTGAAGTAAATGCTCCAACTCGGCAGGTGGAACCTGTAGGATGGGATGAGATTGAGATGACAAAATCTGATTATGGAAAAATGGGAAGCATCATATTTCACCAGCAAAAGATTCCTTATGACAGCAGCTACCTGATACGCCTTGTATTTTATCAATTCCTTTAGCCTATCTACAATGTAAAGGAATCCCTCTGAGTCAAAGTAACAAAGATCGCCAGTTTTTAGCCAACCGTCAGGTTCCAATGTCTCAGCCGTCGCCTTGTCATCTCCAACATAACCTAAATGGAATCAGGAGAGATTCAGAACATCTGAGTTTCACAAGTGATACGTGAAGCTCAAAGAGGAGTTCCAGCAGTGAAAACAGAAATCCTTATGCAGGAAGCAGCATAGTAATTGACGACGTCCGAGGAAACCAGGATATCTAATTTTGTGCTGCAATTTTTGTAAGCGAGTCCGTGTTTCAATAGAAAGACAGGCATTTCCTAACTTGATGGTGCTTGAACAAAATGTGCAACAGATCTCCAGAAAGTTTTTCTTCACAGATTCCAGAAGGAAAGCAATCCAGGATGAGAGATTGTGGTATGACTATCAACCTTTCATGATGGCTGGGCCACGCAGCCACAATTCGCCTTTGCAGCCAGGAGGTAGAGCTTCTCCAGTAACAGGATCGACTATTTTGGCTTCCATGTACTCGGCGAGGCGACCAATAGAGCCGTATTGCTTGGTCTCATCAGGCCCCATCCTACTTCCTAAGAGGCTCTCTGTCAATGCATAACCCTGAAAAATCCATTTGGACATGTGGATGTAGAGACAGCCATTAGTCATTTACCTATATTGATCTTTAGCATCCATCAACCTAAAACTATGTGCCCGTATCTACTTCCTCATATTCTCCAATTCTTTCATGTCATCCTCATCCAAAATTCTAGCACAGCACTGTCATTGTACACATGTGGTAATTATCGGGGTAAGCCTACTAGTACGAAATTGAGTTATGGTGTAATTCAAAGTACATAATGCACCTTTTGATTGATTGTTGATTTAATATATCTTATGCAACAATTTTATCTTATGATCCGACGTCGGGTAATTTCAAATTGAGGTCATATAGTACAATCAGTTAGGCAGTGCTCATCACTCATTGGTGAGATAAGGACACCATAAGTATCATAACTTTTAAGCGCCATAACTTTTTTTTTTACCACTCAAGTATCATAACTTAAACCACTGGGGGTTCGCTCTAGCGGCTACCCTTCCATCTTGGAAATGGGAGGTTGAGGGGTTTAAATCCCCACATTTTCAAGAGGGATTATCGTGAAGACGATTTCATTTCAAGAGTGGGTTTCGACTCCCACGCTCTGTAAGGAGGCAGGGCAAAAGTCTGAGAGTGAGTGTTAGAGTAGGATTAGCATAAGACCGACCAAAAAAAAAAAGTATCATAACTTCAAAAAAGAAAAATGTTCACTTAAGTATCATAACTTTCATTTGATCACTACCAAAACTTCTTAAAAACGTTCACCTAGATTCTAGAAATCTAACATAGCATAACATTTGTGGTGAACGTTTTTAAGAATGTTTTTAAGAATTTTTTGCACTCAAATGATCAATTGAAAAGCAATATAACACTCAAGTAATTGAAAGAAAAAAAGGTTATTGAGTGCCATATAGTAAAAAAATCCTTAAATAAATAAAGAAATCATGCTCGAGCATTTTGGCATGTAAGTAATTTGTCCAATACTAAACGATTTGGGGCTTAAGACTTTAGTTTGGTTTTCACCTGTACATTAAAAATACCAGTAATTCCTTGCATATCCCACAAGTTTTGGCATAGGAATTTCACCTTTCGACTAGATTGAAACCAATTTAGTAAATATGCAAAAACTAACCTTTGTCACCTTGACATAGCATGAAATAGAGGAACACAGGTATCGTGTTCTATATGGATAACCAATGATGTCCAAAGCCAGCAGTAATTTTAGGTCAGTTTTTTATTTTCATTGAAGTCGGCCATTTCTTTTACAAGATCAAAATTAAGAATTAATATCATAAAAAATCTCAAACTTATATGTCTGTGACAAATTTAATAAAAACTAATTTTTTACTTACCAAAAAACTCAAAACTAGTCATTTCAGAAAATTTACTATATATTAATTTCCGTTAAGTTAAATTAATATAACATAAAATCACAAACTAGTATATCATAACAATTATAGGGAAAAACCCAAAATTGGCCCACCTGTCAATTGTTATGCGTCATCTAATTTAATAATTTGACGGTAAAATTTAACAAAAACTAACAAATAATATATATTATAAGTATACCAATTTGAAATTTTCTATTGTCAAAAAATTATTTTATGATTTATTACAAGTATATCAATTTAAGTTTTTTTTTTTTTTTTTGTAATAGTCCTAAAATGAAAGAGCTAACTATTTTTTTGGCCAAATAAATTACAAAATACGGAAGTTATGTTTGTTTTAATATCTTTCAACACTGATGGCATTTTACCTGTCGCAGCTCCACGTTAGGGAATTGCTGCTGGAACCGCTCGGAAACCTCCTTCCCAAGCGGCGCTCCGCCGCATATGACGGTGCGGAGCGAGCTGAGGTCATACTTTTCGATCAGCTCCGACTTCACCAACGCTAGCACGACCGGCGGCGACACCGGCAACAAGCCAACTCTATACTTCTCCACGGCCTTCAGCATGGCCTCAAACTCGAACTTCCCCATCAAAATCACCGTCGCCCCCATCCCAAAGGCTTTCAATATCGACGCAAAGCCATACACGTGGAACAGGGGAAGCGGAAACAGCCAAACGGGCTTCGGGCCCGGCTCGGTTTGCCGAGCGCCGGCGACCCCCGCGATCATGTTTCCGTGGGTCATGAGTACGCCCTTGACCCGGCCCGTCGTGCCCGAAGAGTAGAGAATCGTCGCGGGGTCGGCCTGCGTGACCCGGTTGACATTGCGGAGAACGGGATCGGTCTCCTTCAGCCCGGTCCGGGACAAAACGGACTCAAACTCGGGCGAGTCGATGAGGATGGGGCCGTGCCTGAGCGTAGGCAGCTTGTGAGCTGCTTGGGAGGTGACGAAAGCGAGGACGGGCTTGCTGAGCCCGACCAGGTGGCGGATCTCGGAGGCGGAGCTCAGGGGGTTCGCGGGGGACACGACGATGCCGAGGGAGAGGAGAGTGAAGTAGATGACGGGGACGTGGAGGGAAGGAGGCGGGAGGACGAGGGCGACGTCGTTCTTGGAGAGGGAAGGGAAGCGGCTGACGAGGAAGGACGAGAGAGCGCGGCATTGCGAGATGAAGCGCGGGTAGGTGACCCGGTGGCCGGTGGCGGCGTCGACGAGGAACGACGAAGAGGAGGAGGAGGAGGAGGGGAGGATGGAGAAGAGGAAGTCGGTGAGCGAAATGGGGAGGGAAGGAGGAGGGAGAGGGACGGAGGGCCTGAGGCTGCGGAAGGTCCTGCTTTCGGCGCAGAAGCCATTGATGGGTCCGAGTTCTTTGGTGCGGTGACTAGTTTCAGCCATCGCGAAACGATGAAGATGGAGATGGCGACTGCTCACAGTCTTTGCAGAGACTTAAAAAGCACGAGATGATATGACTAATGAACAAACAGCAATTATTATCGATGACTAACCACCATTCCCCACTTTTCTTACGGCGTTCATAGCAGAGAAGCTGACAGGTGACGACCATGCGCTCTCCCTTTGATAACGCTTGGCATTAAAAGCGTGGAAAGCTTTCACTTCATTAAAAAGCATCTTATCCTAATCCTATCCAATATTTCGATCTTCCGATACGCGATTAACAAGTGATGAAAAAATTGACACATAATCAATTCTCTCAACATGTTCTGACACGTAAATTCGGAATTCCAACACAAACGAATCAATTTAAAAAATTTTAATAAATAAGATATCAAAATGTAAATATATAAAAATAATAAAGAATGAAAGACTTCTTATTATATTGACGGTAGAATGTTGATTATTTTCTTTTGGACTTATTGTAGTAGAACGTGAATTGCTTGTCTTTTTCTCCTCCAAGTTTTATGAATTATAGAAATGAAATGTAATTGAATTTGTCAAATTGAAACAATGAATAATATTAGCAAATAGTGGATTAATGTTTTTAGTGTAAATTCATTATAATCTCTTTTATTATTACTTATTTATTTGTGAATTTAAATATATATAAATATATATTTAATATACAACATGTTCCAATATGTTAAATTCTCCATTTTCCAAAAAAGACGTGTCGACGTATCATGTTATGTATCAATGTTATTTTTTATTTTTTTATTTTTTTTTGTGGCAGGAGGAATCAGCTTGCACCGACAGTGCGCCGTAAACCCCCTAGTGACGCTAGCAAGAAAACCACCACCCCGACGCCACGTTTAAATTGCCTAATGATCCGCCAGCCTCACTGCAACTTGCATTGCAGGGGCTTCGAACTCCTGACCTCCCCGAGGAGGACATTGTAGAGTCTATCCAGCAGAGCCACTTGAGCCGGTGGTTGTATCAATGTTATTGCTACTTAGCATTTCACACAAAATGCTTGAGAAATCCTCTCATGAGAAGTGAAAGGAAATTGGGTAAAAAATAATACAATTTTGCTAGCACAACAATTTTTGAGCTATTATGGAAATAAGAAATTATTATTAGCAATAAATTCTTTAAAAGCCTGCAATAATTTATATTTTTTGTAGTCCAAACGGTTATTTTCATAATAAATTAAATATTATCATCCACTCATTTCTTGAAACAATAATTCAGATAAAAGAAATTTTCTTGCATGGATTTGAAAGTCGTCAAATCATAAGTAAAAGTCTTCCCTCGAATGGGCTCTATTTGCTCCTTAACATCGATTATGAAGCTCGAGGGGCTAATGTTCGAAACAAAAATTGGTGGGGCATTTTAGGCCAACCGACAACTCTCCCTCGTTAGAAACATTTGCATATTTTCTGTACCTTTTAACTCGTTGCTTCTGCTCTTGAATGGTCTGAAAGTTGGATCCACGTGAAGCACGCCGGCAAGACGGGGGCGATTTAGTTTTTAGCCAAAAACAGGAGGGAAATAAAATGATATTGCCTCGATCGTAGAGTTCATTAAACAATCGAGTGGACTACTAGTTTTTTCTTTTTTTCTTTTTTCTTGTTTCTTTTTTTCCTTTTTTGGGTCGAAAGGGGACTACTGGGTTTGGTAGACATGGAGTAACGTCACGTTTGCTCCCATCCACGTGAAGCACGACCTTCTTTAGTTGCTCGACTAGGCTCCCCTATGACTTAGGAGAACCCCTAATATGCATAGGATTGGTATCTCACGTAGGAAAACGAGGAGTTCAAGAAAAGCTCAGGATCAATAACTTAAAATTAGTAATAACACAAATAAAAATCGAATGTTATCTTCAGTTTAGTGAAATGATTTGATCGATTCACATTGGGTTTTGACTCGAGGTGGGTTTTGACTCGACTTACCTTGACCAAAACCGACGACATCCATCACCAGATTATTTGCTTTACGTCAACACACTTACATAATCACTTGCTTAGAGTATGTATTGTACTTTCTGAAAATGGAAGATCATAATGAGGGGTGAAGGCTTTGAACCCCGTACTCGCTCTTTAAATTGTATTCAATTAGGGAACATGAGAGCATTCTTTAACTTGAGATTGGAATTAGATCTGAACCTAATCGAATATACATGCTCTTAACATGAAGTTTAGTCAACACTATTCTTTTAGTTAGTTCCCAATCACCTCTAGAAGCCAATTCAAATGCATTACAAAACTAAATCAGTGAAAATACCAATACTGCTCACCGATGGAAAAAGTACCAAAAAAGTCATAAACCAATTGCATTAATATCAATTCAATCTCGAATCTTTAAATTTGGCCAATTTAATTTTAAATATTTTCATGTTTTGTCAATTGAATCAATTTGATTAATTTAGTCTAGAAATTATTAACATTAACATCGACCCTATGCTACATAGAATAGCCATGGTCCACCTCAATAAACTCCAATCTAAATTGGTCGAATGAACTTAATTGATAAAATATGAAAAATTTTAAAACTAACTTAATCCAATTAAAAATTTCAAGATCGAATTGGTACCGATCTAATAAGTCTAAAATATTTTACGTGCATTTCTCGCTTGCTTATCCGCAGAATTATTTGAATCCCGAAGCAAAAGCACCAGCCACGCCCTCACTGCACAGAAAACGACAGAAAACAAGATGACTAGACGGACATCAATGTGGGACCCCGAGAATCGATCCGTTCGATTTCCTGTCAATAGATATGGATTAAATAACTCGGTTCAACGCTCGCGGGACAGAAAGCATGAATTATCGAATCTTATCAAAGCCCACGACCAATTATATGACAGGGACCCGAAAACCCAGCAGACCACCAAACTTAAAATCGCTAGAGGACAGTCTCACCATTGAAACCACATGAAATGCTTCCTCTCAAGTCTCCTCACAAATCCTAATATCTGATCTCCACTTGGACCGCAGCAGACAGTGTAGTCCTATGTGACGATACCGACCTGTCTCATGAACCATGCCAACAAAAGCCATGCTTGGTGTGCACAACCAAGGAAATGCGACGGTTCGAGGGATATATTATTGGGCATCCAAGTCCAACAGGAGGTTAAGTTTCCATGCAAGCATCAATGGCTGAAAGTAAATCCTCAATAATGATGTGAGAATATACGAATCAGGTTGCGATCACACAAGACCTGCCAATTATGGTTTGGATGGAATGAAAGCAAACTTCTCAGGAACTCCTGGGAAGAAATCGCCACAAGACCAATGAAATGGGGAAATAAAGACCCAGCAACATATTATTGTGACGAGGCTTTGTCTTTCTTCTGGGACAAGTACCTATAACAAAGAAAAGAGCAAGTCACACAATGTTTACCTGCTTATGCATCTCCCAATCAAAGCCACAACCACAACTAAAATCATATGATACAAATCAAACCTAAGAAACTAAGCCGATCTTTATGTGTACACTTGAGGTGATGTGTAGAGAGTGTATTAAACCAGTGTTGCAATTGGAACTTACCCCTGAGCCGTTGCCCAACGGGATAGTTGATAGAGCTGGACAGATTCATTTGAGGCATGGCATGCAAGGAGTAGGTAGTTCCGCGGCTGCACCATCCATGCAAACCTCATAAACAGTGCAGAATACACACACATAGCTGCAATCAAGACGCAAAGGTGAGCTGGCTTGACATGATAAGAAGATAGTAAAATTAGTTGCATTTTTTGGAACAGAAATTGCTAACCTGCTGTCATGTTGCCTGATATCATCTCTGGTGGTTTCTGCATGTCAACCAATCCCTATTGGAAGCAACAAATAAGTTGAACAATAGTGAAAAAGTTGAAAATCCAGGCTTCAAGATGTTTCATTAGTCACTTGTGAAGGCATTTGGAAATAGACATTGTGGGGAGAAGAAGCATACAGCAACCACGAATCCCCAGTTTGCAACTGGTCCCCAGAAATGAGTAGTTTTGGGGCCAATGGGACTGTTCAAGAAAGCTCGGAAAGAAGCCATTTGTAGCAAGTAATTCCTGCTGAAAATTCACACCGGACATATCAGAAGCTGGACTCCCAATAATATGTAGAAATAAATCTCATGCAAACTTGGAGAATGGTCAACCACAAAGGTTATCATGGAACAATTTTCTTGTGAAAAATAGCTTAAATTTCCGAATTACGGGATAGCCATAGATCTAGAAGTAGTCTGTTCTGCGTAAATCACCATCTATTGCCCACCAAGTGCTTATACTAGGGCATCCTTCGTTAGTAGAACTACAGCATCCTGAGTGTGCATAAGCCCACCATATTTTCGATGAAGTTCAAACAAAAGCTACAACAATGGCCACCAGACAGGCAGCAATTGAAACACAGATTTCTCATGAACAATCTAACCTCTTACAAGGGAAATAACTAGCAAGGACTAAGGGCAAGCACAGATACTGGCCCAAAAAATAGAGGAGTGGGGAAGCTAATTGTTCAAGACTTGTCCATTCACTAGCCTTTCTTGTGCATTGTTGAGTTGAGCTGTAACACCCCAAACCCCGTGATAACGCCATGTGTGAATGCCAAGGGGGCTACTGTAAACCCGCAGAGCATATACATAAAAGTATAATTTTATTGAAAAGAGGACGGAGTCCCCCCTACATAGCTGATATATCAATCAACTCTGTAAAGCCAAATCTTATTTTTCTCATAGCATGCATATATAATATGTACACAGCAGGCCATTTCATAAACATACCCAAGGCCCAGGTCACACTTGGCCGGTGTACAAGTGTCAACAATAGAGAAGCCTGGGAAGTACACAATTGGCTGATCAACAACATAACTTTAACACATTTACAGGACATGAACAATGGAGGCTCACTGTTGGCCATAATGGAACTGGGACTATTCGCCCATGCAGACCACAAATCAATTTTATACATAAATAGGCAAGGGGACACGCTAAGCATTTGTTGCTCAACTCTAACTCCAACTAAGTCCACTTTGACTTCTAGTGCCTGAGAATTTCCCAGTTAAATCTCCAAAAGTGATGAAGACAGCCTCTTAGCTAATTCTGAAAATGTTAAAGAAGGGGTGAACAGCACCGCCTCAGTCAGTGAAATTTCAAGGTCTGAAAGACATCACTTGATACAAGTAGTCACCTTCACAATCACACGCAATGTACATGTGTATGCAACATGCAGGTGAAATGAGTTTAACACGAATGCTACAAACAACACATTAATCAAATGAAGTACATATAAGTGGGTTTTCATAGAGAATTTTATGGTTTGGCCAGAGACTCATCCTGAGAGCAGGACATTGCTCTCGTGGCTATTGAGAATGAATCAAATCAGATGGTTCTATTCCTCAATCTATCAGTCATCCACAACTAATGAAGGATTCCTCGAAAGAGTAGCACTTATCCACCAGCCACGAGTCCAGTCATATAACACATAACACAGGTTCCCATTAACACACATAGAAAGTCGTTCAATGACCTTGCTCCTAAGAGCGGCAAATAAAAGTGACACCAAGCTAATAGCTAGGACCCACATAGACCAAAAAGCACACAATGTGATGCACATCAGTGCACAAAAGCATATACCATCAGCCAGTCATATTGCCACAATTCATCAAACACGTGTAATGCAATATATTGACCCATCATATATTACATGTATCACACACTCACTTGAGGATAGACACAATTCACCATAGTAATATTTTACTCCAACACTAAATCACTAGTGCTAGGGGGATCAAACAATTTCACACCAAGAGAGTTAAAATACACAAGGTCCAAGAATTTGATTTCAAGATGGCCCAGCAAATATTCCCTTGATCCAATTCACCTAAAATCACCTTTCTAATCATCCATCGTCGACCAATAACTTCTTTCTTTATTAACTGCATTAAGAAACTTAAAATTTAGTCTTTTTTTATTTCATGGATTAAGTTCAAAAACCACATGTAAACACATCAGTCCAGCTTTGGACAGATTTCATATCATTTAAATTCTTCAAACTTCTTAACTCCAAACTCATTACCTTGAACTGTAACTACCCAATTACTTCAACAACTCAAAGGTGTAAAAGTTTAGTGCATTTTCCATTCAAATTGAAGCTTCAGAAGTCTATTTCGGTGAAAATAAAGCACAAAAGCTTAGCCTTAAGGCTGGACAACCAAAACCAAAATCATCCTTTCAAATATTCAATAAAAAATCTACCCGCTCAACAGCAAGATCACTAGTTTAAGCTCATCTCACCAAAAAAAGAAAAACCCCTTTGAAACCAACCTTAATGAAATTAGGGTTCAAATGATCTTTGCCCAATCCAAGCTTCCCCTTTTACAGCTTACATCCCAGTTTGCAACCATCAAAATCACAGAAGCAAAACCAAAATTTAGCACGAAATCTACAAGGACTCCATGAAATCTTCAAAAGAAAAAAAAATAAAAAATAAAAATAGAGTTCGGAAGAGGATGGCACTTGTCCAGCGTTACCTCAAAGAAGATATTCTTCGATATGGTTAATCATAGATTTCGCATCACGACCTTCAATTCGTCACCAGTCGTGCAACAAGATTCGGGTTTGAAATGTCGAAGGTACGGCCTTCCTCCCTCCCCTGTTTTTCTTTGTTTGACTTTTTCTGGCCTGTAAAATCTCCTCTTTCACTTAAATGGGTTGGCCGTGAATCCCTCCTCCCGGATCTTCATTTCTTTTTATTATCTTCTCAAAAGTCAAAATTTCACTAAACCAATTACCACTAGGGATTCAAAAACATTATGATATATTGATGCAAGGATGATAATACAAATTATCTCTGAATTTTGATTTAATATGCAATATCATTTTGAAACTTTCAAGTTTTGTAATACGATCCTCAAGTTTTGGTTTAATTTGCAATATCGTCTCCAGACTTTTGATTTGTTCTATGTAGATTCTTGAACAATTGAAAAATGTTCAACTTAGTTTTAAAACTATATGAAATAATTAAAAGTTGAGTAATCATATTGAACATTGGACTAAAATTTAAAATTCACATTAAATGAATTAATGGTTTAGGGAGCGCATTAAATATTGAATCAAAATTCCTAGACCATTTTACATATTAGACTAAAGTTCATGAATTAATTATGTCATTTTTCCATCGCTTTAAGAAAGTATCCACATGGGGCACTAGCCCTCTATATGGTTTAAAAGCTCTACATTTCACTTACTTATATAATCGGATAATTAGATCAACATACTTGAAAACGGTTTTATTTTTTATTTGTCCAAATATATTTGGTTTATAGCCTACTATTCCACACTAAATCTCTACTATTAATAATCGCTCAAATAAAACTATTTACAATTTGTTTGGATTGACTTTTATGTTTTTATTTTATTTTTAATTAGAAATTTGTGATATATGCATTTACCCTTTTTCTGAATTAGAAACACTCGATACTTTCACAACGTAAAAATATTAATGAGTGCATTCACGTATATTGGCAAGTAAATAAAAGGAAGATACTTTTTTACTTTTTGTTAAATATCAAACAAAGCCTTTTTTTGGCTTAACTAATACATAGTCATTACATGTTTTTTTTTTTTTAACCTTACAGATGGGTTTCCTTCAACGATGCTTTTTCCATGTGAGGCCCTATTATTAGATTAAAGAAAATATATTAAACCTTCTAGAATCGGGGTGGGAACTAGAAGACCACAAGAGAGTTATTAGTTTGAAGAGTTGTTCGAGACGAAAGTATATGGTTGAAGCCTTGAAGGTCAAGAGTTGTCAAACGAACAAGCTTTTACCATGTTAGGAATGTGGCGTTTGAAGTTGGTTGTTCCGCTTCGCATCCTTCCTATTCAAAGGAGTTTGCTTTCCGCTATTTAATTCTTCACGCGATCCAGTTTCTTCTCCATTCGATCGCTTCATTGATCGTGTCATCTTCTTCACCATCACCGACGATGGCCCTTTTACTCGCACCGTGCTACGTCGTCTTTTCATTGGTTTCAATCTTGTCGGCGTCGTCGACGGACGTGGCCAATGGTTGGTTGATCCGCTTCACATTCTTACTATTCAAAGGAGAATGCTTTCTAGTGTTTGATTCTTCACCCGACCCAATTTTTTCCATTCGATTGCTTCGTTGATCGTGTCATCTTCTTCACCATCACCAACAATGGTCCTTTTACTCGCACTCTACCCCGTCTGTTCTGCATGCGACATGCATGTTCTGAGACGTCCTCGTCATGTCCCTAATCATTTTGGAAACGACTTGGATCTTCTTCTTCTTCTTCTTCTTCTTCTTCTTCTTCTTTTTCTCCTTAGTAAAAGATAATATTTTGACCAGCAGCTCAACCGTGTTCTAAGTCTTTCGGAGATATTAACGTTACGTCTTTGTGCAGTGACGATAGATGAACCAACGGTCAAGAAGTCGGACTTCCCAAGTGATTTCTTGTTTGGA
Organism: Eucalyptus cloeziana; assembly: GCA_014182715.1. Lineage (NCBI taxonomy): Eukaryota > Viridiplantae > Streptophyta > Magnoliopsida > Myrtales > Myrtaceae > Eucalyptus > Eucalyptus cloeziana. The sequence goes on along the minus strand of CM024644.1, from coordinate 29,308,084 downwards.
ATTGCCACTGCTGCTCAGCAGGTGAATACCCGTTTCCGCATGATAAATATATGATGACAACCCTGCATATCAGTATTTGTTCAAGCTGTAAATATGCATGTCTTGAAAATGGGAGTTCATGTTGATCAATTACATGATTCATTATGGCCTAAACGGCCGAACAAGTGGGGCTTTTTCGTTTTTCCTGCATAACAGGGACCGAAAATTGTTATTATGCAGACCGAAGGATCTGCAGCAGGTGGTAAGGGACCAAGCATTTGGGATGATTTTGCTGCTCAAGGTTCTCGCTTTCTTTCTTTTTTAACGTCGACTATTTATTATTATATTTCTATACGCCTTACCATTTGATTTTCCTACGATATGTAAAAAGCTTTCTGATTAAAGCTGAACACACCAATTTGGTTTAGTTCTTCCTCATCTTGTTCCCCGAATTTCACAGTTCCAAGCAAGATCAACGATGGGAGTAATGCATCGGTTGCTATAGACTCATATAATCGTTACAAGGTGAGTCCAATTCCGTATTTTTTTCAACCATAAACAACAACATAATTCTTTGTAGAACCTGTGACAAATCAGTCATCTGTATATGATAAATTTATCATCATGGATACAGGAAGATGTAGGAATCTTGAAGGAACTCGGGGTAAACACATACCGATTCTCCATCTCCTGGAGCAGAATTCTTCCTCGTAAGTACCGTACCGGTAGCATTTGCTCTTCCAACCGTCTGTTTATTACATGTGAAGATGTGAAGTATTAGCCGATGAAGAGATTCTAATGCTGATCTGCTTGCCACTCTAAATTCCAATGCAGAAGGATCAGTCAGTGGTGGAATAAACCAACAGGGTATTGATTATTACAACAATTTGATAAATGAATTGGTAGCATCCGGTAAGCCAATGACAATGACACTGAGAGATACTGTTGTATCGGGAAGAAGCTTTGTCCTAATCTTACTCGGTGATTGCTTGCAGGCATCAAACCTTTTGTCACACTGATGCACAATGACTGCCCTCAAGCCTTGCTGGACAAGTATGGCGGATTCTTAAGCCGTAATATATCGTAAGCACGAGGTACTCTGTAAATTAAATGGTTTGAGTATTAGTTCTTGACAATGAAGCACAAGTTTGGGTTTGGTGTTTCCCTGGATATGCAGGAATGATTTTAGGGACTATTGCGAGATTTGCTTCAAGACATATGGAGATAGGGTAAAGCACTGGATTACCACAAATGAGCCACTAGCTACAGCTCAATTTGGGTATGACCTTGGTATCGCTGCACCGGGTCGGTGTACTACACGTTGTCACGCCGGTAACTCTTCTACAGAGCCTTACATCGTAGCCCACACTCATTTGCTTGCACATGCAACTGCTGTTAAGCTCTACAGAGAAAAATTTAAGGTGAGGCGATGCACGATTTTAGTTCCTGTATGCATGCCCTTAAGCACACTTCAAATTAATGCTGGTTTTTTACCTGACGGTTATATACTACTGTAGGCTGACCAAAAAGGAGAAATTGGAATTAGCGTCGTGGGAAAAAATTTTGTGCCATACTCGGATAGTTCAGATGACAAAGCCGCAGCAGAGAGAGCAATGGACTTCGCTGTGGGTTGGTGAGTGAATCTTCCACCTGCATACATGGACGTGATCAGATTTATATACCTTCTTTTTATGTAGCTACAACACACATGAGCTTTCAGATGCCTAATCACAATAGTTGCACCTCCATAAGTTCATATCCTTGGTTCTAAGACAGTTTAAATTACCTGTCTATTCATGGTTTTCCACATTAGCCTTGCTAAAGTCATGTACCAAAATCATCTTATGGCATTTAAATGACATGAGATGATTTTAACTCCCTCTCATCTGAGGGAACTAATTTTGACGCTCGCCTCTGCCGATAGTAGAGTCGATCCTGTTAGTCTTAGTCAAGATGATTATTGATGCCGCCACTCAGGGATTACTCAATAGAGGATGGGCTGTGTATCAATGTTTCCACCCGTGTTAGGGAGAACAGAGAGGTCCTTACTCTTGCCTGATGAATTGCCTTTGCAAATTGAATCGATGCAGGGTTAGCACCACTTCTGATCTTGCTAGCAAGGGGATTCATTATTTTCATTTCTGTCAATTCCTTTTGAAAAAGGGGGAATGCGAGAAGGGATTACTTACCAACATTTTTTCTACTTCTTGTAGTCCTATTCTAGCCATCCATGTCGACCGTAGAACTTAAATATATACGTTGAACACTCAGCGGCATTTCAGAAAATAGATGCCACATAAATTTCGTGCTAGTTCATTCACCATGCGATAGTTCATTTTTGGAGAAGCTCAACAAGAAGTCATTATTTCTTGATAGGTTCCTTGATCCGTTGGTGAATGGAGATTATCCAAGCATAATGAGAAGCGTGGTGAAAGACAGATTACCCACTTTCACTGCAGAGGAGAAGGAGATGATGAAGGGGTCTCTCGACTTCATTGGTATCAACTACTATTCAACACAGTATGCTCGAAACATCCCAGAAAATGAACGCAAAGTGGGAACTAGCTACTCTTTTGACTCGTTCGTGAATGAAACTGGTAATGACGAACCATATCTTTTCCATTCCAAGAACATGAAAAATGTATTAAGATGATTAGGAATGATAATCGATCATTTTCTAACCCACTCCTCTAAATTTCAGCAAAGAGGGACGGCGTACTAATCGGTCCAAAGGTAGTAATGCTTTTACAACCTCATTGCAGCACGACAGTCGAACCTTATTACCACAATAACGGATCTTTGTTTTCAGGCTGAAGGGATTCCGTGGATATATAGGTATCCAGATGGTCTGGTGCAAATCTTGGGCCATGTAAAGCAGAAGTACCAAAACCCAAAGATTTACATTACTGAGAATGGTAGGAGTCGCATTTCTAATGATATATCATCCAGATTATCATCGTACATATCTGGACCTCCCATATAAAAGTAATAAATTTTACTCAGGAAACATGTTTTATCACAGGTGTCACTGAAGCAAATAATGCGAGCCGTCCACTGGCCGAAGCGCTGAACGATCCTCACAGGATTGATTGCTTGAAGCAGCATCTCGCACGTGTCCTTCAATCGAAGAAGTAAGTCCTCAATTCCATCACATTTGCAATCCTCACTACTTTGGTTATCTGCCAATGCAATGCAAGCATCTTGTTAACCGCACGTCTAATTTGCCGCGTGTGTCAAAAGAGGATGATCTGCATATTTCTTCGCATTCACACCAAGTTATCGCTAATTCGTGATTGCATGTGTGTGGCAAGTCATGGCTTGATCCAGTTTTACTAGGACGACCGGTTTAAACTCTTAATGTTAGCTCTGCCCCGAGGCCGACACCCGGTAACAACTTCTTAAGCTGATCAATTTGGGCAATGCAGGAACGGAGTGAATGTGCAAGGATACATCCACTGGTCACTCGCTGACAACTGGGAATGGGCCTCGGGCTTCATACCGAGGTTCGGGCTATACTACACTGACTATAAGGACAACCTCAAACGCATTCCTAAAGAATCTGCCAAGTGGTACAAGGCTTTTCTGCATGGTTGCCAGTAACCAACCCTAGCAGGCTGCTCTCAACTGTTGCACGGTAGTCTGAAGATTTTATCTTGTTTTCATATATAGAGAGATGTGCTATTGTTTATTCGAGTGATATTTCTTTGTTGAGAGTATACGTTACCATGAGGATTGTAATTTGTCAGACCAAGGCTATAATGGTCGGAAAAGTTTCAATATACCACCATCGTCACTTTTAACTGATTTCCCGCGAATGGTCTATAAGTATAATGTGGCACTGGGGCTGCACAGATGAGATGATCTTTAGAGGGAATGAGCTGCAAAATTATACGCAACTCGATGCAATTTAATTGTCATTTCATTCCAGGGGATGACCCCAAAAATCTCAGAATGAATAAGGATACTTCATATTATTCAGATAACAAGCTAGACCACCATCAGCTAATATATTCATCTCAAAGTCAACAGTGGTATTTTGTTAAATAGGGTCTCCAGGAATCAAGAAGCTCTCACTTGATTCATTACACGAACGACAGAAAACAAGATGACTAGACGGACATCAATGTGGGACCCCGAGAATCGATCCGTTCGATTTCCTGTCAATAGATATGGATTAAATAACTCGGTTCAACGCTCGCGGGACAGAAAGCATGAATTATCGAATCTTATCAAAGCCCACGACCAATTATATGACAGGCACCCGAAAACCCAGCAGACCACCAAACTTAAAATCGCTAGAGGACAGTCTCACCATTGAAACCACATGAAATGCTTCCTCTCAAGTCTCCTCACAAATCCTAATATCTGATCTCCACTTGGACCGCAGCAGACAGTGTAGTCCTATGTGACGATACCGACCTGTCTCATGAACCATGCCAACAAAAGCCATGCTTGGTGTGCACAACCAAGGAAATGCGACGGTTCGAGGGATATATTATTGGGCATCCAAGTCCAACAGGAGGTTAAGTTTCCATGCAAGCATCAATGGCTGAAAGTAAATCGTCAATAATGATGTGAGAATATACGAATCAAGTTGCGATCACACAAGACCTGCCAATTATGGTTTGGATGGAATGAAAGCAAACTTCTCAGGAACTCCTGGGAAGAAATCGCCACAAGACCAATGAAATGGGGAAATAAAGACCCAGCAACATATTATTGTGACGAGGCTTTGTCTTTCTTCTGGGACAAGTACCTATAACAAAGAAAAGAGCAAGTCACACAATGTTTACCTGCTTATGCATCTCCCAATCAAAGCCACAACCACAACTAAAATCATATGATACAAATCAAACCTAAGAAACTAAGCAGATCTTTATGTGTACACTTGAGGTGATGTGTAGAGAGTGTATTAAACCAGTGTTGCAATTGGAACTTACCCCTGAGCCGTTGCCCAACGGGATAGTTGATAGAGCTGGACAGATTCATTTGAGGCATGGCATGCAAGGAGTAGGTAGTTCTGCGGCTGCACCATCCATGCAAACCTCATAAACAGTGCAGAATACACACACATAGCTGCAATCAAGACGCAAAGGTGAGCTGGCTTGACATGATAAGAAGATAGTAAAATTAGTTGCATTTTTTGGAACAGAAATTGCTAACCTGCTGTCATGTTGCCTGATATCATCTCTGGTGGTTTCTGCATGTCAACCAATCCCTATTGGAAGCAACAAATAAGTTGAACAATAGTGAAAAAGTTGAAAATCCAGGCTTCAAGATGTTTCATTAGTCACTTGTGAAGGCATTTGGAAAGAGACATTGTGGAGAAGAAGCATACAGCAACCACGAATTCCCAGTTTGCAACTGGTCCCCAGAAATGAGTAGTTTTGGGGCCAATGGGACTGTTCAAGAAAGCTCGGAAAGAAGCCATTTGTAGCAAGTAATTCCTGCTGAAAATTCACACCGGACATATCAGAAGCTTGACTCCCAATAATATGTAGAAATAAATCTCATGCAAACTTGGAGAATGGTCAACCACAAAGGTTATCATGGAACAATTTTCTTGTGAAAAATAGCTTAAATTTCCGAATTACGGGATAGCCATAGATCTAGAAGTAGTCTGTTCTGCGTAAATCACCATCTATTGCCCACCAAGTGCTTATACTAGGGCATCCTTCGTTAGTAGAACTACAGCATCCTGAGTGTGCATAAGCCCACCATATTTTCGATGAAGTTCAAACAAAAGCTACAACAATGGCCACCAGACAGGCAGCAATTGAAACACAGATTTCTCATGAACAATCTAACCTCTTACAAGGGAAATAACTAGCAAGGACTAAGGGCAAGCACAGATACTGGCCCAAAAAATAGAGGAGTGGGGAAGCTAATTGTTCAAGACATGTCGATTCACTAGCCTTTCTTGTGCATTGTTGAGTTGAGCTGTAACACCCCAAACCCCGTGATAACGCCATGTGTGAATGCCAAGGGGGCTACTGTAAACCCGCAGAGCATATACATAAAAGTATAATTTTATTGAAAAGAGGACGGAGTCCCCCCTACATAGCTGATATATCAATCAACTCTGTAAAGCCAAATCTTATTTTTCTCATAGCATGCATATATAATATGTACACAGCAGGCCATTTCATAAACATACCCAAGGCCCAGGTCACACTTGGCCGGTGTACAAGTGTCAACAATAGAGAAGCCTGGGAAGTACACAATTGGCTGATCAACAACATAACTTTAACACATTTACAGGACATGAACAATGGAGGCTCACTGTTGGCCATAATGGAACTGGGACTATTCGCCCATGCAGACCACAAATCAATTTTATACATAAATAGGCAAGGGGACGCGCTAAGCATTTGTTGCTCAACTCTAACTCCAACTAAGTCCACTTTGACTTCTAGTGCCTGAGAATTTCCCAGTTAAATCTCCAAAAGTGATGAAGACACCCTCTCAGCTAATTCTGAAAATGTTAAACAAGTGGTGAACAGCACCGCCTCAGTCAGTGAAATTTCAAGGTCTGAAAGACATCACTTGATACGAGTAGTCACCTTCACAATCACACGCAATGTACGTGTGTATGCAACATGCAGGTGAAATGAGTTTAACATGAATGCTACAAACAACACATTAATCAAATGAAGTACATATAAGTGGGTTTGCATAGAGAATTTTATGGTCTGGCCAGAGACTCATCCTGAGAGCAGGACATTGCTCTCGTGGCTATTGAGAATGAATCAAATCAGATGGTTCTATTCCTCAATCTATCAGTCATCCACAACTAATGAAGGATTCCTCGAAAGAGTAGCACTTATCCACCAGCCACGAGTCCAGTCATATAACACATAACACAGGTTCCCATTAACACACATAGAAAGTCGTTCAATGACCTTGCTCCTAAGAACGGCAAATAAAAGTGACACCCAGCTAATAGCTCGGACCCACATAGACCAAAAAGCACACAATGTGATGCACATCAGTGCACAAAAGCATATACCATCAGCCAGTCATATTGCCACAATTCATCAAACACGTGTAATGCAATAGACTGACCCATCATATATTACATGTATCACACACTCACTTGAGGATAGACACAATTCACCATGGTAATATTTTACTCCAACACTAAATCACTAGTGCTAGGGGGATCAAACAATTTCACACCAAGAGAGTTAAAATACACAAGGTCCAAGAATTTGATTTCGAGATGGCCCAGCAAATATTCCCTTGATCCAATTCACCTAAAATCACCTTTCTAATCATCCATCGTCGACCAATAACTTCTTTCTTTCTTAACTGCATTAAGAAACTTAAAATTTAGTCTTTTTTTATTTCATGGATTAAGTTCAAAAACCACATGTAAACACATCAGTCCAGCTTTGGACAGATTTCATATCATTTAAATTCTTCAAACTTCTTAACTCCAAGCTCATTACCTTGAACTGTAACTACCCAATTACTTCGACAACTCAAAGGTGTAAAAGTTTAGTGCATTTTCCATTCAAATTGAAGCTTCAAAAGTCTATTTCGGTGAAAATTAAGCACAAAAGCTTAGCCTTAAGGCTGGACAACCAAAACCAAAATCATCCTTTCAAATATTCAATCAAAAATCTACCCGCTCAAGAGCAAGATCACTAAATTAAGCTCATCTCACCAAAAAAGAAAAACCCCTTTGAAACCAACCTTAATGAAATTAGGGTTCAAATGATCTTTGCCCAATCCAAGCTTCCCCTTTTACAGCTTACATCCCAGTTTGCAACCATCAAAATCACAGAAGCAAAACCAAAATTTAGCACGAAATCTACAAGGACTCCATGAAATCTTCAAAAGAAAAAAAAAATAAAAAAATAAAAATAGAGTTCAGAAGAGGATGGCACTTGTCCAGCGTTACCTCAAAGAAGATATCCTTCGATATGGTTAATCATAGATTTCGCATCACGACCTTCAATTCGTCACCAGTCGTGCAACAAGATTCGGGTTTGAAATGTCAAAGGTACGGCCTTCCTCCCTCCCCTGTTTTTCTTTGTTTGACTTTTTGTGGCCTGTAAAATCTCCTCTTTCACTTAAATGGGTTGGCCGTGTTATAAAATACATGAATGGATGAAATACATGAATGAATATTCATTATATTCATCTTATTTAATGTACTTATTATGGTACATTTGTATCATACATTCTAAGTACATCTCCCTATACAATGAACGTTAATCTCCCTTATCTAGTACATGTATCATTCGATACATTGATATTAATGATAAGTACATTCTTGTTCTCCTATAAATAGGAGTTTAGTTTTGATGTACAATTACAACTGTGAACAACGATCAGAATAAACAGTCACACCATCTTGTGTTCACTTGCTTTCTCTTCTTAATATCTTCTCTATTATATATTCACCACAACACAATATTTTACAACACGTTATCAGCACGAAAATCTACCGACTGAGTAAGTATTTTTTGCAAGCACGAAGATCTACCGTGAGTAAGTAATTTTTGCAAGGTGGGTATTCATTTTATTAATCATCCTATACTTCATCTTCTTCTATCAATTCTTCATCTTTATTTTTCTTGGCCCGAAGCCAAATTTCAAATCTAAAAATATCCTTTTGCTCTTGAAGTGGGATGGATATTTAGAAATCCTTCTAATTAATTTAAGGATTTACTTTTGCAATGATTATGGCAAATATTGAAAAGCCCAAATTCCACATCCTGGAAGTGAGTGGAAAGAATTATTTATCTTGGTGCCTTGACATGGAAATGCACCTCCAAGGGCAAGGTCTCGCTAATACAATCATGGAGGATGGAACCTCAAATGAAAAGGATAAAGCAAATGTCCTAATCTTTATTCGCCGTCATTTGCATGAGAGCCTACAGACTCAATATTTATCCGTGCGAGACCCTCATATCTTGTGGAGGAGGTTGAAGGATAGGTATGATCATACCAAAACTGTTATCCTTCCTCAAGCACAATATGATTGGAAAAATCTCAGATTGCAAGATTTTAAATCAGTGTCTGACTATAATTCTGCTTTATTTCTTGGCTTGAGTAATGCGGTATCAAACTCGCTGATGCGGAATTATTAGAGAAAACTTTCTCCACCTTCCATGCTTCGAATATTGTATTGCAATAGCAATATTGGCAACATCAGTTTGCCACATATTATGAATTAATTTATGTGCTTCTCACTGCTGAGCAAACTAATAAATTGCTGCTAAAAAATCATGATCTTAGACCTGCTGGCTCAAAAGCATTGCCTGAAGCACATGCTAACTTTGAGAAAAATACTGGCCATTTTAAGGGCTATAAGTGCAGGCAAAAACATAATCCTAGAAGGAATGGCAGGAAAATTAACTACCCTATGAAATCAAACTTTGGCCTGGATCATGACAAAGAAAAGAAGCTAGAGAAGGTAATTAATGAAAGTATTTGTCATCGTTGTGGCATGACTAGGCATTGGTCATGTACCTGTCGTATGCCAAGGCACTTTGTTGACCTATATCAGGCATCTTCAAATAATATGGGCAAGCGTGGTGAATCTCATGCCATTAAAATCAATCCTACTGTCATAACCATTGTTGAGACCAATAATATTTCCATTGGTGGGACTCCTCTTGCTCCTGAAGTAGCAAATGCATCATTGGATGTCTCTGATTTCTTTGAGGACCTCTAATTACTTTGATGAGGCATTAGATTGGTAGATGATGATTTAAACTTCGAATTTTATGATACTTGACACCTGAAGTTGTCAGTATAAATGCAAATGGAAAATACCGAGAAAAATGGAGATGTTTGTTTGCTTGATAGTGTAACAACACATACTATATTTCGTAGTAGATACTTTTTCTCGAGTATGACATTGCGTAAGGCACAAATCCATACAATATCTGGTCTTGTTCCGATTATTGATGGTTTTGGAAATGCCACAATTATTTTGCCAAATGGCACCATCCTACATATTGAAAATGCGTTTCTAAGCATTAGATCTAAATGGAATCTGCTCAGTTTCAAAGATGTACGCCGTAATGGGTACCATATTGAGACTATTTATGAGCAAAATAAGGAATATATTGGCATTTCCTCTTATAAGATGGGCCTGAAGACCATCCATGAGAAGCTAAAAGCTTCTTCTATGGGTTTGTATTGTGTCATGATTAAGGCTGTTGAAACCTACGCTACCACATCCTGGAGATTGGTAAGCCCTGATCAATTTGGACTGTGGCATGATCGCCTTGGTCATCTTGGCGCTTCAATGATGAGTAGGATAATTCAAAATACAAAAAGGCACCCTTTAAAGGATATAAAGATATTATTGTCCAAAGATTATAATTGTGAGGCTTGCTCACAAGGAAAGTTCATTATCAAACCTTATATAACAAAGGTTAATCTTGAATCCCCTATATTCTTGTAAAGAATTCAGGGTGATATTTGTGGACCAATACAACCACTAAGTGGACAATTTCGATATTTTATGGTATTAGTGGACGCATCCTGTAGATGGTCCCATGTTTGCCTATTATCTACGCGTAATAACACATTTACACGTTTATTTGCACTATTATTATATTTCAGCTGCAAATGCTCCAGCTTGGATAGCTGTTCCTAAAGGACATGCTAAAATGGATCAAAATCCCCCGCACTTGAAGTGTGGTAAACCAATAGGATCAAAAGATACTGCTCCTAAAAAACGAAGGGGAAAGAATCAGGAATCCGCTCTAGAAGAGCCTAGCGTTGTGCTTGCTCCTGAAGAGCTTATTGCCCCTGAAAAGGCGCAAACCCATAAAATGAACACCAATCCTGGGAATACTGAGAATTTCATTACATATTATAATGAAATTTGGGATCGAAATGAAATCATCATTAATGATGCTTTTGCATTCTCAGTTGCCCATAAAATTATGGATGATGATTGTGAGCCACAATCTATTATTGAATATCGTCAAAGGCAAGATTGGCCTAAGTGGGAGGAAGCAATTAAGGCTGAATTAGCTTCCCTAACTAAACGAGAGGTTTTTGGACCTGTAACTCGTATCCTCGATAATGTAAAGCCTGTTGGATATAAATGGGTATTTATCCGAAAACGAAATGAGAAAAACGAGGTTGTCAGGTATAAAGCCCGACTCGTTGCCCAAGGATTCTCCTAGAGATCTGGGATTGATTATAATGAGACATATTCACCTGTGATGGATATGATTACATTTCGTTTTCTCATTAGCCTAGCAATCTTTGAAAGATTGGAAATGCATCTTATGGACGTTGTGACGGCATATTTATATGGCTCATTAGATTCTGATATTTATATGAAAATTCACGAGGAATTCAAAATGCCTGAAGCATGCACTCCCCGCAATTTATTCTCAATAAAATTGCAAAGATCCTTATACGGGTTAAAGCAATCCGGTCGCATGTGGTATCAACGCCTAAGTGAGTACCTAATTAAGGAAAGGTACAAGAATGATCCTATCTCGCCCATGCGTGTTTATTAAGAAATCGAAACCGGATTTGCTATTGTAGCAGTTTATGTCGATGATATAAATTTAATTAGAACTCCAAAAGAGTTAGCTGAAACTGCTGAATATTTGAAAAGGAAGTTTGAAGTTAAAGATTTGGGTAAAACCAAACTTTGTCTTGGTCTAGAGCTTGAGCATAAAGCAAATGGAATAATCGTCCATCAATCAGCATACGTTGAAAGATTGCTTAAACGCTTCAACGTGGACAAAGCTTACCCATTGAGCACCCCTATGGTTGTAAGGTCTCTAGATCTCCAAAAGGACCCATTTCGTCCTAGAGAATCAAATGAATAGATACTTGGTCCTGAAGTACCATATATCAATGCAATTGGGGCTTTGATGTACTTGGCACAATGTACGAGACCGGATATCGCTTTTTGCGGTAAATTTATTGGCACGATTTAGTTCGAGCCAACTCGGAGACATTGGAATAGAATTAAACATATTTTCCGTTATCTCCGAGGAACCATAGATTTTGGATTATATTATTCCAAAGATTCCACTAACTTTGGTTTAGTTGGATATGCTGATGCTGGATATAGATCCAATCCACATAAGGCTCGCTCTCAAACCGGGTATTTATTTTGTTATAACGGCACCGCTATTTCTTGGCGTTCTACTAAGCAATCGCTGGTAGCTACATCTTCTAACTACTCTGAGATTATTGCTTTATATTAAGCTGGAAGAGAGTGTGTTTGGTTGAGATCCGTTATAACGCATATTCATAATTCTTGTTGTTTAATACCGATTACAAATTCTCCCACTATAATTTATGAAGATAATGCTGCTTGTGTTGCACAAGTCAGGGGAGGATATATCAAAAGTGATAGGACCAAGCATATCTCGCCGAAGTTTTTCTATACTCATGAACTCCAAGAAAGTCAACAAATTGATGTTAAATAGATTCGATCCATAAATAATCTTGCATATCTTTTTACCAAATCATTGCCAACATCAACTTTTGAAAAATTAGTATATGGCATTGGTATGCGGCGAGTTCAGAAGATGCAAGATTGATTAGCCCCAGAAGTGGCTATATGTCTCAATTGAGGGGGAGATATTATGAACTATACATTGCAGCATTAATATGCAGCGAGTTCATAAGATGCAAAATTGATTAGCCCCTGTAGTGGCTATATATGCATTGCACTCTTTTTTCTTTTTGTCCGGCTTTTTCCCACAGAGTTTTTCCGGCTTAAAGTTTTTAACGAGGCAATTAATGCATCTATAAATGGGAGAGATCATAACATTTGTGCTCTGCACTCTTTTTCCCTTTTGTCCGGTTTTTGTCCCATTGGGTTTTTCCGGCTTAAGGTTTTTAATGAGGCAGTATCATTTGATGCACAATCATAATGAATACAATGAATATTCAAGGGGGAGTGTTATAAAATACATGAATGGATGAAATACATGAATGAATATTCATTATATTCATCTTATCTAATGTATTTATTATGGTGCATTTGTATCATACATTCTAAGTACATCTCCCTATACAATGAACGTTCATCTCCCTTATCTAGTACATGTATCATTCGATACATTGATATTAATGATAAGTACATTCTTGTTCTCCTATAAATAGGAGTTTAGTTTTGATGTATAATTACAACTGTGAACAACGATCAGAATAAACAGTCACACCCTCCTCTGGCTTTCTCTACTATCTCTTGTGTTCACTTGCTTTCTCTTCTCAATATCTTCTCTATTATATATTCACCACAACACAATATTTTACAACAGGCCGTGAATCCCTCCTCTCGGATCTTCATTTCTTTTTATTATCTTCTCAAAAGTCAAAATTTCACTAAACCAATTACCACTAGATTATGATATATTGATGCAGGTATGATAATACAAATTATCTCTGAATTTTGATTTAATATGCAATATCATTTCTAAATTTTTAATTTTTGCAATATAATCCTCAAGCTTTGGCTCAATTTGTGATATCGTTTCCGGATTTTTAATTTGTTCAATGCGGATCCATGAACTTGATAGATGTTCAATGTAGTTCCAAAACTATACAAAAATAATTAAAGTTCACAAATCATATTGAACATTAGACTAAAGTTTAAATATCGCATTAAATGAATTAACAGTTTAAGAAGCATATTAAATGTTGGACCAAAATTCATGGACCATTTTACAGATTGAACTAAAGTTCATGGACTAATTGTGTCATTTTTCCATCGCTTTAAGAAGGAATCCACGTGAGGCGCTAGCCCTCTATATGGTTTAAAAGCTCTATATTTCACTTACTTATATACTCAGATAATTAAATAAACATACTTGAAAACGGTTTTATTTTTTATTTGTCCAAATATATTTGGTTTATAGCCTACTATTCCACACTAAATCTCTACTATTAATAATCGCTCAAATAAAACTATTTACAATTTGTTTGGATTGACTTTTATGTTTTTATTTTATTTTTAATTAGAAATTTGTGATATATGCATTTACCCTTTTTTCTGAATTAGAAACACTCGATACTTTCACAACGTAAAAATATTATGAGTGCATTCACGTATATTGGCAAGTAAATAAAAGGAAGATACTTTTTTACTTTTTGTTAAATATCAAACAAAGCCTTTTTTTTTTTGGCTTAACTAATACATAGTCATTACATTTTTTTTTTTTTTTTTTTAACCTTACAGATGGGTTTCCTTCAACGATGCTTTTTCCATGTGAGGCCCTATTATTAGATTAAAGAAAATATATTAAACCTTCTAGAATCGGGGTGGGAACTAGAAGACCACAAGAGAGTTATTAGTTTGAAGAGTTGTTCGAGACGAAAGTATATGGTTGAAGCCTTGAAGGTCAAGAGTTGTCAAACGAACAAGCTTTTACCATGTTAGGAATGTGGCGTTTGAAGTTGGTTGTTCCGCTTCGCATCCTTCCTATTCAAAGGAGTTTGCTTTCCGCTATTTAATTCTTCACGCGACCCAGTTTCTTCTCCATTCGATCGCTTCATTGATCGTGTCATCTTCTTCACCATCACCGACGATGGCCCTTTTACTCGCACCGTGCTACGTCGTCTTTTCATTGGTTTCAATCTTGTCGGCGTCGTCGACGGACGTGGCCAATGGTTGGTTGATCCGCTTCACATTCTTACTATTCAAAGGAGAATGCTTTCTAGTGTTTGATTCTTCACCCGACCCAATTTTTTCCATTCGATTGCTTCGTTGATCGTGTCATCTTCTTCACCATCACCAACAATGGTCCTTTTACTCGCACTCTGCCCCGTCTGTTCTGCATGCGAAATGCATGTTCTGAGACGTCCTCGTCATGTCCCTAATCATTTTGGAAACGACTTGGATCTTCTTCTTCTTCTTCTTCTTCTTCTTCTTCTTCTTCTTCTTTTTCTCCTTAGTAAAAGATGATATTTTGACCAGCAGCTCAACCGTGTTCTAAGTCTTTCGGAGATATTAACGTTACGTCTTTGTGCAGTGACGATAGATGAACCAACGGTCAAGAAGTCGGACTTCCCAAGTGATTTCTTGTTTGGAATTGCCACTGCTGCTCAGCAGGTGAATACCCGTTTCCGCATGATAAATATATGATGACAACCTTGCATATCAGTATTTGTTCAAGCTGTAAATATGCATGTCTTGAAAATGGGAGTTCATGTTGATCAATTACATGATTCATTATGGCCTAAACGGCCGAACAAGTGGGGCTTTTCCGTTTTTCCTGCGTAACAAGGACCGAAAATTGTTATTATGCAGACCGAAGGATCTGCAGCAGGTGGTAAGGGACCAAGCATTTGGGATGATTTTGCTGCTCAAGGTTCTCGCTTTCTTTCTTTTTTAACGTCGACTATTTATTATTATATTTCTATACGCCTTACCATTTGATTTTCCTACGATATGTAAAAAGCTTTCTGATTAAAGCTGAACACACCAATTTGGTTTAGTTCTTCCTCATCTTGTTCCCCGAATTTCACAGTTCCAAGCAAGATCGACGATGGGAGTAATGCATCGGTTGCTATAGACTCATATAATCATTACAAGGTGAGTCCCATTCCGTATTTTTTTCAACCATAGACAACAACATAATTCTTTGTAGAACCTGTGACAAATCAGTCATCTGTATATGATAAATTTATCATCATGGATACAGGAAGATGTAGGAATCTTGAAGGAACTCGGGGTAAACACATACCGATTCTCCATCTCCTGGAGCAGAATTCTTCCTCGTAAGTACCGTACCGGTAGCATTTGCTCTTCCAACCGTCTGTTTATTACATGTGAAGATGTGAAGTATTAGCCGATGAAGAGATTCTAATGCTGATCTGCTTGCCACTCTAAATTCCAATGCAGAAGGATCAGTCAGTGGTGGAATAAACCAACAGGGTATTGATTATTACAACAATTTGATAAATGAATTGGTAGCATCCGGTAAGCCAATGACAATGACACCGAGAGATACTGTTGTATCGGGAAGAAGCTTTGTCCTAATCTTACTCGGTGATTGCTTGCAGGCATCAAACCTTTTGTCACACTGATGCACAATGACTGCCCTCAAGCCTTGCTGGACAAGTATGGCGGATTCTTAAGCCGTAATATATCGTAAGCACGAGGTACTCTGTAAATTAAATGGTTTGAGTATTAGTTCTTGACAATGAAGCACGAGTTTGGGTTTGGTGTTTCCCTGGATATGCAGGAATGATTTTAGGGACTATTGCGAGATTTGCTTCAAGACATATGGAGATAGGGTAAAGCACTGGATTACCACAAATGAGCCACTAGCTACAGCTCAATTTGGGTATGACCTTGGTAACGCTGCACCGGGTCGGTGTACTACACGTTGTCACGCCGGTAACTCTTCTACAGAGCCTTACATCGTAGCCCACACTCATTTGCTTGCACATGCAACTGCTGTTAAGCTCTACAGAGAAAAATTTAAGGTGAGGCGATGCACGATTTTAGTTCCTGTATGCATGCCCTTAAGCACACTTCAAATTAATGCTGGTTTTTTACCCGACGGTTATATACTACTGTAGGCTGACCAAAAAGGAGAAATTGGAATTAGCGTCGTGGGAAAAAATTTTGTGCCATACTCGGATAGTTCAGATGACCAAGCCGCAGCAGAGAGAGCTATGGACTTCGCTGTGGGTTGGTGAGTGAATCTTCCACCTGCATACATGGACGTGATCAGATTTATATACCTTCTTTTTATGTAGCTACAACACACATGAGCTTTCAGATGCCTAATCACAATAGTTGCACCTCCATAAGTTCATATCCTTGGTTCTAAGACAGTTTAAATTACCTGTCTATTCATGGTTTTCCACATTAGCCTTGCTAAAGTCATGTACCAAAATCATCTTATGGCATTTAAATGACATTTCAGAGATGTTAACTCCCTCTCATCTGAGGGAACTAATTTTGACGCTCGCCTCTGCCAATAGTAGAGTCGATCCTGTTAGTCTTAGTCAAGATGATTATTGATGCCGCCACTCAGGGATTACTCAATAGAGGATGGGCTGTGTATCAATGTTTCCACCCGTGTTAGGGAGAACAGAGGTCCTTACTCTTGCCTGATGAATTGCCTTTGCAAATTGAATCGATGCAGGGTTAGCACCACTTCTGATCTTGCTAGCAAGGGGATTCATTATTTTCATTTCTGTCAATTCCTTTTGAAAAAGGGGGAATGCGAGAAGGGATTACTTGCCAACATTTTTTCTACTTATTTTAGTCCTATTCTAGCCATCCATGCCGACCGTAGAACTTAAATATATACGTTGAACACTCAGCGGCATTTCAGAAAATAGATGCCACATAAATTTCGTGCTAGTTCATTCACCATGCGATAGTTCATTTTTGGAGAAGCTCAACAAGAAGTCATTATTTCTTGATAGGTTCCTTGATCCGTTGGTGAATGGAGATTATCCAAGCATAATGAGAAGCGTGGTGAAAGACAGATTACCCACTTTCACTGCAGAGGAGAAGGAAATGATGAAGGGGTCTCTCGACTTCATTGGTATCAACTACTATTCAACACAGTATGCTCGAAACATCCCAGAAAATGAACGCAAAGTGGGAACTAGCTACTCTTTTGACTCGTTCGTGAATGAAACTGGTAATGACGAACCATATCTTTTCCATTCCAAGAACATGAAAAATGTATTAAGATGATTAGGAATGATAATCGATCATTTTCTAACCCACTCCTCTAAATTTCAGCAAAGAGGGACGGCGTACTAATCGGTCCAAAGGTAGTAATGCTTTTACAACCTCATTGCAGCACGACAGTCGAACCTTATTACCACAATAACGGATCTTTGTTTTCAGGCTGAAGGGATTCCGTGGATATATAGGTATCCAGATGGTCTGGTGCAAATCTTGGGCCATGTAAAGCAGAAGTACCAAAACCCAAAGATTTACATTACTGAGAATGGTAGGAGTCGCATTTCTAATGATATATCATCCAGATTATCATCGTACATATCTGGACCTCCCATATAAAAGTAATATATTTTACTCAGGAAACATGTTTTATCACAGGTGTCACTGAAGCAAATAATGCGAGCCGTCCACTGGCCGAAGCGCTGAACGATCCTCACCGGATTGATTGCTTGAAGCAGCATCTCGCACGTGTCCTTCAATCGAAAAAGTAAGTCCTCAATTCCATCACATTTGCAATCCTCACTACTTTGGTTATCTGCCACTGCAATGCAAGCATCTTGTTAACCGCACGTCTAATTTGCCGCGTGTCAAAAGAGGATGATATGCATATTTCTTCGCATTCACACCAAGTTATCGCTAATTCGTGATTGCATGTGTGTGGCAAGTCATGGCTTGATCCAGTTTTACTAGGACGACCGGTTTAAACTCTTAATGTTAGCTCTGCCCCGAGGCCGACACCCGGTAACAACTTCTTAAGCTGATCAATTTGGGCAATGCAGGAACGGAGTGAATGTGCAAGGATACATCCACTGGTCACTCGCTGACAACTGGGAATGGGCCTCGGGCTTCATACCGAGGTTCGGGCTATACTACACTGACTATAAGGACAAACTCAAACGCATTCCTAAAGAATCTGCCAAGTGGTACAAGGCTTTTCTGCATGGTTGCCAGTAACCAACCCTAGCAGGCTGCTCTCAACTGTTGCACGGTAGTCTGAAGATTTTATCTTGTTATCATATATAGAGAGATGTGCTATTGTTTATTCGAGTGATATTTCTTTGTTGAGAGTATACGTTACCATGAGGATTTTAATTTGTCAGACCAAGGCTATAATGGTCGGAAAAGTTTCAATATATCACCATCGTCACTTTTAACTGATTTCCCGCAAATTGTCTATAAGTATAATGTGGCACTGGGGCTGCACAGATGAGATGATCTTTAGAGGGAATGAGCTGCAAAATTATACGCAACTCGATGCAATTTAATTGTCATTTCATTCCAGGGGATGACCCCAAAAATCTCAGAATGAATAAGGATACTTCATATTCATCAGTATGGCAAACATATATTATTCAGATAACAAGCTAGACCACCATCAGCTAATATATTCATCTCAAAGTCAACAGTGGTATTTTGTTAAATAGGGTCTCCAGGAATCAAGAAGCTCTCACTTGATTCATTACACGAACTCGTGATTCTCTCTATGTTTCATCCAAAACTATCCCAGCCCCAAAAGGTGAAATATTAATTAAGTCAAATTGCACAGACCGGGAAAAGAATATATATCGGTAGAGTTCGTGAAGTATGGAATCTATATTCTGAGGGAAGGAAGGCATGATCAAGCAAATCAAGCCCTACTCCATTGTCATCAGTGCTTATCCGTTCTGGCATTTCCAGAAGAAATGACCAAAGACAAGCAATTCTGTCCTCAACTTTATTTTAGGACGATAAGGAAAATCCCTCAACAATTTGACAACAGCCGCCACATTCAATTATACAACAATGGAACAGAAACTCAAAGGTTCTGATATCTATCCTGTAAAATTCAACATAGTGTTGGAATTCTCAGGTGGGAGCACCATCCTTTTCAAGAAGACAAAACCTTCTCAACCTCGCCCGTCACATCCTTAGGAGGTTTTTCAGCATGAAGATTTGCAACTATTCCCTTTTTGGAGTAATAACCAATCACCTGTATCCAAAGTACACCAACCAATCAGACAAGCTAACTAAACTAAAATAGAAACATTGCTGGCTTCAAACAAGCAGGAAGAGAAAGGGAAAAAAGCAACAAATGCGAGCCTGTGGAATGGATTTAATTATAATTCATCCAACGTCTAACACATGAAATTGTTGAAGGCACTAGAAGGAAATTGTATAGGGTACCGGTTCAGTTTGCTTATGGAATGCCTCAAGTCGAGATTTGAGGACAGCTGCAGTATCATCCTTGCGCTGAATCAAAGGTTCTCCGGTAACCTTCAACAGAATAAACAAGCAGTGAGATACGGGTGGAGTTAAAAATGGATCAACTTTAACTTGAAACAGTCTAATAACTGAAGCAAAACAACTGATGAAGGAAAAGACCCTCTCTTAGAGTACAGTAGACCATCCTGCACAGGAATTTACAGGTTCCTAAACTTTTTAAACCAAGGAGAGTAAAATGAGCATCCAAAATGCTTACATCATCAACCCCCGGAACCTTTGGAGGAGCAAATTTTGTATGGTAGGTCCTGCCACTGGAAGGATGTATCCACCGACCAGTTATCCTCTCCTCCAAGATTGCATCATCAATTGCAAAATTCAGAACTTTATCAATTTTGGCACCACGCTTTTCTAGCATCTCATCAAGCTGGCGAGGAAAATAAAAGAGCAGCCTGTGAGAAAAATGAGACTACACAGGGAGTTGATGTGCAGAAAGAAAATATATTTGATCAACCAAAGTACTTGTACAAAACCTTCTGCGCTTGCGTGATGGTTCTTGGAAATCCATCAAGAATGAAACCTTTTTGGCATGAAGGCTTTTTCATTGCTTCATCTATAATGCCAACAACCAAGTCATCGGAAACGAGTTCTCCCTGGAAGGCAGTTTTGCACACATAAATTACTTGCTGTTAGACAGTCATTGAAACAAAAAGAGGACTCCAAGGAGAGAGGCCAAAAATAATGTAAAAAAAATCATACCTTGTCCATGGCTTCTTTGGCTTTGAGACCAAGAGGGGTTTTTGCAGCAACAGCAGCTCTTAACATATCACCAGTAGCCAAGTGGCACAAACAGTATTCATCCTTAATGAAAGGTGATTGGGTGCCTTTTCCAGATCCTGGAGGGCCTGCATTTTCACAAGAAAGCATAAACCATAGCCTATCAATACATTACCTCGACAATTGCTTGCATACTGACAACCACTAAAATGAACTTCAGCACAAGTGAAACAAGAGACGCCAACGTCTAAGAAGAACAACATTTGAGATTAATAAAAAAGGATTGAAGCTTATAACTCGTGCTTCAGTCCATCTTTTCTTTTTCTTTTTTGTTAGTGTCTAGTGGCGATCTCATAGCGAATCTCAGAAGCAGTCACAGATATACGCAGCATTATCTTTGAAAATGGAAGAGTGAATACAGAAAAGTAGACGAATATACACAATACATGAAATCCATGCATGAAGACATGTACAAAGTACATGTGGCTTATAATCTCGAAAGCCCTATTATACATTCAAGCAACGTGACAAGAAGAGAGGAAGCTTTAACGAACGCTAGGATTCAGCGAGTGAGAACCAACCAACATCATCATAATAACTAGCTCTGAAGGCCTGACTCTTTGTAAAAACCAAAATACTCACTACCCCTGAATTGATCTTTCTGGATGTGAAGTCTAAATTTGTAGAGAAAATATCGAATTTCAGGTTCCCTTTCAGATTGGTAAAATATAAAAGAAAGATCAAGGTACATGTAATTTGAGTTCAATCAAGGTACATTTAAGCTAGTGGACAAAAACAAGAACCCTCTTTCGTCCCTCAGAAAGCCTTACAAGAATGCTGTATCAGATAATGCTAGAAATCGATTCCAAGTATAGGTAAAGCTCAAATACGATATAGGCTAGAGTCTTGTAGAACGGAACCGATGGAGAAAATATGGCCATCAATTTCCCAATGACCTCTGTTTTTCTTCAATAGAGAAGCAAGAACCCTCGAACAATCATTCCCATAAATTCACTATAATTTGGGATAAGTTCCCTGGACAGAACATGTATGCCAGGGGGAAATAACAAAAGCCCAATCCCTTAGAACCATATTCATGAGTGCTACAAATACGGTGGCGACTACAGCTCACAAGGCCATGAAGCAGGTAAATCTTTTTCCTTCTTCCCGCTTACCGAGTTCGACTTCAAAAAGAAAATGAGATTGCAATCGGAGAAGACCATGACATTGGACAATTATGCAGCCGGCCACACAACTACCGGCCGGTGAAAGAGCGAGGCAGGAACGGAAAGCAAACTACCGATGAGGATGACGCGCTTGTCGGGCTTAGTGGAGCACTTCAAACGACGGAGGAGCTCAGTCATGAGATTGACGGAAGGCACATCTTCCAGATTCACAGCACTCGTGCTCCCCATCCTCGCAGTCGCTTCTCGCACGCAGGACTCCGGTTTCTCTGCGTCTTGAAGAAGAAGGCACGAGCAGAGAGACAGGGAGTAGACAGAGACAATCAAAGAGAGATTCTTTCCTGTCCTGGAGAGTCGTAGAAAAGCTAGAATAAAAAACGACACGAATCTAAGAACACCTCCCAAAAAGCCACCAACAATACCGAACCACGTATCAACGGAAAACCAACCGTGTTGCTTTCTACATTTGCTTTTACCGCCTCCCATTTCCTGAAGTCGGATCTAACCATGGCGTTCGGAAGAAATTGGGAGTTTGTACTAGGGTACGGTTCCACCTCTCTAGGAACTCGTCGGGCAGAAAATAACGTTACCAATTTATGCTTTTCAGCATGGACAATAAGCAAAAGGGATAGAAAGGAACTCCAAGAATCTGGGCACGTAACGCTGATACTGCGAATGCCCTTGCTCTCTGCTCTGGATTCAGAGCTCATGGCGTTGGCATTCCTTGTGTACTAAGCTGACCACGCCGCCTCATAAACTAGATAGCAAGAAGTAGAACTAGAACTGCCATACAAATGCCGCAATACCTCACATCATCACAAAATTGAAAAGTTCCTTAGATACAGAGGTTCCAACGAAAAACAATTCAAAAGGCAGCCAACTTGCTAGCTACTACGCTGCTACCACCACTTCACAGCAATCGGTCATAAAGACCGAGAATCATCCCCGGAAAAACCCTTCAAATATCACTCATCCTCGCTCTTCGACTTTTTCTTCTTTTTCTTCTTCATATCACTTGCAGCCTGCAAATCTTCACCATCTTCAGCTTTGCTCTTCTTCTTCTTCTTCTTCGTTGTCCCATCCTGGTCAGCATCAATGCCATTCGTTCCATTAGATTTGCCATCTGCTGCTCCCTCCTCCAGCTCATTTTCCATTTTCCGCTTCTCCTTTTTCTTTTTCTTTTTCTCTGATTTAGGTTCCTCGGGAGCTTCTCCATTTGCAACAGGCTCGGCCATAGTCTCGTCATCCTCTGCAGCAGACTTCGATTTCTTTTTCTTGCTCTTTTTGGTTTGAACTTCAGAGGGCACTTCCTCAGATTCCATCTCCACATCTACAAAAAGCAACAGGAGGCATGAGCAAGCAACTCAATATCTGAGTCAACCTTTGTTCTTTTTCTTTTTTTGGGGGTCGTGGTGGTGGGCTCTAGTGAATCAGAGTTAAAATGCAAGGGATAGCATTTCTCTGGATATTGACCAATTCTACTTCCAAACAATTTAAACCAAACAAATTGATTATATCTCAGATTGTGGCAGGAAAAAAGTCATGTAAGATACAAAATGAGGTGAAATAGTCTTTCGATAGTAATTGTTTGGGATACTTTTTTTTCTCACTTTTCCTTTTCATTTAGAAAGGGGGTCACTACTAAAAACCTTGCAAACTCCAGAAAGTACCTTTGTTTTGAGTACTCTCCAGGGCAGCTTTCATCACATCAATATTCTTACGAGGGGCAACTCCCTTGTCATAAAAGTCAAGTCGCTCCTCGACTTGTTCACGAAGTTTCTCACCAAAAGCAGTTGTTCCAATCTCTACATATCATCGTGCAAATTCATCAAAACCTGTTGTACGGGCATATAGAAGTGAAACGGGAGAAAGTGCCAAAAAGAAATAGAATTTCACCAGAAAAGCAGTCAATCCTGGAAGCCATTGAACATTTGTTTGCCAGATAGCGAGCCATGCGGCCCTTATTACGTGCAGATGCACGGCCAATGAAAGAAGAATGGAAAATGAGACCATACTTCGGTGTGTTTCCTTTAGTCTTCAATGCCCTGAATAAAGACAGGGAAATTAGAAAATGGATCCAAATCATGATTGTGAGATTTTCGTTCCTCAAAATCATTTGAAAGTCACACAACCAAAAGGAGAGGGGGGAAAAGCTCCACTTGAAAGCAGAGCTTCCTGCTGTTTACACTAGATCCTATTAAAACTTGAGAGCAAACAAAGCAAAAATTGATTCAATTCAGCGATCCAGCTCCAAATGAAAGATAGTTGGACAAAAGTCTTTGGACAACAAACAAACCTGAATAGAGCTTTTTCAGCACCAAGGATCTGAAGGGTTGAAGAAGGGCACTTAGCCAAGTTAGTCAGACTACCCGCATGAGAAATCAAACGAGCACCAACAACTTCGCCGATCAAAGATGCGAGATTGGGAGCTATGTCATTCATCTTTGTTACAAGATAGTCGTAAAGCTTCTTCCTGTATTCAGAGAGGTCCATAACCCTCTGTGCAAACTGCTGGACATTAATTAAGTCAATTGGCGACAACTCCTGTCCTGCAGGAATTATAGACAAGAAGTAAGCAAAAACCCGATGAGGGCTAAGCAAGTACAAAGCGCGTATGAGAAATCTACCCATGGATGCCTTGGCAGCTTCTACAATTTCCTTCGCTTTGTCTTCGTCCCCAACAATGTCCGTTAAACCAGGGATTTTGTCGTCAGACAACTTTGCCCTCTCCTCTATAAACTTAGCAACTTTGGCATATAGATAATTGTCATTAACAATCTTCACCAGTTCTGGAAAATGCCATGAATACCATTCTCTGGAAGAAGGTAATTAACAAAAAAAAAAAAAAAAAAAACTTTCAAGAGAGTGAAGGAAGTACACAAAACTTATACAAAGAAAGAATTCTCACATATCTTAACATTAGATCTGTAAAATAACAAGCTTTTTTGCTGCCGATCGTAAGCAACCAAGATGAGCAATACGAGTTACAAAAAGAATTTTCTTTGCATAAATTTGAGGGACAGACCTGACTCTCATGGAGAACGAGTTGATATCCTTGTCGAGAGTGTCCAAAAGAAAAATCGCTTGTATAACCATATTGTCGACTCTGTTGACGTTGAATTTGACCTTTGCCCTGCTATAACTGTGCCCTAGACCAAGTTGTGCTTTTTCCAGGTCCCCTTGCTACAGAGATGAAAAAGGGGCCAGAAGCATTTTATCAAGAATGTAAGAATTTACATCATTTGCCAGGAGAGAATGAAAACCAGTGCAAAATCAAACCTTCAAGTCCTTGATAAATCTGTCGAAATGAAGCCGGACACCACGGAGAAGCTCGAGGACGAACTCGTTACTCTGGCAGGGGATTTTCGTCTCCTCAAAGACGTGAGACCCTATCTTAGGCTCAGCAAGTCCTAAACTAAACTTGGGCTTCTTACCATCCTTGACTTTCGGTAGATTAAGCTCCAAAAAGTTCCTCAATTCATCAGTCATAAGCCCTGACATGCAATCATATGAGCGCGTCATATCACCAGTTAATAGTCAACCAACCGCTATGCTACCGCGAGTGTAAAAGATTCAATCTTTCGAAATAGGACTAACTGGGCACTACCAATGTTCGATGCCCAATACCGCATTCTTTAAGTTTAGCTCAACTAACAAACCAATATCTAGACTTCCACAACGAAAAGCCATTTTTGCGAACCGATCGAAAAACAGACATCCCAAAACCGGAGTCCGACAGCCAAGCCATGCATACAAACGACCGGAGACATTAACAAAACCACGCGAGAGGGTCCCCGTCTCACCTTCGGACACGGAGTTGCACTGGTTGAGGGCATCGAGGGCGGACTCGAAGGGGCTGAAGGCGACGAGCTTGACGACCTTCCCGAACCGGGTCAGGTCGGCGACGGAGCTCCGGACGGCCTCCGTGTTCTGGCCGATCTCGTCGAGGCCGTGCGCCTCGAAGAGGGCGTACCCGGAAGCCGACTCGTACAGCAGGTACAGCGCCATGAGCGAAGGGCGCGTGCTTCGCTCTCTGGCGTCGGTGGGGAAGCAAAATGGAGGGAGACGGAGGGAGGGAGGGAGGAAGAGAAGGAGAGAATGGGAGAGGACTAGGGTTTATGGTTTTTGCGGGAGGGACGGAAGAGTAATATTTATTTTCGTTCGCTGTTACGTGGCGACTACCAGCATAAACGAGTGTATTGACGATTTTGTCCCCCCATCGGAGGTTAGCCTTATATGGGCCGACCCCCGCCCTCTTTTGAATTCGGGCCCAAATTCTTTGCTGTGGAAGCCCATTTACTGGAAGCCTCCTGTTTTGGTCACGAGATTACTCTTTTTTCTTCTTTTTTTTAACTTTCATATAGCGCTCTCTTTGATGTCATAATTTATTATTAAAAATTTTATTAGAAGTGCTATGTCATGTCAGATTTTCAACACTTGGGTGAATTTAAAAAAAAAAAAAAAAAAATTAGGCACTCAAATGATCGATTGAAAGTTATGACACTCGAGTAAAATATTTTTAAAAATTATGAGACTTAAATGATAAAAAAGAAAAAATCATGATACTTAAATAAGTGTTGTATGAAATTTATGACACTTGTAAATCTCTTTTTTTTTTTTTTATTACCGCATATGACATGTGTGATTAGTGGCTTCACCTTCGATCTTTCTTCCTAAAATCACTTCGTATGTGATTTATCACTTGCATACATTATTTTCAATAGATATTATCTCCTATGTTTTCTAGGATCATCGTCGAATGTGAGCTCTTCATCAGCGTAACAAATTGCACATGTTACTTTTGATACACCCTATTTAAAACTTACTTTGATTTTTTGATTGTTTCCAATACCATTCTTACTCACACAATCGCTAGACGCGTTGATTTTGCACTACACATAGAAGTCCTATTATTTTTTTACCGAAAAAAAAAAAAAGACTAAATAAACAAACATACATGGATCTCAATCATCAGAAGGAAGAATCAATAGAAATTCAATTGTTAATTCAATTATCAAAGGAAGATTCAATAGAAATTCAATTGTTAATAGAACGTTATGACGAATGAAAAATAGTTACGAGATATTCAATTTCAAAGAAAGTAAGCCACTTTCTGATATTTGTCTATGCTGAAAATAAGTTTAAAAGAATTGATTTTATGGTGTTTGATAATATATGGATCCACTGAATTTATCGTTAAAAATTGGCATGTAATGGCTAGAAAACTGGAATCAATTACAATAACAAGAATTAAAAGAAATTATGAAATATCAGTAAAAATATTATACATGATGCTATTTTTTTTTTTTTTTTTTTTGGAAATTTAGAAGATATAGATACGGCACAGTCCATTGCTCTACTGATGAATAGTGAAGGAACATTCAAATAACTTATTCACAGGTTGATCAAAGTTCTTAACAAGGAAAGTGCAGCAACTCCCGAAGAATGTGACTGTTTCTGTTTCCTTTGTCTTTTGCTATCTTCTCAAGATATATCCAATCATATCATTTTACATACTCGCCGATGACGGGTATTATTAGAAATTTACTAGAGAAAATTCAAATTTTGATGTCATAATTTTTTTTTATTTTGCGGTCATAATCTTAGCGTTTTCAATTATGTTTGCTTTGTTGGTAAAAATCTTTCTTATCTAGTGATGGGACCGTAGGAATGATTGTTTTCTGTCACGTTTCTAAAATATATGTTATCATATTACTTTGTTACGACATAAGTTTGTCGATTTTTTTCTTTAAAATAACATAAATACAAATATAAATTCTCACGTAATGATTAATTAAGTGATCGGACATCGATTTATATTTCAGTTTCGATGCAACAAAGTACGTTACTAATCCATGAAGATCGTGCTCGTCATTATGTGGTGGAGATTAACCCCAATACATGTGAATGGCGCTTTTCGTACACCGTGGAGATTAATAAGTCCCAAGTGAAAGTTGGAATGTCTTGGGTTGTCCAAAAAATTGTATGATTGAGTGCATGACGAGAGATGAAAATAAGAACTTGTATAAATGATTTAAAATGTAGCATTTTCCTTTTCTTTTCTTTTGCCATTAACAATAAATTATTAGACATCATGAGCAAGGATTTCTCAAATAATAAAGGAAAGAGAAGTGAGTGTGTGTGTGTGAACTGAAGATATATAGAGAGAGCAAAGTGAGAGAGCAAAGATTTTTCTTTTTTTTGTTCGGTTCTACATTAATCTTACTCTAATACTCACTTTCAGACTTTTGTCCTGCCTTCTTGCAAGGCATGAGAGTCGAAACCCACTCTTGAAATGAAATCGTCCCCACCCCCAATCCCCCTTGAGAATGTGGGGATTTGAACCCCCAACCTCCCCCTTCCAAGATTGAAGGGTGGCCACTGAGGCAAACCTCCAGTGGTTGAGAGAGCAAAGATTGACAGGCGCGTAAAAACAAAATTCTGCAGGAATTGCCATGAGCAACGCTGCGCTTGGACCTCCCTCTATCATTTATTAATGAGGAGTCTATCCGCATACAAAACTTATTATCCCTATGGTTCAGTTGCAGCCTGAATCATGTTCTCTTACCGTCTCCTTGACCGTACGAAATCTCAATGAAAAATTAGTAATTATTAAATTCTATCCATCTTTTTGTCCCTCCAATTTTCGAAAGAAAACGAAAGAGTATAATTGTCAGTTGACTGTAAAATAATTTAACTTCTACTTAGTGGAGTCACTTTGACGCGATGGAGTGATCATTGGGTAATCTCCTGGAGTAAAATCTTATGGAACTCCGAGAACAATCGTAGTTATCAATTTCAGAAGAAAAAGAACATCAAGACCTGCACAAAAAAAAAAAAAAAATGGATGGTTTAGCTCTCATCTTAAGTATAAAAAAGGGTTTACTTTCGGAGTACCTGAAACCTTTTTCCGGACACTACCTGAGACCATGGATGGATGCAATCCTCTCGCACCACACAAACTTAGTGCAAGCCAGGTTGTTCCTACTTTGGATGTTGAGCTAAATTTTGTTCATCACTTTCTTTGGTGCATCACTAGCGGCGACTGTGCATTGGCCTATGGGCTTTTAGCTCTTGGACCAGTCAGAACAGGCTTGGCCTAAATGTGATTTGCTGTATCACTGGTGGCCTAAATGTGATTACTGATTAGGTTTGTCGTACGGTTGAATTTTGAACGTCTCGTGCATTTAATTGAAGATGTGGAATCCTTTCATTAATCTGACGGCCTACATGAATGATGGATAAAAATGCACAATTGGAAACTCAGAAGATAAAAGATGCCCTTGCCCACCATCTCTTACCAAGAAAGCCCAATTGCTTGCTTGCGAGTTTATTCATTTTTCAACCACTGAGATTTACTTCAGTGGCCACCCTTCCAACTTGAAAGGGGGAGGTGGGGGTTCGAATCCTCACATTCTCAATGGGGGTTAGAGTGGGGACGCTGTAGTTTCAGGAGTAGATTTCGACTCCCACGCCATGCAAGGAGACAGAGCAAAAGTTTGAGAGTGAGCGTTAGAATAGGAATAGAGTAGAACCGACAAAAAAAAAAAGTTTATTCATCTTTCCATTGTCATGCATGATATGAATGAATAGTGGCTTCATCTTCAATCTCTCTTCCTAAAATCACTTGGCGTGGGACCTATGACTTGCATTCTCAACGTAAGAATCTCCTGTGCGTTCTCAAATCATAGAAGAATACATGGCTCTTCATCATTCAACTCTGTTCTCACTTGGATAATCATGTGACATCTCAATTTTGCATTATAAACACAATTCATTAACTAAATAATCACATTTTACGAATTGTGACAATCATTGATCTCTTGATAAATAGTAACAAGAATCAATAGAAATTCAAGTACAACAAATAATTCGTTTGTTTCATTGAAAACCTCTTGTCACTAAAAAGAGTTTTCAAACAATTTAATTTTAGAGAACGTAAACATTATTTTGTGTTAGTTGGTGCTGAAAACAAGTTTAAAAAATTGATTTTTTGGTGCTTGATAATAATTGAATCCACTAAAGACAATTTGTATCCTTAGAAAATGACGTGTAATTAGTAACACGCTAAAATCACTAAAATCAATATCTTCTTTATTTATTCTAATACCCATCAAAATATCAAAAATAACAAACAAATTAGGGAAGAATCATGAAAACATGTCTGTAGAATATTATATATAATGGTGTTTTTTAGGAAATGTAGAAGGACGTGAGAACTAACGGGTATATTCAAGAGATTGTTGACAAAAGGAGACTTATCAAGCAATAATAAATAAATAAATAAATAAAAGAAAAAAATAACGAAAGATAGGAAATGAACCTATAAAAGAACATATTTTTCTCACATTGGCGCACGGCTAAAAGGAAAATCATTTCCTCCTAATCCAACTTTTTGACCTATTCTCTTTGCGTTCATCGATTACTTGTCATCATCCAAACGCTTAAAAATCTGAAATCAATTTCAAACTGACCCGAAATGTTTACTTTCTCTCTCTCTCCATTTATGACCCGTGATCCGTTAGTAACATCTTTTAAATTTTCTACCGAGTAATATAGGTCATCTCCTGATCAAGTTGCTTCAAAAATAGCAGCAAACGTTCTTGAAATCTCAACTCACTCCTTTCTACCGAATCTAAAACGAACTGTGCCAAGAAAGAGAGAGAGAGAGAGCCAAGCAACATGCTAAGAGTTTACTCCGAAAACCATAATCTCAAAAATTCTACATCAAAGGCCAAACAAGACAAAGCCTATCCAACATCACAGCCAAAATAAGCCAGTCATCGGTAGCTGTCAAAGCCAATCAAATGCCTTTGTTAAGCATTGCTCGCACCCTAATCGGAAGACCATAAAGCCGGATGAAACCGGCAGCATCAGCTTGGTCGTATATCTGGCTACTCTCGAACGATGAAATGTCTTGCCTGTAAAGGCTGAAGGGGCTTTTTCGACTAGTAACCATGACGGATCCTTTGTACAGCTTGAGGACCACTGAACCCGTCGTAGTCTCCGTGATCTTCTCCATGAAAGAGTCCATCGACTCGCGAAGAGGATCGAACCATCGGCCCGCATACACCAGCTCTGCATACTTGAGGGCCAGAGAATCCTTGAGTTGCACGGATTCCCGATCCAGGGTCAGAGACTCTAGCTCACGCACAGCAGTGAAAAGGATGGTCCCACCAGGAGTTTCATAGACCCCACGACTTTTCATCCCAACTAGTCGGTTCTCAACCAAGTCGATGCGACCAATACCGTGCCTCCCCCCGATCTCATTTAGCTCGGAAAGCAAAGATGCAGGAGAGAGCTTCCTGCCGTTGATGGAAACTGGAAGCCCTGACACTATTCCAATTTCAACATACCTGTAAAATGCAGGTCATCACAATCTATTAAGTGATTAATTCATTTTGACAGAAAGAAACATGACAGCAATTTCGATCAGGAGACTCACTCAGGTTGATTAGGAGCATCTTCAGGGTCGACAGTCATCATGTACATATCCGACTTTGGCTCATTTGCAGGGTCTTCCAGAATATCTCCCTTCAGGAAGAAAGTTGATTCAGCATCTCAGAAAGTTCATGGCAAGAACCAAAAAACACAGCTTCAAGAGTAATGCCACTCAAACCATTAAACACCAAGAACTTAATAAATCCATATTGACTTCTTAAATAGGAGTGAGGAATACCTCATGGCTCAAGTGCCACAAGTTTCTGTCCCTGCTATAGATGGACTTCTTTGTCACAGGAACTGGCACATTATGCTTCTTAGCATACTCTATGGCATCTTCTCTCCCTGTAATGTCCCATTCCCTCCAAGGGGCCACAACATTGAGATCAGGGTTCAAGGCAAAGAAAGTAAGCTCAAACCGAACCTACGCAAAAAAATACAGATTGTCAGGTTATATTGTAGCTGAATCTCAACACACACCCACAAATTTTATGTTAACTCTCAACAGAGACCTGATCATTTCCCTTTCCAGTGCATCCATGAGATACAGCATCTGCTCCAACTTCTTTTGCGACGTCTACCATGGCCTATTAAATAATAGATGTATCAATACATAGAAAAATCTTACTAAGACAAAAAGACTAGTATGGAGTTGAAAGTGACTAGAAGAAAACAGTGCTTAAAACAGATAATCTCCATGACAAAAACTATGCTCACTTGCACGTTGGTGTTGATTGGAAAATTCATAGACATTTTTTAATACCTTAATGTCTTAAATTGATTGCAAAAACAATACATCTCTACGAGGCATATAGAAAAGCAATGCACCTGGACCACAAACATTACCTTGTTTTTGATGCTATCAGAGATAAAGTAATTGAAAATATAGCATAAACCATTACTCTTCTGATGAAAAGTGAAGGAACATTCAAATAACTCATTCACAGGCTAATCAAAGTTTCTTAACAAGGAAAGTCCAGCATCCTTTCACCAACATAGTATTCATTCAGTCAATTTTATCTTCTTGATTACCTGTCATAAGGTACTGTAATTAATCCTTCCATTTTTCCATAAATAATTTTAACTTGAATAGTGCCAACATAATGAACTTGGATCTTTTGAAAATTTCTGGTAGGAACACAGTCAGTAAAGATTAGACTTATGAAGGAGTAGACATAAACATTTTAAATCCACTACAGAGCTTGCAAAACTACCAAAGGGTTTTCTAAAGCCTAATGCTGGATTATAATAGCAAAGGATAAATCTATAAAAACATAAAATTACGAAAATTGCAATCTGAGAAACTTGATGAACCATATGCTTGAGTGAATGATGAGATATCACAACCCTCACATTTTACTCTCAAATGCAATGAGAGGATGGGGAAAATACATATCACAATCTTTCCACCTTCTAGAAAACGGGTAAAAAAAACATTACCTTAGCAATGACTGGTCGGGCCATAGAGGTCCCCAATAAGTACTTCCTTTCGTAGATGGCACCAGCTCGCAGGCAAGGATATATGTAATCCTTCACAAATTCTTCCTTGAGGTCCTTCACTACCAACTGACATGCACCACTGGCCTTTGCCTTTTGTTCCAAACCTTCAAGCTCCTTCAAACCCTACAAATCAAGCACAATATCATTCAGGTTTGAAAAAGAAACATGGGAAAAATCTATTAAAATGATGGTCATATGGAACACAAACTATTTTCTGCGAAACTATATCTTCTTTGAAATAATTCAATAATGCATTAGAGAACATACTTGGCCAACATCGGCAGTGAAGCATACAACCTCACAGCCATAGTTCTCCCTGCAAGTCAAGTAATTCAAATTTCAAGCCAAAAGCATGTCAAAGTTACATAATACCATGATCCTGTAAAAACTTGTGAAATTAAAAATAGTGCTAAAAATGTACATTTCGGTATATATGAAATTTAATCCCCCATTAAATCTTGCTGAGAAAGATAGATTTCACTGCCCCCCTACTCTACCCAAATCCCAGAAAAAAGGAAGGGCTAACAGGACTATCATACCTTACTCCGTGTGTCAAGAAAGCATTAGAACAAAGTATGAGGAACATTTTGATGCAAACTGAATCTAAAAACCTTTTTCTTGCAATGTACATCATGTATTTCAAATTATTATGGATGTGAATACTGCATGTTGCATAAGCACAGACTGAGTGGAGAAGAGAGAATTACCTCAGCCATGGAACAATAACTGAGGTATCTAAGCCGCCACTATAGGCCAGAACTACTTTGTTCAGCTTTCCACGCAGACCTCCACCCTTTCCCGCATCACTTGTCAAAACTGCTTGAATTCCTGCAGTCAAGAGTCAACACCCATTAGATTGCAGAGCAAACATCAAAAGATGCAGGCCACAGGATTCTGGCAAAGGCTTTGCAGCAAAATCCATAATCAGCTCTCCTAAACCGACTTATTTTGTTTGAACAGATTAGTAATACTTAAGTGGAAACAACTTCCCTTGTTTTACGTACATGTTCTGCACAACTAAACTGACAGATGATGCGAGCACATAACCAAGTATCGAGTTTGTAAATAGTAAAAAAACCCCATCTTTAGTTGTACGAACATGTCAAAATGGCTAGGGAAAACAAACCTCACCTTTTCTAACACGAGATTCAGCAGTGATACTGCCATGGGTCAAACCAATCGGATATCCCCCGAAGCAACCCAACCGAGCGCCAAACTGCGATAAAAAAAAGTTTAAATCGATCTCATCAGCCCAACTATTTTGCTTCGGAAGAAGCATTGCCAATGGAAGGAAATCAGCATTCCCTTCATGAAGAAAAACAAAGTCCATGGAATAGACTAAATTATACAGGGCATACCTTTTGTGATACAAATGAACTTCTCAGGCAGCTTATCTTGTCATGAATAAGAAGTGTCTCTGGAAGTTCAATCAGACATGCATAAGGAAGAGTCAGCTTAAGCAAGAACAAGTTTCGTTGGTCAAAATGCGCTTCTTTCACTCCATTTCAAAAAATCTACTCTGCTCATAGCCAGTCGGGCCATCACAAAAACTTGCGTCTAAATCAAAACTCTATCTACGCGTCAAGAGCAAATTAAGTACAAGTAAAGGTTCGATCTTTATGCTAGACAAATGCATGCACTTATGTCCACAAAGCAAAAGATTCGAACTTTCGCATGCAGCAAGGAAATTCAGCAACTGGGTATCAACAGAAACGGCGAAAAAAGTTTACCTTTGTTCGATGCACAGACTGTGGCGCCGTTGCCGGAGTAGGGCATTGTCGCGTGCCACTGAGCCATGTCCGCAAACTCTCCCTCCTCCTGAGGCCACAGTCAAATGAATCGCAGAAGCAAATCGGGTGCTCCGGGTAAGCGTGCGACTCGGTTGGGAATCGGATCTTAAAACTGCAGAATTGTGTCCTCGAAAGCGTGTCGAAAAGAAGCTGCCTTTCCGAACAGGAAGATTGAGAGAGGAGGAGACAGCGTCGTAGTCAGCGGAGGGTTTTGAGGGTTTTCTTTGAGGTTTTAGGCGGGTGCGCGTTTAGTATGGTCACGAGCTGATCCCACGTTTTCTTACCCGGTTTATGAATTACCTTAACCCACCACAGAACTTGGAGAGAGAATCTGTTTATATACTTATGAAATGATAGGAGTGAGGAAGGGCCTATATGTACAAATGCCTCCTTCGTCACAGCCATAGATCTCCATACAATTTAACGGTGGAGATTCTATCTCCCAATTTATTGAATACCTGGTAGGTACAAAACTTTCTATAATAGTATGTAATTTCTAATAAAATTTTGCTAGTATAGCAGTTTTTAAGATGTAAGAATAACAATTTACTGTGAGTCACAAATTCTTAAAAAAATGAACTTCATAATAATTTATAATGATATGTTATATGATTTTTTATGATCTATAATAGAATAAACTATTATTCTAAAAGTTGATTAAAAACTGTCACGCAATCATTTTTTCTCTCCACATTACTCGCCAATAGGAATATTTAAGAATATACAAGAAATCTAGATTTTTTAGGTTTGCTCGGTCTTATTGATTCATGATTCGTTGAAAACCTCTTAATTGTGAGTTGTGACATTCTCACTCATGTTATCTGGCAATGCCCTCGTCACATCTTTGGCATGAAAGGCATCAATTTACTTCTTAAACTACCAAAGAGCTTTGCGGGTTCCCAACTTGCTTTGTTCTCCAGTAGACCTTTCCATCAAATCAAATATTCTCGTTTTTGTTACACGAGGTGCCTTTGCGACTCTCCTCATCTACATTTCAACACACTCATAGGGAACACCAGATATACCTATAAATTTGATGGCAACTCTAGCTTGTATGTCACCTTCCTAACTCATTATAATACTTGAAACGGACCTTCATAGTGACAAATCAATCCCTTATACATCTTCGACATCAAAGAACCAAACGTAGCTTAAACAACACCAGGATTCCAACTTGGTATTCCATGTGCTACCGTTTCTTATTGGCCCATTTCTTCATGTGCTTTGTAGTTTTTTGTAGGCAAGTTTGTGCAGAGTTGTTTATGCCACTCCTTATCAAATTTGTAAGCAAATGAGCTACTCCCTCGATAGCTCATAGCAACCGTACTTGGAGTGAGCAATTGTTGTCATGTCATGATCTCAAAAGGACTTTAGCTTGTAGAATCACTTTGCTGCAAATTATAGGAGAACTGGCCTACATTGATCAGCTTCGTTCAATCCTTCCGTTATGGTTACAAAATTGTGGAGGTATAACTCCACGGGCACATGCACCTTCTCCATCTAATCGTCCATTTGGGAATGTAGACTTGCAAAGAAGTTGAGGTTCGACCTTAGCATTTTGAAAAGCCAATGAAATGAGGATCACGATCACTCACGATCATCTGCAATATGTCCCAATACTTGAATATGTGCTTTAGGAATAGCTGAGCCACCTCCTCAGTGGGGCAATCATTCATAGCTAGCACTAATGTTGCTACTTGGAGAACTAATCAGCCATGATCACAAGAGTCTAACACCCTTTAAACTTATGCAAATTCACGATGAAATCCATGACAACATCTTCGGGATAGAAGGTGGTTTAAGAAGTCTTGATAGTGATCATTGCTCCAATTCGTCTTGTTGGCATAGAAGACACATACATAGGCCTCAACATCATCATAACAGCTTCTTCCATAACTTCCCATGGAGAGGGACATACAATATTGCCCCTTGGTGTAAAGTAGGTTGCCTTCACACCAAAATTGTCGAGTCTTGCCCTCTCTTGCATGGCCCTAGTGCTAGGATCATGTTGTAGCTCCTCCTTGATTCGCTCGGTCCATGGCTAATAATTGCCAACTCCATCTTTTGGCTAAGTGCATCGGCCACGGAGTTGGCCTTCCCAAGGCTTGTACTCCAATACATAGTCGAATTTTGCAAGAAAGTCTTGCTAACGAGTTTACTTCGAGCTTGGTTTCTTCTGCTAGAAGTAACCTGTGATTACATTGTTAGTCCTTACGACAAACCATGATCCCAAAAGGTAGTGTCGCCACGCACGATGAATGGACCGCCACCATCATCTACTTCTCTTGGATCGCCATGTGTGCTAATGGGTAGGGGTGAGCATTGGTCTAGAGTCAACCCTGGACCAACTTTGGACCGACCCAACCCTGCCGGTCCTGGTCCGATTCCCTGGGAGACTGGGTCGGTTCTTGGTTCTAGAATTCTTGGACCAGCACTGTACGAGTCGGTCCTCGATCCTAAGAGTTCCGAGTCGGTCCAATTCGGATTAACCATGACTATATATATAATACTATTTATAATTTTTTTATATAGATAAAACCTTAAAATAAACAGCGTCAACAACATTAAGAGTCTACATTAGAACATTTATATTCCTAAGAATTTCTGTTCTCTTGTTCCTGAGAATAAAAAAAGAAGAGAAACTCGTTTGGTAACGCCAAGTTGATTTCTATTTCCGGAATAGAAAAGTTAACCCTGGGAATAGAAACGAGAAACAAAAAAAATTGCTTCTTGTCCCGGGAACAATTTCTAGAAATAAACAAATTTTCTTTTTTATTTTTGTTTTATTTCTCTCTTGCCGTGACCACCTCCAACCATCTGGAGCCACCGCCGCCCACCGCCGCCACTAGTCGCCGCCCGCCGTCACCGACCGTGAGCAAGAATAAAAAAAAAAAAAATAAAAAAACAAATAAATACAAATAAACAAATAAATACAAAAAAAACAAACGTAAGAAAATAAAAAAAAAAAAAACAAATAATACAAATAAATAGAAGAAAACAAATAAATACAAAAAACAAATAAAAAAAAAAAATAAAAAACAAATAAATACAAAAACAAATAAAATAAATAAATACAAAAAAATAACAAATAAATAAAAATAAAAAACAAATGCAAGAAAATAAAAAAAACAAATAAAATACAAAAAAAAAAAACAAAAAAAAAACAAAAAACAAAAATAAAAAATAAATAAATACAAATAAAGAATAAAAAAAAAAATACAAAAAATAATAAACAAATAAAAGAATAAAAAACAAATAAATACAAAAAAGAATAAAAAAATAAAAAAAAATAAATACATAAAAGAATCGTTGCGTTAAACGCATTTCTATTCTTTTTTCTATTCCAAGAGTAAAAATTTTGTGCGGTTATCAAACGGGTTCTTTTGCTCGTAAACTGTTCCCTAGAATAGAAATAGAAAAGAACTATTTCTAAAAAAAACTCTTCTCCGGCTAAAGAAATTTTACCATGCGCACCTTTTGACCAAAAAAACTCTTTAGTAAGAAATTCAAGTAATTTTATATTGTTATTTAATAACTTAGATTTTTAATGTCTTTTATAGCATTGATAGTCATAATTTACGAAAGAGGAAAATGTTTTTGTGATAAGTCATCTTGGCGTCCAAAAAGACATAAACAGCTATTTATGGTATTCTCTTCTAGTATTCATTCTCTTCTGTCTTATTTGTCCTCTTAATCTTCAATTTACCAAAATCGAAAGAAACAATTTCTCCACTTGCCACTTGACACTCGCCTCGATCACTTTGGGTCACTCGTGCTGCTCAATGCTCGCTTGGCTTGTTGCTCCTCGCTCGACATTCGATGCTTATTCTGTTCAACGCTCACCTCACTTGATCAACACTGCTTGCCTTTCTTGGCTGACCTTATTCATTATCGAACCTATTTGGTCAGTATGGTCCTCAATTGCCCTTTCAAGGAGTACAAAAAATTAAATAAAAAATTATTGGTTGGTCCTAGGTTGATTTTGAAATCGAACTAAACTCATTGAGTCAGTCTGGTCCTTAATCGTTTTTTTAAGTAGTACAAAAAATGAAAAAAAAAAATTATCGGTTGGTCCCGGGTTGATCTTGGAACCAGATCAAACCCATTGGGTCGGTTTGGTCCTTGGTCCCAAGCTCAATAGAGTCAGTCCTCGATCTCAAAAATTGAGGACCAGCATTGTGCGGATTGGTCCTAGGGTTAGGGGGTGACCGGCCCAACACGGACCATGCTCACCCTACTAATGGGTCCCACTTTTCAAATCTTTCAAAATTCCCTTAGTTTTCTCTCCATTACCTTCTCAGTCCCCTCGCTTCTATCTCTCCTATATTAGTGAGACACACACTCTCTTCCTCTTTCTCTCTTTTTTCTCTCTCTTTCTTCTTCTTCATTCAAAGAATAAAGGTCTTCTCCCCCAAAGGTGTCTCTCTTCATTCCAACCTCCGTCGTCGCCTCTTTGATTCATTATTTTTCCCTCTCCGTTATTTGTCTCAGCTCCTACTAGTGGAGTGGACTATGGCTGACAAGGCCACTGCAACCTCACGCAGTACTTTGAATTTGATAGGATCGCAGTGATCTCTCCCTGTGTTCAAGCTCTTCATCCTCCTACGACAGAGGCAGCCGTGCCCATAATTGTCGACTCGAAGCTCTTCATCTCTTGCTTGGTGAAGTTCCCGTGGACGATCTAGTGCACGCACAAGAAAGGGGCCGGCAGCACCAAGAACAGCCGTGACTCCAAAGGCCAGAGGTTCAACGTCAAGATCTATGGCAACCAAGTCACGAAGCCTAGGGCTATTTCCATCTGGCAAGGTGGTGGGAGAATTATCAAAAAAATCATAAACGTATTGCAATTGTGCCGATTTAGTGCTAAACTTTTTTTTTTTTGGCCAATTCAATCCTAAATCTTTTATAATTATGGTAATTCAATCCATCCAGTCAAATTTAATTGGCTGGCGGTGATGTGGATGCCAACTGATGTTGGCCATTTGGCGAATACTACCGTTGTAATTTTTAAATAATAATTTTTATTCTTTTCGAATTTTTGAATTAATTTTTTTTATTTTTCTCTTTTCTTTTTCTTTTTCCTTTTTTTCTCCTTCCTCTTTGACATCCTTATCCCCACAATGGCCAACGAGGCTCTAGCGAGGCTTGCCAACCACTAGGCGATGGCTGCAAAGCCTTCATGGCCGTCGATGAGGGTCGCAGTCCTCGTGCACCCTCGTCAATAGACTCGCCTAGATCTAGGTTAGGCCTAGGGCCGTGGCCGAGTCCAATCTCCTTCTCTCTCTCTGACCTCTTTAGGTCTCTGGTTATGGCAATTTTGATTTGCTGTGTTTGGAGGAAAGGGAGGACCCTTAGATGGGTAGATCCAGATCTGTTCTTTTGCTGGGTTTTTGATTTGTGGTTTTTGCAACCTGCAGCTCAAGGAGTAGCAGTTGTCCAAAGCCAAGCTTGCTTTCAAGCAAACCCTGACCCCTTCATCGTCGCCCTTCTCCTCGTCCTCAATCCTCGAGCCGTCCACTGAATCGGCTTCGTCACTGACCACCATGGCCTTGCCAACCGCAAGCGAGGCCGCCTTTGCCCGCAACAAGGCCAGGGCAAGGCTGGCCTCTCCCGCGAGTCTCAGTGGAGCCTCACCGGCCATTACGTGGTAAGGAAGCTAAAGAGGAAGAAGAGAAAAAAAAAAAGAGAGAGAGAGGAAAAAAAATTTAAATTAATTAAAAAATCGAAAAGAATATTATTAAAAAATTGCCACATTAGTGTTCGTCAGATGGCCAGAGCTGGTAGACATCCACGTCAGCACAGATGGATTGAATTGGTACAATTGTAAAAGGTTTAGAATTGAATTGACAAAAAAAATTAATACTAAACCAATACAATTACAATAAATTTACAACTTTTTTGGTAATTCTCTCTCAAAGTGATACTAAGGTAAATTAGTTTGTTTGTTTGTGTTTTCTTAATCTAGGTTGGCGAATATCATGTGAATTGCTTACACTATGAGATGCCGAGTTGATGCTTCTAGTTATGCGTGGAATCCATACCATGGGAACTAACTATTTTGTTGGTAAAAAATCCTCCATTGTGCAATGGGATCGACCGGAGTTGATTTGGTTGCTACAACATCTAGGGTCGATTCATGTAGTGTGTGACTTGTGGAACGCCAAGTTGTTATATTTAAAATGTTCTAGGACTGTGATGACCCATAATATTTTCTCACTTTTTCATGCTACTGTGTGAGAAATATTTTGTGCGATCATCAATTCAGAGTGGCAACAAGTTTTGGCACCTGTTCTTTAACCATTAGGTTCTCTCGGTTTTGTTGGCCCATTGTATTTTGATCTCTACATTGTATAGTTTCACGTTATATTTACACTTGAGTCCTTTAGCTTGGCTGTCAGGACAAATATGACAAATTTTCATTAGGGGAATTTTAGTGCGCATTCGACAGTGATGAGTTGACTTCACCGTCATCTCCTCGAGTCCAAGCATTTCTGGAATCCTCGAGAATCCAATTCTTGAAAAAATTGGGGTGATCAATAAATCACAAAAAGAATAAATCTTGATTGTTGATGGATGAAGTATTGACATTTTATATAGGAATAATGATAAAAGATATTAAGATGTCACATTTTTTATACGATGGATCAGTCCCTCAAGAGATCATAAAAATATTGGATACTATCCATCCTCGCCTCTAATAACAAGTTTCACTTTCAAATCCTTATTATTCTTTAATGGTACTAACGAGAGAACACTCGCGTATCTAAAAATCAAGATGGTCGTCACCATAATTTTCTCCATGAAAGAGTCATCGAACCACCTGCCCGCTTAGTTCTGCATACCTAAGGGCGAGGGAATCCTCGACTCGGCAACGAAAAGGATGGTCCCGCCGGGAGTTTCTTTCCATAGACCCCACGGCTTTTCATTCCGACAGCCAAGTCGACACGGCCGCTGCCATGCCTCCCTGCGATTTTCGTTCAGCTCCGATGGCAAAGACGGCGGAGAGAGCTTCTCGCCATTGGCGTACCTGTAAAATGCAGGTCGTCAAAATCAGCTGATCAGGAGACGGCTCAGTCAGGTTCGATTAGGGGCATCTCCCCAGTCAACGGCCATCATGTACATATCATTCCTTGGCTCATTTTGCAGGGTCTTCCAGGACATCTCCCTTCGGTAAATGTGCACGGCAAGAACCAAAAAGAGACGGCAGCTTCGAGAGTGATGCCACCACAAAACTATCGTGCAGCAAGGGACTTGACAGGTCCACAATGACTTCAACACGATCATAGATTCATATCAGGGTTCAAGGGCGAAGAAATTCGGCTCAAACCAAACCTGTCCAAGTGATTTCAGATCAGGCTTCTAGCTACAATAAATATTAAATTATAGCTGGATGAATCTCTCTCTCTCTAATAATTTTAACAATGCTAGCAAAAGAGCACCCGCACATGCGACCTAAAAAATGGGGAAAAAATGTAGATTAATTTAGGAAAGCATTCGCATAGCTATGAAACGGAGAGACTTAAATTCAAGTTTGGAAAGCTAAATATTTTTGGATTTAGTCCATAATTATCTTAACTATCTACACGGGCACCCCTTGTTTATGTGACTAATTACATGACAAAAAATTTTCAATCATTGAAAAGCCGGCCATATGATACATTCACATTATTTTTATATTGCAACAAATCTCAGAAAACACGATAATTTTTACTATTTCCCTGATCTTTTTAATATATGCTCGCTCAATATCTCGAAAGTCAAGTATCGAAAAGAGCATCTTATGCTGCTGCCCAGCGAGCTCGACGGATCCTGCGCATAAAAAAAAAAAGCATCACATTGCATCGCTGTAATGTTGTCTTGATTTTTCCATTTTAAATTCCGTGTCGTACGACAAAAAGATTCAACAACCACGTGGGGGTCGTGGGCTGGCACTCCGGCAGCATCAAAGCCGACCTCACTCACCTCACCCCACCTCACCCGCAGCAGCTCCGCCAGCGACTGACGGCGGCGACACCTCACTGTCGAAGACGACACAGACGCCTCGCCATGTCCTCCGGTAATAGTCTCCTCGTCTCCGTCGAACTCATTCTCTTTTGTCTCTTTGTCTCTTTGGCCATTCCTCCGATCGACCTCCGACGCTGAGGTTTATGCTTCCTCTTCGTTTCGCGCCGGATGCGCAGGCGGCAAGAAATCGGCTTCTTCTCCGCCTCCTCCGCCGTCGCCGAGCTCGAGCTTGTGGCTCGCTCCGAACCCGAGCAAGAGATGGGGGGAGCTCTTTTTTCTCTTCTACACGCCGTTCTGGCTCACTCTCGCGCTCGGCATCGTCGTCCCTTACAAGCTCTACGAGGTCCGTCTCGATCCTTCGCGACCCAAGTTTGAATTTTTTTGTCTTTCTCTTGTCCGAATTTCGTATCCATTTGCATTTGCTGTTGTGGGTTTTGGTTTGCTCGAGGGGGTTTTTTGTTGGTGATTCGTGAGTCCAGTTTTCCGGGAGGCATTCGAACTTTCCCATCTCGCTGCAAGTTTGTCCCCTTAGTTTCAATCTGAAGCTGAGCTGGGTAGCTTATTTTATCGACGAAGGGGGGAAAAATCGAAAAAAGATGGTACATTGACACAACTGGCGAAAACAAAAGCAGGTGTTTTTACGTAATTTTAGGAGTAAATCGAGCATATGATTTCGTTCTAGGAAGGAGTAATCATCTATGTATTCCTCTCTCCTTCATGTTTGTGTCGACGGATGAGAGAGATGGTGATGCATCAGCTTTGCGAGAGACCTTTCGATCATTCCCTTTGTCTTTGTCTTTTCTGTGGGGGAAGGGAGGGGGGAAGGGTTGGAGAGTGATGGAAGTCATGAAGACAAGTTTGCGGTGAATTCATCCACTTCTACGCTCAGTTTGGATGGAGTGATTAGGAGGGAATGGAAAGAATTTGGATAGTTACAAGAGAAACGAACAGAAATGAAATAGAAAGTTTGAACTAAAATTTTGTTTGGATGTTGATGAGGGAAAAGAACGGAAATGTATGCAAAAGGAACCTTGATATCTTTTTTATGATTTTGAAATTTCAGATAGAATAAGGGTACTTATGGAGAAAAAGAGAATTTTCTTTATATGTTGTGTGAATCCCTCTGAGTCCCTCCATAGATGTTAGGAGGAATTTAGAAACTACATAAAACTGGCTGCACTGATTTTCCTAATCCTTCTCCCTCCATCTTCACCATTCCATCCAAACCCATGATCATTTTATATTCTTTCTCATCCCTTCTAATCGTTTCATCCAAACTGAATGTTAAAGTAATAAAGAATCGATAGGGTGATACATTGCAGCTTTTATCTTGCATTTCACATAACCTCCAGGCAGAAATTTCCAAAAAAAATAAAAAAATGCTCATGCTTGAGTGAAGAGCATATACTCAGTCTAAGAAACTTTATGATTTTCTCCTTGCATCGAATGACAGAGCTTCACAGAGTTAGAGTACTTGCTTCTGGGGTTGGTGTCAGCAGTTCCTGCATTCCTGATACCAATGGTGGTTGTCGGGCAGGTATGTTTGTTGACTTTCTTAATGGGTTCACATGTCACTTGAATGAAATCATCCATTAAACACTGGTATGGA
Organism: Eucalyptus cloeziana; assembly: GCA_014182715.1. Lineage (NCBI taxonomy): Eukaryota > Viridiplantae > Streptophyta > Magnoliopsida > Myrtales > Myrtaceae > Eucalyptus > Eucalyptus cloeziana. The sequence goes on along the minus strand of CM024644.1, from coordinate 29,263,942 downwards.
TTTTCATGTATGCTCAATGCTGTGGATCTCCTGAATTCTGCATAAGCCATTGCTTGAAACTCTGATTGTGTTCTCAGTTTTAAGTCTAAAAAAAGGTGTTAAACTGGAATTTGCTTTCTGCAAGAAAGGAAAAAGATTAATTTGCTCATCATAAATAGTATTAGATATGATCCTGAGGTGCTAGAACTTTCTTTTGATATGGAATGTTCTTAAACTCTCATACTTGTGCAGGCGGATAGCAGTATGTGCTGGAAGGATCGCTATTGGGTCAAGGCAAGTACTTTTAGGGGCACAAGTGTCCATATTCTTAATGCTTCGGAAGCTACTTCCATGATATATATTGCTCATCTACGTTTGGAACATCAATTTTAGGGTATACCACTGACAGATCACACATTTTGGTGATGAAGTGCCTAGAACAGCTTTGTTTCACATGTTGCCTTGTTGATTCATGCATGATGTGCAGAGTCTGCTAGCTACTTCTACTTTGTGTCTAGGAAAAATATGTTGAGTTGGTCTGATGGAAGTAATGTTGGATCACTGTTCAGATTGCATTTTGGATTTGCAATTATAGAGAACACATCAAACCTGAATTGTTTATGGATAGATTCCATGTTGTGGGTTCAGCTCCTGTGACTCACAATATACTTAAGAAAAGCTGACAAATTTTGATTCTGTATAGAGCTACGGCTTTAAACTTTGTATCTGTTGTTAGGGTTGAGTGGAAAATTTGAGCATTTTTATGTGCCTTTGCATTATATATCCCGCCAATATGGTGTTCAGTGGTGATGGCCTGGTTAAATTATCTGAATTACATGAGTACTGGAGCATCAACCTAGAAATTGCATTACAGCACATTAAAGCAAGTTCCCTGAAGGCTGTGAATGCTTCAACTTTATGTTATTTGCCTAAAGTAAGAATCATCCTGGTAAATGCAATATCTCTTCTTTTTGAGTTAAAGATGACTATACATGTGACATTTTACTCATCCACTATGTTACGAAGCTGGCCTTTTTGTGGACATAATTTAGCTGGATATTAGGATCTCCAGTAAGAGCTGCTCTTCCACCCTGACACTTAACCATGCTTTGGCAGGCGAGTCTCTGGATAATAATCTTTAGTTATGTTGGGAATTACTTTTGGACGCACTACTTCTTCACAGTTTTGGGAGCTTCTTATACATTTCCGTCGTGGAAAATGAATAATGTGAGCCATAAATTTGAGACATTGACTAGTTACGCCTTTCTTAATCATCTGTCGGTTGCTTATCATGCAGTCTGGTTAATTTTTTGGTGCAGGTACCACATACTACCTTCCTCCTGACTCATGTTTGCTTTTTATTTTACCATGTTACGTCAAACATGACCCTCCGCCGCCTAAGGTATGCTATTGCTGACTTGCCTGAAAAAGTCCGGTGGGTTACTGAGGCAGCATGGATTCTGGCTCTTTCCTATTTCATAGCATACCTGGAGACTCTGGCTATTTCTAATGTATGTCCTCACCAGTTGTTTAACTATCCATACTATTATGTCCAATTCCATTTTATATGGATGACATGCTGATTTTATTGCCTGTTTGAACTGGAGTGGTGCATATTTGTCAATGCATTGTCTCCAAGACTTCTTATTCTTGCCAATTTCCTTTATCCGTGGCCTAATCATGAATAGAATCAGTTAATTTGACATATTCGGTCAACCTTTAAATGGAACTTTATCAGATTAAGAATATCATTTCTTATCTGTTTTGTAATATCCCCGATAAATGCTGATTCATTTCTTCTTCAACATATATTGCTCAGCACGCTTTCGTAGTTTCAATAATATCTTTCTGCCTGCAATGTCACATTACAAATTTTTGCAAGCTTTCAACTTTGCATGGAACATTTTGAAATTTGTTCTTTCCTTTTGTGCGAGGCACGTCTTTGCCGTGAAACATGCCCAAGACACTTTACGTAGCAATCATCTCTATTTCATTTAGCTAATTGCAGATGCTTAAATACTCATATGATATTGAAGGGATTATGCTAAACTAATTTGTTTCATTCAATTTTTGCAGTTTCCTTATTATGAATTTGTGGACCGGGCATCCATGTATACAGTGGGGTCCCTGTTTTATGCCATATACTTTATTGTGAGCTTTCCAATGTTTCTGAGGTGAGAACTTTATGTGCCCAACACCTGTTCTATGAATTCTTATCCTCTCTGTTTCATAGAGTGTATGATTCAGCAGCAACATGCACGCATCAGGGCTGCACAATCATGTGAATAGTGATAGATACGAACTCGTTCTAGTATGAATTTAAAATGGTAACTGAGAGAATTATAGGTTCCGGTTTGCATAAATGCATGGCCTGTAGTTTATCAACTCTGACAGTGATTTCATTGATAAATAAAAACAATGATCAGTATCATGCTTTCAACTTTGTGAAACCATCTGCCAGAATGAAGGCAATGGATGCAATCATCTAACCAGATGAAAACATTATCTGGTTAACGAGCCATAAATTCTGGCAAGGCTGATCTGCACCGTACGCTCCATTTTCTTCATGTTCTCTGGCATGCGTTAGATCTTTTTATTTTTTTGGTCACAGGCATCTATTTGATTATGTGATTGTTTTTCATACATTATGTTTCATATATCTAAGTTAAAAGGAATAATGCTCCTCCTCACTAGTAAACTACAATTGCACCCTCTTTTTTTCCCCTTTTTTTCTTATTGAAATGGAGTGGAAGAACTGTAGAATATGGAAGAGGATGTAGAAGTCATAGCTTTGTCTTTACTTGTCATACGTTTTGTAGTTGGTCACTCATTGGAGCTCCTACAAGGTTCGTTGGCTGAAAATAAACTTGCCCCTGCAGGATTGATGAGAAGCCAGGCAGTCCTTGGGACCTGCCAAGGGTAGCCGTCGATGCTTTGGGTGCTGCGATGCTGGTGACAATCATACTCGACTTGTGGCGTATTTTCCTCGGACCAATTGTTCCAGTTCCTAACTCGAAACAATGCATTCAGCCAGGACTTCCGTGGTTTCCTGGTCATTCCGTGGAAGCTTGAGATCTCATTGTACTGAAACGGGAGCTTGGGTTCCAGTTCCCAATTCCATAGAGGCTGTAAGTTTTGGGGTGTTCCCTGTTAGGGAAAAGATGTAGCGACAACCGTGTGCCAAAGGGCTTGTATTGTACTAGTTGTAGTACTTAGGACATTAACCATTTGTTGAGCAATGTCTCCAAGTACATGCGGGTGCGCGTTGAAACCATGATGGTGTTAGTGTTGAGGTTGCCAAATATGCTTACCTTAGCTTTTGATTTGCATATATGCCTTATTTAGCTTGCCTTAGCTGTGTTGCGTGGCATGCATTGAATTGTGAATGAGCTTGATGGATTCGACGAACGTCATGGACGAGGCACTTTCTCTGTTGATTCTGGCAACTCAGGCATAATTTTGTTATTTCCAAATATTTAGGATGCATTTATTTAAAAGAAAACTTCATAAGAAAAGAAAATATTGAGAAATCATTTTTCAGAAAATGAATAGTTATCATTCGTTTGATGATATGTGATCAAAAACGTTTTCATAGTTTTCTATTAAAGTAATTTCAGTCTCCTGGCTAAAAAAATAAAGGATTAATATCCTGAAAAGCTTCAAATTAATATGCGTGTGACAAATTTATCTCAAGTTAATTTTTTCATTATGAAAAATCCCAAATTAATACATATATAAAAAATTTATTCCAACTAACCCAAAAAAATCCAAAATTGATATATTTGTAATAAATTTACCACATTAATTTATTCAACCATCAAAAACCCTAAATTGATACATTTATGACAAATATATCATCCATTAAATTAAATTAATACCACAAAAAATCATGTATCATTCAACTTAATAATATAACAATAAAATTTAACGAAAAATAACATATAATAAATTTATCACAAGTATATAATTTGGGATAAATTTGTCCAAAAGTGTACCAATTTAGAATTTTTTATGATAAAAAAATTAATTTTGAATAAATTTGTCACAATGTACCAATTTGAGATTTTTAAGATATTAATGCAAAAATAAATCAAATTTAAAAAAAAAAATTAATTTCTTTATTTCCCTTTTTTTTTTTCTTCCTCTTTATTGGTTGCCGAGCCTCAATGATGGCTGATCCCCAAATACAAGCACGGGCCTATGAGACTCAAGTCTTGTGACTGACGACTGGCCAAACAAAAAAGGAAAAAGAAAAAATTAAAGTAAATTAAATTAAATTATTCAAGATGAACATTTCCATAATGTGTTTACACCTCCTTAAATCTAGGAATTCACTTCCTAAATTTACGCATGAATATTTTCATTGATCGAAAAGCACTAATCATTTTCCGTGAACCAAACGGTTGAAAATCCAAAAAATCAATGCCCCAAAAATCCTTTTCCCCACACAGACGCACCCATGATAATTAGAACAAGAGGGCCTTCTCTTACATCCGATCTTCTAGGATGGTAACCATGGAAATTTCTACTGCCCATTCATGGTTTTTCTCCTACTCTTCAAGGCCGTACGAATTAGAACACAAGCAAATCTCCTTTTCGCTAGCATGTAAACCTAGTATATTCATTGCAATTCTCCTCTTCGCCAACATATGATTACTTGTAAATTGCTAAAGTACCGTACATGGGAAGATTACTCATACTGCTTGAGGGAGCCTAATCATTTGTATATGATTGTCGCAACAATTATTAGAACCCCTCGTCCTTCTCTTCCTATGTTCACTTTGACAAAGACCATCCTGTTTTCTTTTGCCTCTGAACTCCAACATTCTCACCAGACTCTTGATGAAGACGGAGATGGAAAGATTTCCACTTAGCTGCGGAACCAAGGTGGCTGTGGGTTCATGACCCCTAAAAGTTTGAATTGACAAGTCCATAGATGACCCTGATTTGAATAAAGAGACAGTGATTTGCTTTTCAAGATCATGAAATGTGACAATTCCTGTTTTCTTAATCCTTTCCAACCTCCTTGCTACAGACACTTCTAGTGTTCTGAGTGCGCACATGCAAGTGTGTTTTTGTGCCCCCGCAAGCAAGAGAGAGAGAGAGAGAGAGAGAGAGAGAGAGAGAGAGAGAGAGAGAGATCTTATCTGACCACTATTAACATAATGACAGAAAGGACTTCACCTAGAAGAGATGAACAAAAGTTCAACTTATATGAGAATCAGCAAAACCTAAGAGCAGAATAGAAAGCAAAAGAGGACAGATAAAATACGGAGCCAAATTAAAAGCTATTAGAGGCTTTTCTCTCTCTCTCTCTCTCTCTCTCTCTCTCTCTCCCTCCCTCCCCTTTATACCAACAATCCAAGAAAAATGAAATAAAAATAAAAATAAAAAACTTGACAAGAAAACATTACAAGGAGAAACTAAAACAACCTATGGGGGCTTCCCCAGGTTACAAAAACAAAATGGATTACTTACGCAGCAGCTTTAGGAGGACAAGTAGCGGGTCAAAAATTGTAACTGTGAATTAGTGAACAATAATACGTCACATGAAATAGCTGAGCGCCTTTTTTCTTCTCGAACCACCTTCACCGTAGAGTTCATTCCACTGCAGAAGCTCGGTCATGTTTACAGACTCGGATGATACGCTCGCACATACCTGTTCCCATGTTAACAACAAAGATACGAAATCAATTGAAGCTTCACCAACGATAAAGAAAATGAAATGCTATTAAGTTGTAAATTAGCTCTAGGTTTGAGGACGATCCTGCTATGGTGAGACAAAGTGCTACATTTCAGATATGTCATTTTCAAATCGTCTTACCCGTTCATGTGCATATTTGAAATCATCCATATTGAGAGGCCGTATATCAGCACTCCCTCTCAAAGCTGGAGCAGGTTTGCCTTCTGCTAGAGCTGCAGCACGCTCCTGCCATGAATTGCACAAATTATCAGCCATAATCGAAGTACCGAGTAAAGACGCCCTATCAAATTATGGGAAGACATGGACCTTTTTCTCCTTTTCCAGTATCTCTTTAATGGGCCTGTGCGCCGCAGTTACACATAAATTCTGCGATAAGACAGTAACAGGTAAGACTAAATTCTCCACTAGTGAACAGTTTTGAGTAAAGATTCGAAGGTGTCACCTTAAGGTCACTTCCTGAGTAACCATCTGTCATGCTTGCAATTCCATCCAACTCAACATCTGGAGATAAGTCTTCCTTTGCCAGTATAACTTTCAAAATTTTTGCTCTATTTGGAGCATCTGGAAGATTTACCATCAATCTGTAGTAATGATGAAAACTTAGCATCTGACTTTGGGAAATATGAAGGCCCACTTGGAAAGGAAAAAAAGAATTGCAATACATGTGTCCATAAAAAGAAGTCATGGCAACACTCACCGGCGAGGCAGCCTGCGGATGACCGCCTCATCCAGGTCAAAAGGTCTATTTGTGGCTGCAAGAACCAGTACTCGTTCTGTATCTTTAGTCCGTAAGCCATCCCAGTTGACCATAAATTCATTTTTCATCTTGCGCATGGCCTCGTGCTCCCCGGGGTTCTCCCTCCGGCCCAACATACTATCAACCTATAGCCACCAAAACACTATGAGAAGCACAACTAGTAGGAAACTAAACTAACAAAAGAAAGAATAGAGAAACTGACTTCGTCCACAAAAACAACACTCGGGGAAATTTTACTGGCAAGTGAGAAAACAGCTTTCACATACTTCTCGCCCTCACCAAACCACTGCAAAGAAAAGAAGAGTTGAAGCATCCAACAGAACAACATTAAATCTTCGCAAATTTCAAATGATCACAAGAAATCAGCCCCAATATTGACCTTGGATGTGATACTTGACATGGAAATGTTGATGAAATTTGCACCAGCTTCAGTAGCCACGGCCTTTGCAAGCATAGTCTTGCCTGTTCCAGGGGGACCAAACAGAAGAATGCCCTTGCAAGGCTGGACAAGAAAGGTAACAGCGAGACTAAGAGCAAGCTCCATCATGAAAGCATTGCACAAATAACTTGTATTTACAGAGGCACTTAAATACTGCTTAGAACATCAGATAGAAAGGCTTTTTCAAGCACAAAGTTGAGACAATTACTAGAAATTAAAATGAAGAAAAACTAGCACCACTTTTAAAGGCAGCTCATAAAACCAATTTCTGCTTTTTGTTCTTTCAGGAAGCCTGAACCATCTGAATTTTTTGGTTTAGATAATTCTTTGACATATGGCCAGTGTCGTTTCAAGTCTTCTCGTTTCCACACTGGTCTCTTTTTCATGTCTTCTCATATTTGCACATTGCTGCATTCTTAGGGGTGCATGTGTCCCTATTTTACTTGAAATGACCCTCTTTTAGCTCTTCTTGGAACAATGACACCAGCATTTCTTGAAGCATGCTCAGCAATTTTTGGCTGAGGAAAGCTGCCTAAAACACACTAAGTCCTTTGTGGGGCTAAGCGAAGCCAGGATCACCATCAACACCCTCCCCCAACTCCGCCCCATGCAACATCTCTACCAATTTGCCTCATTTATGCTATTCAGAGGGGGGGAAAATCTAACACATCGAAAGATCTTGATCAAGATTATCTCAACTCAAAATTCAGCTTAAAGGTTATCTTTCTCGAAACAGGTAACTTATAACAGTATAATCTAACAAAAACCAGTGTTGCCAAATTTTCTTATATTGAACAAAAATTTAAGCCAATAGGGCATTCTTGAGATGAGTGAACAACTAGTAACGATAACAGGAGTACAAACGATGAGGGGTAACTTAATTAATCTAAAGAAAAGAAAACGAAGAAAGCCTAAGTAATTCAGGGTGAGATGTGGCGGAAGTGGGCCGGACTGCAGCTGCACCAGGCAGGGCAGCCAATCAGGACCGATTGTTGCCCCATGAATGCATACTCAATTTCACCTTGCTAGCCGATTGTTTATCAGGTGCCTAGCTACCTCAACTGTCTATTAACCATGATGAATCCTGGATCGAAGAACTTGCCAGCAGATCAACTTTTCTAGATAATTGTGCTGGCTTTATAGCCTTGGAAAATAGAAAACCAGAAAGTTTCTGCACTGTATAGTAGCCTCATTTCAGAACATCTTTAAATTTCTCCAAAAAAGGACAAGATTAAAACAGGTAAGTCAGTATGTATATTATGGCCGATATACATGGAGATATCAGTCATTAATAGAACACAGTTACAAATGTAAAGGAATACCAAAGCTCCAAAAAGCATGCGCAAGAACCAGTTAATTCGTTATTACAACCAAACTTCAAGTGGAGCAAATTGAGTGCTCATAGAGAAAAGCAGAACCTTGGTTAATTGCCCTTTGCAGAAAAGTTCAGGCCTCTGTAGAGGAAGCATGACTAGCTCCTTCAATGTATCTTTGACATTTTCAAGAGCTCCGATGTCATCAAATGTGACTCCTATGTCACTGGGGGGAATAACATCAGCAAGAAGCCTTTTCTCAAATTCATTTTCAGTTACAACATCCTGTACAGATAAAAAACTGACCCAAAGTTAGACGATTTGTGATTCTTAACACAGGTTTTCCTGCTACACAAAATTTGGTATCCAAATATTTATGATAACCTTGAGTGACTTTTTCAAGCTCTTAGACTCATTCTGAATAGCCTGCAAGATCCCAATGCCATACTGGATGCTGCCAAACATTTCAAAATGGTTACTAACTTTAAGCTGAAGATTGCGGCCAATAAAACATGCATCCTGACAGAGAAAGGAGCAATTCCTTACCTCTCGCTGGACAGAACAAGCCGTGAATCAGCATTAGATTCAGGATTCTGCATTAAATGATGGCTTAAAGCCCATCCAATGACCTTTTCTGCACCTGCTAGTATAAACTTAAATTTTAACACCATGTAAAGGGAACATAGTGAGCAACCTCACTTAAATGGATCGATGGCAAAGTACATACTCTCAGTGGCAAGTGTTTGGTCCTTGATGCATATTGTATCAAGTCCTTCACATTCCATTCCACATCGACCAAGAACCTGCGCATAAGGATAAGAAACTAAGATATTATCTCCTCTGCTGCATGAGACTGCCAAACTTAAAAATGCCAACAAATCAAAAGATTGCCCTAATGCTTAACCTCTTCAACATCCTAGGAAACTCGTACTATGGGAACAAACTGTTACAAGGCATGTATGTTGTACACATGGCTGTGATTGGAAAAACTCTCCATTTATCACAAAATGACCATCAAAAAGAAAAGGTGGGCTCTTCAAATTATATTTCATAAACCATCTATGAGAAAATCAGGCACAAGATGCTCCATGATCTAGAAAAATAGGAGTGAAAATTGCTCACTGTTCGCAAATTATTCAAATTCCCTTTGATCTTTAGGGTCTCAGAATCTCGATCCAACTGATGCTTCCAAGATGCAAGAAGCACTTCATCCTGCAGACGGTAATTGCAGTTCCAAGACTCATGTTAACTGAAGCAGTTGGAAGCGAGTATCCAAGATACACCAGAGGGAAGTCATACCTGTGGCATGTGGATTGTAACTTTGTTGGGGAAGAGCTTTGTAAGAAGTTTTGTCACCTTTGGAACTTCTTTTCCTCTGTCATGAAGCCGTCCAAAACTATCCTGAGACCATTAAATGAGGTCAGCACCATATCCGCAACTTTCATTTGTGTCTTGTTTATTTGAGCAAAAAGAACTGAACAAAAAGAAATACACTTTGTCCGACAAGTCATATGAAATAATGTTAGGCTGAAGGACTTAGGAATAAAGTGGAGAACAGAATTCAAGCATGGCGTAATGCACATGCAAGGCAGCACTATAGTACAAACATCTACCATCTGCAGAAAAACATACTCCGTGTTTCTAAAACGAATGTGTCAAGCAAGAGTTCATGCATTCCACCAGAAAAACTGCGTCCATCACAATTATTATCCATATGTTAGTTAATCCTTGATCAACATGTCTGTTTTAACCTCTTCACGCAACATATAATATTCAGAATGGTTATATTGTCTGTCTTGACATTTGATTATTATGTCTTTGTCTCAGCCACAAGATCGTAGTGATATTTAAAATCAAAGGCCCAGATGTTAAAAGCATTTCATAAACATCTCATAGCACGTCAGCAAGTCACAACCCATTACACATAAGTACAAAAGTTAAAACTGACATCATAGCATGTCAGCAAGTCATGACCCAATACACGTAAGTATAAAAGTTGACGCTGAAATGGTGTATCTACATATGAATACATCATGGCTCAAAAAAAGGAACAGAGCAACTGCTCATCATTTTGAGTAAATAGCAGCCTAGTAAAACTTCCGGAACTAAACTACAACATGAAGCATAGAATCACCAGGAAATGAGGAAGACCATGCTCAGATTGACAGTGTCGTCAACCTACAAGCATGTTATACAAACCTATAGATGCCAATGTCCCCAGGGAAGACAATGAATAAGCGCACCCTAAATCCCAAAGAATTAAAACAAGTACGACAGTACAACAAGGTGAAGAATGAAAATCATTACCGGAAAGGCCAAATCAAGAAGAGCTGTCTGATTGCTCCCAAACTTTGTGAAAAGAAGACCACCAGGATGTGACTGCCACCAGAAAACAAGTCAAACACTGCCAGAATATGGTATGTACTTTTGTGTAAATTCCAGGCTAGCTTAAAAAAGAGTTAACCTCCAGCAAAGGGACAAAGGAATAAAGCACAACAAACTGAACAAATTATATCATCTTCTGTATCAGAGATTAAATCAACGAAAAGGAGGTGGAGACGAGACTGATGATCCTCTATGTGACTACAACTTGAACAAGAATTTAAACATATATCTCATCTGATGACTAAACTGTCAGAGAGAGATTGCAGAAACGACAACCAAAGACAATTATTATAGAGCCATTGGAAGCATCAGATCCAAATAAGCATCATGCTCAGATTTAAGAAGAGACAACGAAGAATCACCTTAATAAAAAATAGCATTATTTCTCAAAACCAGAAAAAAAGTTACCTTCTCCTTGCGGTTGTCAGTATGGGTATGGGAACCAATGACAACAACATTATTGGGAAGCTTTTCAATTCTGCTTTTAAATGTAGGGAATGCATCTGAGTTCCCAGCAATAGACTTCTCAGCATCTTTCATAAACAAAATGAAAGGAGAATTTCTGCTCTCACTGGAGACAGCCTGACACCAAAAAGAACACACAAATAAAAAACTAAAGAGATTCTAGCTATCAACTATTAACAATTCAAATAGGGAACAGGAGAAACCACCTCGAACAATGTGTCAATTAGTAGCTTGTCTAAATCTTCACTGCAGGAGCTCTCCAAACGAAGATCAGCAGCTGGACCAAACAAACGATGAAAGGAAGATGCTTAGAGAAGTAAAACGGCCTGATGATTTTAAGCGGAAGAAAACTTTAAAGAGAGAAATTATACCATTACAGAAGAATCCATGACCTCCCTCACAAGAACCCCCAAGGTCAACTCCTTCAGAGACAGATTTATCAAATCTCACACCAATTTTGGACATGGGATTATCCTCGAAAAGTAACACTACCTTTCCACATTTCCCAGAAGCCGGACCCCTGTCAAAGTCATACAAGAAAAACAACACAAAAGAACATGATCAAAGAAACGCTCCATGGCACACCATCAATATGAAAACTAGAAAGACAAAATGCATATCAGAAACATAGAGAAGTCAATGCTGATCAGAAATGAACCCGATGCACAGAGATTTCAGTGCTTTTGCTGTTATTGTGAAAATACAAAAATGAGCTATTCAGAACAAGGACCAAGAAAAAACAGTCATTATGCACAGGGAAGGAGCGAGAGATGTTACTACCAAAATAAAGCAATGGTAACAATTTCTGCAGAATCTCCATGCATAACAATTTCCAGAACCTAAACATGCTACACACCCACCCACACTAAACCACCTGACAAGCTAGAGATAAGCAGCATCACATTACTTCCCCACTTAAGCATATACGTTTATAGAAAACACAAGGATGACCATCAATACACTATATGAAATCCATCATTTGGCCTTATCCTAACAGCAAGCAATTATTTGTCCTAAAGAAACAACTCATTTGCTATAACAAGAGATGCACCCAGGACTCTGCTTGATTATCACTACTCATTGCAGATTTAGCATCTCAGCCCTTCTCATTAGTTTTTCCAGAGCGCAACATGAAAGTCAATGCATGACACAAGCTCTACAAAGTTTTCCTATTTCTGACACATTTCACATTCCAATCTAGAAAGGCTATGATGGTAGAGAGAATTAACAAAACAAACATGTTGATAATGGTATCTTCATGAGATTAAAAAACAAAATCATGGGTAGCCAATAATAGAGGTACCTTGATGGCGAGGATGGGTACAAGGAGCCAGAAGCTGACCCAATAAACCTTACCCTGTCGCCTACAAGTTTTAAATCATCATGTTAAGTAAGATGCATAAATATGAACTGCATATTGAGGAAAATTAGAATGAATGACAAAAGATAGCTGTTGATAATCAATTCAATTAGCATACCTAATTTAAATGAATTACTCTTGGATGCACCAGAGGATGAAGCTACATTATCATTCTCAACCTTCGGTTGTGAATCTGGGACAAAAGAAGAGGGAGCATTTGATGAGCTAGGTGCATCGCCATCACCAATTGGCAAATTAATCGCCTTGACCAAGTCAGCTGGAAGAGGGCTTTCTTTTGGGCAGTTGCAGGATTTGTCGACATTAATTCCTTCTTTTAACAGCTCTGCTTCCTTGGAAGATAAACCCTACAACAAATTCGTAATCAACCAGTGACATAATTGACCTCAACCTATACAGCCAAGATTGGAGATTGTTTAAATAATCTCTCCTTCCGTCACTCTCACATACACCAAAGAGGGCTGGCTCCACGAAAATCAATAGGGCATAAAGTTAAAACATTGAAAAAAGCACAAGCAGAACACTTACCCCCAAAAACGAATGGCTGTCAAATATGAGCAATTTGGCACCAAAGTGATATGCAAGTGCTTTTGCCAACATCTCCTGATAAATCTCGGACCCTGCAATTAAAATATTGACAGTTTCGAAATTCAAATTAGCTCAGAAATTGCTCAAGTAAAAAAATCTCGTTCACAATACAGGAAGAAAAAAAATCACGCACCAGCAGGGCCTGAAAGCAAAATCCTTGGGTTCACTGTTGGAAGGTCTGAGGCATATTTAGCATGTTCTCTGTGCTTCAAATGTATAAATGAAGCAGCGATTAACACATTCTTGGTGTTCTCACTGCGAAGAAAAGGCACCACAAAGTATTTAATCCATGATCAACCATATCAGGACTAAGCAAACTGACCATGACTCTCTAAATGTTGACAGCTCAGCATAGCAAGCAGATCTAATACAAAACAACCACAAGGGCAAAGTAAGTCTTTACCATTCAAGAGATGCTATTGTTAGATCTATTTATAGCAAAAAAAGATGCCATCAGAGAACATCACGTCGCAAGTGGAGGCATTATCTTCCTCATTGTGTTTTAAAAGAAGAAGCAGGTCCAGTGGCAAAGATTGATATTAAAAGAAAAAAGGAAAAAAAAAGGCAAATTAGTTTGCAAAGATAATCCCAAGAACACTATTGATAGGCCAATAGCGTCGAGAGCACAAGCTCCTCTTAATCAGAACTGCACCAAAGAAACATGAGAAACAACACTTAAAATAAGCCTTTCCCCGCTAAGTCACACTTGACAGTCAAATTATTTTCTCCCAGGGAACCCAACTAATACACTCTCAATGATATGACACATTCATAGCATTGTTTTTTGGTGTAGACTGCAAATGGTCAAATGAACAAACTTGTAATCATTCAAGTTCAAATTCAGGATGCAGATTAGTGTTGATCACCAAAAATTATCACTGCAACCAACAAATTCCATCCAGTGACAGCCAGACAATTTCCAAAGAGTATCGCCATTGCTAAAATCACATTGATGTGCTCGTCTCTTACCATCAAGAACTAGTAGTTGCTTTTCTGTTTCTGAAACAGATGTGATAAGTGGTAAAAGTACCCACCTTAAGTAGTATGGAAAGTTATCAAATGAAACTTCTATCTCTCTGCCATCAAGGATTCCTGCATGAACCTCTTTCTTGAATACTGCACAACGTAAAGACATGCCTGATGTTGATGCTGGTTGTGAATCCCTTGTCCATTCGCTTGATTCTTCGAATACCTGTTAACACATACTTTTGCTCAATTTCAGCTTACAACTAGTTGATAGAGCAAACATCCTCAAGGAAGGCCTTAGCCAATGAATCACCCCAGAGATTTTTACATTGCCTGCCTCTATGCCAATGTCCTGGCTGCTGTCAACAGGAAGACTCTTGCCCATTGCTCCATCTTCTGCTGCTTTCTCACTTGCCAGATTCGGCGCCGAGTTGCCTTCCAGGCCATCATCAATGTCCATCCCATCATTAATTGCAGAATGAGCAGCAACTTCAGGTGCTTGATAGATTTTAATGGAAGCCGTGCCAGGCGGCTTCCATCTTGATATATCTTGCTTCAGGCTTGAAATGGATGCCAATATGCTAGCCCCAGTCATAGCCGAAGGATCCCCTGATCTCCGCTCAAGTTGAAAAAACTTTCCCATGCTTTTCATCTCCGGGCCCTTAACCGTGGGATCAGATACTATTTGCTGGAATATCTGGATAGAGAGAAATTAAGGAAATCCCACGCATAAAAAATGCATGACACATAATCATTAAAGAGTGTGGACAGTAACAGATAAAATGCAATATAACATTAGAAGTTGCTTTCCATGAAATCCTCCAATTCCACGATAAGGTGATGATTTAATGTCCAATAGAAATTCTCCAAGAGAATGTCAAGGTAATGATTCTTTTCCCCACATATAGAAGTCCTCCAGGTTAATGGCAAAAGATGATTTTTAGCCCAAAACCAAGTCAAAGGGGAATCCATGTGTCCAAAATGAGAAGGCATGCATCATGAAAACTCTTGATCGTGCACTTTAATTACATAATCTTGTCTTGGTTGGCACCATTCCAAATATCTACCGAAAGCTTGGACTTTAGTTCGCTTCATACTTCATGGAGACTGCAATAACCTCACCCTCATGATAAATACAACACTTCAGCAGACTCCAATTACCCAACTTCACTCTGCTCTTGCCCTCATTCTCTCCTTTTTTCCTCAAGTTTGCACTCACCTCTCCCTCCCCCTCCATTTATTTCTCCTACCTCACAGCTATTTTTACTTTTTACTTTTCTTTAACCCCCCCCTTCTCTCTCTCTCTCTCTCTCTCTGTGTATACACACTTCCTCTTCTCTTGATTTCCATCCTTCCTCCTTTTTGCTGCTTCCACCTTTCGACTATTTACTGATAATTTACCTGCAAAGTTGCTGAGTTCCTCTCGTTCTTCATCTTCGTATTTTATTATCTCCTTCAAAAAATAAGGAGACTTCTTCTTGACTTCTGGGAAATCATAACGCAGTAACCATGGAGATGACAGATTTGCACAACCAGAACATCAGAAACAAGAGGTTTAGACAAGTATGAAATGAAAGATAAGGATACATAAGCATGGTTCCCCATCGCGCCAAACACGATCTCATCCCCCGAGTTTAGCGTGCAACTGGAGTTCTTCTTGACAGCAGTTCCATTTACTTGAACCAATCCCTTGCTACCCGTGGTCTCTAGTGTGGCTACAGCAGCGCCTTCTCGCTGGTCAAGCCCACAGATAGTGAGTAATGATACTGCATGTGCATTTTATAGGCTTCATCTCCACATAGAACTAAGCCAACCCAATAGAGCAAGTAACTGCAACTTGACCCGCTAATTAAAGGAAAGACCCTCCTGTACTATTCAAAGAATTGGCACTTCCTACGCATAAAAGAGAACTGTAGTTCCCCGTGACTCAAGCCCAGCAAAAGAATAATACCTGATTGTGCTTTATCTTACAAAGCATACCGCTTATTGTCTGGTCCTTCAATGGGAAGTTACACTGTCTGCTAGCACCGATTGTGAAAGTAGGGCAGCTAATAGGAACGTTGGGATTCTGCAGTCCATGAAAACACACATTAAACCAGAAGAAATACATCAAAAAAAAAAAAAAAAATCACAAGAAACCAAACAAGTCAACACTGCGTTCAATCTCGAGCTCCAATTACCTGACCCAATTGCGACAACAGGCGGCACCACGGCGTAGAAGACTCGAAGCTCGGACTCTGTTTTTGGTATGAATTCCAAGAAGGGAAAGAACTCCGCTGCTTATCCACCACAAGTGGCGAAGTACCTGCCAGTAAAAACACACAAAACCCCACAGACGAAGCATAAAAAGACGAGCTTTTACGACCCAATCAGATGGACAAAGCCGATCAAGAACGCGAACGGCATACCCTCAGGGATCGGCGCCGCCACCGCGACGGCAGGCGTCACCTCCCCCTTGGCGGCGCTGACGCAATCGTCTCCAGCGACCGCCGCATCTCCATCCACACATTCCGCTGGATCAGTCGGCGGCGCCGGCGAGCACAGCTCCTTCGAATTGTCCGCCGCCGGCATAGGTCTGTCCGACGCGCCGCCGCTATCTTCCTGAAATTCCAACCAAGAAGAAAGAAACGAATTAGATGGGGGGGGAGGGAGCGAAACCCACCAAAAATCCACACTCCGCGACGCGAAAAAAATCCATCTTGACGCCCACCAAAAAAAAAAAAGAACGACTACATCGACGCAAAAGCAGAAGAAAAGGAAAAAAATCAGGGTCGAAATCAAGAATCGACGGTCCGTTCTCCCTTCGTCACCTTCTGACGCTTCGGCGACGGAGATTTGTCTTCCGAGGAAGAAGATCGCTTCCCATTATTGCCCGAGAGAGATCCACTGCGCCTCGTTGACACCATGACTCTCTCTGTTTCCTTCCCTCTCTCTCCCCCTTTTCGTTACAAATTCCCGAGCTTTTCTCACCGTGCTCTATTCCGGGTCTCTCCTCCTCCTTCCTCTGCCGCCTCTTCCTGGTCTGTGCACAGTGGTCTTCTTTCTGGTCTGCGCACTGCTCGAGCGAGACACAGAGAGAGAGAGAGAGAGAGAGAGAGAGAATGGGTATGAGCGACGAGCGAAATGCAATGTAATTGTAATGCAAATGTGGAGGGGTGGGTTCGAGAGAGAGGTTCTATTATTCTTTTCTCTCGCGGAAAAGGGCGAAAACAGGGATTAAAAATATCGAAGAATTGGTGTGTCTGGCTGGTCTTGTGCGAGAGCAGGAAGGATTGAAAATTTATAGGAGACAGCGAAACTCTCGTCTCATCGAAAGCGTGGGTTCGACAGATCTTTGGGTTCGGGTTCCGGTTCCGATTCCGGTTCGGTTCGGTGTCTCGTGGTCTCAGCGCATTCGCACGTTAGCAGCTTCCGTTCGATTCCGACCGCGGGGATGCGCCCCGATTTTGTGCATGGGGGCGTTATGGGCCTTTTCTCGGCTCTTCCTGTTGTTACGCATCTCTCTCTCTCTCTCTCTACAAAATTCTTACTTTTCTTTTTCTCTTCAAAAATTAATTATTGCCATGCGTATAGATTATTTCTTGACATTACACAATCGCCAATTTAGTGTAATATTTAAATAATAAATGTCTTCACATAAGAATTTAAACATTTAGAATAATTAACAATATTCATACAAAAAGTCTTGTCATTTTAAGTGTAAGTTTTTTTTATGTCGTGATCGCTTTTGTATAGTTTGGTAAAACTCAATATATTTCTTAATTTTCACCCAAAAAAATAGTATTCATACAAATTTTCACATGATATCAAAACTAGAAGTTCTAAATTTGAAACTTTTGAGACCCCATTTATGTTCCTAATTAAATTTTCACGTTTATACTAGACAAAAGACCAGACTAAAAGTAAATGAAAGAATATTTAACTAATAAATCACACGTTCATCTAATAGTTTAAATTTGCATAATAGTTAACAATGATATTATAAATTATCACAGCTAGATTACATAATTTAAGACATGTTTTTGCATTAAAAAAAAAAGAGATTTATACGATGAATATAACGCTAATTTTATGGGTAGTATTAATGCCATATAAAAATGCTTTTATAACGGAGAAGCGACATGAGGACGCGAGAATTTCTATGCACGTACTGGCCTAAACCGAATAATTCAGCCAGGCAGCAAGTTTTTGCTTTGTTTGACATGTCGCGTGTGTCTTTGTGGCTGTCTACGTGGACGGAGTGTGGGTGTCGGGTCCTGTGGCGCGACGTGCGTTCACACTGGGGGAGGTAAGTTAAAAGCGTAGATCAACGTTGAATCATTGCATGGCATCCATTAATTTAGACTCGTGGAGATGATTAAAAGTGACCAAAATTAGGGTGGGTGACAAAACGACGAGTCGTGGAGATAGAACTTCTAGACAAGAAGGCGATTCATTGGGATAAAAGCACGTCATAAGGGCCAACTCATTTGAGACTACATTAAAAAATTCACTCGAGTGATGTAATTTTCAATCGGTCATTTCAGTGTCAAAATCTTTTTGAAAATTTTCACCCAACTGCCGAAAATCTAACCGGGTATAGCGCATGTGGTAACCATTTTTAAAAAATTATCGCACTCGAACAGGATTTTGTATATAAATCATGATATTTCGGTGATTGAAAAAAAATAAAAAAATAATAAGTCGTGACATTTGTCACGTCATTTTTTAGCAAATCGTTTGAATCGACGTGGAGCTCCTGAGGTCAACGGATGAGGCTGAAAAACAAGAAGAGACGGAAGATATTGTGCGCCGGGTGCACTAGTACCTTTTTTTTTTTTTTTTAGGGGTTGGTAAATCCACGATCAACGGCGATTCTTTCATCTGAAGGATGGAGAATTAAAAGCATGTTTTTTTTTTTTTTTTTGGTGGTCGTAGAGTTCAGAGCTTGTTGACTTGCTGGAAGAGGAACGTGAATTGGAATATTCAAGGGTTGAACAAGCGAGCTAGTGGAATATTCAAGGAACTCGATCCTTCTGCCTTCCTTCCCTAAGTGGGCTCAGAAGGATGGATTCTTTACCATAAAAAAGGAGAAAGAGATCTCCTGCACACTGTCTGGATATAATATTGACAGGGTAATTATTTAATCGGTCTTAAATTTATCGCACAGATGCTGATTCAGTTTCAAACTTTTCAATTTAGTCGTAGAACTTTGTGTTCAATCCCAATATAGTTCTTTCGGTCAATTTTCGCTAAAAATCATTAATAAGATGGCGTGTCGTGTAGAACGGCCAACAATGGCTATATTACCACGTTAGCGATTTCTAGCAAAAATCATTAATAAGATGGTGTGTCGTGTAGAACGGCCAACGATGGCTATATTACCACGTTAACGATTTCCAGCAAAAATTAATCAAAATGACTGCATTAGAATTGAAAGCAAAGTTTTATGACTAAATTAATTAAATTGAAAAGTTTAAGATTGAGTAAACAATTTCTCAATCAATATTATCCTTGAACATAGTACGAAAGATCTTATTTTTTTTATGCTAAAGGTTGGTCCACTGAGATGGTAAGTGATAATTGGATTATAACGCCGGCGACTTTTTACGAAAATCGACTTCAGGGACTATATTGAATTTTTGTGTAAAGATTTAGTATTAATTAGGTAAATTGAAAGTTTAGAACTAAATTGATATCCGAACAATATATTTAGAATTGAATTGGGTAATTTTGCTTGACCTAATGTAGAATGAAAAATGAAGTTCCTAGATTTAAAAGAGCGGAATGAAATTGAATTAGAACGGGTGAGATTCATAACGCAAGTAGGATAATTGTTCAAATTTTTAACGACTAATTCAATTATAAAACTTTTAATTATACCAATTTAATCCCGAGCCAATTTAGTCCTAAATATATGAATGGTTTGTCAATATAATCATTTCAAGCAATTTTGGCCAAAAATCATCAAAAGACTATAGTGGCAAATTATTAAAAGGTTTAAGACAAAATTAGCAAATTGTCAAAATGTCTAGAAATTAAATTAGTACAATTGAAAAATTTAGGATTGAATCGATCGTCATTCCATAAGTTCATGAATAAATTTACACAACTAAAAGATTTAGAGCTAAATCGGCTATCGTATATTAAGTATATGACTTTTTAGATAATTTTCCCTAGCGAAAGCAATTCTCATCTCAGTTCACTATCCAATGTCACATAATCAATGTTCCGCGTACACTCAACATTAGTCATTCGCACCATACTTCACTGTATAGTAAATGGGCCAGATCGATCCCGCTCAAATGGTCGTCCGGATGGTGGAACGACCTAGGTTGGACCACTAATTTGTCCAACCCAAGTGATGACATCACCCCGGGAGTTGTTTCCGTAATCAACCTTTAATATTCGCGTACAAAAGCCGGTCGAGGCAAAGCTGCTTCTCGCGCAAGTAATTGTAAGTACTTGCTACGGAAGGTACTCGTCAAATTTTAATGCCGTTTTAAAGAGGGAAAAGAGGCAATTTTTCTGTCTGTGTTAGGGGTGTGCAATGGGAATCGCCCGAACCGGGAACCGCTCGGACCGGATTGAACCGCCCAGTTTTGGGCGGTTCCCATGGTCGGCGGTCTGGTTCTCAATTCCTAATCGTGGAACCGGTGGCCGGTTGGTCCGATTCCCAGTTCCAAGGTGGGAATCGGACCGAACCAATTTTTTATATATATAATTTATATACATAGAATATATAAAATATATAAACATTATATTCTATTTTTCCCCCGGGGAATCTTTCGAATTACCACTGCTTAGCTTTCAATTCGCCTCTGACCAATTTGAGGTAATAACCTCTTATGTGGCCAATAGACCATTAAAAATCTTATTGTTACATTTTTATTTATAAAGAAAATTTACTTGTTAGTTTCATCCTCTACTCGTTCTTAGTCCAAGAGACCCACAAGGCACTTCAATTCTCCCAGAGTCCTACATCGACTAAACATTCAAAGAATGAAAGAGAGATTGTCTATAAAACTTAAGCCAAGCACAACCTTTAGATAAATTGTTCATGGCCTTCATGATTAAGGTTAAGTGCGAAACACAAGAAGTGTGAATCACACAAGTGAAGTTTGAATATTTTGCACGTGGAAACATGTGTGATTAGTTTTGTTGAATGGCTCGAGAATCGAATTGAATTAATCGGGCCGGTCCGAGTCCGGAGTGCAGTCACTCTTTAGTGCAAATGGTCACTCTTTAGTGCAAAAAAAGTAGAGCTGGTTTTATTGGACCGGACCAGACCGGAACCAATGGTTCGGTCCGGTTCCCGGTTTTAGGACCAAATGGTCCGATCCACGGTTTCCAATTTTGGGAACCGATCACCTCTAGTCTCTGTGCTTTGGAACTTCAGTCAATAAGTGAGCAGGAAAATGGCTTGGGGGTGGGGGGCAAGAGAGTTTTTGGTCATGCGGTTCAAGGTGTCAAACATGTACGAACGTTGAACAACACGTCTTCGGTGTCCGATGATGGCTAATGACCAGTCTTTTGACTAATTATGCTGGGCAACAGCAACGTTTGGCCTTTCTCGATTCGTACGAGGACGGTTGGGGGGGCGACTTGAGAGGGGGGATGTCTAATGACTTCCCCAAGAGTTTGCCCTCTTCGGCCGGAAAAAGGCAGAGCATTCGGGGTTCAATTAGCATTTGTCTTCTTTGGAAAGAATCCAGGGACAAGTGTTTGTTTATGTTTCTTTTTTTTTTGTTTATAAACAGATTTTCTATTTTTTTTTGTTCCCAAGAACAAAAAAGGAACAAAAACGCATTTGTTTGTGTTTTTGTTCCAAATCTATTTTTGTTAAAACAGAAATAAGAAACGTAAAAAAATTATTTTTTTTGTTCCAGAAACACTTTTAAAAGAATTGAAAGAACAAAAACAAGAAACACTTTTTTTTCTCTTTTTTTCTTCTTCTTTTCTTCTCTTTTTTTTTCTTTGGCCGGTCGCCGATCTTGGCCATGGCCGGCGACCGGCTGTCAAGGGCCGGTGACCTCGCCAGAGCGTCATCGGCCCTCGGCGAGCTCGCCCAGCCACCGGTGAGGCTTGGCCTTGCCGGGCCATCGCCGGGTCGGCGGTTGGGCGAGCTCGGGCTCGCCCAGATCCGGCTCGCCCGAGCTCGCCCGGCCTAAGGCGCGGCGAGCCTCGCCCAACCGGGCGAGGCTCGGCCTTGCCGGGGTCGGCGAGCCTCGTCGTGGCTGGGCGAGGCCACTGGCCAAAAGAAGAAAAAAATAAAAAAAAAAAGAAAGAAAAAAAGTGAAAAATAAAAGAAAAATATTAAAAAATTAAAAGAAACAAAAAAAAAAGAACACAAATTTACCAAACGTGTTTCTATTCATTTTTTATTCCCGAACAAATTTACCAAACACGTTTTTTGTTAAAAAATTGTTCCTCGGAACAGAAACACTTTTTTCTATTTCTGTTCCCTAGAACAATTTTTAAACAAAAACACAAACAAACGCATCCTTATTGAACTAATAAACATTATCAGTGGGGCCGTCAAATGAATGAGTCAAAGTCAAATTCGGATTGGATTGGATTTAATCGGATCCCAACCGACCAATTTAGCCAATTTTGACTATAAATTAAGCGATCCATACTCAATTCATACCCCAGCTAATAGATACTACTAAAACACTTTCATATTTAATCAAATTTAGGAAAACTCACATCCAAATTAAAGTGAGGACACAGAATAAGTAAACGCAAGACGGCGAGATGGAATGTGGACGAAAGAAAGTGAAGAGAATGTAATAACAATTGATTGGATTTAAGTAAATTGAGAACCTATTTAACTCATTATTTTAGATTTTATATAATTAACTCACGAAACTATTCAGCGCATAAAAAGTGGGTTAAAAAAATGAGTTTATAACTCATTTCGACACGTCTAGACATTAGACACCATCTGACTCTTGTTGCAAATCTTGATTCCTATTTGGAACAAATCATATGTGAGTCCATCTTGATCAGATTTTAGGATGGTATCGTGTCCTGATTCTAGTCGTCTGTCTAATACCTTTACATTCATACATCACGTGATGATCCATAAGATCTTAGATGATTAATTTGTTTGAAAAGAGTTTTGACATGATTCCCTTTCCAGGATAGATATTCGGACAAGATTCTACGAAAGTACCACCTCCGAGACATTATTGCTCGGACGAATCAATTGCTCTAACTAACAAAAGTAGACGTTTCGTTGTCCAGAAGCACTTGGACTGACTCGCACTTGTGTCCAAAAAATAACATCGCAGCCAACTGAATTTTGCCAAATCTACGGCTAAACAACCGGCACCAATCTTCATGCATGCGGCGTCTAAGATTGGCACGCATCTTCTAAAGCAGCTAAGCAAGTGAAAACCCCCGATTACAATTGCAAGGAGCAATTTGCAAAAAGAACGAGGAGGCATAAACTTCGAATGCTTTTGCATAAGAGGCACCCATCCAAATGCAACTGAAAATCAGTTTCAACTGACGAGAAAACCAAAAAATTCCTGAGTTGATCATGACCTGAGTTTGCTGGAAGATAACCGGCCATGATGCCAAGAAACAAACTAAAGTAGTAAATACTCCAAATCGCACATTTTCACTCAACAGAGAGAAAACAAAACTGTTCCCTTAACCCCGAGGATGGAATTTAGCTAATCAAATCTCAACCACCCTAATGCACCGACTTTCAAGAAGAAGCCCCACTACGCAGAGCGCTCTTCGATTTCCTAGGAGCAAGCTGGGTCTCAGGCTACAAAATCAACAAAGATTAGATCAGTTGATGTGTTGATTTAGAGACAAACAACTCAACCAACTTCAACAGGCTGTCATCTGAAGTAAATTCAGCCAAAAAGCAAGATAGTCCCATAAGACTAAGGGAGACATGAAAAGGCATCAAACTATCTTCTACTTCTACCTTACACGAACACTTTAAGGAAATTACCTCTTTCATGACAGGTTCTTCCTTTTCAGACAGAATCAGCTCAATGTGGCATGGAGACGACATATAAGCTGCCAAGAGCAATACCCATGAATCAAGAGAAATTTTACCAAAGGTAAAACCAAACTCAACCAGGTCACGACTTACGATTTATTCTCCCATGAGCTCGGTATGTCCGACGCCTTTGCTTTTGAGCCTGATTAACCTGTACGTGAGATACGTATAGAGTATCCACATCCAAACCTTTCACCTGGAAACTCGCAACATAACAGCCCCTCATCAGTAACAAGTACAGAAGTTCAACCTCTTACACATTCAAGTAGGATAAAGCGTACTTCGGCGTTACTCTCAGCATTCTTGAGTAAATCCAAAATGAACTTCGCAGATTTGACAGGCCAGCGCCCCTGGCCATTAGAATGACGGTTTTTGGCCTGTGCAGTCCGTCCAACACCCCTACAGAAGCGCCGGAACGGAATGGCTTGCTTGTGAGCCAAAACATCCTCCAAATAACTTTTAGCCTTCATCAAGGGCAATTTCCTAATAGCATGGGCCGTCTCTCGAGTATTCTAACAGAAAGCAATTAAAGTCGAGCAACTGTCAAATAGAAGATACAATGAACAACCCTGAGATTGAGATAAATTGACAAGACAGCAATGAACAGCAAATGAACAGCAATTGAGCACCCAAGAGTGACAACAGGGCATTTGCTCCAAAAAAGGGAAAAAGAAAATAAAATCTCCGTTTGAACTAAGAGAAATCTGTTATGACCAAAAAAGAAAAAGAAAAATACCTAAGAGAAATCTGCCACTATTTATTTTTGCTGAAGATTTCCTGAAAACATTGCATGTTTATCTTTCTTATCTCTAGCTTTCACGTCATACATCTCTTTACTTTTATCACTCGATGTTACCTGGAACCATCCAAAACAAAATGCTCTCCACAAGATTCACCTTCATTTCATTTCAATTGAAAAAGGAAACACAAAAATGAATTCTGTTGCTGTACAGTCACAGCTTTTGTTTCTAGAAAATACAACACAGGGGAGTCTATGTCCAACCAAGTAGACTGACATTGGTTTTCCTTGCCACATGGTTGAGAATTTTGTGAAACAAAACCCTGGGATCGAGTGGGATGCAGAAGTCTATCAGAGACAACTAATAAGTCAACATGGAAATCTTGCAATTCTGGCAGAGCTTTCATGGTTTAGAAAGTGCCTACTGATGTTCAATATATTCAGATAATCATTCGCTGAGAATGAACACCTACAGCAGATAAATTAGCTTTTCTGCACATTGATTCAATGGGCTCTGGCAGTGCAATCAACATCGCACATCTCATTCATCAAGACAACGATAGAAGCGAGACATCACTGTTGCCTAACCATCACACGCTGGAATTTTTACGATGACCTACCGTACCTTGAAATGAACCCGGAGATCGGAGCCCCTTGCCTTGCAAGCTGCAGACAACCACATACATAAGATCAAGATAAAGTTCGACACTTTAACCCGAATTGAGCGACCCCATCTATTCAAAGTACCAATTCAACCTGACTCTAGTCACTAGTAGGTCTACCCACACAATTATCCGCAATTACAGTCATTCACTAAAGCCATTCCCGCCACAAATCGAAGAGGAAGCACGACACTGATTCCTTAAACAACCCTTGTTGCAGGATCACGCCCAACACGAGGAAAAGACGAATTTCCTTGTCGTCGACTACCATAGCGAGCGAATCACGAAAAACAACACGGAAGTCAAGCCATGTACTTACACTTGGTGGGGTTGTCCGGCTCTCTCGAGTACTTCACCTGAAAAAGAGAATCATCACAACACGGACCATAAGAATCCTCGATCGATCACACATGCGAAAGCGTCGGAAGCTGAATTTGTC
This sequence comes from Eucalyptus cloeziana, assembly GCA_014182715.1. NCBI lineage: Eukaryota > Viridiplantae > Streptophyta > Magnoliopsida > Myrtales > Myrtaceae > Eucalyptus > Eucalyptus cloeziana. The sequence goes on along the minus strand of CM024644.1, from coordinate 29,238,125 downwards.
TGATTTCGACTCGTACTCACCATTGTTGCCCGATGCTCCGTCCTCGATCCTCCGCTCCTCGGCCTGCTGATGAAGTCGGAGCTAGGGTTTTTGCGATTATAAGCGATCCCGGTGCTGTTGGAAATCGAAATTCGGGTGATCACGGGTCGGGTCGCCGATTCAGGCCTGGACCTGTGGGCTTTCGTGTGGGCTGCTGGTTCAGACCAGGCTCCAGAATAGGACAAAATTCTCCTAAATAAACAAAAGAAATTCGATATTTTATTGTTGGTCGTATTTTCCAGGAAAAATAACACAAATAATAATTAAATTTGGTTCAATTTATAGTATCATTTCGAACTTTTAATTTGTTCAATGTAGTCATTTAACTATTTTTTTTTATGCCAAGGATATACTAACTTATTTTATGAAAGACAAAGATCGACTATACTTGGGAGAATTTCAAAGAACCCACTACAGCCCCCCGCTTAAGTCACGGAACTGCTCTAGGAGTTGTGGCAGATTTCGGAAGTCGAACCTGTGACCTGGCTGTTAGGAGGTTAGGCCTCAACCAACGCAACCATGCGTGAATCGATTATCATTTAACTATTAATATTTAATTTAGTTTTTAAACTATATGAGAATTTTCAATATCATCTGCCAACAAAATTTTACAAGCGAATCATCCATATAAAAATATTCATCTCAAATAAAGTCGTATAATTCATATCACTAAATAATGACGGACATGTTAATGATCTAACTTAATCTTTTCATTCCTACAGTGTAGTTGGATAAAAGAGATGTACATGTCAAGTTGTTATTTTTAAATATATAACTCGACATATAATGATCCACTTCATTAAATAACATCCGATTTGTCATTTGAGCAAAATAAAAAGATCATATCAAATATTTAACAATAATTGAGAAATCACGTCGAATAATTCAAAAGCCGGTCAACGACAATACACGTCGGGTCAAAATTGAGTGACTAAACACCACTCCCATCTCGATTAGGTAACGATCCGACGAGGCACCGTCGTAAGCCTTCGATTTTAATAGATATCTCGAGGACTGGAAAAGCGAGTCAAGGTCTCGGCACTTTATTAAAGTGCAGACCCATCGATGATTTATCAATGACACGTGTCGCTCCGAACCACGTCAGCAACCCCGATCCTAGTCAGCCGCCCTTCGTCGCCATCGTCCGGGCCGAGCGCGACGATCGCTCTCCGTCCCCCGCCCACAGAGTCAGCAACAGCCCGCCCCGTGGCCCACAGTTAAAACCGGATAAGCGTCCCGAAGGACCCGCCCCCACCCGCTTTAGCACTTCATTATCCTTTGACCAGCACGTCCGCCGCCGTCAGATCCCCCCACGTGTCCCGCCGCGCCAACTCCCGCTCGGCATCGACGGCCGAGCGGCCTCCCACGCTCTCCCCACCCGTGCGAGCGCGACGCACGATATCCCGCCTCGTTTCGGTCGTTATCTTCTTCCTTTGAGGCCACGATATATACGTCACTGTCAATCATTGCAGTTCGTAGCGGTGAAGTTCTAGTGAGAGAGAGAAGAAGAGAGAGAGAGAGAGAGAGAGAGAGCTTGAGTTGGTTGACAATGGCGACGATGCAGGAGATTCGGACGGTGCAGGAGAGCCCGCGGAGCCCGGAGGCGCGGCTCGGGATGAAGGTGGAGGACCTGTGGGACGTGCAGGAGGCGCAGCTCACCCCGACGGAGAAGCTCAACGCCTGCTTCGAGAGCGTCCCCGTCTCCGCTTTCCCTCCCGCTCCGTCTTCTCAAGGTACGCCCGATCGCCTCGTCTTCTCCGGTCGATCGGTCGCGCGGCGACGATCGGGACTCGATTCCGCCGAGGAGTTGGCGGCGGCGGCGGCGGCGGACGGATTGTTTCGAATGCGCGTGGCTTAATCTAGCGTGTCTTCGTTCGGGACCTTAGCTGCTGGATGATTCCTGAATTTTGGTTGTGCTTGCGGTCTTGTTTGCTGATGCTGTAGACGAGGGATTGAGGATTGTTAGTGGCTAATCTAGGAGACGCTTGCTTAAGAGATTAGGACGATGCCGGTGCTGCTCAGGTGTTGGATCATTAGCGTTGTACCGTGTATCTAATTTCCTAGAAATGAATTGAAGGGGAACGGAGAGGAACTTTGAGCGTTGTATCTCGACCGGACTGTAGATGGAAGAGGTCAGGTTCCTATGATTGAACTTAGAAAATGTCGTTGATCATTGCTGCCAAGAAAGCGATGCCTATGGATAAATGCATGCGATTTTTACATAAAGTAATCTGCCACGATTTTTACAGAAAGCGATGCCTATGATTCGACGTTTCAACAGTGATCTGCCACGTATATACTCATGTACTGTCGCTTGTGTATTTCGTTTCTTTCATATATTTGGAGCAAGATGTCTTTCTATCCTGGTTCATTGGCTGAAGCCGTGAACTCTAAAGGATGTTTGTGCCCTTGTGTGCAGTAATTGAGATAAGATCAGATGCCAGTCTTGCTGAAGCAGTTCAAATATTGTCCCAGCACAAAATCCTTAGCGCTGCCGTGGTGAATGTTGATGCACCTGAAGATGCCAGCTGGATTGATAGATATCTTGGCATTGTTGAATTTGCAGGAATTGTCGTTTGGATTCTACATCAGGTGAGCCGGCCTAAAACAATTAACTGCTCAAATAGGAAATGGGCTGAATTTCTTACCTAGGTCTATCAGCTAACAGTTGCCTCACAGAGAGACTTGTTGAAACCTGTGCTCGCTTCTTTACTTCAAACTATTGGAATTGCTGTCTTTTAACAAAACGAAATTTAGCCGATGTTTTAATCTCGCAGAGGATTTATGCTATTAGTTGCGATTTATCTAGATTCAAGAGAGCGAGGAGAGAATGATAGAAAGTTCTAAAATTTAAGAAAATGAGGAGAGATTAAGTTTGACGTGCTTTCTTAGTGCTTTTAGGCATGTGCTCCTTTCAACTTATTACTATGATGGCTGCAAGCAATGTCTCGCTCTTCTTCTGCCGTGGATTGACTCCTTTTATGAAATCAAAAAGCTGAACTAGGAATGGCTGATATTAGGAGAAACCTATCAGTGTAAATTGGGAAATCGACAAGAGTACTCTCAATTTACCTCACTCTGTAATTGCAGATGTAGATGTAACCGACCTAATTAAGCGCATTCTGCTTTCTGAATGGAGGGACCTCTAACTGAGTTATCTAATTCTTCATATTGCAGTCAGAACCGCCATCTCCCAGGAGTCCCAGATCAGGAACTGCTTTTGCTCTAGCAGCTAATGGAGTAACTTCTGCTTCAGGGCTTGGAAACTTAGGTCCTGAACGTGCTGCTGAAACTTCTGGAAGCTTTTTTGAGGATCTCACAAACTCTGAAATCTATAATAATACCAAGGTTGTATGTCTACATCAATAGCTAAATCTTATGTTTGATATTTAGTTTCTTTTTTTTTTCCTCTTTTTCTTTGTAATGTTGCATACCTGAATAAGTTCTCATTCCAGTAAATTCTGTCTATACAGGTGCACGATATTTCAGGGTCATTTCGCTGGGCCCCTTTTCTTGCTCTGCAGAAGTCGGATACCTTTTTGACTATGCTCTTGTTGCTATCGAAGTACAAAATGAAGAGTATTCCTGTGGTTGACTTGGGTGAGGGAAAGATTGATAATGTCATTACTCAGGCTGCAGTAATTCACATGTTAGCTGAATGCACTGGCCTTCATTGGTTCGAAAGCTGGGGAACTAAAAGCCTATCTGAACTTGGGCTCCCCCTCGTAACTCCTGATCAATTGGTCAAGGTGCGGCCCATTATAGAAGCTTCCTCCTCTTAAATATTATTCTTATGTCTCGTTACCATTGAATGTCTCATTCATCCCAGAAAGAGTTAAAGGCACCACAAGTAGGATCTGATGGACAAAGTGCTCTTTTCAGAATTTGAGAATTTTCAAATGTTTGAATACACTTGTTTGTGAGAGAAATTGTCCTCCATGGTAAAATGATACTAGATCATGTTACTATTGGGTCTTTTTATGTGCATTCCATCCTTTTAAGCTTTGCAGGAGAGCACTTTGCCACAGGTTGTTTGTGATCATTATGTCTGTCTAGGTGCTCTCTGGGTATATGAATCTTGTGTGCATTTCTCAACATTACAATCGATATCTTTTTGATGCATGTTGGACACTAGAATAAGCAACCATAGCGGAGAATAATGTGGAATTTTGTTGAAGATTTGGTACCCCAGGCCCAGTCGTTTGGCTTTCTCCATCAGTTTCTAGTCCAAGGCTTCAAAGCAAAATTGCAATAGCCAAGCAGTCTTTCATCTGATAAGTACTGATTCCTCTCACTGCTCCAGGTGTATGAGCATGAACCAGTGATGCAGGCATTTAAGCTAATGAGGAAAAGAAGAGTTGGCGGTATTCCTGTTGTTGACGGCAGTGGTAAAAAGGCAGTGGGCAATATAAGCATCCGAGATATCCAATTCCTTCTGACTTCACCAAAGATCTACCATGACTACAGGTTGGTAACAGTTTTGTTCATCTTTAACATGTTTCCTAATGGCGGAGCCTTCTCGTTTTATATACAAGCCAAGTTTATCAATTACATTTGGCTTGTTTATTATTATCCATTCGCTTATCACTTGTTGTTACGATCTATTCAGATCAGTTACAGCAAAACACTTCCTAGCCGCTGCTAGAAACTATTTGGAGAAGCATCAAGAGGCCTCACCAATGTTGGGCAGCATGATAACGTGCAAAAGCAATCAGACTATCAAGGAGCTAATTTTGATGCTGGACTCCCACAAAATACAGAGGATATACGTCGTAGATGATGCTGGGAACCTACAAGGTGTTATCACTCTGAGAGATATCATTTCGAAACTAGTCCACGAGCCGCGTGGCTATTTCGGTGACTTCTTCGATGGAGTTCTACCTCTTCCTCGGAACAGCAGGGTCTGATGAGGCTTTCTCATTAACCTTAGTGACCGCCTCCTAGTTGACTGACGTCTTTTCTGTTTCTGTTGGAGGCCACTTCACTTTGTTTTACGTGGTGGTTTTTTGGCTAATGAATAATCATTTTTGTAAATAGTCAGGCATAATCAGTTTTTCCTACTCGGGAAATGTGACTCTGTTCGTGGTTTGCCGTGCGTGAGAACTGTGGGCGAACTTGCTCATATTGTCAAATAAATAGCTTTTCCATCTCTTCCCAAGACATGCTGGTTCTTTTCCATTACTCTTTGGCTTCAGCAATTAAGGGCCTGTTTGTTATAATTTGTTTCCGAAACTAACTATTTTTGTTTTGGGAACGAAAAAAGAATAGAAATTGTTTAGTAAATTTTTTGTTTTCGAGAAAAAAAAAATTATCTTTTTTTTGTTTTCGGAAATAAATTTGGAACAAAAACAAGAAATAAAAAAAAATAGTTTCTTGTTCCTGGGAGCAATAGAAACAATTTCTAAAATCTATTTTTCTTTCTTCTTCTTCTCTTTCTTTTCTTCTTTCTTCTTCTTATTCCTTTTGGCCGGTTGTTGGAGCATCACCGGTCCCCGGAGATGCCGAGCCTTGTCGTGGCTGGCCGAGGCTCGTTGAACCTCGCCCAGCGGTGGCCAACGACTAGCCAAAGAGAAAAAGAAAAAGGAAAAAAAAATAAAAGATGTAAAAAAATCTAAGAAGCCTACTAAATGTATTCTATCCCGGGAATAGAAATTTAGGGAAATTACCAAACGCATTTTTTTGCTAAGAAATTAGTCCTGAAAATAGAATTAGAAAAAATCATTACTCATTAAAAATGATTTTTCGAAATAGAATGATTACTAAACGCGCCTTAAATAAATAGTGCACATAGTGTGCACGAGAGTGCAAGAGCCAAGGGACTTGTCTCATTGCCCTTGACGGCAGGCCTTGCAAACCATATCCTAGTCTTATTGATCATGGGGACGTATCTCGTGGATCCTTAAAACCAAATGTGACCATAAAAGCTTGTTAGGTAGCTCGAGATTATTGCCTCGGACAAAAGCACCAGTTTCTGCAGCGGTATAGCACTTCATTTGGTGTGGTTTTGTTGCTCCAATGTGTTATGTATCTCAAATATGCATTGAAAATCGAGGCCAACATCTCTTTTGATCAAGTTAAGGATTCTCTATTGATGTGATCAACCTAAAAATATGCGCCATCACAGTAATATAATGCAAAGAACCACCTAGCGTAGGGGACCCCGCCTATAGTACGCATGCCGAGCACAATTTTAATAAACTACTCTTACTATCTTGAGATTCAGATGGTGGTCCAGCGGATCCCTTCTTTGATTGCTTAAATCTTTGTGATTTGATTGCATCAAGAAAGATGTCGATTTATTTAGTACCCATTCCAACGTCCACGGTACTTAAACCCGTGCTGACATCAAGAAATATCTCAATTGATCGCTCGCACTCTTACGTGCACTGAGAGAGAGGAAGAGGGAGTCGGAGGCCAATTCGTTCACAAGCTAATAAGACCAAGGATAATCTACATTCATTGGATTTGCATCGCCCAGAATAAAAATAACTAACTGCTCGACACAACATGAACCTTTTCAAGTAAATCCAACAAATAATAAGCAAATCAAGGCTTGTCAAATAGAAATTCACCAACCACATAAGCCACGTTATAAAATGACTAAATCCACCGGCTATCTCCAAGATACCGCCGAGAGATTTTAACCAAGCTACCTTCCCCAACAAAAAGCAACAACCCAGGCGCCAGTGACATAATCGAGAGGCAGGAAATGGCAGAAGAGTGTATCTTTAATGGATAATCGCCCATGTCCGGTGAGCAACCCCCAAAACAAGATCAGAATCAGATGGCAACTTAATTGCAACACTGATGGATCTTTTTATAAATTAGCAACACAGTAAAACAGTTGACTTTTGCAGAATTTCTTCACCAACCAATAATGAAGAAAAGAAAGACAATCCTCAAGACAAGGAATATGATCTTCATGTAAGCAAATCCAGAAAAGATCTTTAGCAAGGATTAATGTATTATCTCATACAAGAAAAACCAAACATTAACCATTATCTGGGAGTCTGGGACTCTTGTGGTAATGCCACTGCCATCGCAAGCAGCAGAGAGTTTAAGCTAAAGAAACTCCCACTATTGCTTAATCAGTTCAATTATGATATTCTCAAATGAAGAAGTACATTTCGTAACATTGATAAATTCCTGATTCCATAGATCTCCAAGGGCATAGTAAAACTAGCAACATGCAAATCAGAGAGTTTCAACTTGACAAAACATCCTTAACCATTAACAGCAGCATTATCAGTGACTATGCCTCAATTAAAGATACATGATACTTGCATGTTAAAATGTACAAGGACTCCTCTTAAACATGAAATTCCAAGTTACCGGCAGCATTAGACAACACAGTAATGCTGATTTCATATTCATCAAGACACCAAACAGACACCAAAAGAAACCTCTTCACACATCAGCCTTGCCTTTTTTTCCTTTGCTCTAACAGAATATGAAGTTCGACAAAGTTTGTGAAATATGTAAGAATCCAATCTAGGATTTGTTGAATATAGTATGAACACCACCTACTTCTGATGACATCGGAAAAATCAGACATTATCCCATAATTTCCACTTAACCTAAATCAAATGCTTATTTTGGAATTAAAAAGAAAAAAATTAAACAATATGAAGGCATTTAGTTTTGTATTTACAAACTTCCTAAATAATTTTACCGGGCAAAAGACTAATGGAGAAATTCTTCTTCTCTAGGTTAGAGACAAGGAAATAGGTACAAGAAATAGGACATGCACCCTCCTTTCCAAATTAGTGGTTTTCAAGAGTAGATGCATGCACTGATCACTGAAACAAGTCAGCAAGCTCTTCACTTCCTCTTTACAACCAGCTATTTGACATGAAAACCAAACGATTATTTACAGAGACAAAGATTGATCTCCAAACAGATCAAAGGTAAGTCAGAACAAGACATACAAAAAGGAAAATTGACGATCAAAAAAGATATAAGTGGCCACTATTTCAACTTGGATGGAAAAGCATTTGACCATTATGCACCAGTACTAAGGACCATGACAACAATATGACATCACTCACAGGGAAAAAGCAACTCCGTAACCAATTTGAGAAAGTCCAACTTCAGCTAGCAGTGTCATGCTATTGTTATCGTTCAGTTTATCAAAATCTGAACTTGATGGCCTCAACGTACCCAATAGGTCCAGCAATACGTTCAGCTCCAAGCTGATCTTTTCCTTACTGAATCAAGCCCAGTCTTTTACTCCTATTAGTTAAAGGGACTTTCTAAGTTCCAACTACCAAATTTTATCCGGTCTATAGATGAAGTAACATGAACATGTCGATGCTAATGCAGAGTAATAGAATCTCAAGTGATCTCGATGAGCTTGTCATAAGGATTGCAGGATCTTCAGATGCAACTGCTCCAATCAGAATAAGGACATAGATCAATGATCTTTGCTATTAATATTGTCCATTAAATTCTGAGATCAAATTATCCTTGATCCTTCAGCCCCCAAGTAGGGTCCACTCTTAACACCATTGTGCAAAATTTATATCCAATAGCTCTGCAAATGTTACAAATTCAACAACACCGCCCCTGCCCTTCAAACAGAAATGCAATATCGACTCCCTGCATCTCGAGTACTCTACAACACATTTTGGCTCTTAACTATATAATATGGGGTCACAAATGCAGATGAAAGATGAGGAGGAAAGAAAATCCCATTTACCAGCAGAGATCACGAAAATGATGAGAATTGATCACAGTGCATGGATAGAGGATTCTATGGCAAAGCCAGTACCAAGGGAAAAGGAGCTTCCACATAGAGGTACTTAGCAAACCATCTCGCACAAAATAATTTTAACTTTCAATTGAATATACCATAAACAAGATATAGCAGAGAAACTTCAACATGAAATTCTCAAGACCTCAACTCCTGTGAAATTAATATTATTGGAAACAGGGAAGGAGAAGCCAGCAGAACTGGAGCATCAGAAAAACCAAAAGGGCTAAACTGTCATCTAGCAAGAATTCCATGATATCTTGACTAGTTGAATGCTAAGTACGAATTCATATAACAATGTACACAAAAGGTGTCGAGCTATGTTCTATTATACATGTACATCAAGTAAAAGGGAAACATCTCAACCAAAAGCTGTTGTTTATAATGTTAAAACCAAAATTAAACATCCAATGCATCATGTTACAACAGACGGGTACCTTTCCACTTTAATCTTCTTTATAAGAGCAGCATTCTCACCTGTTGCATGACTCCTGTATACTCCTAAGAACTTTTTCTTCTCAAATGATGCAGCACACCTGGCGATCCTTCAAACAAGTCCAGCAAGTAGTTCTCCAAATCTTCTGGTGTATACTTGATATACTTCCCAGCATTCCTCCCGCTCTCGAGCTGACTCCCAAACCGTCCCACAAAGGATCGATATGCCGGAATTACCTTCTCAGATATAGATATGCGGAGCTCTTCCCGGAGCTGAGGATCTGGGACCTTCCAAGCCGTCTGAATCCTGTAAATGTCCTCAAAGCATGCGTTGAAGTTCTTAAACCTATCCTTCAATGCCACCTTAGAAGCATTATTTGAGCTGCCACCAATGCCCTCATCCTTCAAGAAAGATAGTGACTTGCTCCAAGAGGCCCTTAGATAACTTGTGGCATATTGGCGGATCAGCCCACGGCGCTTCCGAACCCAATGGTCACCCAATAGATTCCCAAGCTCAGAATCCTTCACTTTCTGCACTACATACCAGATATTATTCATCAAGAATATGTACTGGATGCCAGGGTCCTCATAGAGTCTTGATTTCTCCTCAAGGTTTGACTCTAGAGTGGAAATCAGTGACTGGAAATGCCGCGTAACTGGAGACACGCTCTCAGTTTGCAGCTTGTCCCCATCACGGGGATCGTCCTCATCGCCCTCCAAAAGAGAATCCAGAGTTTCAATATAAACCACGAGTAACTTAAGATAATTCATCACATATCGAGTTATGGGGTGAATCTCCCCATTTTGCATTGGTTTCCTCGAGGTTTCACCCTGCACTGCCTTCTCAAACTCCGAAAATGTGGCCCTTGCAGCCTCTCCTAGTCCAGATAATACACCTTTGGCCTCCGAACACACAAACTCATCAGTAACCATTGCCTGCAAATTCGGCAACGCATCCGCAAGAGCATCATACATATCAAGAATCCTAAAGAGCTTCTCTGATGATCTGTTGCTGATCGAAACTGCCTCTCCAAAATTCAACAGTTGCATCATGGACCACTTTGCAGTCTCATTAAAGCAAATCTCTTTAATGGAATCAGAGCCATTAAAAATCTGATCACAAAGCCTCTTTTCGCCAGTTAACAAGACTCTTACTGCAATCTTCACAGCCTGTATCCACTTCTTCATCTTCTCATCCAAATCCTTCCAATCAACCTTCTGCACGTCCTCAATACTTAACTTCTCAACTCCTAAGATCACCAAACACTCATCCAAGGCCTCTCGCCTCACGCTAGTATAAGCCTGACAGCACTCCTTCTCATACGTGGCCCTAATCATCCTCTCAGCGATCTCCCTCAAATCCACCACGGCATCCGGATTGATCAAGTCCACAAACAAATCATCACCTATGCTCGCCCCCCGGTCGTGAAAACAACCGCTGCTGTCATTATCAACCTCGCCGAAACTCTCGAATTCATCATCGATCACACCTTCGTTCGAAACGAAGGAGAGCGAAACCCTACGGATGGATCCGTAGAGACGATCGGAATCCAGAGGCACCGTGTTGCGGATCAGCATGTGCCGGAACTCGTCCTCCAATCGCGACATGGCGATCTGGATCGCGGAATCGGCGCGGTCCACAAAGTCCTTGTCGTCCTCGACGGTCAAGTTCTCGCAAAGCTGCAGAATCTCATCGAGCGCGGACAGGTACTCGCCGGCCTCCTCCGGCGAGTCCTCCCAGGGGAGGGAGTTGGAATTGGAGTCGTAGCGGAGGATCACCTTCTCCGCCGTGTCGAAGCGGTCCTCCAGGGCCGACGAGGAGTGGATCAAGTCCGTGATCTTGGAGAGTCGATTGTCGAAGCTGGAGAAGATGAGCAGCATGTCCTCCCGGACTTCCTTGGGAGTGTTGAGGCTCTTCAGAATCTGCTGCGCGGTGGCCATCACGCGGTCCTCCGCTCCGCCGCCCCCTCCTCCCGCCCCGGCCCCACCGCCTCCCCCGCCGCCGCCGCCTCCTCCTCCCCCTCCCGCACCTCCGCCGCCGCCGCCGCCGCCGATGCTGGACGTGGTCGTGGTCGTGGCCATGGCGTCGGTTTCAGCACGACTCCGGCGATCTCCGAGGCCGATCAACTGGTTTCTAGAGAGAGAAAGAGAGAGAGAGAGTTGGAAATTTCGATAGCGATGACGCTGAGATGATAGTGTTACAGTGAATCTAGAGAGAGAGAGAGAGGGGGTTGTGGGGAGTGGCGGAGGGCGTGAAATGACCAAACTGTGCCCGGCCGGCCTTCTGCTAAAACCGCAGGACGCGAGAGAATAATATCCACGACGCGAACTGGAGTAACGTGTATGGTAAGCGGTCTTGTTTTCCATGTCAGTTCACCGCACGGATAATTATTATCATAATTGACTTTTCGGATTATTTTAGCATTTACTCAGCCTCGAATTAGTATATTATTTATTTATTTATTTCTTCAAATCAATATATATTATCTTCGACATTCAATAGCACCATGATTTTCCCGTCCCGATGTTACAACGTACAAGTTGCAGCAGCTCTGACAATTTTGCATCGGGAGTGAATTTTATCTCAATTTGAATTGTCTCGCATTAACATGTGATCTTTTCCTTTTCATTTTCTAATAATCAAATTGGATAAATCCGAACTCAAATTTCTAAAACTTACAAAAAATATCAATCGGCTTCTAAAATTTGCCGCCAGCCTGGACCCCACGACACCAATTATTCCCCCTCTCGCCGCTTGGTTTCTTACCCAAAATCATATTTAGAACAGAATTATGTCATTTTAGTTATGTTATCGTCATATAAGATAGAAAAAAATCACGTATGTATTTGTTATCAATCAATTTTGATGAAGTTAAGGAAATGATTTGATTGCATCAATTTAATAAATTTTAGAATTTAATAGCACTTTTTGCTAATTTTGTGATTCAATCGTATTATCATAACAAGTTTTTTGAACTTCCGTTACATTTAATCTCCCACTAAAATGGTAATCATATATTTTTCTTCAATGGCACAGAGGATATTTTGCATCGATTGACTTTCCATAAAGTGTGATAATCTCGTCAGTCTCGCGAGCGCTAAACCACACACGTGTCCATGCTAGTGAAATGATCTCTAGAAAATGTACGGAAGGAATAGGTGGAAAGAAAAAGTCACTAAATTGCATAAAATGTTCGGGAGGAAAATAATTAAAATCGAGCTATTTCTTTCTCACACGAACAAAATCAATAGCAGCCATTTTTAAAATTCAATTAGCAATCGACTTTTTCCCACTCGTGCAGTAGCCTTTGACAAGGGCTATAGCTAAGGGTCGCTGACATGTTGTAAGCTTTTGCACGGCATGTGACCCAAGGACCAGAGCCAGGAGAAAGCCCGATCGAAGCTTCCTCTACACACCAATTATAACCCCGATGAACTTAGTACCATTCGCATTTTTATTTTATTTTTCATTTCAAAAAAATGTACGTGGCACAAGGACTTGCGAAATGACGAAATTGCCGCTGCTCGTACCTCCCCGGTGACGCTTGAGAATAAAGCGAGAAACGAGGGGTGTGCGAATAGAGAATCGACAATAAAGGCACGACACTGTCAGAGGTTTTTTTGGTCACAAGATGTTTTTTTTTCTGCAAAGTTTCTTGGAATGCAATAAAACAGAAGACATGCGGCCACCGAATAAACAATAATCCGAGGAAAAAAAAGACGAAGAAGAAGAAGAGAGACCCCAAAAATTGCGGCGATGATTATGGGCCGATTGCATCTCGTTCCCACCGTGGGGAAGGCGGAGAGCGCGTTCCAGCATCGCGTTTTCTTAAGATGATCTCAGGCCTATGTGGCCCGGATAAAACCGAGGAAAATCGACACTAATGATCTCTAAATTGTAGCATAATGTATAGCATTGAAAGTGAAATTATGGAGGCTCGCGAATTGGTTTGAATGATTGAATTGATTTCGTTGGAAAATCGAGGAATTATATTAAATAAATTAAAAATTCGATGTCTAAATAGAAAAGAATATCAAAATAAGAATGAAAATATTGAAATATTTAAAAATTGAAGGATGATAATGCATATTTGACCTAGGTGCGTCAAAATGAATTATTCAAAAATATTTTGTTTCTAAAAATGATCTTTTGTGTCATTTATAAAAATAAATAAACGAAAAATATTTATCATCCACGAAAGTATTTAAATATAAATTATTACCAATAGTGAAAATATTTTTTATTGATTAATTATTTCAAACCGTACAAGTGGAGTGAGTAATATTTTTTTTAACTGGCTTTCTTGATATAAGTTGAATTGTCATAAACTTTCATAGGGATGAATTTTGTATTCCTCATTTAATTAATATATAAATATGAAGTTCCCCCGATCACGCCAGTGCCTAGGTGTGAACTAGGTGCGAACTAGGTGTGAACGGGGCATAAAAATGTACGTAATTAACGATGTTTGGGAGGCCCACATGGAGGACCACCTTCCTTGACTGCGAAATGCCATCATCTCCTTTCGTTTGACCTGCTGATATTTTCCCCATTTCCCAACAAAGACGGGGAATTTCTTTTCTTTTTTACTTCAATTTTGTCGTCTCTCAATGTGAAATGGCATGTCAATTCACAAAATAACTTCTCAAATACTCGACCCTCGTCTTTAAATTTCGTATTTGATCTTGACCCGTTCCTCCTCGCCCACAGTCTTTTTCTCCTTTTCTTTTCCCTGGTCTCACCCATAAATAGTTTTTATCTTGCCGAAATTGCCCAGATCCGTTGACCCTGTTCGGGGTCGAACGTGTCCATGCCTCGACTCGGTCATCTCAAGAATTTTCAGCAAATAGCACCACGAGAAATAGTCAGATTTTAATGTAAAATTCTCGTTGGCCACGTCTTCGTAAGATGAGAAATCAAAATCAATATCGGGTCATCCATCTCACCTAACTCTACGGACTCTAGATTCGTTGCTTCCGTTCAGCCTCTTCGGAAGGAGGACTCCACAGTTTCTGATGCAACAGAAGACAACGCCAGACGGGTCGTTTTCCTTTCGTGGATTGACTCGTTCCGCCATCTTCCTCTCGTTAAAAAGAATGGGAAAATCGATCGGGAGGAATCTGGACGGCTTGACTCCCGGTAACAATTCCCATCCCAGCCAGTCGTTTGGCGACCGAGAAAGCGATGGAAAACCAGAAACTACCGATTTGACCCGCCACGTTCCTGTCCTCCCCAGTTTTAACTTGCACGATCAGCGCACGCAAGGCGAGATCAGAACGAGCGCACATTTGACTCTTTGGTAGCAGGCAGCAGTGACGTATCTCGAAGTCATGACAGAAGCTATTGCTTTTCTTCTGTACGAATCAAACTGAAGCTGCTCTGGATAAGCAAATGGCATCTCATGTTCTCTAACGAACAACCAACGAAACTGCAACCCTGTTTTGCGGCTCATAACAATGCTTGTTTCCAAGCTTAAGTGACCCGAAAGGAACAGGAGACAACATGACAATCGTCAGTCCTGAATATTATGTACTCATCTAGCGTCAAGCAACCTAAATGCTCCCTTTGAAGATAGAGAGCATGACCTTTCTTCATCAGATCAAAGTCGCCGAAAAGGCATTTCTTTCACCACCAATAGCCCCATGATCTGCAATTATCTAGCTCCTTACCTTGGACAAAATAAACCCGAAGCATGCTTCCACGCGATACCGATCGATCATCACGACACTTGCCAAGTCACGGGTCACCGAAAAGAGGAATTTTAAAAGATGGTATCCCATCAGGCGTTTGAGGAGATGTCATCGCATCGCAAGGCTTGCATTTCATTGATTGTAAATAATAGTTTCCTCACCGAAACCGAATTCTCTCTTCTCAAGGACAATTGGCAGAAGACAAGAAGCCAAAAGAGCTTGTCTTCGATTTAAGTTTAACAAGCCACCCAAAAAAGTAGTTCCTTTTTTCTTTTTTTAGTTTTTTATTTTATTTTTTGGGGCAAGAGTTCCTTGTTTAAACCACCCACGAAAGCATCTAAACCTGCAAGAGAGTGAGGATGAAGCAATACCCCACCAAAGTCTAAGTGCCTATACAATAACCACTTGGACGATCCCTGAAGAAAGCACTGTCACTGGCCAACTTGCAACAAGAATTTTGACCGTTAGGAGAACTTATGATCTAGTTTCATTAACAAAGGATGCAGCATAGATCACAAGACTACGCAATGGCCATCCTAACTCCCACTCTTTGCATTTCTAATGTTCATCATCCACGAATCCAGCACAAAATCCTGCAGTTTGGTCCAGCAAGCACTAAGCAGCGGCAAAATCGCAAAGAGAAGCAGGATGCAATTGCTCTCCTCTGCAGTCCTGATCTCGGACATTTCTGATGATCACCATTAAAAAGTGCAGCACATTCTGCTGTCGTGGGGTCCAGCAGCTATCAAGCAACCGAACCAATTAGATCTTTAATAGTATCCCCCAACAACTTATACATTCTCTTGTCACGCTCTCAATAAGAACAGCTGCAAAAATTCAAAGATATTTAATGTAAGAAAAGACAGGGATGTTGCTGAAACATCATATGAACAAGCCAAACAATGTCCTGCTATTCCTTGCTTGTTCAAATCCCTTCCACAGTGAGCTGGAAAAGGAAGTTTGCTGTTGATCTCAACAAATTCTGTATTCTTTACATGCTAATATCCGTCTAGAATGAGCTCCAAATGATAATTTACTTATATTCATCAGGGAAATGTCTCTAAGATCATCAGAAAGTGACTCATGAAAAGGTGCTTCATCTGAGGTTCTGTTTGTTAAACGGTGTGTTAGGCCTCAGGGAAACTCAGAAATGCATATTCATGTTGGTTTTAGAATAGCAATTGCATTAATTTAAAAACAGGATAGAGCAGAATCATGAAGGGTCTAAAGAAGAACCTCCGCAACAAAACCCTCTGATTGAATTGAGACATCATTTTTGTCCTAGCTCTTAAGGCACTTCAACCAAAGTTGTTCAAGCATATATTAAAATTCAAGTAAGTAAGAATATGTGGAGAGGTGTGTCGGCACAGATTCGGAAAGGATAAATGTCGCCTTTGGATTGCCTATCTAAGCCTCTATGACTAAAAGATGAGGGATTCTCCACCCAAGGGTCTCTGAAGTCCTTTCTATAGAATGCCTACATGCAAACATGGAGTTCTTCTCCAAAGCAGATTGCATATCCAAACTGTTCAATGCAAATGATGCATCAATGGTATTGGAGGGACAGCAATTCATGACAAAGCTAGCCTCCACAAAAGATGCTCCATGGAACACCACGATAACAAGCGACATCAAAATTTCTAGCTAAAGAGACAGGAATGGGAAGCGACCTACGTCGAACACACTCATACCTTCCTCAGGGAGACATTTGCTGAACTACACAGGATTTTCCAGGGGTATTTGCCCATTCGATGGATCATCCTGATGAAGTATAAAGAGACATTAACCACAAAACACTGGTCAAAACAAAAATTGGAACCGTGCCTAAGAACTTTACCACTCACCGTTTCAGTCAATTGCTCTGCTACAGAATGCATAGACCTCAGCATACTATCTAAAGTATCTCTATCCAGCTGGAACTTCACTTCCGAATCGTCATAGCGAAACTTCACATCATTTTGAAGCTGATGATGAAAACAATGAAGCACATATAATCAATGCCGATACCAGATGCATAAGTTCAATCACAAGACGCTCCCAGAAATATCACATAATTTTGCAAATACCCGCAAATTAATAACAGCAACCGGCTCTGGAGTCTCAGTACTGGATGTGGACATATTCCATGTCATCGCTTTCAACCGAGGCAACGTCGCCTGAACAAACGAAACGAATCAGGCAATGCGTTAGTCAAACAATGGCAGTTCCGATCAGCGTTCCTGCGGTTCGAATCCCTCACCTGATCCTTGAGCACGTCTTCCCGCCACTCTCTCTGAAACTTCTGCAGCAAAAGCGTCAGCAGTCTCTGCAATTCGGGCAGGACCTCGCTGGGGAAGAGCCTATGAATATCCTCCTTGCTGGTATTCTCGTAGACACATTTCCGGATCAACATGCGCAGACACACCAGAAGCTGACAACCAGAAATGGGGTCAATGTCATAAAAACTCTGCTCGACAATAATCACCAAACCAAGACACGAAAACACTCTCGTCCCGATCAAACTCCGCTCGATAATAATAATAATCGCGCTACTTGTGTACTTCGGAGTAAGAGAAGGTTAGAGAGAGAGAGGGGGGAGCAAATACGGGGTCGAGCTCGGAGTCGTTCTGGAGCTGGAGCATGTCGCGGATGATGCCGCGATCGGCCGCGTCGAGACCGGTCGTACGAGTTCGCCAGAGGGCTTGAAGGATGGATTCGACCGAATCCTTCGAGTTCGCCCTCACCAGTAATGGCAAGTGGTCCCAGAAGGCATGGTTCTCCATGAAGCCCGACCTCAGTTTCAGGTACGACAAAGCTCCCGTCGGGAGCCCTAATCTCAACGAACAAGAAGGATCGGCTTGCCCGGTCCAGCTTCAAACCTTTGGGCCGGTTCCGGAGACCGGTTCAACTGGCTACCGGTTTTGTTTCCAAACGAACGGTTCACCTCAGATCACGAGAAAGGCTTTCATTTTGGAATTGAACTGGGAGTTGATTTTTGAATGGCTTTCGGCTTCTCCGGGTGTTTGATTCTGAGCGGTCCACTCGGCCCATAAATCGCCTCGGCATTTACTCAAAACCGGGTTCCTTATTTACGAATTGGAGACAGGCTCTAATGGCTTTAGCGTTTGTTTAAGCCGAGCTCAAATACGAAGGATATTTGATTTGATTATCATCGAAATTTATATCGAATAACTGAACTGTAGATTTAATAGATTTTTAGGAGAATTGCAGGCCGCAATTCACCTGCAATTCACCTGCATGATGTCGGAATAGCTAGCAATCCCCGTAAATAAAACAAATTGTTAGTTATACCATACTTTGTGTTTCAAGTGAATTCAAGCTTTTAATCATCGAGCTAAGCTGGAGCTTATAAAACAGATTATCGAGCAAGTGCAAAAGCTTGCGAAAATTGGGCTGAATTGAACTCGAATCAATCAACCCATCTCGAGTTGAATTGAGTTTGAGTAGAAAACCAACTTGACCTCGCCTCTTCTTAGAACACAGAGCAATATTTGAAGGTTGATTTGACATGAAAGTTTTGATTTTTTTTCATAGAGAATTTAGTTCAACTCTAATCAATACTTAAAAGAATCATTTAACTCTGATAACTAAAGTCATCTCAAGGTTACTCAACAATTACCTTAACAGCCATATTTGCTCTGAAGTAGAATAAATATGAGACTCTTCCTCTAAGACTCTGAAAAGATGCACGCTAGATGGATCGCTTGAGATATGCACTTCCTTTCATGTTCGGATCAAGTTATAAGTCGTGACCTTTCGCGAGAACAGAGCTACCTGGTCAAATGCTTATGTATATTGGTTACAATTCGCAGATGAACCTGTACGTAAATTCAGCGATTTATTATCAAGGAAGAAAGAATTGGGAAAGTCAAAAACAATTAGCCAGCTCGATTCTCCTTCAATCCGCAAACACAGTGCAATCCCATCTCCGAGTGAGATCACTCGACCGATCTCATTCGCTTGAAAATTCAGGTAGAAGTTGATGACGACGGTTTTGCTTCATCCCCGAAATTGGTGAATTCGCCGCGGCTTTGAAATGTTTACCATCACCAGTAGTCCCCACAAGAGCAACTGCCATCTTTAAAATGGTGAAATCTACTGGCATCCCTGAAAACGATCTCGCGCTGCATGGCCAAGGTAATGAGCTTAATGGCACTATGGCAATCGTTGCAAATTCGATGAGACTGCACCATTTGCAGAGGCATCCACTCCGGAGTATTGATCAGACCGAATGCGATTGCCAGTTTCTCGCTGTGATAGAATGGTAACTGTGCTTCTTTTTCGTCGACATCAGGAAGCATGTGTTTGTCCTCAGGTACATAACCACGCTTCGAGATCTCTAGCATCAAGGTTTCGAGTTTTTGGTAAATCTCCTCAGTTTGGGCATGAGATTTATCTCCAGAATGAAAAGCATGTGACTGCTTATTAATCTCAATCCAAGTGCACGCCAGAAGCATTTTCAAGCCCTTCCTTTTCAAAGTATGTACAACTTCGGCTGCTTCTTTCGTCTTGCCAGAGCTGTTGTATATATTCAGAAGCACGATGTAATTACTCAGCTTCTCGGGCTCCATCCCATAGAGCTTTTCAGCTGCAAATCTCCCAAGCTCGAAATTTTGGTGAACTCTACAAGCTGTAAGCAAAGCAGCCCACATGTTCACCGTTGGCTTGAAAGGAGCGCTTCTTATCAATGCAAAGGCTTCGTCTAGACTCCCCTCCCGACCTAGTAACTCAATCATGCATGTGTAGTGCATAGGACGGGGTTTTGTTTTATACTCCCTTGTCATTGACTGAAAAATCTCCCAACCTAGTTCTGATAGTCCTGAATAACTACAAGCAGACAGAACAGCGAGAAAAGTGACGTGGTTAGGCTTCATTCCTTCACGAATCATCAGCTCAAACACCTCAACGGCCTCCTCTCCACGACCGTGATTGCCGTACCCAGCAATTAAAGCATTCCAAGATATCACATTCTTTTCAGGCATCCTGTCAAAGACCCGCCTAGCATCTTCCACTCTTCCCCATTTGCTATAGAAGTCCACAAGTGTCGTGCTTGCAACTATATCCAGCCCAAATCCGTGACGAATTAAGCCCGCATGAGCTTCCTTAGCATGCGCTATGGAGGCCAACCTAGTACAGATCCTTAAAATGATGGAAAAGGTAAAATGGTCCATTTTAGCACCAGCATCACGCATCTGGTAGTACATACACAAGGCTTCTTCACTGTAACCATGCAGTGCATAACCCGCGATAATTGAATTCCATCCTACTGTTGTCTTCTCGGGCATCTCATCAAAAACAAATTGAGCATCTTCGATGCTCCCACATTTGCTGTACATATCTATTAATGTGCAAGAAACAAAAATATCCTCGCCGAGACCCATCTTCAGAGCACAGGAATGCAACTGCCTTCCCACAGAAACAAGCCCCAGGCCAGCAGATGCACGAATGATCGTAGCAAACAATCGTGACTCCCCGTCAGAATACTCCTCCCACATCGCTAAGAACAGCTGCAAAGCCTCCACGTAGTCCCCCGAATCAACCAGTCCCGCAATCATCGTGTTCCAGGACGCCAACTCCCTGTCAGGCATTTCATCAAACATCTTACGCGCATCGATCATCATCCCGCATTTCACGTGCATGAGCAGCACCCTGTTCCTCAAATACGAATCCGGCTCAAACCCAGTGCTGACCATGTAATTGAACACCCTTTTAACCGCTCTAACAGATCTCAACCCAATGCACGCGCTCACCAGCGCATCGTACGTGCTACTACCTACCTCAAATCGACCTTCGTACTCCAAAATCTCGAACAACTCCAGCGCCTCTGGGTATCTCTTGTGCAAGACCAGCTTCTCTATCTGACTACAAATCCCGGGATTACGCTTTCTGGTCCCCGTCCCTGCCTCCAAAACCGTTTGGTCGGGCCAACCGACATCGAATCTCGACGGCTTCGGCTTCGGGCGTGGACGTAACTCCTGCTCTGGCGAAGAACACTTGACCCGAGAAAATGGGTGCCTCCACTTTCTCCGACCGAAGGAGAAACAATACCCAGATAGCTCAGGATCTGGGAATGAGAAGGGGAAGCGACATGTGCACTGAATTTGATCGAGCGATACGTTCTGGTACCGCGAGAGGGGGACTTCCATGTCTTCAAACGAACGGAATTCAATGAGAACAATGATGTAATGCGATGGGGTGAGAGAAAAGGCACCGTCGGGATCGAGAGACGTGAGCTTCAGATCCAGTTCTCATGCTCAGATCCTAGAAGAAGCCGGTGACCCTTTGGATATCTGCAGACGAATCCGCATCGGAGAATCCGCCTAAGCAGTTGGGGCAGTTGAACGAAGTTATCAGTCCTAGGGAGCTGCTTGGACCATCTCTAAACGGTGCGTTTTTTCAGTTAATTATGCTCAGAACAGCGAACGGGTGCACGAATTTAGAATAGAATTAGGTCAAAGTCATCTTGTATTGTTTTGTTATGAATTTCTTAGAAAATGAAATGGTCAATATCATTGGAAAAAAAAGGAAGTAAGATGTATTTTCAGTTTGTTAGTAACAAGTGACATTTTACGGTAAGGTTAGTAACCATATTATAAAGTTACTAGTTAATCGGCCGAAACAATTTAGTTAATATAAGCTTTTAAGACTGGAAAATAATCGACACAAACAGTTTTTGTTTGAACTACTATGAAGCATGGTGTAAACTTTTTCTTCTTAACTAAAAAACGGCACATGCGTTATGCATCCAAAAAATAATTTTATAATATTTATTGAGTATTACTTATACGTGGATTTAAGTTTCTATACTTTATACATGTACTATTGATAAAAGAATATAACGAAAGCTAAAACGTGAATTTGATTCTCTTTCTTTCTTTTGGGGCAAGAACGCGGCGTACCACAATCTATTTGCAATACATCATCCAATTGCAATGCGAAATTGAAAGAGAAGAGGAAGGGTAAGTTGCGAAAGAGAGGGATGGATGTGGCAGTTGAGTTTATGGATGAGACATGATAATTGATCCATCGGTAAGTCATCGGTGAGTGTGTAGAGTTGATTTTCCAACTGAAATCTTGCACATGCCAATCATCCGGCAATGAATATGTAAGCTATCTTTTATACCGGCGGTGAACTTCATGAAAGTTATTTGTTGAAAGATTATTGTTGAGTCCACCACTATTTTATAAATGAGTGAGCGTCTTCTCAAAATCTAAGTTTAATCCCATCTTTGATTTGATGTCTGGGCATCTCTGCGATCAAGCTAGACACTAAGCCAAATCCTAATTTCGAGTTGAAGCCTAATGTAGAAATACACATATTTCCTCGATCAAGTCGAATTACCGCGAAAAAGTAAGATGAACCTATAATTTAGTAGAGACACTCGAGGTAGATGTGAATCATAGATCGAAATCTAAGTTGAACCCTATCTTCAAGTAGAAATTCAATCACACATGAAACACATTTTCTTGATCAAGTCGATTTACTAGGAAAATTAAAGATGAACCTATCTTCAAGTGGAATAAAAAGTACTATTATGGTCAAAGTCAGATATAAAACCACGTATTAAAATCTACGCTGAACTCTATTTTCAAGTCGAAATTTAACTACATAAAATGCATCTCCCTCTATCTAACTTGATTCATTGAGAAGATTCACTTTTTCGAATCATTTCTCTCCTTCTCTTTTCTAAGTAGTTAAATTCATTTTTTCAATCAATCCATCTAAATTGAATGTTAACCTTCCTAGAGCCAATCCCACCTGTTTGATTAATCTATATTAGGATTGTGCATCAATTTGGTTCATGAACGCCCTATAAAATTTCAAAGGAATTTCCAGTTCATGAGCATGATTTTAATGTATCAGGACAGATACTGGCATAGAGTGACTTCTAGTTTGAATAATATGACAATCACATCTAATTCCAAATAAGCATCAATTCAATAGACAATTTACCCTGTGATAGAACATGTAAAGATGTGGAGCAGAATCGGTAATGTGATCCAGGATCTTGTGTTTATGTAATTCATCATCAAGAACGTAAACAACCTTGTATCATTCAATAGGCCCAGTAAGGCCCAGTAGTTATACATCCGCCCACCACCCATTTTCTTCCTAATTTCATCACAAAAGAAGTCATAGATAAAAAATAAGAGTTTAGTGATCAAGCTGTTAAGAGTAACCTCTCTTGGCTATAGGTGACAAACACAAACGGGCTCATCCCACTATCCATCGCCAACTTCGATGTGATGTTCATCCTAAACCAGTTGGACGATAATCATGGCTAAGAAGGGGAGGAAATCTACGCTTGCCATTTTCTTTGTTTTCTTTTTGGTGTTCTCTTCTCTTATTTGGACAAATTTCACAGAGAGAGGAGGATGGGGTTGCAGAGAAGAGAGAGAGGCTCAAATGTAAAGCGGATGGAGAGACGGAGGGAGAGAAAGAAAAGATGCTAATGCACCAACTTTTCTTGATTCTCTTAATGCTCAGTAGAATGAAAAATCGATATACTAAGTCAGACGATTGATTGATATCAAGCCTCATCATTGGTCATATTGCACTCCCAAAAATTAGTACGCTAAGTCATGTGATTGATTCTCTCGGGTTTCCAACAAAGTTAACCATAACAATACATTGTGAAATTGTCGATTGGTTATATCACACGCATATGACACATATGTGGCAAGTATATTGCACATATTTCTGAAGATTGTACGTATATCTTGCAAAGCACTACCAATTTCTACTTTTGAGGAGTTTTAGAAAAATGAGCTCCAACGAGCTCGGTCGAGACCCCTATCTTTGCTTTTACTTATGTTTTGATTTTCATCGTATACCTTCTTCCCTTTATACAGGAATTAAAGCTCACAAATGCCAGCGACATTTAATAAAGAAGACAAAACGACCCACGCGTCATTATACTAAAGAAAATAAATAAGTTTAATCTGAAGGAAAAAACGATGCCATCTTGAAGCCTTTATAAGGCTTCTTTAATGTTCACCGCCATTTCATCAAGACCAGCGTATTAAGATCTCATTTATATTTAAGCCAAAACAAAAGCCCAAACCCGTATCTTGATTTGTGGATGACTCGAGCCAGACTTTGTAAGACACTCATCCAAAACCCGATCATCCAAAACCCGATCTTCGAGCTCCCTCACTAACTTAATGAGGCAGTCCATGGGGCCACCCTTTCTTCAAAGGTAACAACATAAGGAGGTTTTCTCTATTCTTCTTTGGACAGATTTTAAAGAGAGCGTGGGTGGGGTTGCGGAGAGATGCAAGAGCTTCAACATAAAGCGGAGGGAGAGAGAAGATACAAATGTGACAGAAAGCTATCGCTCTTCTTTGTTCTATTATGGACAAGAAGGGGACGAATCAACATTTGCCAGTTTCTTTGTTTCTTTTGCTTTCTCTCACTCTCCTCTTCCTAGTTTTTATATTGACCTTCTTTGGACAGATTCCACATAGAGAGTGGGGTGCGGAGACATGCGCGAGAGAGCTTTTTTTTTTTTTTTTTTTGGTCGGAAATATAGCTGACTTTACTTAATTAACGTCCGAGAAACACAGAGTCTTAACGTCAGAACATAAAATTAACATAAGAGAGTGGGGGATGGGTAATCCAATCTGGAGGGAGATCCGCGGCTTTGTGCGCCTTTGCGACCCAATCGGCTGCTCGGTTGTTTTCTCTGGGCTCATGGGCCAAGTTGGCGCAAGGCGTGTGGTTGAGGAGTAAGCGGCAGTCTTCAATGATGGAACGGGCCGCCCATGGAATTTCAGTTTGGCCCAAGATGCTTTGCACGGCTTCAAGACTATCTGAACTGATCTGGAACTGTTGTTCGCTTTCAAAGGGAGGAAGGAATGAGAAATTTACCAAAAAGTCATAAACTTATTATAATTGTACTAATTGAGTTTTAAACTTTTTTTTCTATCAATTTAGTCATAAATCTTTTGCAATTATGTCAATTCAGTCCATCTAAATAATTTTGGCCCGTCGACGTTGACATGTACAATTTTTAATAATATTTTATTCTTTTTTGAATTTTTTTATTTATATTTCTATTTTTCCTTTCCTTTTTCTTTTCTTCCTTCTTCGCCGGAGCCAAACCGGCCATTATAGGGAAAAAAAGAGAAAGGAAGGAAGAAAAAAAAAGAAAAGAAAAAAGTCATTGCTCTTTTTGTTATATTAATACTTAGTATCACCTTAATGATAGTATACTAAGTTGTGTGATTGATCGTAAACAGGCTTCCAACAAGTTTACCATAAAATACATTGTGGAATCATCGATCAATTATATCGTAGGTATATGGCACGTATGTGGCACGTATATTACACGTATAAGTGGCATTATTCATTACTATTTCAAATTATTGCCACATATTTCTCTTGCTGTTTCCCCTCCAATCCTCAACCTTTAGTGCATCGTTAGTTCCTTTTAGAAGCCAAGAGAAAGACAAGTCCTAGCAAGATGTTGCGGTTGATGGTGAAGTGTTGGATCATTGTTTTCATAGCATACATCCAATTAATCCCCCATTGACCGATTCTAATGTTGGGTTAGTGGTAAAAAGAAAGCACCATTGCGCTGCCCACTTAAACGAGTGTCCTAATCACTTTTACCTTCCCCGCATTGGACTTGATTACAAGGGATTCTTGCCCACAGACAAATCAAGGAAAATGTGAGTGAATGGACTGTTTAAAACCGATTGCCTATTGACCATTACTTCTAAATACAACATTCGAATGATAAGAGAAACGTCATGGCCGGAAGTAGATTGCTCAGTGCACACGCAATTGTGGGCATGGAATTTTTTCAAACCCACGAAATAGAAGACCTACTTCATGAACGCTCTAAAATTTTCAGAGGAACTTTCGATTCATAAGCATAATTTTGATGTATCAGGACAAATTTTGGCATATAGTGACTTCTAATTTGAATAATATGTAGCCATATCTAATTCCAAACAAGTATCAATTCAAGAGACAACTTATCCTATGATAGAACATGCAAAGATGTGGAACATAATCGGTAATGTGATATGAGGTATTGTGTTCATGTAATTGACCATTAGGAATGTAAACAGACTTGCACCATTCAATGGTTACAACATCGCCCACAACCTTGAAAAATTATCTTCAAACATCACTTACGCCTTTTAAGAACACCAATTTATCCTCTTGAACACCTTGATTGTTCATTTCCTGCCAAGTTCACAACAAACACTTAGTTATACTTTGGATGAACATTGAACTTTAACACTTATGATCCACTACAATTATATATCAACAAAGAATTATCTTCAAACTTTGCATAACTTAACACAGTTACTTGTGGCATATCAACTGAATAAATTATTTCATTGAAAGTAATTGACCGCTGCTCAAGTGGGAGTATCATTCTTTTTTTCTTATTGGTGGCAATGGCCATCTTGGGCTGAGTAGGTGTATGCTCAGATGACTACCCTAATAAAAAAGATAGACAAAGAAGTGACATGAATCTTAATGGACAAGCCTTTTGTTCACCCCTTTTTTTTTGGTAACCGAGAACTCCACCACGGGCCCCTTGTGCCTGAATGACTCCTGAGGGCCGGGCCCCTAGACATCAAGGGAGAATAGCCCAGCAACCCACCGCCAGGACCCCCACTTAAATCGTTAGCAATTGCGGGTTTTGAATTCTTGATCTCTGCGATGAGGAAGGGACTCTCAACCAACGCAACTACCCATGGATGGGTAGCCTTTTGTTCACCCCTTGATGTCTTAACTATTGCTAAATGATAGAAAATGAAAAGTAACCAACTATTGAGGCTTTATACCCAATCAATTTTTTAGACTCGAGCCTTGAAATTGCATTTAAATTGATACTCCCATGCTATTAACATCGTCATTGCCCTAATTTTATTGTTTGGAATTTGCCAAATGCTACATTATCACATGAAGCTTGAGCAGGCAAGCTCTTGTTGACAAAAACTTCAATAAGAAGAAAGCAAAAGGCACTTACGATTGAGAAGAGCAAGAGCCATCGAAAATCCAAAGTTGAAGAGGATGACGAACCCAAACAATGCCCAAACTCCTATTTCATATGGCACGTATATTGCACGTATGTGAGACATATAATGCACGTATAGGCTGGGTCACTTGGTCACTATTTCACAGATTTAAAAAAATATGATGGGTTTGAGTAATTTATCCAATACTAATTTTTCTTCATTTGTGATGCGACTAAGATTTTTGATCCGAGAGAAAAGATCACTTACTCCATATTCGCTTGTTAAAGCTATGGGGAGTTACCTCTCTTGCAGAAGAGCAAGAGGGGTGGTGGCAACGGTGGGCAAACACCTAACAATAGGTGACGAGCACAAACGAGCCCGTCCCGCTAGCCATAGCTAGCTTCGAGGTAATGTTCATCCCGGCGAACCCCAGCTAGATGATGATCATGGCTAAGAAGGGGAGGAAATCTACGCTTGCCATTTTTGTTCATTTCGCTTTGGTCTGCTCTTCTCTTCGGTGGACCGATTTGAGAGAGAGAAGAGGGTGGGGTTGCAGAGAGAGAGAGAGCTTCAAATGTAGAGCGGAGGGAGTGAGAAAAGATGCCAATGCACAGACTCCTCAAATGTAAAACGATTGATTGTGACCGGGCCTCATCGTCGAATCATTGTCAATCACATCACACTCCCAAAAATAGTATATTTCATTACATTAAAATATAGGATTACTACCATAAAAATCCTAGATTAGTACATCGATTATAATTTTATCTCAAACTAATATTTTGATCACCAAAAATCAAAGTAATACATTTATGACGAATTTACCATCCGTTAACTTTCATCAAATTTTATCGTTAAATTTGCTAACCTAGATGACACATACTGATGCGGTAAATCCACATGGAAATCCATACAGCAAATATTACTAAAAATCTCAAACTTGGTATACTTGTGACAAATTTAATGGTACTATTGTGATAAATTTAATGATACATCTATAACAAATTTGAGATTTTTCGTGACATTAACCCTCTGAATTTCCATGTGGACTTGTCATGTCATCATAACACGTTTCCATGTATCATCCGGTTAGTAGATTTAATGGTATAATTTGACGGAAGTTAATATAGGATCAATTTGTCATGTATGTACCAATTTAGGGTTTTTTGTGGTAAAAAAAGAGTTTAGGGTCAAATTGTCATAGGTATACCAATTTGGGATTTTCGATAGTCAGAAAATTAATTTGTGATAAATTTCTTACAAGTATATTTATTTGGGGTTTTCCGTGATATTAAACTTAAAATGCATACTCTGACACACTCCACTCTTTTCACACTTTCCATCCTCCCTCCCTCTTATCGAGACTGGCTTCCTAATAGGGGTACTTTCGAAATTGCAAATGAAATTATGCTTTCTTTCCGGTTCCATCAATGGGTGCCACATCGTTGGCCTATCTTCGGAAATTTCCACCCAAATTCTATTTTTTCACATCGTTTAGTCCATTATAGGAGCATCGAGGGATTGGGTCGGGCCGGATTTGCTACTTGACCCAAAACCCTACAGGAGGCATGAGACCAGACCCGCCCGAGACCCAAATATCATATAGCACAAGGAAATGAGTTGGGTCATATCTAAATGTCATAAAATGGTTCAACAAAAGGGGCAAAATCGGAAATTTATTTAAAGCTACTTTATATATAGGGGTGTCAAAAAAGCCTACGCCAGCCAAATCTGGACTCAAAGAAGACTAACACGTGGCCGAGACTACCCTAAATTTTAGGGCCAGCTTGGGTTAATGTGGGTTTTTTGACTATTAGTGCCATAGACACATAACAAGAAATTTCTTTCATTTATGCTATAGCGAACTGAATAGCTCGAAGATGCTTTTTGGGTCATGGGATTTTTTTGGATATCATTGACCCTGCACTTGATGGCATTAAGAGATTGTCAAAATTTGGACCACAAGTCAAGGCAATTGACCCCTCGAAAAGTTTATTAGGGGTTGGCACTTTAATGGTCTTGATGGTAAGGAGATGGAAAAGCAGGAATGGATTTGATTTGGATGCTTTTGCAAGGGAGAAGCCGTCTTTTGGCTTTTTTTTTTTTTTGTATTTATTTGTTTATTTGTTTTTGTATTTTTTTGTATTTATTTTTTTGTATTTTTTTTGTTTTTTTATTTTTTTTATTTTTTTGGTACATTTGTTTTTTTAAATTTTCTTGCGTTTGTTTTTTTATTTGTTTTTATTTATTTTTGTATTTATTTTTGTATTTATTGTATTTTTATTTTTATTTTTTTATTTTTTTAATTCTTGCTCACGGTCGGCGATGGCCGGCGGCGGCGACGGTAACCGCCGGCGACGGCGGTCGCGGTGGCTCCAGGCGGTTGGAGGTGGCCACGGCAAGAGAGAAATAAAACAAAAAAAAAAAAAAATTTGCTTATTTCTGAAATTGTTTCGAGACAGAAGCAACTTTTTTGTTTTCGTTTTTATTCCCATTTAACTTTTCTATTAGGAATAGAAATCAATTTGCCGATTATCAAACGGGTTTTATTCTTTTTTTGTTCCGGGGGAACAAAAGAATAGAAATTTTGCTGGGGAAGGTTACCATGCAGCACCTGGAGTGCGTTTGTTTGTATTTTTACGTGGGGAGCAGGTTTTGAGAACAAAAGAACGTGTTTGGTAAACTTGTTCTGAGGAATAAAAATAAATGAAACATGTTTGATAGATTTGTGTTCTTTTTTTGTTTCCTTTAATTTTTTAATATTTTTATTTTCTTTTTTTTTTTTCTTCTTTTGGCCGGTCGCCGAGGCCTCGGCCATGGCGGCGACCAAAGAAAAAAAAAAGAAAAGAAAAGAAGAAAAAAAGAGGAGAGAGAAAATTTGTTCTTAAAAATTGTTAAACAATAAACACGTTTTTCTTATTTTTTTTTACATTTCCAAATGTGTTTTTAACAAAAATAAATTTGGAACAAAAACGCAAACAAATGCGTTTATATTCTTTTTTGTTCCTTGGAACAAAAAAAAAGAAATTTTGTTTATAAACAAAAAACACAAACACAAACAAACAAGGCCTTAGATGATGGATCATCTAAGAAAGCCGCGTTGTAATCTTCGTTTTGTGAACAACTTCGATCGAAATAATTCTTTTTATTCTGCTCCCGGAAAAAATTTCTAAATATTTTAAACCATTTGGTAAATGTCCAAAATTTCAATTCTCGGAATAGAATTACGTTTGCACCATGCTCAAAATTTTTACTCCAAATCATTTTCTTTTAATTTTAAAATAATTTTATTACTTTTTTTTTTTTCTTTTATTTCTTTCTTCTTCTTCTTCTTCTTCTTCTTCTTCTTCTTCTTCTTCTTCTTCTTCTTCAAGTTGCCTCATTCTGGCCTTGGGAAGGCTGGCGGCCCCGGTTGCGAGGGCCAACAAACTCATGGTTCAGCCAAGCCTGGCGAGGGGGCGAGCGGCCTTGCCCAGCCATGGTTTGGCCGAGCCTTGGCGGGGCTAGGCGAGCCTCACCAGACCGGTTGCCAGCGATCGGCGACGGTGGGCGATGGTGGATGGCAACGGCGGCGGTGGCGGCAAATGAAGAAGAAGAAAGAGGAAGAAGAACAAGAAAAAAGAAAAGGAAAAGAGAGAAAATAGAGTGTTTGATTCTAGAATTGTTTATGGGAATAAAGAATCAATTTTTTTTTTTATTTCTCGATTCTGTTCTAAATTTACTTTCAAGAACAAAATTTTTACCAAACGAATTTCTATTTTAAATCTACTCCCGAGAACAAAAGAATAGAATTTATTACTATTTGGCAAGTTATCAAATAGAGCCTAAAAGTTCTCAATGAGAGGTAAGCAAATTCCAAGTATTCCTATCTTTGAGTTGAAACCTAAGGTATAGATATACACATGTTTCCACAATCAAATCAAATTATCGAGAAAAGTAAGATGAACCTATGAATAATTCAATCATAACACTCGAGGTAGACATGAATCATAGTTTGAAATTTAAGCTAACCCTATCTATAGGTTGAAATCTCGACCATACATGAAACATATTTTCTCGATCAAGTCGACTTACTGGGAAAACTAAAGATAAACCTATCTTCAAGTAGAATAAAAAATATTTCTACAATTGAATTAAATATTAGATCACACGTTAAAATCTACGCTAAACTCTATTTTAACTTCATAAAACGTATCTCCTCTATTTAAGTCAATTCATTGAGAAGTAATTAAATTCTTTTTTTAATCAATCCATCTAAATTCAATGTTAAAATTCCTATAATCAGTCATACTTGTTTCATTATGGGTGTGCATTAATTTCGATCCGAACCAACATGGGAATTGAACTAAATGGAATCGAATCAATAAGTTTTTATGGTTTCCAAGAGCATCAATTCGATTTTTGGTTCCAAAAATATGGAGGATGGAATAACTGTCCGATTCTAATTTTAAACAAGGAATCGGATTGGATCCATTGATCAATATTTTTTTCTTTTTTTTTCAATAACCTTAAAAGTTTTTTTTTTTTTTTTAAATATTAGGAATCTCCCATTAGTAGGGAATAGAAGGAAGGGGAAAAATCAGCCATTTGGGGTTTCTCAAGTGGTTTTGAGGGAAAGTCAGTCCGGTTCCAGATTATTCTTAGGACTACGCGGAGGATTTTCAAATCCACAACCTTCTCGTAAGCGCGCAGGTTAAGCAAAAAATGGCACCGCCCGATCACCGCCGTCCGTTCAAGCGACCGACGATCTCCGATCAGCAGAGGCGGCGGGAACTCTCCCTCCTCCGTCAAGCTCAGCACCGCCTCGACGCCCAGCACCGCGCCCGCTGCTTAGCCTCCACTGTGCTCTCCCTCGAAGCCCCCGGACCCGGACCCGGACCCGAGCCCGAGCCCGTGCCCGTGCCCGAGCTCGAGCTCGCGTCCGAGTCGGAGCACCATGTCGAAGAAGAAGGAGGAGGAGATTCGAGATCGCCGTCGAAGGAATTCGACGTCCGCCAGGCGTCGAAGCTCCGAGGGGCGGAGGCTCGCAAGTGGTTCGCGAGGCAGCTGATGCTCCCCGAGTGGATGATCGACGTCCCGGATCGTCTTCCTCAAGACTGGTTTTGACTCTCTCTCTCTCTCTCTCTCTCTCTCTCTCTCGCCTGTCAGTGAAATTATGCAGCATAGATTTCTAGGGAAATAGGATTGGAAGTCGTTTTGAAGGGCATCGAGTAAAGAGTTGGTTGTGGATGATGATTACTTTGTGATCGAACCAGTAATTGAATTCTAAACCATGCGTTCATTTGGACGATCGTTGTGGATGGTGATCACTTGGTGTCCTTCCGAGGTATTATCCGCGAGTATACTCTTCAAGTTCAGAAGATGTTCTTATGCTCTTATTCATATTCAAAAAACTTCCTTTATGCTAGCCATGCATTGCTTATCCAATTGGCAATGTTAGATGTGCATGTTCCATCCGTGGACCGTGTCTTGCACTGTGCACTTTGCACTTTGCACATTCATTTTCATTTCGTCACGGAATCGATCAAGTGATATGCACGTTGTTAACTGTCTATGACATTGCCAATTTCACAGGTATGCGTTTGCGAGACCTGCTGGCAAGCGGTGCTTTGTCGTTTCTGCCAATGGGATCACGGTTAGTCGATTGCGCAACGGCTCTGTCTTGCACCGTTTCCCATCTGCTCTACCTGGTGGGTCACGATCAAGAGATGTCTCTGGGTCAGCTCAGTCGTTCTCCATACTGGATTGCATATTTCATGAGGTAACTCTGCCCACTAATGAAAGGCGTGTTATTGACTAGTAGTTGAATTTGACATAAGCTTTCCCATTTTTGCAGCTAGACCAAACGTACTATGTAACTGACATGCTTTGCTGGCGAGGATACTCTCTCTATGACTGCACCGCGGAGTTCAGGTTCTTCTGGTTGAACTCCAAGCTCGTTGAGAGTGGAGCTTGTGATCCACCCTCACAGAACCACAGATACAGATTTAGCCCAGTGCCCGTATACAACTGTGATGAAAATGGCCTACATGCAGCATATACAGGAGCTGTAACTTACATAAAAGATGGGCTTCTGTTCTATAACAAGTAAGCTCTTTTATCCTGGAATTTAAAATGGCCTTTAAGGGGGCATATTCAACAGATGTGAGGTCTTTTGTCACAATTTTTTTTTTTTTTTGCTATGTCTGGTTGGGGGTGTTATGTTTCATCTTTGTGTATAATCTCTGTAAACAGTAATCGGAACTAAATCCAAAATGGGTAAAGCATTACATCTTCTAGATAGTTCAGAGGATTTGGATTATGGCATACCTGATATGTCATGATCATGCTATAAGATGCATATAGTACATTTGATGGAGAGCATCCATGTAGTTTCAGCCTGGATTTCGGATCCACACAAAGTATGATATGATTGCCCTCAAATTGAAGTTTGAGGAGACTTATTTCTAAAATATCGAGGAAATAGACTATCAATTTCGAGATTGAAAGAAGCATTCAAATAACATTTTGATATAAAACTTGACAGAGGTACATGTTGAAGTTGTTCAGTTGGCCATATCCTTGCAAGTGAGGAATGATTGTGTCCATCCAATCCCTCCTCGTTAAGTAGGAATGCATCAAGAAAAAAAGTTTTTGATTTTCACAAATTGGAAACATCTCTTTTGGTTTCTACTTACTGAGCTTTTCCTTGTTTTTATTAGGTGATCATTAGATCTCTTCAATCTATCAATCTAGTAGTGTAAGGTTATGCTTCTGGGTGCAGCATGTGTTTGTTTTGTGACCACACCCTGTAGCTGCTTCCTGATCATTTTTCTTGTTATTTGATACAATTCAAGTAGTGACCTGTTCGGAGTTTCTCAGCATGAGTGTTCACTTTACGCCAAAGTTGTTCTCAATATTATTTATATTCCTTTTTGAATGTTGTCTGTAGGCAAGCACACTATCAAACTGGTAACACACCCCTCGCATTAGTCTGGAAGGATGAGAAGTGTAGTCAGTACGTCATTGATACAGACAGTAATGGAAATGTACCAAGATTGCAACAGGTACTTGACAAACACCGCTCTCTCATGCTGTCACAAGCGCTCACAACCACAGAGAGCAACATAACAGTTCTTTAGAATGAAAATGAGCTTATGCTTTCAGCTTTCTGATCGCCTGAAAGTTTCTTGCTTCTCTTGCTCTCTAATCAGGTAGTTTTGGAGCTACAGGATGATTTGAAATTGATTACATCAGATGATCCTCCTGTGGTATTCGGAAGCTTGGATAACGACCTTGCCCAAAAGGTTCAGTTTGCTTACAGTTTTTTTTTTTGGTCGAAAGTTTGCTTACAGTTTAACAAATATATCTTTCCTAATGTCTTGTCTTATGCACGTCTGTGTGCATGCAGACATACATGCGTGCGTGCGTGTGTGCATGTGTGCGTACATACGTACAATATGCATGCATGCACATATGTCTAGCTATTCTATATCGAATAGTTGAATTCAATGGATCATACCTATGGTTTTATATTAAATTTGAAATCGAACTTCTGTTTTCATCCACTTCCAGTCAGGCCTACGCTCAGGATATCTCTTGAAGTTTGCTATTAGCGATGGAGGGTTAAGTTTTGCAGATGGGAGGCTTGACAGAGCTGATCTTCAGTACCTTGGCAAGTCAAATAGAGCACGGGCTTTCGCAGATAGTTACTCCAAGGTTGGTAATTGAGTTGGCTCTGTCTTTTGTAATGTATTGCACTTGTAATCAATATTGGATACTGATAATGTGTAGCTTATATATTTACACCACTTATTCAGAGTCATTGTTGTTATAAATGCCTTTCCATTGAGTTATAGCAAATTCTGCTAATTATACAGAATTACTCTGGTAGTTCTCCTGCCAAGCATACGAATGGTTTGCTCCTGGCCAAAGTAAAAAAGAATGGCATCGACCATATGTTACAAGATTTTAAGTTGCTAGCTCTGTGATATAATTTCTCACTTCTGCTGATGTTTGAGTACAAATTGGAGTTTTGGAGCACAAATTAGGTGTGGCGTAATTGTGCTTTTCTGCTGCTTTTGAAGTGGTGTTTTGGTTGCCAACCCAAAGAAATGGTGGTATTTTTGGATTATAAGGTAGTGGGTCTGGATTGAGTCTTGTGTAGTATTATTGGCGTTTCTTTTTTCCTTCTCTCAAGCATTATGTTCTCTTCTTTTTTGGTAAGAGGCACTGTTGATGTCACTTTGGCTTTTATTAATTCCTTGTGAAGCACAGGTACTTTGCTCAGTGGATGCTGTTCATTTTCTCTCTTCTTTTGAAGGTCATATTTCAATATTCTGTCCGGCATTCACCTCTAAGGATAGACGACTTGCTATCTGCAATCAGCTCAAGGGATGATCGAGAGAATGAGCATCCTGACATTGAAATGGTAGATTAAGGATGTATTGGTTTTGCCGAAAATCTACTATTTAGATAACATTTCTTATAAATGACTATTTGTATTGCATATGACAATGAATTAATGAAAATGTTTAGGCGTGAATTATCATCAGTATTGATATTATTTTCCATCAATTAATATTTCAAAATGTTACAAACAATTATTTTTAGGAAGACGAGATCAAGTTGTCGAGTTTCCATGAAATTAACCCTCTCTTGGTATAAACTAGGATGATGGGAAACTGTTGTCCTAGATGTGTCCTTCGTATGGCGGGCTACATTGAGCTTTACTGTGTAGATTTAAGTGCTGTTTGAGGTTCTCCATGGTAAAGTGAATGACAATTGGCAGTTTTTGACACGATGGACCAAAAAGCCAGGACACCTCTGGGGTGGAATCCAGCGGGCATATATATCAATTTGAGCATTTTGGGTTTCAAGGAGATGATGGCGATCTTCTCTGTTTTTCAAGTATGGGGTCATTTCGGCACTACAAATTGGCCCAAAGGGGAAATCCATTTGTTGCCATGGTGCACCATCCGCTTTGAATGAAAGAACATGCATACTTGCATCAGATCAGACCAAATAAAATGGCGACATATTCTGTCGGTGAACGAGTAATTTTCTTGAGTCTAGTAACACTTTCTGTAACAATATGCAGGAAACAATTATTACCCACGTGCTGTAACTTTTCTATTGAACTAAACTATATGCTATGGCCAACTGTCTAGATCATATATTTCGTCCATTTTCTGGCCCATGATTTGTAAAATTGCCCTCGGACGAGCATGTAATGTTAGGCTTAGTCCCGCGTACTATGCTTAGCGCCTTTCTGTGCAGCTAATTGTTCTTTCTGGCCATGCCATTCACCGGGCTTTCTTGTTGCTGAATATTCTTCCTCTTTTCTTCTAAATTAGGATGTTGAACGCTTGCATACAGTTGCCATTCGACATTAATTTACCAGATATAGCCAGGCGTCGCCTTTCTTGATGTTGGGTATAGAGAGGCGACCTTTTTCTGATTGTTGAGGATAGGATCCTAACCGAGTGCGACCCTTTTCAGGTTTTTGGAAGTTGCAGTGGATCGATATCCGGGACATTGAACACGGTGAAACAAAACCAAGTTTTAAAATGAAAACATTCGTCTATGTAGAAATGAAAAGTAGATGCAACAGGACATGATATAGCTTTAGCTAGAACGAGCTGCTTCCCCGTGCACACAGCGAATTGTCACCTCAAAATAATATGCAGCATGGTCATCAAGGTTCTTATGTCCATCGCATCTTGACTTATATCCACAAGAGAATAAAACACTATTGCATCTACGAATTCGTCAACTGGACCCAAAAATTGCGAGGACTCCCAGTAGAAAATTTTGATTTGTCAATGCAAATTCCGTCAATTGCTGATGCCACGAACCAACAGCTAGACATGCTCTTGCCACAATAATATACTTTTGGACGATTAATACACATCCAAAAGTGTGTTTGTGTGTGCATGCTTTGACCTTGAAACTACCCTACCCCGAACCAGTAAATATGTCGCATCAAGTATCAAATTTAACGGCTAAATCACTACAAATGAATTTCCTCAAGAAAAAGATAAGGGAAGAGAGTGTACCGGCTGAGAAAGCAGCAAAAGTACGGTTCCTAAGATTGACCAGTGGCACCTTTATTACGTTGAGATTATTTATGTACTCCAGTGATAATCGAAAAAGATAAAACATTGCTAACAGTCTTCTGAAAAAAACCCCAAGTTGTAATAATCAGGATGCCAAGGTGGTTGCAGGGCAACTGTCGTGTACACAGGCTAATACATCTTTGTACTCTCTCGATATCGTGAAGGAATCATACACCCGGCCGTCGCGGCTTTTCTTGTACTCAAAGAGAAGAGACGAGTGATTGAAGGCTGTCAGCTTTACAAATCCCCAGTCATAATCTCGGTACAGGCTCCAGCTCGGCGTGAGGTTGCTGAATGTCGACAAATGGCTTCCTCCTCCACCAGCGACTACATGGATGGTTCCATTGACGATGCCCGAATAATGATTCAATTCTGAATTAACACACTGGTTCTGTTCCACAAAGGGGAGAATATGAATCAAATATGTTGTCACGTAGATTATTCTCCAGAAACTCAATCGACAAATTCACATTGTCAACTTGAAGAGATCGAGTTGAAAAGCTGATATGACAGACTGTTATGTGAGAGTGCAGGTATGATCACACTGGTATACAACTAATTGGAACCTATCTTTGGATGCTGGATAAACCTCAACAACAGACTGGAACTTTGCCCTAAATTTAAGACAAAGATTGCTAGAAAATCATGATTCGGCCCATTAATTCATGACATCTTCACCATGGAAGCTTCAACACTATTACTACAAGGAAAGAACCTAAGTTCTCAATTTTCAAGGAAAGGAATGATGTTACTCAAGTCGTAAATGGCGGCTACAGGAGCAGTGCAGAAGCAGAATGAGTAAGAGAAACCATGTTCAATAATTAACCAAAAAAGGGCCTTTAAATCTGGTCGTAAGTTGTGAATGTGCATAAAAAGGAGAGACCTTTGTACTTGCTATGAGCAGTAGCATAAAGCACGCAACCACTTTGCAGCACCATATAACAATCAATCCATGCGTACCTGATAGATAGGGCAAGTTCTTTCATAGTTATGTACATGGCCATAGAAGGCAATGTCCACTCTGTATTTCTGCCACAGCCTCTGTAGATTTTGCCTTCCCATGGGTTCTTCAAAAGAGCCCTCCGAGCCATAATAACTGTCGGAGGAATAACCAAGGACCCGATGGGCCGCAAAAATCAACCAGGGCTGCTTACGCCTGTCCACAGTTGCAAGACAGTTCTCGATGAACCTGTGCTGTTCGGATCCCTCTCTCCAGTCGTGCTCACTATCGGCTATACAAAAGCGAAACATGCCATAGTCTGTTTTGTACCTGCAAAATTCATATGTCAACAATTCTAATACCTAGTGAGGATGTGCGTTAGCTCATATCTTACTTAGGTTCAAAGATGGCGGATCCCTAAAATACATGTGAATCCACCTCAACCACCGTCTTTAGAGATTGCTCCATGCTACCTTGTGGCTCTCTTAGTTTCTATGCAAAAGATAACAGTGTAAAATCTATCGAGGAACAGCCCTATTTTGTTTTTCTCTAGTTCGAAAGCACTCAGGCAAGGAAAGGCAAATGATAAACAAGAGCAAGCATCCAACAAAGCTCCCTTCTATGTGATGACTGAATCCCAATGTTTTAAACAAAGATAGCAGGAACCCCCTTTAGGAAATCTGCTACTAAGTTATCTCTCAACTCTTCATGGATAAAAGTTAGTGTCTTGTCTATTCTTCAACAAGGATTTGAGCTATTTACCAGAACTTAGCTCTGTTCTCAGCAGGAACATAGAACATGGTCTCAGCAAGCACACCGCATTCCCCTCCTGAATCCGTGGTGTCATAGAAGGATCCCGAGTTTGGCCAATCACGTTCATGATTACCACTGCAGAAGAAATAAACAAGAGGATATTTTAACCGAGGAAATGGAGTTACTCAAGGTGAGTGATGGTATCGACAAGAGGGACCAACAGAATGAGCAATAACACACAACCTTCCAATCATATATGGGACGGTTGATGCAATAGGTTCCACCTGCGCTGTGAATTGATCCCACTGTGAGATGTACCCATTTGCATAACAAATGTCTCCAATGTGGAAAACTATGTCTATGTTCTTCAAATCTTTAATTAGCTGGTCTGTGGTATTGAGTGAACCAGGCTGGTAGTCACTATATTCATTTGAACCATCTCTCTCAGCCTGAAAAAATATAGAAACAAATGCAGTCAATCACTTATTAAACAAAGAACAATTCATGTAACATTATCAATTAGAGTTAAGGAAATAATAGGCTCTGCAGTGAATACTATCATATTTCCCAGGACACGTGCCATGCACTTCTATGGCATTGTGCTAACATAATCCGATGCATATCATACGACCATAAAGAGAAATTCATACCCCCAGCTCTCACTCAACCCAGAAAAGCAACAGTGGGGAAAACAAAAGGATCATATATGCACCTTTCCCATGTCACCAAATACTATAATGCGTTGCAACGAATCTTGTCCAGGATATGGAGATGCTTTAAATGAATAGCTCTTGCTCATGATAGAGGTACCATTTGACAACAGATGACCCATCTTGTACGTATACCTGGAAACCCAGCGAAACATATCAGAATAGATGATGCTGACACCTCATCCCAATACTCTTGCTAGAAACAAATCATAAGATACATACAGAGTGTTTGGCCACAAATCCTTCAAAAAACTTGTGTGAATAAAACCTGCATCACGCCATCCAACTGTCCGCGCAGGTGAACCTGAAAATACAAGCTGTGAGAGTTAAAGCATCATTATAGCCTATTGAGCAGCCTTCATGATGGTGAAATCCAACATTCAGGGAGTTGCTGTGTTATTATAAATTGAGAAAGGCCAAGAAAGTCAAGGAATAGTTTAAGACATGCAACTTGAAAAGCACATCTCATCA
Source organism: Eucalyptus cloeziana (assembly GCA_014182715.1). Classification (NCBI taxonomy): domain Eukaryota; kingdom Viridiplantae; phylum Streptophyta; class Magnoliopsida; order Myrtales; family Myrtaceae; genus Eucalyptus; species Eucalyptus cloeziana. Next base: position 29,198,255 of record CM024644.1, on the reverse strand, counting down.
AATATGCAAGGCCAACATACCACACATGCTATTCCTATCAATAGTCAGGGTTCCTGCTGGAGATCGCACTTGATTTTCTCCTTTGATGCCAAACTCAACAAAAGGGGCGGCTTCCTTTATATCATAACCACTAGTCCAGGTCACCGTCATCTGAAAAAATCAAAGGAGAATATCAAACAAAGTCCTCCAAAATGCTAATTGGGAAATGAAAGTCAAGCTAACTTATTACCTCATTCCAGGACTTGCCTTGAGCAAGGCGTGGATAAAGTGGTGCTTTAGGATAGGCAAATATTATGGAGTTCGAAACTGCCACCATCTTTGGCTGCATAAACAATCAATTTGATGGGGTAATCAAAGTACCAGAAAGTTTGATAAAAGGACAATGAAGAGAAGCAGCTGTATGAAAAAAGAGAGGCAGGATGCAATTTTTATAAAGACAGTTTAAGAAGGAGATGATAAGAAAACTGTGCACATTTGAGATTCCTCCAGAAAATAGAGCGAATGAGAAATCTGCCCGCTGATTGATCAACTGGAACTTCAAGGAAGCCTTGCCTGTCTTCGTGTAGCCTGGATTCGAATAGTTTGCAAATTTGTACTGGTAAAGTAATATATATGGGTCAATGAAGCGTGATTGACATATTCTTGGCAAGAACTTAACATGACAATCTCAAAATCCACATGAAACAAACCTTGATTGGTGCCGAGCATATGTATGGAGTCTGATCTTTTGGGTCGTTAACTGGAGGACATGTTGATCCGCTGCCACAACAAATAGTGTACCTTTAGCGCTAGAGACCAGAAACATAGAAATTCCAGCTCATCGGAAAAATAGACTAATTTCAACTGAAGAACCGCCTGATGATTGAGTTACTGATGAAATATCGAGTTAGGAAGCACACAACACAAGCATACACATGTACGAACAAGAGCTACATTACTCGAATTTTCCAGGGGAGAAAACGCCAACCCAGTCATCCTCAGACGCATTAGCGTACTGGAGATCCACAGTCACCCACTCCGTATCCTCACCCTGCATAATCGTAGATCACATTACCGGTACCCGTCAAGGTTCCTCCAGACCAAAACGCTCAACGAACATCCCAATTGAAGAATCTCAGAAAACAAAAATAGTCTACATTGTACCCACAAAAAGAAAAAAAAAAACCCAAAAAGAAAAAGGACTATCAAATCAGTGAAGTTAACTCAAAGAACGAGTTGCTCTAAAGCATTCGACTTTATCCCAGATGGTCATCCACAGTGAACTTTATATGTGAATATTAAATTGGATTGAAGATGCCACTTAACTTCGTTTTCAAAAGGAACATAATCAATCACCCGCGCCCACGACTCGTCGTCACGCAACACCCAAGAACGATTAAAAATCTCACCTTTACGCCAAGAACGAGGGGATACGCCTTAACGGAAGCCGAATCATGGAGGGCTACCGTCGCTTTATGGATGGCGATGCTAGCGAGCGGCTGGTCTCCGATACCACCGACGTCTCCCCGAGCGGAGCTCAAGCTCGCGAAACACAGTGCGGCGAGAAAAATCGAAACTTTGGCGCAGAGGAAGCGTGGCCCCATGTTTCCCGATGGTGGGCAGGCTCGAATTCAATCCGACTGGTGTTGGCGAATCCGAGGCGACGCAGAGGCGTGGAATTTAACGGCAGCTCGGGACCGTCAAAGATGCGAGTTTGATACCGGGAATAATGCTCCGTTTGACTTTTGCGAAACTGGTTCGTTCATTCTGCTTCCGATTCCTTGTGGGACACGCGAGAAACGAGAAGATGAAGGAGGGAAAAGGAATCGGTCGGCATCTGTTCCGAGGAACCTCCGATCTCTCGCTCTCGCGACGAACCAGTGAAGTGGAAGTGAAAGACTTTTAACTTGATCGTTTTGTGCTGCTGTGCCTGGCGAAAACACACGCCAAATTATTTGCAGGGACACGTGTCGATAAGGGTGTGGAGCCAGAATATTTGAAACGCCATTTTGAACATGAGGAAATTGGATAATCACACAAATTGACCCCAAACTTTGATCCGAGATCTGATATGGTCTTCAATTTTAAATTTATTCAATATTATCTTTAGATTTTAACCAATGCCATTTCTAAACGTTTAATTTATTTAATGTGTTTTTAGACTTTTGATTACATATTCAATTTAGTGCATAAATCATATAAAAATATTCAATATCATATCATTTAGGGATTAAATTGAACGTCGGATATCATATTAAACAAATTAAAATTTTAGAAATAATATTATATTGAGTTGAAGTTCAAGAACTATATTAAAAGATAAATTGCAATTTAGAAATTCCTTGTGTTATTTACACGCTAGAAAATCATGAAACATTTTTTTCTTGACGTCATGTAATTATGCAATAACCATATGGCAATTATTCTCAGAAAAATCACGTGACATTTTTTTTCTTGACATAATATAATTATTCGTAGACTATTTGTATCATTTAATCTCGAAAAAATCATGAGGCACTTTTTAACTTCTTGAAATGCCGTAATTATGCAGCAACCACTATGGCATTTCGTGATGATTGCAAATCTGGTTCCCCGTACGTCTTGCAATGCCCATGAGCCATGATGCGAAAAACACGGGAATAGTCCGGAGAGCCCCGCCCCGCCCCGCCGGCAATCTCTTCCAATGGTCCTGCTAATGAATTAATAATTAACAAAATCGGTAACTTTAAGAATGGGAGATCTAAGTCAAAGAAAACTCACTTGGCTTCATTGCATGTCAAAAACCGTGTGCCGTATCATGCCACCGGCTCCAGCCCTTTCTCACGAGGGCAGATATGAAATCTAGGTATGAAGGGTCGAGGAAAGACGGCAGATAGAGTTTTTTTTTTTTTTTTTTTTTTTATCGGTCTTACTCTATTCTTATTATAACGCTTACTCTCAGATTTTTGCATTACCAGGAGACAGGGTATAGGAGTTGAAACCTACTTCTGAAACTACAGCGTCCCCACCCCTAATCCCCTAAAAATGTGGGGATTCGAACTCTTACCATGAGACAAGGTATAGGAGTTGAAACCTACTTCTGAAACTACAGCGTCCCCACACCCAATCCCCTAAAAATGTGAGGATTCGAACTCTTCATCTCCCCCTTCTAAGTTGAAAGAGTGACCACTGAAACAAACCGCAGTAGTTTGCAGATAGAGATTTTTTTTTAGATTTTTTTTTTTTTTGTCAGCCCTACTCTATTCCTATTCTACACTCTCTCTCATACTTTTCGCCCGCCTTTGCGGGGTATGGAGTCGAAACCAACTCTTGAAACTTACGCGTCCCCACCCCATCCCCCGAGAAGGTGGGGATTTAACCTCACCTCCCCTTGTTGGAAGGGTGGCGTGCGCGAACCCCAGTGGTTGGCAGATAGAGATTGGAATGGGAGGAAAATAGCCTAAAGATCCTGTTTGGTGACATATCTTTTCTTTTATTTTTTTGTTCTTTTATTTTTGGAAACAAAAAAAAAAAAAAAAGATTTTCATTTAGTAACATTAGCCAATTTTTCTATTTCCTAAAAAAATGGAATTGAAATAGAAATAAGAAATAAAAAAAAAAAATTACTTTTTTGTTCCTAAAAAAAAAAGGTCATCTTAGAAAACAAGCTTAATGTGACATAATTCTCGTCTTTGCACAATCGACACAAAGTCACGTCTCATAAGCACTCGAGAAGGATGAGACTGGCATAGTTGCTTCTAGCTTTGAATAATCGAGTTAACCCCAGTTACAAATGCTTTGGCTTGTAACAAGAGAAAACAATGCCTATAGGATGCTCAAAGAACAATTAATTAGCCTCCAAAAACACAGCATCTTTGTTTTACCCGGATAATATTGCATATTAGATTAAAGTTCAAAAACTATATTGAAAGATTGATTAAAATTTAGAGATCATTTGTGTCATTTATGCTCGAGAAAATCACAAGACGATTTTTTTTCTTGACGTACTGTAATTATACAGCGACCATATGGCATTTATCCATTTATCCTCAGAAAAATCATGCAACACGCTTTTTTTTTTTTTGACGTACTGTAATTATTCATAGACTATTTGCATCATTTATCCTCAGAAAAATCATGAGACACTTTTCTTCTTCTTGACATGCCGTAATTATGCAGCAACCACTATGGCATTTCGTGATGATTGCAAATCTGGTTCAACGTGCGTCTTGCGATGCCCATGATGCGAAAAAAACACGGGAATAGTCCAGAGAGCCCCGTCGGCAATCTCTTCCGATGGTCGTGCTAACGAATAAATTATTAACAAAAATTAGTAACTTTAATAATGGGAGATCAAGTCAAAGAGCAAACCATTTGGCTCCATCGCAGATTCTGTTTACATGCTAGCTCGCCGCCTCCCCATGAAAACCATGTGCCGTTTCACGCCAACCGCGAGGGAGGCGAGTTTCTGGGTCCTCCAGCCCTTTCTCGCAAGGGCAGATACAAAACCAAGAAATAAAGGGTCAAGGAAAGACAGCAGACAGAGATTGGAATGGGAGGAAAATGGCCTGAAGCTGCCAGGCCACGGCAACGTTCTGTGTTATGCCCTTTTCCAGGCAAAATGCAGTATAGATCTCCTTTTAATGTAACTCATAAAGATCCCAGAGACGTTCCTCATCCAAGGATCATCTCAATCTTAGAATCTGCTGCTCCTGAAGGGAGCTAAAAGTTCTGCTTGGATTGGATTACTATGAGGCCAGAGTGGTTGGTTCACAACCATCATGTACACATGCCAGTACATCCCTGTACTCCCTAGAGATGGTAAATGAATCGTACACCTTCCCGTCTCTGCTCTTCTTGTACTCGAACAGAAGGGACGAGTGGTTGAATGCAGTGAGCTTCACAAATCCGAAGTCGAAGTCTCTATACAGGCTCCAAATCGGCTGCAAATCGCTGAAGTATGATAATTCGTATCCTCCACTGCCAACAACGATGTGGATTGTCCCATTCACAGTGCCCGAGTAATGAGACTTTTCTAAGTTCACGCATTGATTCTGCATCATCCAATCAACAAATTGACTGTCGTCATAAGTATCAATGGCGGTGGATAAGGAGTTGAGAAGGATAGACTGGCATTGTCACTTCTAGTTTCGAATAGTCAAGTTAGCCTCGGTTAGAAATGCTTTGGCTTGTAACAAATGAAAACATTGCCTATATTATGCTCAAAGAACAATTAATTAGCCTCCAAAATCTCAGTGTCTTCGTTTTACCTGGTAAATCGGGCATGTTCTTTCATAGTTATGGACATGACCGTAGAATGCCATGTCGACTTTGTACTTCTGCCACAGCTTCTGCAAGCTATCCCTTCCCATAGGCTCCTCGAAAGAGCCCATCAAACCGTAGTAATCCAAAGAAGAATAGCCAAGAACACGATGCACGGCAAATATAAGCCAAGGTTGCTTTTGTCTGTCCACTGTTGCAAAACAGTTCTCAATGAACTTATATTGTTCAGAACCCTCCCTCCAGTCGTGTTCACTGTCGGCTATGCAGAAGTGGAACATGCCATAATCTGTTGAATACCTGCACATATGCAGGGAAAGGGATAAGTTTTGTATTATGCCATTACTTCTCCTCCATGAAATGACGCAAACTGCAAATGCTAGAAATTGATTATGAAGAGTCACAGTATGGGAAATCAGGAGAAGAAACATGCCATGTGAACGCACATAGTGCATGGTCCATTACTCGTCAACTCATCCAAGATTAGTAATGACCTCATTTTCCATGAGAGTCAAAGACTTCTCCAAGTTATCATTCAGATTTGTCCCTTTCAACCATTGCATCAATAGATTTGAAAAAAGGGATTTTGCTGATTCTTTCATGTGGATTTGTTTAGAGAATGGGAATTCTCCAGGTATTCCTACAAATTTCATTGATTCCTGGACACTTATTGGCTCTTTTAATTAGTTGACTGTCCTGTTGAAGGCAACACCACATGCGTTTCCACCTAAATTACAATAGCACCAACCACTTACCAAAATTTCGCTCTATTTTCTGCAGGGACATAGAACATGGTCTCTGCTAGGACGCCACATTCACCACCTGAATCATTGGTATCGTAAAATGATCCCGTGCCTGGAGCATCACGCTCATGATTCCCGCTGCATCCAATTCCAGCATTATATATAGGTTAGGAAGTAGCTTGCTAATCCACACATGAAATGTGTACCTCGCAATCATGTAAGGGACAGTCGATGCAATGGGCTCGATCATAGATGTGAACTGATCCCACTGTGAAATATATCCATTTGCATATGTTATATCACCTATATGAAACACTATGTCTATGTTGTCTAAATCCTTGATGAGCTGATCTGTCGTGTTTAACGAGCCTGGCTGATAGTTATTGTACTCATTTGAACCATCACGCTCTGCCTGCAATCCATCCATGTGAAGTTCCATGATAGAAAAGAAAAGACATTCAACCATGTTCAGATAAGTAGATGATGTGAAAGCACGGAAATTGAACCAGATTGGGCAGATTGTATAAAGTGCTGGAGCTTGCAAATGAACAGGAAGCAAAACCTAAAAGTTTGTGAAAAGCATAATGCATCTCTGAAACTTGCTTATGCTGGACTAGATATGGCATGTGATTTTCTAGTCAAATCTTATTCAATCAAACTATGAGATTTCATGCTATATGAAGAAAGAGAGACGCTCCGTCTTATATGATGACCAAATCGAAAACTTTGTCCAACACTCTTTCCCAAAAAAGAAGTCGAATACCAGCATTAGGTGAATCTTGAACCTATTTAATAATCAGGAAAAGACTAATGCGTGGCATTGTCCTTCCTGAGTTGTGCTGCTTTTACCTTTCCCATGTCACCAAATATTACAACCCGCTGCAATGAGTCTTGTCCCGGATATGGAGATGATTTGAAGGAGTATGCCTTGCTCCAAACATATGAATTGTCAGCTAATCTGTGGCCAAGCCTATATGTGTGCCTGGAACATCAAATCAAGAAAAATTGTCAATGGTAACCTGCTTATGTAGTAAAACTCGTGACATGTATGTATTAGTCCAGAGCTATACTCTGCATTGGGCAACAGATCCTTTAGGAAGCTTGTATGTATGAAACCTGGATCTCGCCACCCTACCGTTCGTGCAGGTGGACCTGCAAACAAGAAGATTTCCTCAGAACCATGATGTGTTAGTTTAAGATCGGAGATGATGGTCCTATAGTTTGGGATTTATATTCAGCCATTGCCCTACACCATTTGCCTTGGAACCTGCAGGTCTAGACCTAAAGATTGTAGACTCACAGCAAGGGCATATAATTGGCAACTACAGTTTTAGCGCTTCACAGCAAAATGATCATTGAATATCTTGCTGACAATGATGACAAGGATTTTGAAAGAAGTAAACCTGAACCACAACTAGCTGTCAAAGAGTATACTCCTTCATGCACAAAACAATCATACCACACATGCTATTTTGTTGAAATGTCAACGTTCCAGCTGGCGATCTTGTCTGGGTTTCTTCCTTAACACCCCACTCAACAAAAGGAGTCGCTTCATCAATGTTATAGCCACTAGTCCAGGTAACTGTCATCTGTGTTTCACATCGAAGCAATTTATATCACCATCATCATATTTTCAGCATATAGAATAGACAGTTGCTTCTGTACTATTGCACTATATTACCATCTAGATAAGCATCTCAGACCAGAGAACATATCGTCAACAAAATTATCACAACCATTATAACTGAGAGAAATGACAAGGCTTAATAACTGGGAATGCTAACACAAAAGTCTGAATCATTCTAAAATCTTCAGAGTGGTGCACTTAAATCTGGACAAGTATATGGAAACATTTTAGTTTGCACCGAATGATTGTGGAGAAAACCTGAAGAGAGAAAGAAAACAATGCACTGAGAGAACTCACTTCATCCCAAGACTTCCCTTGCGAAAGACGTGGATAAAGGGGTGCCTTTGGATTTGCAAAGTTAATGATATTCGAAACTGCCACAAGCTTTGGCTGCAAGAATTATGCATGATTAATCAAAGCCCGAGTTTCCACATGACAAGTGCAAAATAACAACTGAGACTTCAAATACTAAGTGCTCCTAAAATATATTAAATCCTACTTTTGGCCCAATGTGATGCCATTACAATCTGGACCAGATCAAATATCAAAGAAACTGAAGCAGGTAGAAAGTACATTTGACAGCCCGCCCGAGAAGAGCGCAAATGAGAAGTCTGCTCTCTGATTTATCAGTTGAAACTCCAAAGAAGCATTCCCCGTCTTTGTAAAGTCAGAGTTGGACTCATTGGCAAACTTATACTGAAATGGGCGTCAAATGCAGCACGAATAAGCATAACCAAGGTCAAATTTGATTGACAATAATTCAGTTATGAAAAATTCAGAACTTGCATGGGTGGATCAATCTTTACCTTAATGGGAGCTGAGCATATAAAAGGTGCATGCTGCCTTGGATCAATAGGTGGACAGGTAGAGGAGCTGAAACATTAGAGCATATTCTTATTGGTGAAGCTATGAATAGTGGAGGAAAGCGACCAGTGACAACTTGCAATACTTACTCATCTATGTAAAGTTTCCCAATTTTCTCATCAAGCTAAACTGATATTTGATCAAATAAATTAGATTTCTGGAGACTTCCGTGATGCATACGGCTACAGATAATGTAGATATACAGAATAAGAACGGAGTAGGAGACTGGAGGTTACTTGAAGTTGGCAGGAGAAAAAACCGCAAGCCAGTCATCTTCGGCAGGTGCAGGGCTTTCAAAGTCCACGACAACCCACTCAGTATCTTCCCCCTACACAGACATGCGCGCACGGATATAAACATTACGATGTAAGGTTTTGCTCGCTAGTTTCACCAGAAATTAAACATGACCAAGTAAGTGAACAAGGTCTGTGATTGGTGACAAAGTCATATTAGAGGAATCTTCTTTATCCGATCTAGCGCCACCAAACACAGGTTGTTGCAAATCAGACTAATCTGACAAGTCGGACTTTACCTGGATCAGTCATCAGCCTATTGAAAAGGAGGTTTCTGGATGTGGGTTGATATGCATTATCAGCACCAGTCAATTTAAGATCAAATAACACGATTTTGAATTGATGATCTCAAGTTAATCAAACGAAAATTCACTCATCCTTTCTTTCTGCTGATCGTATTTCTGCACCTTCTGTATACGGGTTTTTGTTCTAAGAACCAGTGATTTTAGTTATTGACAAAATAGCTTTCTCTTTTACAATTAAAACAACCTCCAGAATTCCTATCAAAATGGACTTAAAACACGTTCTGGAAAGCAAGTCTCAAAAGCTCCCTGCAAGACTGGATACAATTTGCAAATCTACTATTCTCTACTCAAGTATTTAAGAGAAGCGCAAGCACCCAATTCTTTCTTGTTTGGCCGTGAGCTGACCAGAACATGACCCACTTGCACGAGGGTATTATTAGCTACAAACGAAGAACTCGAAACACAGAAAGAAGACGAAACTAGGAACGATGGAACATGGAGTGGAAGAGAGAGAGAGAGAGAAGGGAACGAAGAAAACCAAGTACCTGGAGCCCAAGAACAAGCGGGTGGACTCTGACGGAAGCGTTTTCATGAAGCGCAAAAACGGCGTCGTGGATGGCTATCTTGGAGAGCGGTTGCTCTCCGCCCGCGGCGCTCGCGATCCGAACGCCGAGCGCCACCAGTAGGACCGCCGCCAGCGACAGCGACAGCAACGAGGAGCCGCCGAGGAGCGGCGGCGATTTAGCCATCTCTCTGTATCGCATGAAGCGGCAGGAGGACGAGGATCGTCTGTGACGGAAGTTTGTCCAACGTTAGTTGTCGTGAGGATTCTGTGGGAGGAGCATACCGGCCATGGATTGGCCTGCTCTGTTTTTCCCGCGCCGAGCCGGCGGTAACTCTGAGGGGACTACAACGACAGAGATTACCGTTGACCCTTCACCCTTGGTTTGGGAGAAGATGGTAAGAGTGCAGTCGGGCCGTACTAGAACTCATCGCTCGTGGAAATGAAAATTCTCGATTGGAATGGGGGTGAAAGCCGAAATTCGATCATGACTTTTTCCGCAATCTTTCAATAAGTAGGTCCAATAAAAATCTCCTGCCATATGGATAAGGCATACCGAATCTTATAAATAAGTTGTGTTTTCTAATGAATTCAATTTTTAAAATAATCGCTTGTGATCCCACAAAATTTTTCATGCATATTTATTTAAATCTTCCAATGATTTACTCGAACTTCTAATTAACAGGAAGATACATCCATTTTGCTGCGCTGGCGAGTAAACCCATTAATCATGCCGTGTGGATCATGAAATAAAATCTTATGCAAGCCAATGGAGTTCTGTCCCCAGAAATCATTTTTTAGCCAAAGGAGAAAATGTAGAAGCAACATCAATCCCTTTTTGTATTTTAAACATGGACGGTGTGCGTTGCATTTCGCATTCAAAAGTTGCTGGATCTTACGCCGCTCTTCGAGTGACATAATATAAACAAATGCAATTTCTTCTTGTCCTTCCCGTAATTGTTAACTCCCGATTGCCAAATTATCACGACTAGAGAAGACTCCCATTATCGCCGCCATGAAATAAATTACCGTTTTACTATATCAACCCATCGTATTAGGTAGGACTGAAGTTGCTTGATGGTGACCAAAGTCATTACAATTTACAAGGACAATGGCACAACTCACGCATTCTTCCCAACAAATGGAACGAGGAAACAAAAACAAAAACCTCTCAAGCTTCGACAGGGACTTATAATGACCTCCTAATTGTTCCTCGAAATACCCTGTCTTGATCAATTGGCTTGGCAAGGCATAATCTTAATCATGGACTAGTACCTCATTTTCTGAAATTTTGATATAAAAAACAGCAACGAAATGCTGCACGCCACCTTTTCTGGAAGTTGTACTTAGCCACTCTCTCTATTCCATGGCCATCATCAAAATCTATTTTCAATTCTTACACCGGATAAATATCAGCAGCTAGCCATTCTTCTGTACAGGTAGCAAAGCTTTGCGAAAACAAAATTAGTCGTCACGCAACAAACTACAAGGGAGAGATTATTCACACAGACACCATGTCCAAAGAGAAAACTTCTGTCGTTCTACTTCTGGGAATGCACCTAAAACCAGCAGGAAACACAATAATTCACCCTTGCTAAGTGCATATACAAAGTGACTTGAGCTCTGCGCGCTTCACTTGTTTATGACTTGAGGCTTTGGAAAGAGAGTGGACAATTGCTTTTCCAGCGCAACCAAACTGAAGCATTATTCAGAATATAGATCACCAAACCACGGTAAAACAGTCAAACTGAAATATGGTAGAACAAACTTGAGTCACTCACATGTCGTACTTCTGAAATGCTTCATTTCGTTTGGCCACATAAAGTTCACTATCTCTTGGTATGTTGTTCAAAGGATTGGCTGTCAATCAATGAAAACAGGGGAGAAGAAGTGAGACATCATTAATTGGAAAGTAAAACAAGCGAAGCAGTAAAATAACCGAGGGGGAAAAAAGCACTGCAGACAGAAAAACGCCTTCAACTATTGATCAATAATAATAATAATAATAATAATAATAATAAATTCATTGGTTGCTCACTGGCATTATAAAGAGAAGCGAGCATGATCTAAATGCACTTTGCCAGGTTGATTAGCAACTGCATCATGGGAAAAGCAATAAACATGCAAGGACAGACAGTAATTTTGCATCTTTGACAATTCTTCACAAATAAAGTCAGACCCAATCATCCAGAACTTAGCAGATCCTTTCAATTTTAAAGAAAAATCTAACTGCCCACTGTCCTCCCTCGTGTTAATGCATTCTCTAAAATAGGATTCTGTGTCAAAGTGCAAAGTGATGTGGCGGACAGAGAATTTCACGTTTGGGGGCAGGGTTCACCACCAGCCCATGGTACTGAAAGTTTTCTATTACTGGAAATTATCCCATCGTGCTCTAAAAGCTGGAGATGAGAACAGAAAATCATACATGGAAGTTGCATCACTTGCTTCTGAACCACGTCTTTGCTAGCATTGACAGAAGGAGCTTGAGGAAGCAGCTGTAAAAGCAAAGCCATTATGAAATAGTCAATAACGAACACAATCATCAGGTCTATGAATGCCGAAAGATAAAATTTTGGTAGAATTTTGTGAAATCATGTGAAGCAGATGCGGAAAAAAAAACAGAAACTAAAAAGAAATATGGAGAGAGGATGGCCCAGGTCTCTAAGCACAGTGATATGATCGGCGAATTGGAAAGTACTTAGAAGCTATACCTTCTGTTTTTCCCGTCTCTTTAGAATCTTCATATGGCATTTTTTGATGTAGTGCGTCAAATGATATCGAGAATGTCTCGAGCAAAGCTGTTCTCTGATCTCTGGGTTGTCAGTTAGCCAGTCAGATATATCCTTGGATTTAACTACCTCGTCATGTTCCAGTGATTCTAACCAGGAATAAACCGGTAGCCATTGATCGGTACGTTGAAACCGAGCTGGTGGATAATTCATATGACCTGTTGTTTCCTTTTCCTGCCATAAGAAAAAATACCGTGCATTCGCATGAATTGCCACTCAGTGCCTAGTAAATAGACATGGCAATATCTTCAGAAGTTAAAAAATAATAATAATGATAAAGCATGCAATAGAAAGTCAATCAAAAGAGTTTAGGTTTCATGGACTTCCTGCAAAGAAATTGATCATAACAAGATTGCAAGACCTGCACCAGCTTTGCAATGGTTCTTTTCCCCCTTTCAGTACAAGTTGATAGGAGAATGATACCTGACTCCATACATTTGTGTGGCTATATAAGTTCATGATCTTGTGTGGTATGCTCTTGAATCCCAAGGGGATCCTTCATTAATAGAGAATCCAAAACATTTAATAATAACAACTCCTCCGCAATCAAAGAGAATCCAGAACATTTAATAATAAAATCTCCTCCACAATCAATCACTTACTAAAAGGACAACTGCACAACATGCCAAAAAGAAAGCCAACTCTTGATATCTGACGAGATACCAGCATTTAGCCTCGTGATTTTGAAATGAGATAGCATCACAAGTGATTTTGTCATGCTACTAATTTCATTAAAGTTTAGCAAACAGAATTTATACAGAAATATAATTTCAATCCATCTTTTCTTTTTGAATCTCAATCACATTTTTAAAACCTGATATCTTTTTGCAGATCCAATGTGATTATTGTATTGAAAGCATTTTAAGCTGGAGCATACATAATATTCATTATACAGAAAGCACACAGTGCATCATCCGAATGAGTATACTGGATGATTAAAGCCAATCAAGTAAACAAAGCATGAATCAAAACATTTCAGCAGCTTGTTTCCATGCTCTTAATCAATTGATTACAATTCAAATCTATGCTTTCCAACTGCTGAAACTGAGTGAGCACACTCCTCTGGATAATTAAGGACACTCTTTCCAGTCATTTCAAGGCTCCTGGCAACAAATTTTGGAAAGTATAGCAGAACTGAACCATCTATCGACAACATTCCAAGCTTTTTTTTTTTTTTTTTTTTGAAAGAAACATGCAATGCTTTAACCCATTGAAACTCTCTATCTTTTAAAAAATTTGTATCCCGGAAACTGCAAATAAGTTTGGGCACTAATTCCCTCGACAAGTCCTCTACACTCCAATCATATTAATACACTGCACACATTTCAACCTGAACAACAAATCTCAACTCTACTCAACTCAGATAACCCCGTGTAAACTCTCTTCCAGCTTTTCTTCCTTTTCTTCTTTTTTTTCCATTTTCTTCCGTAAACTATACTTATTTCTAAAAATGGGTGATCAAATGCATTCATTATCTCAGCTGACTGGTTCTCCACAAACTATACGCTCTCTTCTAGCTTTTCTTCTTTTTCTTATTTTCGTGGGCGATCATGCATTCAACTCAGAGTTCTCCATAAACTAGCCTTATTTCTAAAAATGGCCTGACAATTCATGACTCCAATAACATTCTAAGAGCTCTCCACTTCAGTCTGCACTTCCATCTTACCGGCCATGCTGGCGACACTTAGGCACACGCCTTTAGTTTCGCCGAGCGGTTCATACACAACGTAGAGGCACTTCATCAGTACGTAATCGAACATCCCTTTTTTTGCCAATCCTCTCATTTACTTCTCCTCCTATAAGTAACAACCGATACACATTTGAAGTCGAATCCCCTAAATCACGCACACAATCCAACCCGCCAGCCAGCAAGCATCCGTCAATCCGATTCGATTCTCCAACATACAAAACGAAAAGATGCGACCTTTCCCATCGCGAAACAAAGTTACCAACGAGGAGCGCACAGCACCGGGCGAAACGACTCGAAACCAAAAAGGCAACGGGACGGCGGAAACGGGCGTGTACCTCTCCAGGGATTTGAGCCGGCAACCGGAGGATGTTCTGAATGGAGAGGAGGCGCTCGATGAGCTCAGCCCTCTCCATGGACCTGAGCTCCGACGGCAGGGCGTTGTGGTTCACGTCGATCCAGGCCTCGACATCGGTGGTGGTCACTTCCTTCGCCTCCGGGAAGGCTCGGAGCCAGGCTCGCGCCATGACCTCCCATTCCTGGGTCTGGTCGGTCTGGCTGGGGACCGGATCGCGCTCGTCCTCGTCTGGGGCTCCCGCCGGCGGCGGTGCCGATGCCGAGCTCGACATTCTCGACCTGGTTGGAGCTCAGCTCGAGGTCCGGGACGAGGCGAGACGGGACGACAGGGGTCGCATTTGAATTGGAATACGAGGTATCATACGGACATGTACGTCGTATAATACAGGCCCAGATACGCTAGTTGGGCCGGGACATGTTCCACGGCACGTGGCAAAGACAGTGGGCCCGTGGGGCGAGATTACGGGCCCGGATGCACAAAATTGTCCGAATAGATTTGACCCGTTACCGAATCCGATGGGCCGTAAGCATATATAATCATCACTGCCGCGGCTGGCAAGAATGCAAGATTCGAAACTCTTCACCATCAAATGGAACGTGACATGCGCGCTCGAGGGCCGGTCATGTGTCTTCAATCATCGCAGATAGCTCATGCAAACTATAAATGAAAAATCTCGTATAGCATGTGATGTGCAATATATTTGATGTTGGTCAACTATCACATCTTAAATTTGATTAGAATGTTTGAGAGTATTGATTGGAGACTTCATAAAAGTATAAGAATTTGATTGGACAAATTAAACGTGCAAGAACTTAATTAGAAAATGTGCAAATGTATAGTGATCAAAAGCATAATTTTTCCCACTTCATGAATCTCCACCTTTTATATATTATGACTTTAACACGCGACGCTAATGATACAACAAAAATGAATTAATTTGAAGCAAAATATCACTTTGGATTCGGTCATTTTCTTTTCTCAAATACACCCAAAGATGAGCCAATATCTCAGCTCCCATCCGTTGCTACATTACGAGGAAGACCAAATTCCTCTCGAATTAGCAAATACGAAAGTCCATAATTTCAAGGGGAATGTTGTCACATGTTCGTTATACTTATTGCCCTCGTCGATCTGGCTTTGCCAAAGCACCCGCGCGCCTATTGGCTTCCTAAAACACGTGCTTCATCTGAGCTGCTGCAACGGTTGCAGTAATGCCTTGCATCGGCATTGGATTTTCAATTCAATCTCACATGACGGCATCCAACATCAATTGATCATCGGACTCTAATTCAAATGTTGCTCTTGAGAACCTATTCAATTGAGCCCCCGCAGTGCTTTGGCCTTGGATGGGTTTCCAATAACAAAAGTGATGCTGATCCTTTAACCCACTTTCCATTTTTCTAGTCTCTAATGAGACCACCACCCTCGCCATGCCATCTACTTCTAAAAAATCAAACTCTCCAGGAGCTTGAATTATCTATGCACGGGGTTCCATCAAACTCTCCGAGTTTTATAGTCACGACAGCATAAAAGAACTCAGCAACTTCAACCTGGCTTGCATGATCGAGTTAGAATTAGCTTTTACCAAATCATCATTGGGAATAAGATTTTCCACGGAATACTAGGATTTCTGCACTAGCACCTGGCACTAACATTACCGTCTATATAATCTTTCAGAGATTATCCAAAAAAAATAGCTTCACATAAACTCCTGGAGAGCAGATGGCGTCGACGTTCGTTCCTCCATCCGCGAGCTTCGTTTAAGGAGCAGCCAGCCAGCCAAATGAAATGCCTGAGCAGCTTTCTGGCTTTGTCCCCTGTGAATTTCCCCAAGCGAGGCCTTGGATTACCGATGCCACGGCCCAGGTGCATTTTGGGTTTCTAAACCTCGGAAGGCCGACAGATCCCAGGCCCAAATGTGAAAACTGTCCGACCGAAACCGAAGACCGCATTCATCCTCGTCGCTTTCGCCAATCACACTGTAAGAAGATCTGCTGTTTTTCGTGTTTTTTTCTTCCTTTCGGCGAGCTCTGCACCCGCGAAAACAAAAAAAGGGTTGCATGCTGGTGCTGGGAAGGAATCGTTTTCGGCGCTAAGACAGTCCGCTCTCGATCAGTGCATCGTCGATTCAGTTCCCGATTTCGCAGCGAGGGAGGGAGGGAGGTGGGGAGATGGAGGCCGAATTGAAAGAGATGCTCGACGATCTCGAGTCGCTCGGGCGGTCCTTACCCGATCCTTCCCACAATGCCTCCATCGATAAGGTACTTACTTTCAGCCTCGCTTCGTCCGCGTGCGTCCGCGATCTCCGCTTTTCCACTCGCGCGCGCAACCGCGCTCGTTTTTTCTGTTCCTCGTGTCCTGTCGTCGGTCGTTGATTGTGATTTTCATCGCGATCTGCGGCATCGGGTTTGGCAGAGATATGGCAGGATGAGATGTCTGATAAGTTTCCGTCGCCGTTGTTCTCTTGAAAGCGTTCTCCGGCGTTAGAAACGCACGGGAGGTGTTGGATCCCAATAGTGTAGATTTGAGCGTTGGAGGGTTTATTTATTTGTTTGTTTTTGGATTGGATTTGGAGGGTTTATATGAATTGCCTGAAAAACTATGCGTGGACATGGAAGAGAGTTCTTGGTTGTTTCGGCTTTCTATTGCCCCATGACTTTTAATAATTCTGAAATCTGAGGAGGATCAAAGAGGAAAACTTTAGCTCAAGGAAGCTTGCGTCCTTGAAATGAAGCTGTTTTTTCCTGTAATAAATGAGCGAGGCACTGACTATGTTTGCCTTCGTCTGGTGTGGTTTGTAGCTGAGGACGCGGGTGAAGCATCTATCCGAGCTTGCAAAGTTTGCACCAGTTCATCGCTCAAAAGTCAAGGTGTTATTCTGTTGGTTCTCTATTCCTGTTGTCTCTATGTTGCCGGGTTGTTAAACTTTGCGATTATGATATGGAGTATGTGTTTTTGTTCCATTGGCAGGATATGAGTGCTGAGGTTGTAGACAGTAACCCTTACAGTAGGCTCATGGCACTACAAAGGATGGGAATTGTGGAGAATTATGAAAGGATACGCGAGTACTCAGTTGCTATAGTTGTCTGTACTTATTTCTTCCTTCAATCTGTACCACTATGAAAGTATAGTTTTATACACGATAAATAAGTTGTTCATAGCGCATTTGCACAATTCACTCAGCTAAAAAAAGAAAAAGGTTTTGAACTGACTGGCTTAGATGTTTCTATTAATGTCATATCAAACTGCAGGGAATTGGTGGCGTGGGAAGTGTTGCTGCTGAGATGCTCACGCGGTGTGGTGTAGGTCGCCTCCTGCTGTATGATTACGACAAAGTTGAGTTAGCTAACATGAACAGGCTATTTTTCCGTCCAGAGCAGGTATCTGACAGCGCTTGAGTTTTCATCCTTTACAATCAATGTAATAAAACCAGGAATCCCTCGCCTTCAGCAATTAATTATAAGAATGAGATCAAAATATAACTGTTAGAAGAGTAATGCTGGCCAGAGTTGCTTGTACAATATATAGTATGCATGTTGGTATCTGATTTGGTATTTGCTTGGTTAATGGTCAGTCAAATATCTTTCTTTTACCTTCTTAGGTTGGGATGACAAAGACCGATGCTGCTGTTCAGACTCTGTCAGACATAAATCCAGATGTTGTACTTGAGGTATGTACTTTGTCCTGTCCTCGTCGGAGGTCAACCCACATCTCTTGGCAGATATGCATTTCTGAATCCTGAGCCAAGTTTTTCTCAAAATGGCAAAATTGATCCAGCATCATGAAAGTCTTCATCGCAGCTTGTGATAATGGTGTAGAGTTGCCACGTCTATGGACATTGATGTGTTGATATGGATTTTCGATCGTTCACAAATATCACTGACCTAAAGAGATAGTTAGGTTAGTTTGACATCGATTTCCTATTACTGGCCTATGGTAATTTATAGTTCTACTTCTAGCTTAGGCATAGGTGACTAGATGTTTCAAAACTATCTGCTAGGAATATCCTTGTCATTCAAAACTGGTTGAATTTGTGGGGTCTGATGTGAGTATTGATTCTTTCTGTTTCGGTTAATCATTCATCGTCAACTTTTTTGATTTTTTCAGAGCTATACATTGAATATAGCGACAGTGCGAGGCTTTGAAACCTTCATATCAAGTTTGAAGAATAAGTCCTTTCGTCCAGACAAAGAAGGTAGCGGCGTGGATCTTGTGTTAAGCTGTGTTGATAACTATGAAGCGAGAATGGTTGTTAACCAGGTAGAGTTGTTACCTTAGGTGGGCTAGAACTAATTAGTGATTTCGTTTCATTTATATGAGAACGAATTATACATATCTTGGTATGGTTTTGTGGAATATTTTCAATGGCTACATGACATCGAAATTCTTGTGGTCATACAGGCTTGCAATGAGTTGAATCAGACATGGATGGAATCTGGTGTGTTACATACTTTCCATATCTCTCTCTCTCTCTCTACTACATACATAAGTACAATTTGGTCAGCTGGTTTAGTTGTTCAGAGTACTACTGGTCCGGAACAAAGTCCTTGAGAAACTGAGAAAAACCTAAAATATTGCTTCCATTTCTCTTTTCTGTAGTTCTAAGGCAGTTTCACTCAGGCCTTTGTCGTTGATTTTTAAGTAAATGGCTTTGCTACAATGAATGAGATACTGATTGCATTTCAGATTCCAGATGGTTTTAGAATGCTATGATCACCATTGATTTTAATTGTAGAATTGACCACCGAATCAACCTAAAGGAAGACATGCCTAATTGTTCTAAGTCATTGCTGAAGTGTGAAGAATCTGGTTGTAGTTGTAGTGCTTTATGTAAACTGTGCTGATGCAGTGAAATGTTACCGGGATCTTTATATTCCTCATTTGCTAGAAGATTCATTCATGAGGAAATGTATGCAGGTGTCTCTGAAGATGCCGTGTCTGGTCATATCCAATTGCTGATTCCTGGGGAAACGGCTTGTTTTGCCTGTGCTCCTCCTCTTGTAAGTTAGCATTTGAAGTTTAACGTGGAGAACTCGAGAATGAATATTAATGTAGATCTATATGTACTTTTGTATGCATCCCTTTTCCCTCTCATTGATGCATTGGAAATATGGATTTGTCCCTTCATTTATGGGAAAAATTAGTTTTCATACTGACTTGTAAGAAAACAAACCGCTACTCAATTAACTTTTGCATAAGAATCTGGTTCTGTTTGTTAAGTGCTTTTCTAATGGGATTTAGTTGGAGTCAAATCGTATCTGTGTGTAAATATCTGAAGAGGAATGAAACTCTAGACTGCAAGCCCACATTTATGAAGAATACATAGTACAGGAATCTTGTGCATTCTTTTACTGGTCTGAAGGATGTTAGCATGTTCTTCTGACTTGTTTGATGTGATGGATTTTTGATTCATTTATAACATGGAAGTTGAATTTGGTTTGCATCCTTTTATTACTTTCATTTTTTTACTTTTGTTGTGGGGAGAGCTTTAAAGAAACCCTATTTTCTGGTGGTGATATACTAACATCTCATGGACTATTTTAGGTTGTAGCATCTGGAGTAGATGAACTAACACTTAAACGTGAAGGGGTCTGTGCTGCATCGTTACCAACTACAATGGTAAACAGGTTCTTCCTCCTTTTTATGTGTTTGTGGTGTCCACTGAATCATAACATCTGCAAATTTCCAGGGAGTTGTTGCAGGTCTTCTTGTTCAAAATACACTAAAGTTCTTGCTTAAATTTGGACATGTCTCACCATACCTGGTACTCTCTCTCTCTCTCTCTCTCTCTCTCTCTCTCTCTCTCTCTCTCTCTCTCTCTCTCTCTCTCTCTCTCTCTATACATGCATGCGTGCATAGAAGCTGGGGTTATGCTCTTTTTCCTCTTAAATTCTGAAAGTTTTTATTGTTTGATTGCAGGGATACAATTCCCTTAAAGACTATTTCCCAACCATGGAAATGAGGCCAAATCCTCAATGTGCAAATGCAGCATGTCTAGAACGACAGGCAACTAATTTGACTGGGCTTTGTCTATGACAGCTTAATCTGTCCACTGATACATGATTTATTTATGTGATTCTCTTTTTATTTACCATGCAGACAGAATACATGCTTGCGAAGCCAGCTAGGGATGCTGCTGCTAAAGCCAAGATGGAGGCTGAGGCACCGTCTGCTGCTGAATGTCCTGTTCATGCTGATAATGAGTGGAACATAAGGTAATCATTGTGTTCGACCAAATCATTTCTAAAGATAGCTCTGTGTTACTGACACCTCATCAAACCTTTGAGAAAATAATGAAGAGGACAGAAAGGACAGGGACAATCTTTTCCCCTTTCTTGTCTTTTTTTTTTTGTCGGTGGGGGGGGGACCATATAAGATGGAAGCCCTCTTGCAAAATCCAGCAACTTTGGTGGAACTCCTAGTGGTTCCTTGTGAAGTAACAGAATAACTTTTTTCTCATCTTCTACTTATTGATGTCGCCCCAAACAATGGAATGCATTGGAATTGGAACCGTTACCCTCCTCTGAACTAAACATCGTGTGTGAAAAATGGTTGTCACATCATGTCAGAATGACTTGTCCTTCCATAGTTTTCATGACCAATCTAATGTGTTTGGCTATTCTCTTTTTAGGACTTAGTTATGGTGTCTCGAGGTTCTTTTATGCTGACATTTTCTTCTGTAATCTTTTCTTCTCTTCATTGTTGTTGATGATCTGATGATTTTTCTCTAATTTTTTCTCCTCTTCAGTGTTGTTGATGATAATGATACGAAGAGGACAGATGCTGCAAGTTCAGGTGACCTCCGTCTCCCTTATTTAAAGGAAGTGTTTCACTGTAGGAAACTTGTCATTAAATATAAACTTGTGCAAGTTCTCGTTGCCGGTAATGATGCAGTTCTCTTTTCATGGGACGGTTCTCGTAATTTTGGTTGAGTTCTCATGGCTGATTCACTGAAAATTTCAAGTTTCATCCACGACTAGTTCCTTTTGGAAAATCTGGCCTTATACCGTTGCATTTGAGAAGTTTTATATTTCCATGGTGACAGATACAAATAAGGAAATACCACTTTGCACAATTACCCTACTTCCCTGAATACACATGTAACTGAGCTGAGCGTCTGACCTGTCGGTTTATCATTTAAGTGTTTACTCCCTCTCGTTTCTCCAATTTGTTTGAGGTTCCATGTTTGTGATGTAGTTCTGTCATTCACTGAGGATTATACTTTTTAAAAGTTGGCATCTTCTGGAATTCTCCCTTTAGTGTATAATCAATTGTCCTATAGTGCTTCATAAAAGTCGGCATCTTCTGGATTCTCCCTCTTAGTGTATAATCACTTGTTGGCTATATTGTATAATTCTGAATAGCTGTTACAATTCCAGATTTCATGTTCTTCCCCTGCCTTTTCTTTCAGTTCTCAATGTGCTCGCTTGCAACTTTATTTCAGCCATCATCATCTGACTTTATGTTCCATGCAGATGCTCTTCCCGAAGGACTCACTCGAGAACTTCCTAGTGCGGATGAGTTTAAGAACGCTTCCACTTCTGGATCAGCAGATGCAAATATTGATGACCTCGAAGATCTAAGGAAGCAACTTGAAGCCCTTAATTCTATTTAAGGTGCAAACTATGTATTTCACCTAAAGTGACTTCCTCAGAAAATTTTTGACCAATTTCGAGGAGCCTTCAATTTGTGACACAGCCTTTACACACAAGTAGAAGAAGAAAATCAGAATTGCAGTCTTACCTTTCGTAGTGTCATTTTTTTAATCCTTTTTTCTTTGCCTTTTTCTTTTGCTAAGACTCTTGAAGGCTTCCATGTAGCACGATTTGTAGGTTTAGAAATTACAAGTTTACATGGGTTCAGCAAGATTAACGAAAGGTTAAGGGAACTAAACTATCCTGTTTTGCTGGTTTTTTTTTTTTTTTTTTTTTTTTTTTTTTTTTTTTTACCTTTTCTTCTTTTCGACCGTTTTGGATATTAGCTAAGCTCAAACCGTAGAGATAATAGCAATGGCAGCAATTCCATTGATGCGATGGTTGTGATTCGGCTGAAATCTGTGGTTGAGCAAGTTCGACCACGGAAAATGATGGGAAACAAGCACCCGGCCTTGTGCTGGTTCCACTCTCAAGGTCTGAGAGGTCTTAGGATCCATTCCCGTCTTCCCTTGCGATGAGAGTAGCTAAGAGATCGATTTACCTATGGCTTAACGAAATTCCACATGACGACGACGGTCAGAAAGTCGGGTAATTCGGATGTTTCAGCCAACTCAAACGGGAAGCTGCCATTAAGTGCTCGTTTGGCAGACATGATTTCGTAATGGGATCGCTTGCATCGTGCATGGGGTTCAGGGGAATTCGTCTGATGTCAACCTCTGCGACTCCGTTGGCATCTCTTGGATCTAGGGAAGGTCTGGGACCAGAGACGAAAGAAAGGGAGCGATCTTCAAAGGCTGAAAGATACGGTAAAGGAAGCGCCTGACACGCGCATGGTACCACTGCAGATTTTGGGGCTGGCTTGCGGGGGCTGCTGTTCACTAAGGCTTTTCTTTATGGGGGTAGCCTGGCGGGCTCATTTCCCTTTCGCCTTCCCTTAGTTTTTCCACTTTTTTCCTCTTTGATTCGACAGATCATGCTTAGCCAGAAAAGGGATTTGGGCACGTGGTCGTGATGATTAAGATTGAGTATTCTATCGTGATTAGGCTGATACGTGCAAAAAGCAGCCTTTTAGCTCATGCTAATACGCCAAGAATTGTAATTTTACCAAGCATTCAACCGGCAGCTGCCGGTTAAGATCGAGAGCGCGCGCCGAGACTGTAAAACCAGATCTCGCCGTTGGGATCGTAATTCTCGAACCGTCAATGTCCGAGGAAGCGCAGGAGAAATCGACCTCCTCATGTGGTGGGAACTAGGAAGTTATGTACTTTCCTTTTCAGGTCGAATCTACCCGGTTCATTTCGTCGTATAATATAGTTTAATGCGCTGTACGGACTCGATTATTTTAATGAAATCAAGTTTAATATGTAGAGCTCCCAACCAATTGGGAGCAAGTAATGTGAAAAATGAACTAAGTTGCAGAGCATGCTCCAAGGGATTAAAGTGAGGCGGATCAATTGGATTATCAGGACAGTGACTAAGGTGGGGGCCAAGAAGCCGCAAAGGCACATCTTTTGCAACCCTTTAAAGAACGCAATGGAGAAATTTGCCCATCTTCGAATGTTTGAGGTGGGTCGCGTTCGATTAAAGTTAGAAAAAGTGTACCTCATAAAATTTAAAAATAAGTAAAAATTCAAAGAAATGATAGACTAAACTATGTATTCCCAAGGGTTAACATCATGGAAAAACTCAAAATCAATATACCTGTAACAAATTTATCTTCAATTAATTTTTGGGTCACAAAACATCCAAAATTGGTACACTCATAATAAATTTATTTTAAACTAATTTTTGAGTCGCCAAAAACTTCAAATTGGTATGGTCGTGACATATTTACCTTTTGCTAGCTCCCTTCAAATTTATTTATGAAATTGTTAAGCTAAATGATATATGATGAGTATGGCAAGTTCATGTAAAAATTCATATTAATTTGGGATAAATTTGTCACAATGTACTAATTTGAAAATACCCTAATTTGGGTTTTTTAAGGATATTAACCACATTTCCAATGAATAAGGCATATCTACTTATGTGATCGGCTGTTGTAGACTCGAAAACAAAAATTAGATTCTGCATTTATAGATATTGGACCTCGATTGCATCCTTGAACTCTGGACTTGTGTTGCCAAACCAAGCGCTTGGACACTCAATAAGCTAGTCACTCATTAAGACCAATGCCGATTCAATTTTGTCAATGTACTTCTCAGATATGTACATGAAATTTCCACGTATTCTTTCTCACCATCGCTAATCATTTTATGTGGCACATTAATATAGACAACTTTTAGATTGGTGGGTCAATGATTTTCGACCATGATTAATAAGAATGATTGTATTAGAACCACGTTAGCAAAATTAGAACTATATGGGTACGATAGGTGCGTGACCGATTAGGTAACTGTCCCACCAAGGAATGCGTATCGCTCCGGATGGAAACCAAGGAAAAATGGCTGTTCACGAGAAGGGGGCCCGCGGGAAATGAACGGTCCAAGTGAGGAGAACCAGCGACCCACAATCATAGCCAGCCACACCTGCGCACTGTGCCCCTCCCACGTGCCAATCTGCCCCCGCGGGGGGGCGTGGCCTGCTCTCCCATACAAAAGTCGGGGGAGCTCTTTTTCTGGTACTGAGGGCCGACAACATCAGCCCTACCATAAAGTCATCTTCATTTTCCCCCCACAAAAAATTAAAAAATAAAATCTATTTCCAAAAATGCCCCCTCAAAATTACCAGAAATTGGAAAAATTATATGAAATCCCTCAATTTATATCCCCTACGCACGTGCGAGCGTAATTATTACACGGCCACGGAGCCCTCCGGTCTTTCAGTCGTCCTCATCTCCTCCCGTGGAAAAAGGCAAAACTCAATAATTAATAAATTATCGCGAAGAAAAAGAGGCGAAAAAGGAAGGAGGCTAAAAAGTGCGAAGATACAAACGCTTTGCGAGGATCCAAAAGCTACTCGATAGCCTAATAACGCGATCCGTTACGTGCGCCATCCCCCTTGTCCCTTCACATGTAACGGAATTCTCTCCCCCCGCCCATCGTATCCCACTTTTCTTTTGACCCAAAACGCCCTCGTGCGTTCCGACAGAATCGCCAAATTCTAATCCCATGTGTGTATGGTAAGCTCAAGTAGTTAATTTTTCGATAGAGGTGTTGAAATGCAGTTTAAACCCATTTATTAATCTATATTTAATGAGCTTAATTGTTTATGAATTAATTATGTTCAATAAATGGGTATTTAGATCTAACTTTATGGGTTATAAATGCATTGAATATGAATATTAAATGAGTTCACATCTTACTTAGTGCCCGACCTATCACCTCGACTCTAGACTTGTCAAAAAAAAAAAAATCATGGGTTCATTTCTTAACTCTATGCTTTCACCTTAATTTGGGTATGAATTTTCTTAAGTTGAGTTAAATATATTAGTGTTATCAGGTCAGGTATGAGTTTGGTAGGAGGTTCGATGATTAGATTTGTATCAAAATAGGTTAAAGATGTCAATTTGGGTCGAATTATTTTCGACTTAACCCATTTATCCAACAAGTCTAATTTTTGATGTTTATTGTTATAGGGAAAAGTATTTAAAAAGTTCCAAACATTTTGTATTTATTTCAATTTAGTCTTAAATCTTTTTGTTGGTGTCAATTTAGTCATTAACATTTTTATTTGGTACTTATTTAGTCATTTCCAGCTAATTTTGGCCGAATTTCACTGACTGAATGCTGGCCGGCTAACATGCCACCATTAGTGGTGGATAACTTTTAATAATATTTTTATATTTTTGAATTTTTTATTTTCTTTTTATTTTTTTCCTTCTCCTCCTCCTTCCTTTAACCAATTGCTAGACCTTGCTGGCCTCTAATGAGGGTCAAACCTCGCCTAACCTCTGGTGAGGCTAGCTCGAGGTTGCCACAAGGGCAGCCTCGCCAGCCATGGGTGAGGCTCGATCTTGCCAAATCCAGTGAGGTCAAGCCTCACCCAACCTATGGTGGGGCCAACTTGAGGCCACCGTGAGGCCGCCCTTGTGGCTACTGGCGAGGGCTCAAGCTTCAGTGATTGTTGCCTTTAACCAGTCGCCGAGGTTTGGTGAATGGGAAGGAGGAGAAGAAGGAAAAAAGAAAAGGAAAAAGAAAATAAAAAATTCAAAAATATCAAAACATTATTAAAAGTTAATCACGTTAGCGTTGATTGTGTCACGTCAACCAACAAGTGCCCAGTCAATAAAATCCTATCAAAATTAACCCGAAAGAACTGAATTGGTGTAAAGTGAAAATGTTTAGGATTAAATTAACACCAATAAAATATTTAGGACTAAATTGACATAAATACAAAAAAAATTAAGATTTTTTTAACACTTTTCCGTGCTGTTATATGTCCCTTCCATCGCAAAAGTGAGATGGTGACTTAATAATTAGTGACACTTGTTTGGATCGTCGGTATCCTCGGATCACAAGTCCATTGTGCTTGGATTAGTGCCGACTTAGATTAGCTAGCTTTTAATTTCACTGTTACAACTCTTCGCTAGCGACGTGGGACTTGTAAAGTTCCTCTTTCTTTTTTTTTTTTTTGGGCAAATGACATACTAAAGTTGATTAAGCCATTTTGCATGGTGGCCATGGACAAAACAGTAAAAATGGCATGTGCGAGCTGCTTATATATAGACGCCGAGTTCCGCCACACCCAGTCTCTTCTTTCGTGACAGCCACCTTGGCCGGTCTCTCTTTGTAGTCTCTGTACTTCGCCTCTTCCTCCCTCTTCTTCTCCTCGAATGGAAGACGACGATGACCAGAAGGAACTCCAGCTCCTGCCCGCTCCGCATTCCACCGCTTCCTCATCGAACGTGCTCTCCGCGCTGTCGGGTTCCTCGTCGAGGCGCCGGTCAGCCGCCTCCGATCCGTACGAACTTGCCCCCTCCCTCGACCTGCAGCTCTCCATCAGCCTCCGCCCGATCCGCCCGCCTACTAACGGCTGCGCCGTCTCCGGGGGCCCCGCGCGTGAATACGGCGGCCACGCCAAGCCGGAGGCGAACAACGTCAGGGCCTTGAAGTGGGAGGCGGCGGAGCAAATCCGGCTCGCCGCGATAGAGAAGGCGTACGCGGAGCGGGTGAGGGAGCTCACGAGGCGGGAGATGGAGCTGGCGCAGTCGGAGTTCGCGCGGGCGAGGCACATGTGGGAGAGGGCGAGGGAGGAGGTGGATAGGGCGGAGCGGATGAAGGAGCGGGCGACGAGGCAGATCGACTCGGCCTGCATGGAGATCACCTGCCAGTCCTGTAGGCAAAGGTTCCGACCGGCTTGATGACGCCGCGGACCGGAGGCACGCTTCCTCGCCATGAAACGATATCCGTGTTGGCGATGGGCGATGACCTTGATGATGCCGCCTGAACTTTTTCCGATTCAGTGAAGTTGCTGTGTTTTTTCGCACTTCTTTTGCAGGTCTTTTGGTATTGGATTCTTGCTATTCCCTCGTGAAAGTGGAAGCAAAAAAGACTGTCGAGGACATATAAATAATAGGTGGCATGTTGAAAGCATTACTGTCTGCACACCTTGGTCTGGGTAAAAAGGCACTGAACCACTGGTCGCTTCAATTGTAAGACATGAATATAAAAAAGGAGAGTGATTTCTAAATTCGCCTGCAAACTCGGAATGCTGCGCCTGTTGTCCTGCCAAACTATGCGGTATGTTCGCGATAACTGGCGGTTTCGACGATTCTCGACTTTACGGTTGTCTCTGTGAACCAATTTTCTAGGTGGGTTCGGAGTAGCATTCACCGTAAGAGTGAGAATGCTCGACGGCCATGGCATCTAGATAGAAGTAGCCCGGAGATATACTACCGAAGCATCTGTTGTTCTATGGCATCATCTAAGTTTTAGATGGTTTTTCTGATTCCTCCGCTTTTATTTTGCATCGTTCGATGGCGACTACCTCGGATGTTTGTCCCGACTTCTGATGGAACGGTTTAGATACCGGCGCCTGTGACTGCTGAGAAGCAGCTTTTTCGGAACGTCTGCATCAACCTGAATTTGTAACTCCCAAGGTTTTTTTCTCTAAACCCCCTAAGACCTTAAGCATAGATGAGAGCGTAGGTGTTGATGTTCACTGGAAATGATTAGAACTGAAAGCTTTTTAAGAACTGGGGAATTCATACGGTACAGCCAGTCTAAAGGATTGCGAAAACTGCTGCATAAGAAAGCTGATCTTTTTAGTTGACTTAAAGTTAATCCATATCCAAACTGAATTTCATTATCCTAATTATGAAAACCATTAGTGGCTAAACTCTGTAGACAAGAGGCATCTCCAGTTGAAATGACCGTGACAGAAATTGCTACTGGTCTCGTGGGCTTCTTATGATCTAGCCAAACTTGATCGGGCTTTTGATTTTAAGTTCGAGTTTTGACGACTTTCTAGTTTCCATTACAATTGTGTTTTCTCTCTTAGTTGCAAGTTTTGATGACTCTAATGTCGTCAGATAATATTGGGGAACCAAGGCTCATGAATAATTGCAGATTAAAGTAGTCAAACTGATAAAATTCAGAGTCAACTTCAGAACCTTGATGTCCATAGGAAAAGGCAAACGAATCAGAACAAAAAGCAGCCATTTCATCTACGCAATGTGACAGGATAGCTGTATCCACTTTGTATTCAACTCCTTAACTTTTGCTCATCAGGAGACCAAACACCCACTATCCATGTCTGGGATCTTGCACCGGGGAAAAAGGGGATCCAGATAAGATCATTTGGTATGGATTTTACCAAAAGCACCAGTCACATAGCAATGCACTGTGCCCTCGCAAAGATGTCGTGATAATCGAACTAGCGTCGTGACAATCGAACTAGCTTGATTTGTCAGCAACCTCGCGACGTATTACTCAAATACAGTTAATCTGTCTGCAATAATACACTCCGCCCGGTTCTTTCGCGAGGTCAGTAATCGAGTGGGGCAAGGAATTTGGAAAGTTTTCAAAACTAGGTCCTCTTTTGAAAAGCATGTTTGTGGGAACTGAGAATCAAGGGAGGAAAAAAAAAAGCGCAATCCTAATGACAATAACTATCATTGAGAGCCCTTTTCTTTTTCCTCTTTTTTTTGCCAGAAACTTCTTGACTGCCAAACCAAATGAGGAATCTTGAGGAGAAATCTTTTCACAATTCATAAGCACTAGCGTGATCTCTCTGGTCCACCTGCTGTTGCTTGCTAGCATACCATCAATAGTACAATCTGATGCCCTTTTAATCAAAAGATAATGTACTAGAATGAGCCAATTCATCGCGGTAGCTGATTATAAAGCAGATATCGGACCACATTAAGATTTCTGTTCTTTTTCGTCAGAACTGATCTGGTCGAAGTAGATAAGTTTGGCTAATGTGTGGTATCACAACGATGCCCTCTGCAGCCCACAATAAAACTTTTGGGACCCAGCAGTGCAAGTTCAGGCTCCATGGCTTCGAACCAATATGCGCGACCAAGAATTCTCACTGATTGCATACCAGTTAATCAGCACTAGCACTCGTCCTGAAAAGCCGTACTCCACTCCGCAATATGGTCGATGAGTGCTTACAAAATGGATTCCTTGTCTCTCATGTTTTCATTTTCGATACTGTCTTAGATATGCAAGGAACGATCAACTGCAACAAAGGTGGGGGAGCCGGATAAAGATGTAGGACATGCCATGAACAATATAATCAAGCTAGTCATTATGACAATACCTTAAATTTGTCTTTTCACATCGTCTTCACGTTGTTGTCAGAGCGAAACTGTGCGTGGATGCAAGATCTTATTATTAGATTTGCTGAAACACAAGGCGAAACGCCAAGTGGAATCTGCACTTCCGCACTCGCATCACCATACACATGAACGTCCGTGAAGGCGTCAATACACATGTCAGGCTCCCTCAAAATTTCTTCTCGGCACGACCAACCGAACCGATTTGAATCGCAAGCTAATGGTAGTACTCGATGCTACGCCGTTTGGATACCGTTCGCTTCGGGATGATTCCGAGCACGACTTGCAAGCGAGATTTTTAGGGGGTACGGGGCGACAGCTTCCTTCGGGAGAAACGGTGTTCCTCTCTACCTGTATTTCACAGTTCAAAGTCCGAATGAATGTTTGGCCAGGGACCAGTTAGGCACGAGAGGACTTTGAGAGAGAGAGAGAGAGAGAGAGAGAGAGAGAGAGGGAAGGGGACAAAAGATTGTGGAGCTGATAAAAAGTCATGTGAGGACTACTTCACTGTCTTGACTTTGATAATTGGGGGCATGAGCAGATGAGAGAGGAAGGAAGATGAATGTGCCATACATGCCCACCTAAAGCACCCCTCATCGCTTTCTAGGATTGGAAGAACAAGCAGGATACAAGATGCCATACCTTTCGGGCATATTCATTCCGAAACCGACCCAAAACAGAGGCCGAAGACAACCGTGGTTGGGATTCCAAATCCTTGCGCAACTATCATTAGCCGGAACCAATCACGACAAAGCACAAACGCCGAATCAAGTCGGCCAAGTCACTGATTAAATCACGGTGTCGCCGAAAAGAAGTAGGGGCAACATTCACTGTGCTCTACTTGTCAAGTACAAATCCAACATGTCTCTGGCAATCATAGCGCTTGGTGTGAATGGGGTGAATAGCTTCGCACTCGAAGGGAATGAGTTCGAAGCAATGCTTTGGTGTTTGGGGCAATCATTCGCGCTGATAAATTATAGAATAGTTACAGGTACGTGTATCATGTGGTTACAGGCAGCAAGCAACATGCATTCTCAAGAGAAGCATGATGATGTTTGTGTCTCAGAAAAGGAACCTTAAAAAAAGACCAGAGAGCCACATGTCCTTTCGGCAACTCGACTACCTTTTCCATGATGGAAGGAAGGCGGTAAGTCCGAGCTCCCTTCGTTTCAGAAAATCGTCGGGTTTATCACAAATACTACTGCTTCGAGTTAAAAGAATAATACAGGAAACAAGAATTCGTTTATTTTATGAAAAAAACGCATAATTTAAAAAAATTAAAAATTTGATTAGTTGTATCGTTGAAAATAATTAGTTAATAAATAATATTTTTATTATCGACGGTAATATATATTGAAAAATTTTCATGGGCAATGGATTTTTTTTTTTCGTTTGTTTATTTTTATAAGAGATAAAAATGATTATTTGTTGGAAATATTTTCTAAATTATTCATTTTTCAAAAAACAAAAGTACCCTAAAATTGAGAAAGTTATGCAGTTTTTGTGTTGGAGAAGAATACATTAGTCTATTTATAGGTTTTATTATATGACTATTTAAGATTAAATGTCAATTAAGATATATGCATAATTTCGAGAGATATAGAGAGAATTATCAAATATCTCTAACATAAGAAATTATCCTAGAGAAATCTCTAATTATTTCTAACACTTCAAAATTTCTAAATTTTGCATCAACAATGAAGGATACACTTTCTAATCAATATCAGCCAATATTTGCAAAAAAGGAAAAGAAAAAGGCAAGCGTCAAAATATGCTCAGGAGAAACGTTCCATCACCGCAAGAGAGAGTTGCTAACTATGCAATTGTTGAATGCCGGCGTATTTGCCGAACGCTAAAATATAGGATTCTATCAACGCAACATTTGTTGCAATTTGTTGCGAACTTGAAAAGCGACCTGGTCACGCTTCTATCCTACTTGTCTTCCCGGGCGACTAATCGATTCGGGGTCTTTTTCATTTGGTCGACGTTGTTGTTGTTAGTTAGTTTAGTTAGTTTAGTTAGTTGATTAACGGATTCGGCTTAACACGAAACAACCGGGGGCGGGGGGGAGGGGGGTTGGCGGGAACGAGGGATGTACAGTCAGGCGAGTCTTCCAAAAGAGTCCGGGCCTCGTGAAGAAGATCCATGCGAATGGTGGGCTTCGGGGTCGGGCCACGTTCAGAGTCAAAAGGATATCGTCCACATGACCCGTCAACCATCTGCGGGTGCTTCTGATTTTGGACCACCGCTCAATTTTTCTTCTCGCGATGTGACGTCGATTCTCAATGATTGGACTGGACTGGACTTCAGTGAGCCCTTCCCTCCCTCCTTCGCCCTGTGGAATTGGGAAAGATTGGACCACCGCTCCTTTAGTTTTGATTGAGAGAGTAATTGTCGTGAAATGGAGTCTTAATTTCTCCTCAGTTATTACCGCTGTGAATTTATAATTAGAACTAATGGTATGTTTACTTCAAGGAAAACAATGCTTTCTAATATTTTTCCCTTTTTTAGATTAGGAAATTCATTTTTCTTCGATCATAATTTTTCTTTTCGATTGATCTTTAACCGTAATTGGCTTTTTGTTGAACGATTATTTTCAGTTAGACATATCAAACGAGTGAGTTGAGTCAGATTGAAAATTGTTTGACTCAGATTGAGCTATTTAATTCATTTTAATCTATTTTCATACAATATAAATCTAATGATTCATCTCGATCCAACTCCAAATCACTGAAACACTTTAATTAAATCTAAGAGTGAGAAGTGAGTGAACTCAAAATTGAATAAGGATAAGAGAATGAAGAAAAAATCATAACATTGGATTAAATATAAATAAATTGTGAGTCCATTAAACATTCATATTGTTTTTAGTTTTTCCGTTCAAAATCTATTTATAATTTTATTTAGTGAATATAATTAATCCATATAACTAATACATAGAACGACTTAACCCATTAAAGACAAATTAAGAAATATGTTTATAATTCATTTTGATAGATCTATTTTCAATTAATCAAACGCATGAAAGTTAAAAAAACTTATTTATAAATTTCTTTTTCACCCAAATAAACACATCCTTAATATAAAATGATGCATAAATAATTACGGCAAGGTAGGAGATATAGATCAATAAATAAGGTAGTGTGGCAAAAAAGTGAATATTTAATCGATTGGACCGCATTCAAGCATCGTAATCCCTTCACATCAAATTACAAATTAAAAATTGAATATTTACGAATTCGAGTTTTCACGTCACCTTTTTTCGTGAAATGAAGCGATGATTTTCTTTTCTTCTCCCGGGCATTGTTCCCGCCGTGCACAGCCTAAAACGACGAACCACGATCGAAACGGCGCGTTTTCTGTAAGCATCCATCGCTCCCGCCGCGGAAGTTGCAGCGACCGAGAAGGTTCCCGAGTCGAGCCGAGCCGAGCCGCACCGCACGAGTCTCCGCCGTCCCTCGTCGCCGGCGCCGATCGGGTTCACTCCGGCGACACGCGTTCTCCGATGACTATCCCGTAAATATGGCGGGGGACTCTTCGCCGCGCCGGAAGCCGAACCCTAACTCTGGCCCCGCCGTCCCGATCGACGCCAACAAGAGGACGGCGGCGGCGGCGACGGCGACGAAGAGGAAGAGCGAGTTTGAGTTCTGCAAAGTCTGCAAGCTCAATCACGATCAAGGACAGCGTCACAAGTACTTTCCGAACCACAAGAGATCGCTCTCCGGGTACCTCGATCGGTTCCGCTCCAAATTGGGCGACGTCCGGTTCTTCCTCGACAACCCTAGCCTGCTCCGCCCCGAGCACGTTTCTCGCAATCGGTTCTGGTGCGTCTTCTGCGATGTCGACGTCGAGGAGCTAGATAGTTCGTTTGCCTGGTGAGGACATTTTGGCTAATTCTCGCTTGCGTTTTTCGACAATTGGAGAGATCGCCACTGAGAGATTAGTCGAATTTAGGACTGCTTGTATCTTCAACTTGCTCCGCATGTTGTATATAGTTAGAGTCTTCGGCGATATCGACGTCAAGGAGCTCGATAGTTCGTTTGCCTGGTGAGGACATTTTGGGCTAATTCTTGCCTGTGATTTTTCGACAGTTGGTGACATAAGCCACTGAAAGATTAGTCGAGTTTAGGACTGGTTGTATCTTCAACTTGCTTCGCATGTCGTATAGTTATTTCTCCATTTCCAGCTTATGTCTGTCTGAGGGAAATTGTACTGAATTCTCATCGGCCGCGGTTCGTTCTTAAATTCTTCATTCTTTCTTGCTATGTCCCTATTCATTGAGTTGGGTTTAATTATTGGTGTTGTGATGACAGCGGGAATGCAATCAATCACCTAGCAGGTGCAGATCACCTAAAGAATATGAAGCATTTTATTTGGAAATATGGCGGTGCAATGGACCGCCTCGACGATTTCAGGATTTTGGATGACGATGTAGCTAAGGTATGGTCTGACAAGTGCTCTTAGAGTGATTTTGTTGTCCTCGAGTTTTAAGTCTTTGGGTACTAATTTATCCTCTTTTTTGTTTGAATATTGTTGTTCTGGTTGGCATCTTCTTGGTGCTTTGTTAAATTTTATTGATCTACATGGATAACAAGAAAAGAAATGCTGCTTGTGCAGTGGGAGAAGAAATGCGAAACATTGAAGAAAGAAGCTGCATTAACTGGAGAAGGATCACATGGACCAACATGTGGACTGTCAAATGATATCCAAAATGAACAGAACTATGGGATTGTCGAGAATTTTAGAAATAATTCTGTATATCATCCTCATGAAAATTTTTGAATGCTGTTATGCCTTTACAATATCATACGAATGAGTATCAGATATCCCATACTGGACCTAACGGGGTTCCAAACACTTGTGGTGCATCTCACACTTCCACCTTTTCATTGCCTGCGGAGAAATATCCTGAAGTGTTACCCCAGAGATCTAGTGGTTCAACAGGTACAGGAGTAATGTCTGGTGCGACTCTTTTCCTTTAAATACATTGGTAATGGTAGTAACTATTTTTATGCAAATGATTCAGGGAATGGAAGTATGTGGTGCTCCAGTCTCTATCGAGATCGCGACAAGAACTTTGTTTCCAATGGTTTCATTGGTGATAGTGTGAGTTCTGGATCTCCTCCAGCATCTTTTCGAATTTGTTGCTTCAGTTTCTTTATAACTTAACAGTTTTTTTTGTGGTTGCTCTGCGTTTACTCATTAGTATGCATTGTAGGTTCTCAGGGAGCTAAGTTAGCACCACTCATTTCCTGTTTTAATGTTTAGACTATGAAGCTCAGAAATTGAGTGTCATTCCTTTCTCCTGGTTGCTTTTGGGATACAGGAGGGAATCCCTTTCTGTGCTGCTTTTTTTGGCTTTTACTCTTTTGTAACAGTTTAAGTCCTGGAAGAGGTACTTTTCTACAGTAGCAATGCTGATTTTTGTGGGATGTAGCATCCCTGTTCTCGAGACAATGTTTCATAATCAACATATGATGTGCTTTACATATTGGATAAGCTGTTCTTTTTCCTACCCAATAGGTACAAAATGTTAAACCCAAAGCCTGCCAGAATTTCCACATCATGCAAGATGGCTTTGTCGGTTTCTTTATAGCATGAACCTCTCAAGTTAGTTTCCCGCTTCTTTTTGGCCCCGTTGCTGAAGAAGAAATGGCTTTATTTAAAGGACTGTATTTGTTTCTGAAATGCATGTCCTCATTGAGTTTCATGCACACAGTTTTTGCGTTGCATCCATTGGTATTTTTATTGTGTATGCCTTGCTGGTCTATGGTTTTGGCATTTTTTTTTTTTTTTACAAGATGGACATGCACAAAATGGTGTATGAGTCTCTGTATATCTTTCATCCTTAGCATACTTTTGATCACTTTCATGTTGTAAAATCACATGAATCAGGTTGGAGGGATGAAGAAAGGAGACAGCAGCTATCAAGGTAATTTATCTTTGCCTTTTACAAAAACCTTATGTTCATCAAAGTGGGGCCTCTGGATCAGTGTTATTGTGAGGGCACCCATCTCTCTGTGTGCATGCGTGTGTCTGTGTCTGTGTCTGTGTCTGGTACTGAAGGAAGTAATTTGAAGTTTGAGTTGATACCGGCATTCTTGTGACCCTCACTTTAGGTCTGCAGCTGCTCACTGAGGTTTCTTCCTCATCCCAAGGGGATGTTCAAGGAAATGTGCATTCTGGAGCACCACCTCCTTGGTTGGATGTTTCTGAACGAAGTCAGACAGACAACCACAGACAGCAGCCATCAGTGAGCCTAATTTCTCGTTCTAATAAGCCAGGAAAGTCCAAGTTAAACCCTAAAAGGGTGGGCGCTGCTTGGGCTGAAAGGAGAAAGATTGAGATGGAGATGGAGAGAAGAGGAGAAATCATTAAGAGCTGCAATGATGCTGAATGGCTTCCAAATTTTGGCCGTGTTTGGCAGGCAGGCAGTCGAAAGGAATCAAGAAAAGAATTTGAGATGGAGAAAAGAAAATTGCCTAGTGTTGAAACTCAACCTGAGATGCCAATAGATGTACAGCCGTACATCAGCAAGCGAATGGTAAGTTTGGATTATTGATTATTGGGATATGATGAATACTGACTGCATGATTATTCTGGTTTTTTATGGAGATACCTCAACTGTCTCATTGTATTTCTGGTTTGATTTGTTATCAAAACACCTTATTCACTTTTTTCAGCTCAGCAAGGGCATTCTGAAAATTCTTCGTCATGTGTATCGGCGGTTAGGGAAAAGTTCCTATAGTTATAGTTAGGTTACCTATATAAGTGGACCCAATTAATTATTAGATGACCTTTATTCCGTTTTTTCCACCATTAATACATTTGACTGACTCTTGTTGACTCGAAAGTATGTTATAGACCAGAGTGTTATTATATATGTTGAATATTGATACCATCTTCTGTGAGGTTCTCTTTTTTGCAGTCTTCTAGTTTAGGGGTGTCTTTTGTTCTGCGTTTTGGTGTTGTAACTATTTTGCAACATTTTGATGTTTTGTCATGAGTGTGCACCTGCCACTCAAAGCTTTTCTTGCTCAAGGTGATTTGTTCGGGGAAGTGCATTTTCATGTCTTCTTTTTTCCCATAAAGGTTCAGAGGATTTTATTTGTGTTTGGCTATGGAGAACCTAGTTGCTTCACTTTTAGGCTATTGGGCCAGCTTTCCATGATGTCCAATTAAATCATTCTCTCATTTTTCGAGCCTATTTTGACACTGCATGGGAGCCTGCAGCCAGTGTATCTGGCTCATTAAACATTATAGACCCTATTTTTCTTCCTTAATCTTTTACACTATCTGAATTAGCTGAGCAATGTGAACTAATCAGTTGTTTTCCTAATTATTGCAGCGCGGAGATGTAAGCAAATGAGATTTGGTTGATCTTGGCAGTGTAAATATATCTGCGAAGCTTCAGATTATGTTCGGTATGTATAGTTTTTGACCTATTTGCAAGTTTTCAGTTCGACACACCCTTTTATGGCTGCAGTAGTCTGGCAAATTTTGGTTTGTGCCTGGGCATATGCGACTATTTGTGTCATTACTCATGATTGAGGTGTCCATGTTTTCACTATGAATAATGGAATTATTGGAATGACTTTTGATGTGTCATCATGAGCTTTAGGGCCATATTGTTCTTTCTATTGGATGTTGGACCATTGGACACTCTTTCTTCTCTCTTGTTTTCATTCATTAAAAAAAAATTGGTTCTGTGTAAGGACAATTTCATGTGCATGGTGAATGGGATTCATTTACATCGGATGCTCTGAGAAATAGAAAAGGCAAAGTTACTACAAGAGGAACTGTCTTGCAAAAGGATCTGGGGTTGTCTCTCTTCTCATGCCGATAAAAACATGGTCTTGTGTATAAGCCCCCATCACCTTTCTGGTAAGGGAAGAGGCCTCTTCTGCTCCATATGCCGATAAAACTACACCAGAGGGATGCGTATTTGATGAAACTTTTAATGGTTGCCATCTCATTCTTTGCATTTCGACCGTAATAGCAATTGTTTTCTGATGTGGGCAATTTCCAAAACAAAAGTGGCCATAGCATGTTGTGCACCTACGTGAACCATTCAGTTTCTGTGGCGTCTCTTTACCCGTGCTCACCCTTTTGGAGATTCTCATAATGTGTCACTTCTGTTTTCCTCATGCAATGAGGTTGGAGGAGACAATTGTACCTGTCATGGTTGGGTTGTGCAAAATCTTGCAGGGTCTGTATGACCCAGTATTCTGAAATTCCAGAACTTCCCTTTTGAAGAAACCAAATTCTCTTCGCATAAAAATTCCCAGGAAAACCACTTCTCGATGGTGCGATGTACATCATGAACCACTACATCTGTCGTGTTCCCAGCTCTGGCTAATATGCTTGCTGTATAGATTGCTCCCATCCTTCCAGGAGCCTCTGGGTTGCTTCCACTTGGTCCATCCACCACTACGAGATCCCACTTTGTTTTGTACACTTCTTGTGGCAAACCTGTTAGAGCCAACTGGCATTTTGACACTCGAAGCAGTGCAGCCCCGGGTGCACAGTTCGGACTTCTTGCGTGCTTGAGCAGTTTGTACGCCTCTTTTGCTGGTACATTGTACTGTACCTTGTATATCTGAGTGCTGCCGGCTATCCCTGTTCTATAATTCGTGAACTTGTCAGCATCATCCTCCAGTATGATTGTTGTGCCTCCTGCATTTATTGATGAGAGGCTAAGATATTGTGGCTCAAGACCAAAGATGAGAATGTTGCAAGGTCTCCTCTGCTTGACAAGGTTTGATAGAAGCTTAAATTCCTTAGCCGTTATTGAGGCGGTGTAGGCAGGCGGTGTGGAATTGCCCGATATTTCCGTTAGAACCTTACTGCACGATGAAGGAGAGGTGCATGCTTGTTGAACATGTGGAGGCGAAGCTGGAAGTGGGTGAGGAGATGAAGTGGTGATGAGGATTCGAACGAATCTAAGGATGGATATGGATGCAAGGATCAATACGAAAACTGGTATGAGTTTCCTTACACTAAGTTTCATCTTCCTAGTTCCTCGGAGCGATTTGTGTTTGAACGTGTGGTTGCCTTCTACGTTGGAAGGGGGTGGAGGAGAATAGCGAATGAGGGGTGTTGCGAGAGTGGAGGACAGAGGTACTTCTGGGGGCATCTTCCTCTCTTTCCTTTCACCACATGTACAGCCACCTTCACATCATCTCCGTAGTGTTGCAGTGGGGGGTTCTTTTTTCGACGCGATGAGTTGCTATTGACATGAATCTTTAGTATCCTTATTGCGTCAGGGAGAAGGAGAGAGAGGCTTTCGCTTCAA
Organism: Eucalyptus cloeziana; assembly: GCA_014182715.1. Lineage (NCBI taxonomy): Eukaryota > Viridiplantae > Streptophyta > Magnoliopsida > Myrtales > Myrtaceae > Eucalyptus > Eucalyptus cloeziana. The sequence goes on along the minus strand of CM024644.1, from coordinate 29,159,176 downwards.
TTTCAAGAGATCTTTACGAGCTGTCAGCTGGTCCACCTAACTGCATTGTGTCAAATCAGATTTGCCTACGTTTGTATTTTCATTGGACAAACATCAGGTGATTGGCGTTTTAATCATGTAGCATATGATGGTGGTTGCCATAATCTGATGTGGGTCGTCGGGATTGCCGCTCTTTTGTGCATAATTTGAGGTTGAAGGATGAAAATTGGTTGGAAGGCCATTGTCTCAAAATGATGGGCGGACAACTTGTGATGGAGACGGATCTTGTTCCGAATAAGAAGTTAAAATGCCCTTCTGAAGTCAATATAACAGGTGCGAGTCGGCCCAATGAGGTCTAGCCACAATCTTTGCCGATTCTCGGGTGAAAGTAATTTGAAGACACCAAAAAGAATCATTCAATTATTAAGATGGTTGGGGTATGATTCGGTAGCTAGGTACAAGAGTTGGTGGTCATGTGAGGAGCATATAAAAATTGATATGATGTTTTATTTCGCAATGTTTTTTTTCCAAAATATCGCATTTGAATTAAATTTCTACTTTTTCCTTTTTCTATTTTCTATTTGAAGTGTCAAAGTGGATTTTGAGGTCATTTTCATTTCCCAAATTTCACCTTCCTCTTTTTTATTTTTGGGTTGTTTGTTCCCTTTCTAGCCAATGGGCAATTACAATCAGCAGATTTAGAGCCAGAAGATCTCATTAGTGTTTTCCAATTTTCTAGAAATATTTTACTGTATTGCATCCTTGCCTTATGCGGTACCTCCGAACCAATCGATAGGTGCCAACCTGCACGAGATAAATTCGGTCAAATAGTCATTAGAATTCAATTAATATTGACTAATCCAATGTGAGGAAGAAGCCACTTTTAGCTGGGGGAATTCTAAATATGTCGAACGCCCCGATATGCTCAAAGCTCGAGCGAATGATCCAAAAATAGAATTTTTTATATTTGGTACATCGAGGGTCGTATCTACGTCATATACTTAGCTTTACACAAATTTAATTGCTAAGCCAACGACACAAATGTTTGTAGTTATGTATTTATATGGAATGGAAAAAAAAAAACAAAAAAAGGCAAAAGGCTCATAGCCCTTAACGAGAAATTTTGGCAAATGGGTGGATGATTTTGGACGACATTAACATAAGAACCAACGCCCTGTCCCCACTTCGTTTCTTCTTTTAACCTGAGCTCTGTTTTTGCGTCTGATTCGAGGTACGAAAACGCGTGAGGGCATTGTAATAACATCGGATGGTTTTTTTTCCTACCCTCTTTGCAAGATGACTTGGATCGGTTCTGGCAAGCAAACACCTTTAGGGAGAGGTAAAGGAAAAAACAAATCGATCACGAGATATGCTTACGACTGATCGGTGAAGAAGCATCAAGGCCCGAAGGAAACAGACTCAAACCAAATTAAGGCGCCGCAAAAGATAAAAGGTTATGTATTGTCCAGAACCAGCATTGAACTGTGTATGCGAAGATGTTGCAAAAATTAAAAAAAAAATAAAAAGAAAAAGGAAAACTTCGATATAATGAAGATCTTACATTCGCTTGACGTCAGGCTAGCACGCTTACCCGTACTGTGTTATGAGTTAGCCGAAATCTAAAGCGACATTCTCGCGTCTAAAAGATCATTGGAAGCATTTAATGTAAACTATGTCACCATCGGTTTAAGATGATCAAATGAGAGAGAGAAAGAGAGAGAAATTTAGTTGAAAGGTCCTTTTCCAGAGGAGTTTCGTATGAAGGTGGCGTAGCATTACTTTAAAAGAAGCGTTGGAATTCTCTAATAAGGACATTAAAAGATTCCAACGGTTAAGAAGGTTTCTCCACGGTAATGGTCGACCATTTGTCAATAAGCCATGACACATGTACAAATGTGTTCGAAGAATTGTCCAAAAAGTCCTAAACCTATTGCACTTATACCAATTCAGTCCTAAACCTTTTAACTTTGTCAATTCAGTCCTAAATCTTTTCACTTTTTGCCGATTCAGTCCATCTGACCAATTTTGGCCGGAAAATGTTAACGTGGACACCGGCGGTGCCATATAAGACCGTTGGCGTTGACGGGATAATTTTTAATAATATTTTAATAATTTTTTGAATTTTTTGAATTATTATTATTTTTTTTATTTTTTCCTTTTTTTTTCTTTTTTTTTTGGCTTTTTCTTCCCTTTTCGGTGGGCTGGCCACCGACCACAGCCAGCCAGTGGGCTGTGGCCGGTGGCCAGCCGTCGCCTATGGCCAGTGGCCGGCCATCGGAAAAGGGAATAAAAAAGCCAAAAAGAAAAGGAAGAAAAGAAAAGAAAAAAAAAAGAGGGAAAAAAAAAAAAAATAATAAAAATTCAAAAAAAATCAAAAAATATTAAATATTATTAAAAATTGTCTACGCAGCGCCGGCATCCTACATTGCACCGCAGCATTTTCCGGTCAAAGTTGGCCGGATGACTAAATTGGCGAAAGTGAAAAGATTTGGGACCGAATTCAAGAAAGTTAAAGGTTTAGGATTGAATTGGCATAAGTACAATAGGTTTAGGACTTTTTGGACAATTTTCCCTAAATGTGTCTCTCTATATATACAAGTCATGCTGACTACACGCTAAAAGGCGTGTAAATTACTCTTCTTGACATTTTCCTACTGAAAATTGCCCCCACTCTCTAGAAATTGTTAAAACAAATCAGCTGTTCCACCTTAACCTGCGTCAACTAGCCCCCAAACAAGAGATAAAAAAATGGAATCTGATGTCCACCTTCCAGCAGCCAAGAAATTAGACGGGAAATTCGTTTCTGCTAATAATCAACGTCGAATGAGCTGTACGAAAGGCATCCTTGTATACATTATTCTAACGTCAATTTGCCAACATATATGATATGGTTTTTCAATTGCTTGTCTGTGTGAACGCTTCGCAGCAAGGCATCTTCAAGCCGCATCTTTCTTTCCTCCTGTAGGAACACATCGTAGGTACTGCAATCAAAAGGAATAGCTATTACTTAACTCCATATTGCCTGAGTACAATATACATGCTCGCCAGTAGAAAGTACCCGCGTACGCACAGTGCGAGGACGTCTCTTTCTGCATAAACAAATAGTCGTTCATGAAGATGAATGGAGCACCAAAGCCATCAAAAATAGCTATGACCATACACCCCGATTAACAGCTTTTGTACTCGAGGCATAATCGTATCAGAAGATTATGACAATTGTTAAGATAGATACGAGGATGTCATGCCCTCAGTTAATGGAATGTGCAACCTGATACAAGAAGGAACTGCACTCAAACAGTCAAGAGAACAGCAGTCACGTTGCACTGTGAAAAATAGACAACATCAAGCTGAGATGGGATAGATACACAACATCCTCTTCTCTCTCCTTTTCTTTTTGGTCTATTTCTTGGATGGAAAACAGCTACAAAAATTTGGTGTCCGTATGGTGCTAGTTCCGTACCTAGATCAGATCCTCAGATCCTTTCGTTTAATCAGACAAGAAGGTCCTGCACCTAACCCGTCCCTCACGAAATTCTTAAATCCCGTTGTTCTTCTACCGGTCACAGGTCAAGCAAACCATTTCATATGCAAAGGACTAAGCTGAATCTGAGAAAAAATCACTTCTCAAAGTCCACCAAATCCAACGGTCACGAATCCATCGTTTCTTTATCTCTGCATGAATTAGAATCTCTGGAAATGACTTTGGAGACCAATCACAAGCCCATTTTTAAACGACCATACAATATTAGATAAAATATGCTCAGCAAGAAGAAAAAGAAAAACTCGTAGATCAAATACCAATGAAGAAGAGGTCAATTGCACCTGTCCACCAGCATCCGCAAATGTCACTTTCGGCAGAAAATTTAAAATTGAAGGATGACATCCAATCACAATTGAAAATATTCTAAGCCTAGCCGCATTCGCATTTTTCTTTTTTTCAAGAACCAAGGTCCACCTTGCCTTATTCTCCAGCTGGAAGGTTCTGTAGAGGCAGTATGGGTGATTTAACCAACGTATCAATGCTTGTTTGTTTCCAAAGCTAAAGCAGATCGTTTCAGGAGACTCAGTAATCCTTTGGTCAAATTTGCTGTCAGAACTTTGGCCAAGTCTTCTCTATGCACCTTCCTCCCTCACTTCCTCCAATTCATCACAACCTCAGCAACTTCTTGAATTTTATCTAGCACGACAGTCCATACCTACTTTCCACCAAATAAAGTGCAGATTGGCTTGTGCTTTTTCTTACTTCCCTTCCATTGACATCTCTGAAGACTCTCCTATGTCCCAAAATTCCCATATCAGACCAACTCTCTAGCGACATCTTCTGTGCATTTTGCAAGGCATCTCTACAGAGCATCCTATCTTTAATTTCTTAGCCTTTTCATCCTCCCTTCCCTCCTGAATCTTGTCTGTTGCAAAGGAAGCATCTAAACTTTAAACAGTGGCGTACAAAGAAGCAACGATGGGTAGAGACACCAATTCAAAGATAATTTCAACGGCTGGTCTGAAGGTGAGTTCTTCAATTCAAACATTCCTTGATTCTGTATTTCTTGCTTTCTATGATCCTTAAACTAGCTGCGGCTATTGCTAAAATTCGGCTAAAATATATAGGTAATGAAAGAAGATCGACCAAAGAAGTCCCCGTCCCAATCTATACTTAAGGGCTCCACAGACGATGGTAGACCAAGCAGCATGGTCATTAAGGTAGGATATTCATCAATCTCTCTCTCCCTCTCCCTCTCCCTCTCTCTGTTTTTTTTCTTCTTTTCCCCCGAAAAATGAGTTCCAGCAATTCGATAGTATGTTGATTTAATCAATCGATGCATTAACAGAAAGCACGTGGTGTGATTCCTGCTCACATAGTAGCAGAAGCCATATCGACACTCCGTGGTCTAGACCTTAGATGGTCCGGGCCAATCACCCCAGCAGAGATGCAATATGTTGAACAATACGTGCTGGCAAAATATCCACAATATGCTGGACTTGTTGGAGGTGAACAAATAGATCTCTCCACGCTTTGCATTAATGAGGAGCCAGTTGAATCCACACTTGATGATAAAAGGAGATCACCACGGACTGGCTTCAGAGAACCCTCGACACCATGTTATGGAAGCAGTCACCCGGATCTAGACAGAACACAGCTAGAGCCGTCAAGATTACTTGACATCCTCACCAAGAAGGCCTCCTTCCCTGGGAGTTTCATCTCCATCCCCGAAATTCAAGCTCAAAATAAAGTTCTGAAGTTCTGTGGACTGCCTGACGAGGATTATCTTGTTCTTTTCACTCCAAGCTACAAAGATGCCATGATGTTGGTAGGTGAGAGCTATCCCTTTTTCAAGGGGAACTGCTACATGACCGTCATTGGAGAAGATGGGGATTACATAAAGGAGTTCGCCACCTACAAAGAATCAAAGATAATCTCTGCACCTGAGACTTGGTTGGATCTGCGGATCAAGGGATCACAGCTAAGCCAGTATTTCCGCAGAAAATGTAAGCACAGTCCTAAGGGGCTATTTTCCTACCCAGCAGATGTGAATGGGACTCGATATTCCATGCACTGGGTTTCAGAGGCCCACCGGAATTCATGGCACGTTCTTCTTGATGCAACTGCATTGGTCGTTGGAGAGGATCGCCTAAACCTGTCACTTCATCGACCAGACTTCATTCTGTGCAGTCTGGATAACAGGCATGCCCATCCTTCAAAAATCACTTGCCTTCTGGTGAGGAAAACATCTTTTGATGCACCAACAATTGCCAATGAATGAGAAGGATGATTCCTTGTAAACATAGAATGTCTTCCTTTCAATTAAGCAACAGCCACGGAAGTGAGCTCTGGTTTTCAGATAATTTTTCATGTATAACCTCATCAGAAAAATTTTCAGAGTCTACACGATTGAAAATAGCAAAGAAATTAACTTTACACAGATCATATCTTAGATGGAGCACAAAGGACCACGGTGACAGATTTGTAGCCAAAGTTTTTATCAGATTCTAATCGTGTGCTCTATGGTTCATAATGCATGCATGCAAGCAAGCAGAAATATACTATCTGGAACTTAACTCGAAATTGAGGGTAAACGGCCTATAACAATTGATGCCTGAGGGGATTTATTGATATCTATGTCATTCCACCATCAGCACAGTGAAATCTTTTTTCATGGAAGGCTTAGAGCTTCTTCATACAAGAATGACCTTAATGAACCTTAACATCCATGTCTCAGGAGGAATGTCTGGAGCATGTACAGGGATTCAACAGTTTGTTGACATAGGCTCCAGGCAACGGCATAGGCTCTGGGCATGGTCTCTGAATTTTAGCTTTGACTTGTATTAAATTTAGAACTTGCAAGTTTCAGTTAATTACTAGCTTCTACTAAAAAAAATAGTAAATTTATAGAGAAAAACATGCTAAATAACATTCTTCTCAATTTAAATGGAAATCTTAGTACTTTCAATAAATTTTCACCCAAAAGCCAATAGTTAGAGGGGCAACTTTTAGCATTTGATGCCAATCAATAAATAAGAAAATCAAGAAATTAGGCAAAATTTGGCGCTAAAATCCCCCAAGCACAAACAAGCTCCAACAAACAAGGTGATTTCTATGTGCTCATGTGTTGCCTCTTCCTCTGCTGCAATAAATAGCAGGAAATCTGGCCCAAGCTACATTAGTGTCTAAGTTGATTCCGGAGCACAGAAATAAAGAAACTTGCCGGTTGTCTGAATTTTATTTGAGATCCCATATTCCAATTCGACCCGGGTAATACTTTATTCATACCAAAATATCACATAATGATGAGTTCCAGAAAAAGTCTTCAGGGTCTGAACACATCACCGATGGGAGAGCTTACAGACTGTATAAACTCTCAACCTCCTGGTAAATGGTAATACCTCTCAGACATACTAATCAAACTTAGCCCTACCAAACCAAAAACATATTTTTCCTTCACCCTCACTATATGGGCGAAAGCTCATTAAAAGTGGATGCCAAATCTTTAAATTTGACAATGGATAGTCCTCCAAAAAACATAATGGAACATGTTATGACTTGTCATAGCGATTTAAAAGACGCAAGCAAATAGATCTAAACTCCTTTACAAAATTTATGGGCATCGATATGTACAAGAATATGCCTACTGCAACAATAAGGGGAGTACATCTTGCTCCTATATTCAATTTATATCAATCAACTCCCTATAGTTGCATTTGTTGTTTCAACTCCCAAAATCCCACTTTTGGACTCTGACTTGATAGATTTTAAAGCTCATAACATCACATACATCTATATGACCTTCGCTAATGGTAAAACTAGCAAGATACGTATTTCCCCTCTGATAGAAGTTTCTATTAGAAATTGCAACTCAAAAATTTAAATTAATAAATGAAGGGAGACTACATGATTATAAGGCACATTGAAACCCTATATAGAAGTTATGTAGGATACTTTAACAACCTTTTTACGTGCAAACCAAACTAACAATAACACATGGGAATTGACAAATGAGGAGCCTCACAAGTGAAATAAATTTTGTGCGGAAGCTGATTCGTGACCCTGTTAGTAAGTTCAATTCAAAAGCTTAAAATAATAGGCAGAGGAGATTTCATAAATATAAGGCACATTGAAGCCCCATAGACAAGCAATGTAGGATACTTAAACAGTTACAAATTGAATTAGATTTCTCTTCATCTAATTTTGGAGTTACTTAAAAATAACATGTGCATTCTACATTTCATGACTTAGGGAAAATACATATGCTAACATTTTTAACCTTACCAATCATATAAATTTACTTACATAATCCCACTGCTTTAGATTTCGTCTTGTCAGACATAGAAATCGAGATCTTTGGGTCAAATGAAACAAAGAATAAAGATGTGCACGGTTGATTGAGAGTCGGACAAATTATAAGGAGCTGACTGAGACATCTTCAAAACCAAAAGGTAATTTTCCCACAACAACATACTCAAATGAGAGTGGCTTAAACAGGGGGACTAATATCTTTACGGTGGTAGTTCTTGCGTAAGCATGGAAGATCCCTGAATTGGCCAAAAATCCCCTTGAGATATCCTAATATTTAAATTTGTCTTTGGTCACGCAACCAAGTATATGCTCGTTACATTCCAGTTCTCGCATAAAAAAGATTTCTTGACTAGAATAAACAATAACCTTATTTCAAGATCTATACTGTACTCTATACCAATCCCAGTATACACCAATTTTATTATTGTTAATTATTATCCTAACCTAAGATTCTGAAAATGATTTCTTCCAGACAGGTCACAATCCTTTATAACATCAATGCACAAAATAATATATCTCATGAATCAACGGTAATGAACAGGTTCATTTGCACCTGCTACCCAGCAACTTCTAATGTCACTTTCTGCGCAGATTTAAAATTCAGAGAACTGCCTCCACTTGCAATTGAAAATACTATAATTTAGCTAGATCAACACTTATATTTCAGGATTATGTCACTCAATATCTCACGAATCAACTGTAATGAACAGGTCCATTTGCACCTGTTACACAGCAACTTCTAATGTCACTTTCTGCTCAGATTTAAAATTCAGAGAACTGCCTCCACTTGCAATTGAAAATACTCTAATCTAGCTAGATCAACACTTATATTTCAGGATTATGTCACTCAACTTCCAGCTGGAAGACATTTGTGTTTCCATATAGGCATTATTAGGAAGGATATTTGGTTGTTTGATTCCAAAAGCTAGAGCACAACATTTCAAGTGATCCAAAAAAAATTTCGGTCAAATCCTATTACTTGGACACTAAAGATTACATATCTGCAATACCTGAATTCAGATACACATCTGCAACAAAAAATTCCACAATAAGTTTGGCCAGGTCCTCTCTTCGCACCTTCCTCCCTCACATCGTTAGTCCTTTCGCTATATCTTAAACGACTTCTTAAAGTTTATCTTGTATTAGAGTCAATATCTGTTTCTGTCTAATCAAGTGCAGAAAAATCTCCTTATATCTTGGACACTTTTGCATCCATTGACTTGTCTGAACGCTCTTATTTCCCCCATACCCATCTCTAACCAACTCATGATTCAGTGTACTGTGCAAGGCTTACCTAAATATAACTCACTTTAATTTCCTAGCCTTTTGGTTCTCATTCTCATGAATCTTGTACATCCATTGCAAAGAAAGACTAAACTTCTATAAGCTTTGAATAGAGAAGGGACCACGGATAGGGACAGCAATGCAAAGATCATTTCAAATGCTGGATTGAAAGTGAGTTCTCAAACTTAAAATCTCTTTGATTCTTTTTTTTCCTCTATACAGATCTTACACTAATAGTGATGCCCATAATATGTATTGACAAATATGAAAATGAAAATTGACTGAAGAAGTCCCCGTCCCAAGTTATACATAATGCATTCACAGATGATTGCACACTCAAAAGTATTGGTCATAAAGGTTTGCAATCGTTTTTTCTTCTAAGGTAAGTGTCCACGATATAGTATTATTAGATCAGCCAGTGCTTCAACAGAAAGCACAAAATTACAGTACCCCCTCACGTAGTAGCAGAAGCCGTATCAACCCTCTGTGGTCTAGGCCTTGGATGGTCAGGATCAATCACCCTAACAGAGATGCAATATGCTGAACAGTACCTGCTGGCAAAGTACGCACAATATTGACTAGGTGAAGGAGAACAAATAGATCTATCCGCCCTTTGCATTAACAAGGAGCCATTTGAGCCCGTTCTTGATGATAAGAGGAAGTTTCAGAGGACTTCAACCATCCCGGCCATCTTACAGAGGCAGTCACCCAGCTAGAACCATCAAAGATTGCTTGAGATCATCGCCACAAGGTCCTCCTTCCCTGGGAGTTTCATCTCCATCCCCGATGTTCAAGCTCAAAACAAAGTTCTGAAATTCCACGGACTGTATAGCAATTAGTATCTTCTTGGGAAAACTGCTTAAGACTGTCGTTGAGAAGATGGACATTACGTAAGATGCTATCATTTTGGTAGGTGAGAGCTATCCCTTTCTCAGGGAAAACTGCTTAAGACTGTCGTTGAGAAGATGGGCATTACGTAAACGAATTGCTACTTACAAAGAATCAAAGGTAACTGCTACACGACGGAGAACCTTCAATGGGCGTTGAGGTTTATCTCTGGCAAGGACTTCCATTAGAGCATTGCTCGGTTTTCCTTTGGCGCTATGTCACTTGATTTGGAAAAAGAGGAACAGCATCCTCTTCAGGGATGAAACTCTAGCGGTTCCGGCTATGAAGAATCACCTTATTAAAGTGGTCAAAGACAAGGCCTTGACATTTGCCAATGTTGATGATACACCTAGGAATAGGAGATTGCAACGCAATTGGGGTCTTGACCCGTCTATCTTTTCTGCTGTGGCGACGGACGGTCCCTCTTGACCCAGGTGTGCGTCCGCTCTAAGTGCTGCCGAGCCGGTTGGGATTAGGCGGGCTGTTTCACTGTCTGTTTTTCCCAAGTGATGCTGTCCTTGCCGCTTCTCTTGGTGTTGGTGCTACTACTTGGGTGGGCATTGCCGGATGGGCGGTTGGTTGGCTGTTGTCTCTCGGCCGTGCTGTTTGGTGTTGCCATTTGTGCCGATTTGGCTGTTTTTGGTGTCCGTTTCGTGTTTTGTTTGTTGTATTGCTGGTCGCCTCTGTTTTGGCTTCCTTGTCTTTGCCGTTGTTTGGCTGCGCTTTTACGATTCGACACCCTTCCACTTGCTACGATTTTTGTTCGTGTTGAGTGCAAGTTTTTGGAGCCATTTCCTCTTGTGTATAGTTGATTTTAGCTCAATATAATTCTCAACTTCACAAAAAAAAAAAAAAAAAAAAAAAAAAAGGTAACCGCTACACCCATGACTTGGTGGGATCTGTGGATCAAGGTCACAGCTAAGCCAGTATTCCCGCCGAAAAAGTAAGCACAGCCCTAAGGGCGCTATTTTCACACCCAGCAGATGTCAAGAGGACATAATATTCCATGCACTAGATTACAGAATCCCATCGAAATTCATGGCATGTTCTTCTTGATTGCAACCGCATTGATTGTTGGAGAAGATTGCCTAAATCCCTCACTTCACCCGTCAGACTTTGTTTTGTGCAGTCTAGACAATAGGCATGCCTATCCTTTAAGAATTACTTGCCTTTTGGTGAGGAAAATTCTTTTGAGGCAGCAATGGTCCCCTACTCAAGCCAATGAAAGAGAAAGATAATTCCACGTAAATGTCTTCAAATTAATCAGAAGAGCTACACATACAAGCTCTGGATTATAAATAAGTGTCCATGTTTAAACTCATGAGAAAAGTTTTCCATGATTAAAGATAACTAAAAATATGACCTTTTACACACACGATACTTTAATGGATCACAAAACGTATCTATGATCAATGAAAACTTGATGACACCTAGGTGAGTGACTTTAAACCAATCTATAGAATCACCCGGAAAGTTTCTTCACCTTCTTCCTGCAAAACAGACATTGGATGGTGCATTTAAGCAAGAAGATATGTATATTTCATATAGACAAAAGTAAGTTTTGTGTACGGTGCCTATAGTAGTTAAGAGGATCTTTTGTAAAGAATCTTCCATGATTCTCTACTGTCGGGTGGGTGAGGATTTCATAAGATAACTAGATAGTGCATGCACGGTTTGTAGTGGGGCAAGTCAAAAGTTGAGAATTCTCTCCATCGAGGGCAGCTACTATTTGTGAAGCACCCACCTGGAGTTCTAGTGAAAACTATCCTTCGAGAGACCTCTCTTCTCAACAAACTTATGACGCAAAATCCCAAAGACATAAAAATTAACAATGCAACCCGGTTTGACAGTAGGATAATAATATCACGAGTTGGTCGATTTTGATTGATCAAATACGGTGCGGCCTTAGGATTTGTGATTCCAAGTCAGCCTACACATGTACACGCACAATACAAGGGTCGGCTGCACAAAGAGATGAATGTATTCACTAGAATGAACTGAGCTCAAATGAGTGGGAGGGACTCCTATTTATACATGTTCGGGTCGTATCTCGGCCATGGATCGTCCCTCCGATCGAACGGCTTTGTTTGAACGATGGCCATAATTACAAATCTACTCAACAAACCACTTAATGGCTGCAGGCATTGGGAAACAGCCACATGAGCAAGTCAGAAGCAAGATCAGGGCCAGTATGGGCGAGCATGGGCGCCTGACACGGAGCAGGTGAACCACTCCAGGTTTGTGCAGGGGCTGGCCGAGCATTGATTAGGAGTTGGTCGCTGGTCGTGCACGGATCGTCCCTTGTATCGCGCACGGACGGATCGGGCATGGTCGAGGGATTGTGCAGGGATTGATCATGGATTGATGCGGGATCGGTCAGGGAGTGGTCGGGACTGGGATTGATCAGGGTTGTCCCCAGCAACGCCTTGGTGTGTGACATAGCTGGATCATGGACGGTTTTGGACCATGCTTCGTCCGTGGGCCGTGTCATTCTCCCCCACCTAATCGGGCAACACCCTTGTTGCGTCTGTGGCATGGAAGCCTTGCTTCTTGAACTGCCATAGGCCCTCGGAGGTCGAGAAGGCCCTTCCATTGGATGAGGTATTCCTTCCTTGGCACACAATATCTCTTCTGTATGATTCGGTCAGCCATGATGCACTCAACAGCCTGATCACAGGAGGTCTTTGCTCCAAGGGGCGCTCTTTGTGAATTGCCTCAATCTGGATCGTCCTCGTCCGCATGGAAAGGCTTCAACATACTCACATGGAACATGGGATGTACCTTGAGCTTGGACGACAAGTCCAGCTTGTACGCCACCTTTTCGATCCGTTGCAACACTCAAAAGGGGCTCTCATAGCGATGGATTAGCCTTTTGTTCACGTTACGGTACCAAAGGACGAGGTGTAGTTTGGCCAACACCAAGTCCCCAACTTGAAACTCTACGTGCCATCGCTTCTTATCAGCCAACTTTTTTGTGCGTTTCGTGGCTCTACTTAGGCACGCCTGCACCAAGTCCGCACGTTCCTCTCATTCTTTAGCGAGCTTGTACACAGAGGGGCTGCTTCCTCAATATCCTGAAGCGATCACGCTCGGTGTGAACGGTTGTTGCCCGGTCACGATCTCAAACGGGCTTTGGTTCATGGACTCGCTCCGCTGCAAGTTGTAGGAAAATTGGGTCACGTTGATCAGCTGCACCCAATTTACTTGCGTGTTGCTCACGTAGTGCCGAAGGTAGATTTTCAGTAATGCATTCACCCACTCCGTCTGTCTGTCGGTTCGGGGATGCATGTTGGTGGAAAAGTTGAGGTTCGTTCCCACCAACTTGAAGAGCTCAGTTCAAAATTGCCAGGTGAATCGAGGATTGCGATCGCTCATGATCATGCGTGGATCGCCCCAATATTTGACGATGTGCTTAAGGAATAGCTTGGCTGCTTCCTCGGGTGGGCAATCTTTGGTGGCTGGCACAAACGTTACATACTTGGAAAATCAATCCATTACAACCATGAGGGTCTGACACCTTTCGGATTTTGACAAGTTCACAATGAAATCCATGGAGACACTCTCCCATGGTCGTCCTCGTCTGCACATAAGCTTCGACGTCATCCCTCATGTGTGGCCAATAATATTGATCCTCAATGAGCGTCATGATGCGATGAATTCCCAGATGATCTGCCCATTTGGAGTCGTGGCACTCGTGCATCACCTCCTTTCAGAGTTTCCCATAGAACGGCACGTATAGTCGCCGTCCCTTGGTGTAGAGGAGATCATCCTCGCACCAAAACTGCCTCGTCTTGCCCTTTTGGGCGTATTGAAGGAGGGCTTGGATTGTTTGGTCATGCTTTAACCCCTCATTGATACGATCGATCCATGGACAGTCGGGTCAACTCACCACGTTGGCCAATTCCAGCTTCTTGCTTAAGGCGTCGGCCACAGAATTAGAATTTCCGAGCTTGTATTCTAGTGTCATGGCCCGAAGGAAAGCCCGATCCAAGAGGGTTTTAAACGATGGCCGTGACACATCCGTGGAACAAGCGACCCTCGGCTTGTATCCCTAGTCCTAGGGTTTTTTCGAGTCTTCTAGAATACTCCTGGGAGCAGGCGATAAGGTAATTGTATACATATGTAATAAATGCGGGTAGATGGTAGTTAGGGTGATGCAATCTCCACTGTTAGATCAAAGAGAGATTTACAGATACAGTTTGCCTTATATTTGTATATATAGGGGTCTCCTCCCCCTCATTGTACTCATCTCATTCACAAGTAAAATACAATCTAAAACTTCTCTCTCTAGAGTTTTTCTCTCTAAAGATTCTTGTGAGTTGAGTGTGTGAAAGGCTGTTTGGGAGAAATCCTAAGACAGCATGAGTTAGGAAACGTTAGATCGATCAGCCCATGACACTATCACATAATCAAACTTAGCCAGGAAATCTTGCCACTGAGCTTGTTTCGGGCTGAGCTTTTTCTGAGTTTGGAAGTAGCTCGTGGCCACATTGTTGGTCCTCACCATGAACCGTGATCCCAAGAGATAATGCCTCCACATACGAAGGCAATGCATCACCGCGGTCATTTCTTTCTCTTGGACCGTGCATCGTCTTTTGGTATCGTTCAATTTTCGAGACTCAAAGGCAACTGGATGCCCTTCCTACATTAAAACACCACCGATAGCAAAATCAGAAGCATCGGTCTCTACCTCATACAGTTTGGTATAGTTGGGCAGCACAAGCATCGGCTCTTTGGTCATGGCCCTCTTCAACTGCTCGAACGTCTCTTGACACCGATCCGTCCACTTCCACGGCCTTTCCTTCTTCAGCATGTCCGTGAGTGACACGGTGAGACTCGAATATCCCCAGATGAAGTGCCGATAGTAGTTCGTGAGACCAAGGAAGGATCGCAACTCCATCACCTTGGTCAGCGGCTCCCATTCAACAATGGCACAGATCTTGGCCGCATCCATCCGCACTTGTTCGCCCCCGATGATGTGCCCAAGGAAAGGGACGTCTCTTTGTGCGAAGGCACACTTCTTACGTTTCACATATAAATCGTTTTCCCGAAGGGTCTAGAAAACTCGACTCAAATGCTTGACGTGTTCCTCGAGCGTCCGGCTACATACAAAGATATCATCAAGGTAAACCACAACGAACTGATCAAGGAACGGGTGTAGTACCTTGTTCATGAGGGTGTAGAATGTAGCCGGTGCATTGGTTAAGCCAAAAGGCATGACGAGGAACTCGTATGATCCGTAGCGGGTCACACATGCGGTTTTCGGCTCATCCCATTCGACACTCCGAACTTGGTAGTATCCCGATCGAAGATCAAGCTTGGAGAACCATCGGGCTTCCCCGAGCTGATCGAACAAGTCGCAATAAGAGGAATCAAGTATTTTTTCTTGACGGTGAACTTGTTTAATGCCCTGTAGTCAATGCACATGCGGAGGGATCCGTCATGTTTCTTTTGGAATAAGACCGGGGCACCAAACGAGGCCTTAGATGGCCGAACGTATCATGCATCATCAAGCAGCTCTTTGAGTTGTTTCCTCAGTTCTTCCAACTCGAGCGGGGCCATGTGATCGGGTGCCATGGCCGGCGGTCGAGCATCAGGCATGAACTCGATTCGGTGGTCCACTTCTCTCTAAGGGGCTAGCTTCTTGGGCAGCTCGGGCGACATCACATCTTGGAAGACGTCGAGGACTCAGGCCACCTCTTCCGGTACCTCATTTCATCCACACCCTCCTCCTTCAACACTGCCAAGGTCACCTCACCCTTCTGTAACCCATTTGACAGCTGCATGGCCAATATCATCTTCCTATCGCGTCCCAACTCGCGGTAGATCGGGACCATGTATTGGCACCGCTTATCTAGGATGCAAATACAATTCGCGAAGGGCATAACGCCCACATTGATCCGATCGAGGAATCCTAAACCAAACACGAAATCGTAGTCGTCAAGAGGGATTACCTCGTTATCTTCTCAGCTGGTCTATGGACCAAGGTGAAACTCTACGCCTCTAGCCATGTTGCTAGTCGGGACTTTCTCGGAGTTTACCATTTTGAGTCAACCAACGTCACTCGTCTTGACTGGAAGATTAAGCTTTTTCGCAGCCTCTTTGGATATGAAGAGGTTGGACATCCCGATATCCACGAGCGCACTCATCATGGTACCACCAATTTTCACATCCACGAACATCATTCATTTGGATTTCTTGGCCTTCTTGGCCTTGATCGACCCAATGATCTACAATAATCCCAACCACGCCTCCTCTCGTAGTTTATTCTCCTTGCATAAGGCTTCCAACTTTTCTCTTTTCGGGCAATCTTGACTCATATGTGGACCGTCATAAAAGAAGCACTTATAGGTGTGTACCTTACAATGGTATCCTCCATGGCTCGACTCAAGTTGAGTCCTAGGAGGGACCGAAGGTGGTCTGCCTCTACCTCCGATCGGACAATGGTACCGACTCCGATCTCTCCCACCATTAGTCTTTTCCCTTGGACAAGGGTCCAGCTTAACCGAGGATGACGGCTTGTATTCCACGAGGGACTTGGCCACGAAAGTAGCCGTTGTGAGATCCATTGCATGGCATCGTTTGAGCTCTTGCTTGACCCATGGTTTGAGTTCGCTCATAAATTGATGGAATGCTTTTGTCTTGGTCATGGATGGGATTTAAAGCAACAGTTCCGAGAACCGTTTTACATAGTCGCAGATTCCGCCTTTCTGCTCTAGGCACTTGAGTTTCGTGTGAGCTTCCTCCTCCGCATAAGCGGGATAATAGGTTTGCCAAAATTCCTCGACGAACTGACCCCATGTTGTGATAGGGTCGCGATTCCTATCATCCGACCTACGACGCCACCACAATAACACATCATTAGCTAAATACATGGCTGCGGTGTTTACACGAATCATGTCATCGGTCATTCTCATGGTCTGAAAGTATCGTTCCATGTATCACAGGAAGTTGTCCACGTCCTTTGCCTCCTGTGAGCCCTTGAACTCTCTCAGCTTGGGTGCATCGGCACGTGATTGCACGGTGATCACCCCGTTCACGCGTGCAGCTTCAAGCTCGGCGAACTTGCTTTTCAGCTTAGCCATCTTCGCGCGCATGGCCACCATTGCAACCTCCCAAGTCTCATCTCGTTGCTGCAGCTCATGTGAGGGATCCCAGTACCTCGACACGGAGCTCCCCCATGCCGGCTTTAAGTTCTTGCACTTCGGCCAAGAACTCCTCCCTACCGGCTTCCGCTCCATCGACGGTCTGGTTCAAGTCGTCCATCAACGCCTAGACGTCTGTGACGGTCTCCTCTAGGACCGTCATTTGGTTTTCTAGATCCCCCTTCGGATCCCTTGAACACGAGACAGCATGGTTCTTCGACTGGGTGGCCTTCTCGGCTGGACGCCCATGATCTTCTCGGTCATCGCCTTGCACGAATAGGACATCAGCATGAGGATTAGCCATTGCGCTAGGAACGATCGCTCTGATACCACTTGTCACGGGTCGGTCGATTTTGATCAATCAAACATCATGTGGCCTTAGGATTTGTGATCCCAAGTCAGCCTACACACGCACATGCACAACACAAGAGTCGGCTGCACAAAGGGGCGAATGTATTCACTATGAATGAGCTGAGCTCAAATGAGGGGGAGGGACTTCTATTTATACATGTTTGGATCGTATCTTGGCCGTGGATCGTCCTTCCAATCCAACGGTTGTGTTTGAACGATGGCCATCATTACATATCTACCCAACACGCCACTCAATGGCTGTAGAT
Source organism: Eucalyptus cloeziana (assembly GCA_014182715.1). NCBI lineage: Eukaryota > Viridiplantae > Streptophyta > Magnoliopsida > Myrtales > Myrtaceae > Eucalyptus > Eucalyptus cloeziana. Next base: position 29,141,471 of record CM024644.1, on the reverse strand, counting down.
ATTGGGAAATAGCCACAGGAGCAAGTCAAAAGCAAGATCAAGGCTAATATGGGAGAGCATGGTCGCTTGACATGGAGCAGGGGAACCACTCTAGGTTTGTGCAAAGGATGGCCGAGCATTGATTAGGAGTTGGTTGCTGGTCGTGCACAAATCGTCCCCTATATCGCGCACGGACGGATCAGGCATGGTCGAGGGATCGTGTAGGGACTGATCAAGGATCAATCAGGGATTGGATCGGTCAGGGAGCGATCGAGACTAAGATCGATTAGGGCTGTCCCCAGCAACGCCCTGGTGCGTGACACGGCTAGATCACAGACGGTCTTGGACCATGCTTCATCTGTGGGCCGTGTCAATAGCATGTTTGTCAGTAGGGCTGTCCCCAGCAACGCCCTGGTGCGTGACACGGCTAGATCACAGACGGTCTTGGACCATGCTTCATCCGTGGGCCGTGTCAATAGCATGTTTGTCAGTAATTAACCATAGTGGATCCTACAGTCACATAACAATAACGGTCTAGAGTATGTAAAAGGAAAAGGACAATTTATTGGAAGACATAGTCTCTTGGATATGGCATTGGCTTTAGCAATGTTAGATTTATTTTGACTTTAGTTAAATTTTGAAGTTGTGAAGTCTTATTACTTTCAAGCTTTTACTAAACAATATTAAATAGACAAGAACATGCTATGATCCTATATTTGAACTTCAAATGGAAATCTCAAAATTTTCAATATCATTTTCACCAAAAGCCAAAAGTTAAAGAGGAACGACCTTTGTAATTTCTGCTCCAAACTTGACAAACAACTTCTGACTAGCTTTTGATGCCAATCCACAAGTCAAGTTAGAAGGAAAAAAACAAAAGTAGAAGCAAAAGTAGGGGGCTAAAATCCCCCCAAAACCCTAGACAAGCACTAACACATCAAATATTTACTTTCTTACCTCATAAGAATTCAGGATGAACCAGACTCCATGCTTATGGGGTGTTGTCTCTTTCTCCACAGCATTAAGGAGCTGTTACATTGCTCAAGCATGTTGCATTACTAGCTAAGTTGATCTCAAAGTGTGGAAATAAATGAAACCATCTGCTTTCAAAACTGAATCTGGAATCTCACATTCCAACTCGACCCTGATAAGCTATCATTCAGACGGCATTATCACATATTAATGAGTTCCACAAAAACCTTTAGGATCTGTTTGTTGACCTTATAGAACCAAAAACATCCTTGCTTGACCCCACAAAGTCAATCAAAGAACATTAAAAACTGATGCACAATCTACAGAATTAGTCACGAAACAGGAGAATACATAATGAAAATTGATGAAAAAGATGGTAGGGTGGTAGGGACCTGGTGCGGTGATATCTAGAAATGAACTATAAACATTAAAAAATAAATAAATGCTCCACTAGGAACCTTTTATAGCATATATTAACAGAAGAATGCAGGCAAAGAATCTCTAATTCATGACTTGCTAAACCATAATTCATTAATGACACAAAATACTGTGGCCACCCTCCGCTGACGGCATTAAAAGTATTTCTGCAATGATCAAACCTGACAAAAGTTCAGGATGAACGAATGTAATGTAGCTGCAGCACGTACTTGATTAGTTCATCTCTCTCATAAATTTCTTGCTTCTTGGACAAACACATTCTAAAAGGTTCGAATTATCTAAACCGACAAGGAAACGGACGACACAGCTTAAGAGAAAAGTGACTGCATTACATTGTTTCCTCAGAAAGGCTACAGTCAAGCACGTCTTACAAGAAGTCAAAAAAAAAAAAAAAAAAAAAAAGGCCTAGGCAAACAAATAAAAATCTGAAGCATCCCATTTAACTTGAAAAACAAAACCTGACACAACTTTTACATAAATCCTATCATCTTAAGTATGTAGGTACCTTGACCAAAAAAAAGGTATGTAGATATATATAACTTGGTGAAATATTTAGCCCAGATGACTTAATACGCGGATCGTCCATCTCCCTCGGTAATCACATCCTTGAAAGAGCCACCACTAGGGATCATGGGCAAAACATGCTCTTGATGGGGGACAATCACATCCAACAAGTATGGCCCAGGAGTATCTAACATCTTTTGGACAGCTGCTCTAAGATCTGCCTTTTTAGTCACACGAGATGCAGGTATTCCGCAGGCTTCAGCAAATTTCAACATATTTGGAAATATATCAGACTCTCTAGATGGATTCCCCAGATATGTGTGAGCCCTATTGGCTTTATAAAAGCGATCCTCCCATTGGACAACCATGCCCAGATGTTGATTGTTCAACAGCATTATCTTGACAGGAAGATTCTCCACTCTGACTGTCGCCAACTCCTGGACGTTCATTATGAAGCTTCCATCTCCATCAATGTCTACCACAACAGCATCAGGTTTTGCAACAGCAGCTCCAACCGCAGCAGGCAATCCAAAGCCCATGGCCCCTAATCCACCGGATGTCAACCATTGGCGGGGCCTCTTGTACTTGTAAAATTGAGCAGCCCACATTTGGTGTTGCCCAACTCCAGTGCTTATAATAGCATTTCCATCAGTCAGCTCATCGAGAACTTGAATCGCATACTGAGGAGGGATAGCTTCCCCAAATGTCTTATAAGTTAAGGGATTATTCATTTTCTGCTCATCAAGATCCATTCTCCAAGCTGAAAAATCAAGCTTGAGCTTCGATTTTCTAGTCTCCATAATGCTATTAATCCCTTTTAATGCCAACTTCACATCTGCACAAATTGACACGTGAGGCTGCTTATTTTTCCCAATCTCTGCTGAATCGATATCGATGTGAATGATTTTAGCTCGGCTAGCAAAAGTTTCCAGCTTCCCCGTCACACGGTCATCAAACCTAACTCCAAACGCAAGCAGCAAATCACATTTATCAATAGCATAGTTAGCATAAACAGTTCCATGCATTCCCAGCATTTGAAGGGACAGTTCATGTGAGCATGAGAATGCCCCGAGCCCCATCAAAGTACTAGCGACAGGAATCCCTGTGAGGTCCACAAACTTTCTCAACTCCTCGCTTGAATTCAAACATCCACCTCCCACATACAAAACCGGTCTCTTCGACTCCGATACCAACCTCACAATCTGTTCCAAATGGGCCTCCGAAGGCGACTTGGGCAATCTTGACATGTATCCGGGCAACGTAATGGGAACATTCCAATTAGGAACGACGAGCTGTTGCTGTATGTCTTTAGGCACATCGATCAGGATAGGACCAGGTCTCCCCGAAGTCGCCAGGTAAAAAGCTTCACTCACAACTCTAGGAATATCTTCCACATCAAGGACGAGGTAATTATGTTTCGTAATAGACCGCGTCACCTCAACAATTGGAGTCTCTTGAAATCCATCCGTTCCAATCATTCTCCGTGGCACCTACAAACACATTCACGCACACAATCATCCACAAAGCAACGATCCATCAGAGAACGCCAGCGGAAATGAACAGAGTTCCGTATTCAAAACACTTATTTATTTAATACATATGCACAACAAATGAGGCCAGGAAAAAAAAAATTAACAGTATCTATCATCCTAATGCTACATATATCTCCATGGATACACCTCCTGTGCGCCGCCAGCATTCCTCTGGATCAAAAGGAGAGGCAAGAAAAGGAAAAGAAAAAAGAAAAAATCGGACGATCGGGCAGTAGAAACTCCTTAAAGATACCTGGCCAGTGATGGCGACGAGGGGGATGCTGTCCAGCATGGCGTCGGCGAGTCCACTGACCAGATTTGTGGCGCCGGGGCCCGAGGTGGCGATGCAGACGCCCGGGAGGCCGGAGGCGCGCGCGTATCCCTCCGCGGCGAAGATGCCTCCCTGCTCGTGGCGAGGGAGCACGTTCCTGATGACGCGAGACCGGGTGAGGGCCTGGTGGATCTCCATGGAGGCGCCGCCCGGGTAGGCGAAGACGGTGGAGACGCCCTGGCGCTCGAGGGCCTCGACGAGGACATCGGCGCCCTTGCGAGGCTCGTCGGGGGCGTATCTGGGAACGAACGTCTCGGGAGGGGCTACGGTCGGGGTCGGTGGTGCGGAGGACGGGGTTCTGGCGGCGGCTCGGGGAATGCGAGAGGGGGACGAGTCGGCGGAGACACGGAGGAGGGGCTTGGCGGGGCTGGGAGGGACGCGGAGGGTAAATCGGCCGACGGTAGTTTGGGATTTGGAGGGAAATGAGAGGGCGGTGGTTTTGGCGGCGGAGGAGGTGGTCGAAGCGGCGGCGGCGGCCATGTCTCGAGATCCGGAGGGAGAGAGTAACAAGGGTGTGTGCAGGTGTTCGGAAACGTGCAGCTGACTTAAGGGAGCCTGAGACGAGGGCCCGCCTTCGTTTGTGTATGGCGTGTGTGGTGTAGGCGGGGTGCCTGAGAGGCGAATTTACTAGAATGCCCCTCATGTTTTGTCGCCTATCGAATGGGGATGTACCGGAGAAAATTGGAATACGAGAAGGGTCGAAAACATAAATTTTTAGGTGATTCGCAAATATAAAAAATCAAGATTGCATGTCGCGAATGCTCAAAACAGGATAAAATTTGATATAAATGGGACATAAATTAGATAAAATTGTCCCACAAAAAATATGAGATAAAAATGAATAGGATCTTTAATATCCTTAATCAAAAAATTATTTTTCTCAAATAACAAATTTCTTAGATTAATTAAATTAAAATATATTTTTTAATATTATTGATATTTTAATTCTAATATAAGAAATTCAAAATAACAAAAAATTAAAATTTAATTATTTTAATCTTATTTTCATTTATATATTCGAATTTAATTATATTGTATAATATAAATTCAATATATAAATTGTTATATATTTTAGGTATATTGGTACAAATTTACTGTTTAATGGAACTTTATTAAAGAAAGATGGAAGGGAAATAAAGAAATAAAGAAATAAATTAATTGAAAAATAAAGGAAAATAAAATAAATAAACAAATAAAATAAAGTAAGCAAGAGTGTTGCAACAAATTTTTACCATCTCCATTTGTAAAATTTTGTGTTCATTTACACTATACTAAATAATATAAATGACATGATGTGAATATATCCAATTTTATCACTGTAATCACTAAGAGTAAGCATGGTTCGGATAGGTGGTTCCCACCTTTGTTTTAAGAACCACCTATAAGGACCGGTTTTGAAAAATTAAAATTGAAACCCGTCTGTTAGTTCCATGGATCCTCCTAGATGGGTCCATGGAACCGATTCCCAATCCCTATAAAGTTTATTCATCTTTGTATTTAAGTTAAATTACAAGCTATTGAATTTAATTAGGGATTAAAAACCATAAGACAAAATGAATAAATAATACTCATTAGCTAAAAACTTGATTTCTTCGAAATTCATGGCGTGGTCTTCTTAAGGTTTTCCAACATCAGAAATATGTGGAGAAGATGTGCATGACAAAATTTTGGAACGAGAAATTGATTTGGCTAAAAATTGATTTCTCAATTTCTATTTTAAAGCGAGAAGTTAAAAATTTTAATTTCGATTTCTTCTTCAAATCAATTTACGGAATAGAAATGCGTTCCAGAAATAGAAAAATCAAATGCGTTCCAAACAATTTACATTCCAAACCCGTTCCGAGAAATAGAGAAACAGAGAAATAGAGAAGTAAAAATTTTATCATGCGTGACTTCACGTTAAAAGTCTTAACTTCTATAGAAGTTAAAACATCGATCACTTAATTCATCTTTTTTTCAACATCAACCTAATTTAATTATGGGAATGGTTCAGGAGAGATCTAATTATACTCTTAAAACGAGCCCTTAGCTCTTATAGACATCTTCAATCAATTCTTTCCTTTCTCTATGTTTGTTTATTTTGTTTTGATTGAGAAAGGAAATAAATGGATTATTAGATAGAAAAAAGTAAGGGGTTAATCCTATTACTTACCCAATAGACAAAATTAGTCAGTAATTCCATTGATTAATTGAGATAGATTTTTTTTTTTTTTTTTAAATATGTATATATATTGGTCTGGTTTGGGTGGGTGGGCGGACGGTTCCACACCTAGAATAGAGAACAAATCGGTACGCTATGAAGCACATATACGTTCTAGAAGCTTTCATATCGTGTCGGACATCCCGACACATGTCCAACATGCTCGAACATGCTCGGACACGTGGTCAACTCTTTTCGACACAATCCGACATGCGTGTCCAAAATTGGGAGAGGCATTGTGATTTATTGGGCGGGTTTGCAAATGCAAAGGAAGAGAGAATCGTTGAAGAAGTCGATTGAGGGTGGAGGAAAGGGCGAAGGAGTGAAGGCAAGGCCACTACAAAGAGGGCTAGAGGAAGAGCAAAGACCGAGGCGACCCAAAGAGCCACAACTGCAACGCCGCGATGGAGGATCGAAGGCAAGGCAAGGCTGTGAAGGAGGAAGGGCCAAAGGCAAGGTGGCGAGTGTGACATCCCGAAATTCGACCCCGTTTCGACTAAGTGAAATGGGCGCCTTTCGTCGACGTCTTTCACTGCCCTTTTTTTCGGGCGATCACTCACGAGTTAACCAACCCATGAGTGAAAGCCGTTAAGGGATGTATCTCAGTGAAAATCCCTAAAAGCTACTTAATTGGTTGGATTGGACTAAAATCACGTCTGATTGATTTTAACCACGAAATTGAACTCGATTTCGGGAATCGAATTTTATGCACGTCATAATTCTTATTTTTAGGACATCGTCTCATCGTCCGTCAATTTATGACGAGTCCAAAATTTGAGAAAGAAATTATTAGAAGGAAAATCGAAGATCGAAAGAAAATAAAAAGAGAAAAAGAAAATAATCGGAATAATTGGAATAGTAAAATTATTTTACTATTTGATTATTATTATTATTATTTTCTTTTTTTTTCTTCACCTTTTTCTTTTTCTTTTTTTTTTCTTTCTCTTTCTTTCCTTTCTCTTTCCCCTCTCTCTCTCTCTCTCCTCTCCCTTTCCCCCATGTGCGGAAACACCCCCCCCCCCCCCAATCCGTGTGACAACCCCCCAACCAAACTCAAATTGGTTTTCTCTTCTCTCTCTCCCACCTTTTTGCTTTTCCTTTGACTAGTCAATACCCATCTTCTTTCTCTCTCCCCATTTCTTTCCCCCACGTGAACGAAGCCCCACCCATTTTCTTCTTCTTTCTTCTTGACTGAAACCAGCGGAACTGGAAGCCGAAGGAGCCGTGACAGCCGCAGCTCGCCGGAGACCGAAGCCCGTCGCCGCCGCACCGCACCGCCCGCGCCGCCCGCGCGTCCGCCCGCGCGCCCAGCTCCGCCCCCTCTCGCTCGGCCTCCACCCCTGCCTAGCCCGCACGCCGCCCCAGCCGCCACCGCACGCCGCCCCAGCCGCCGCCCTACTCCCTCGCCCCCCTCCTCACCTCCGCCGGCCTCCCCTCGCCGCCTTCTGGACCAGCACCGGCCAGCCCCATCCAGCCAACCCACGAGTGGGTATTTCAGCAACTTTAGGCCTGCTTTTGGGCCACTTCCGGCCCCGGACCCGAGACCCGCTTTGGGGTTTGTTGTTCCTCGCGCCGAGCCTGTCGTTTTGGTACCGGTTGCGCGCGATTCCAGTGGGTAACCACACTAATGCTTGCTTAGTAGGTTAATTATGCTTAATTGATTGTTTAGTTTATTTAATTAAGCTCAGGTGTTTTGATTAGAGTTTATTAGTTGTTTTTTAGGCAAATTAGTTAAATCGAATGTGTGATTAACAAGTAGACATGGTCTTAAGGGTAGCCCGGGATTTTTCCGACCCTTAATTGGGTTTCAATTTGATATTTCGAAGAAAGTGGAATTTTGGCATTTAAATATTATTTTTCGAAATTAAATTAAATAATTATTTATTTTCCGAAAATTCAACTTGGATAATGACCTAATGGAATATTATGCGATGATCGTGGTGTGGCGTTTATTTAATTGAACTTTATATTGTCTTTGAATTGAATTTATTGTAATTATATATTTAATTCTCGAAATTAATTATTTAATTATTTATTTTCCAAAAATTCAACTATGATAGCCAAGCGACAGGAATATTATGCTGATGACAGTGGTGAAGTCGTTTATTTAATCGGGCTTTATTTTGAGCTAAATTGAATTTCTAATATTTATTATTTAATTTTCGAAATTAATTATTTAATAAATTATTTTTCGGAAATTAAGGCTGAGATGGCCGACGACCGAAATCTCGTGCTGATTGTCGTGGCGCAGTCCGTTTATTTATTTGAGCTCTACGTTGCTTGAAATTAATTAAATTGTGATATTTTAGGGGTTTGCCCTAAATTGATAGGAATTGATTAAGATTGAATTGTTGTTTGGAAATTGGCCAAGTTTGTTTATCTAGCATTCTTATGCTTTGTTGAGTTGTAAAGTATGTGGAATGGTGAGAGTGAGTCGGGAGTACTTTGGCTGAGACAGATCAAGTATGAAGCATAGACACGCGTGGTTCGGTGATGTGGAAGATCGGCTTTGTGCGAAACGGCGTTTTAAAAACGCACGTAGACTGTCTATGGCTTGTGGCAGGCGTGATTCGGTGATGGAGGAATATCACTGTGCGAAAACGACGCCTTAAAGAACGCACGTAAACTGCCTATGAATAGTGACGGGCATGGTTCGGTGATGGGGAAGATCACTGTGCAAAAACGGCGCATTAAAGAACGCACGTAGACCGTTAGTGAATTATGTCACCTTGGCGAACTTAACGCCCAAGAGCACTGATATGGCTCTGTGACCGAGTGCATTATGAGAGGTTTTGTAGTGTGGAGTCAATGACCTAGAATGGTCCGTCTGACATGTAATCGACTAGTTCGATTGACTAGTGATTTGATTGATTGTTTGCTGTGAGCTATGAAATGTTGTATATAACCTTAAATTGCAGGTTGAGGCTGAGGCCAAAGTAAGTCCTCTGAATTGTGCTGTGCTTAGGCAACCGAGTAGTGTATTGGCTCCCAAATTGAGTCTTAGTGGGGTAGAACTCGCTGAGACGTAGTCTCATCCCGGTTGTGGGATAACATTTCAGGATCTCGATGAGGAGCTGAGAAGGAGGAATTTGAGAACGAGAAGGATTTTTGGAAGAAGAAGATAGCATCGAGAGGGATCTTGAGTACGATCCGGATGGACTGAGATCCCATCTTCCTTTGTGAACTCTTTTTGATGTGAATAGAGCTAGAGTAAAGGGTTGTGAATAGTTGTGAAGCACTATGGTTTGTACAATGCATAAAGGTTTGGTTATGAGTTTCAATATAAAAGTATGGCCCTACTTTTCTATCCCATTGCTTTATTGTCTGGGGATTTTATTTATACTTCCGCTTGCACATATAAAATGAACAGGGTCGGCGATGCGTCCTGGGACGTCTCTATTAATCGATCAGGTGAGGGATGGGCACATGTTTGAGGATCGGGGCGTGACAACGAGCAATTGCAATGAGGTGACCAAGAGAAAGTAGAGATCAAGAAGAAAAGGATTGTGCAAGGAGGATGAGGGGTGGGGGATGACTTCAATTTTGAGAAAGCAAATGACAAGTGATGGAGGGAAAGAAACTGGGGGTGGAGGGGGGCCGCAGGAGGGTTGGGGTGGCATGGGGTGGGGGAGAGAGAAACGGGGAAATTAGGTGATGGGGGAGAAATGAGGGAAAAAAAACCGAGGGGGTTTGGCGACTTGGCATGGGGTGAGGGAGAGAGAAACAAGGAAAATGACAAGTGATTGGGGAGAAACAAGGGAAAGAAAGGGGGTTGGGGTTGGATGGGGGAGAGAGAAGCGAGGGCGGGAAATAATTTTTGAGAGATGAGGGTTTTTGTTTTTTGTTTGGGGGTGGGGGAGGGGAGGGGGAGAACGAGAGAGGGAAATAATTTTTGCATGGCAAGGCTTTTTTTGTCAAAAAATAAATACACGAGCTAAAAAGTTATTTCAAAAAATAAAAATATTGAATATTAAATAATGATAAATTTTGGTTATTACGAAAGATCATAAATTTATTTAAATAAATTGATTCTAATCTTTTATTAGTCATTAGTTTTATCGATAATTTTTGTTAAAATTAGAAACATGTTCCTAAATATGAATACGTATTAACTATGAATATGTCTTTCGAATTTCCTATGAATAGATTTATTAATATCATTAGTCTAAATTCATTATAAGTTCTTTTTTATTATTTATTTATTTGTGAATTTGAATAAAATTAATTAAATATAAAAATATTCATTTAATATATAACATATCCTAACGTGTCGGAATTTTTTATTTTTGAGAAATGACGTGTCGATGTGTCGTGTCGTGTCGCATGTTAGTGCTACTTAACGGATACTCACCGGTGAGTTCCACTAAATTGGAACCGAAAATCGAACCGACCCTAAAAGGAACCATCGGTTCCGCGCAATACGAACGGTGCTCGATTATTTTGCCCAAACAATAGATTGAATATTGCAAAATTTTTGAATTTCATATCTTATCATATCAAGTCCTATGTTGATTAAAATTCCAAATGACTAAACGTAGCCTAATCAATGGTATTTTAAAGAAACAGTTTGGAAAAGAAATCATCTATTCAATAATATATTATGCAACTGAAAATTTTCAAGGGTGACAAAAAAGAGGAAAATTTCAGCCCTCAAGAAAAAATTCCCCACATATCTAATCTGATTTTTACTTCTTTTTATTCTTATGGTGAGTTTCTGAAATTCATTATATTCAAGATTCCATAATCATTATAATCATGCTTAGACTAGAGGAAGTTGAAAGAAAATTATAATATGTCAACTGTTTTTTTTTTTTTTTTTTTGTATCGTCTGCGCTCATTTTGATCAAACAATTTTACATTGACTTCCTACTAAAACTATAAAAAAAAAACATATTCTAAGTTAAAAGACATAACTTATAAAAGAAAAATACTTCAGTGACTTTCTTGTAGACTTTTTGAAATCCAAATATTCAATTTTAATCAAATCTCAAATGTCAAAAGGAAAATAAAAATAAAAATTAAAGGTCGCTATAGACCCTTGAGAGAAACACATCAAGAAATATGATATAACAATCCTCTATTTTGGTTCTTGGAAACAAATTAGTGACTTCAGGGGCAAAAGGAGGACCAAATAACAATAAATTAAAACCTAAAAACATGCGGAGAAATTTATATGGAGACATGTGGATCACTATAATATACGCCAAAACAAATTGCTTCATCCGATTTCACATATCAAAAGTTATAAATTCGATTTAAGGAACAGTATTTGAGGAAATCTGTTCGAAGGGATATATAATCACGTCCTCCTGTTGTTTCGTGAGGGGGGACAAAAAAGACGGACACACCCGTCGCCGGAAAGGACTAGGCGTTCGTGCACGGCGACCGAAACACGTTCAAACTTCAAAGCAAGAAGGGTTTCCAAAATATGCATACGGATCTTAGATAAAAAGTACTCCTTGAATCACTTTTTACATTTTCCTTGTGATATAATAATCAATATCCTAAAATTAAACTATTTTTCTGATAAGCATGTGCCGTACAATTCAGACACCTTTCTTTCCGCCAAACACTTAAAACACCCACACGACGGACGTACGAGGATGGGAAGCAATCATAGTCCCCATCGCCAATTATGAACTTCAAATCGAATTCAAGTAGGCTAAGCAGGATGCGTACTCCCTTTCAAACTTAAATTTCCGTCGACTAGTGCCATAGAGAAATTGAGGATGCAATGTCAAAACTACATAAACCCCTTGATTATGACAAAATCCAAGGTAAAACACTCAAAAATGTGCAGTATTGATTATAAACTACAAAGATAATAGGGGGAAAAAACAAAAGGCCTAAGGTCAAACAACACTGATGTCCAGTCCAATCGAACTAATAATGCCCTGGGCAAATCGCCTTATATTTCCCATGAATCCACTTTCTTGATGGCCTGCAAAAGAACACCATCCGATTTTCACTTGAGAAGAGAACTAGAAGAATCACAAGACACTCCACAAAATTGAGAAGCAATTTCATATATTCCAAACGGAACAGCCAGATTTCCTTGAATCATAATAGACATCTTCCATAGGTTCAACAATGGGGATGATACATTGCAGTAGAACCTCATACACCAAGAATATAAGAGAAACCCAACGATTACTAAATGCAAAGACATCTTGATCAAGAAAAACAAAATTGTGAAGGCAGATCAATTAGATTCAAGTAAACAGAAGCTAAACTGTGCTCCCTATAAAATTTAAAGACATTCAAATCAAGCTATCTCGTCTTTCTTTTCATTCAATTGCCCCATTCGCAAACATACCGTGCGTATTTCACGGCAAAGATATCTGACAACAAATTGCACCTAAATGGCACTCTCCATCTCCAACAAAAGAATTGTGAATATTTCGCAAGTTTCACTTACATATGTAAAATTCATTTAGACGTGGAGTGGAGCTAATGATTTGCAACATTTAAAACTTAGCAGTGAATTGATGAAAACTCTTTGTAAGTAGGTGATTCATAATTATACTAAGTACATATATATCCGCTTATAAATGCTCAACAAGATTGAGACCCCTATCTGAACATGTAAAACATACCCACACAAAAAATTTACTAAGCAAACAAAGCAACAAAAATGCATATTGCACAGGAAGAACTTATACAGCAGCAAGCGATAATGCCATACTCCATTGATTAAGCAATAAAAACCATCACATGACAACCTAAAACACGACTGCAGCAATGGAGATGTAATCATTTTTCAGATTAAAAAACGATTGGTCGACAGCAACACGCCTCAAATTAGTCCACCAGCAGTATCAAGATTAAATTGTCAATTTCCCTTGCAATCTGTAGTTGTCAGCAAATCTCAATGCATAAATCTCATCCATGGATGGTAGTCCAGCTAAGAATCCGCTTGGGTAAATAAAACAATACACAAACAAAGCTCAACAGCTCCTATCACGGCCTATGCAACCCTCAGAACAGCGTCATACCAGTGAGGATCATGAACTCACCCATGAACCTAATCAAGATTTTGATGCTACGGGAGATTTATCAGAGAGCAGACAAAGCCCAAATTCAATTTACAACTACAAAAGAGCTTCTGAATGAATCCCCATCAACAAATTATAGGTCTTTATAGAATTAGTACACGAAACCATCCAAGATCGAAACACAGGAAGCAAAATCCACCGACCACCAGAACCAATCCACAGATCCAGGCAAAAAAAGAAAACACCTACCTAACTAGAACCGACGATAATGTTGTTGATGGGAATGAAGATCAGCTTGACGAAGAACCCCACGAATCCCATCACCACGAATCCGATCGCAGTCCGGAACGCGACCTTCGTGAACTCTGCACCGACGAGATCGCCATCACACGGAGAAAAAAAAATTAAAAAAAAAATTCACGAGCGCCGAATCCCGCGTTCACACCAGATCTGCAAAGATCGGACGGCCAGAACCCCAAAAGATTCCTTACCTTTGCGATCGGGCTTGTGGCATCGCTTCACGAGGCGGACGCTGTCCTTCGCGAACTCCCTCAAAGGATCGACGGCCGAATCGATGGCGTCCATCGCCCCCAACTCTCTCTCCCTCTCTCTCGCTCGCTCGCTCGAAAACCCTAACGACCGAAGAAGACGATTTCGCAACGGGACGGACGCAGAGGAAATCCGGGTGAATGGGGTTCGAGGGGATGGCCCCGTCTATATATCGGGGGCGGCTCTGACTTTTCAGCTTGTCCTTCGCCACGCGATTTTTCGACGCTTATATAATTATAAACCGGAGTAGGTTCCCAACTTCCCATAACATAAGAACGCCTCAATATAATAGTAGGCCTTTTTTTTCCCTGAAAATTGCCAATTCGTATCGCTTTGAAGGTAATGGTATCGCTATGTATTTGATCACAGATTTTATTATTAAATGTTGCAATAGTCACGAGTTTTCAAAAAAGAAGAAGCTACTTTTAAAAAAATTCTGACGAGTGAAATTTGGATTTCTTCTTTTCCACTTTATTGAATATAAATGAAATCAATTATTTCGCCGAGACCTCTGTCAACCAAAGACTTAAAAAAATTTAGATGTACCATGAAGATTTCATCTTGTTAATTGATCTTCTTAAAACCTTATAACTAACAAGGCATCAAACAAATGTATTATGTTTGATGAATTGCTAATCCATGCAATAGTCACAAATTTAAAAGAAAAACTGTTTTTAAAAAAATTCTAACGAGTGAAATTTTGATTTCTTATTTTCCACTTTATTGAAAAAGAATGAATTCAATTATATCAACTGAGACATTCGTCAACTAAAGAATTTTTTTTTTTTTTTATGTATCATTTAAGATTTCATGATTTGTCAATTAATCATCTTATTATCTTAGAACTAGCGGGATATCAAAAAATTTATTTTATTTTAATGAATCGCCAATCTATGCAATAATCACAAAGTTGAAAAAAAAAACTAATTAAAAAAAAATTCCAACTAGTGAAATTTTGACTACTTCTTTTCCACTTCATTGAAAAAGAATGAATTCAATTATATCGTCAAGACATTCGTCAACTAAAGACTTAAAAAAAATTCGATGTATCATCTAAGATTTTGTGATTTGTCAATCGATCCTCTTAAAATCTTATAATTAGCGGGGCATCAATCAAATTTATTCTATTTGACGCATAGCCCATTAGATTTAAACTGAGGAATGTTTTATTTTTGGGCCGAGAATGGGGCCTTGGTCCATTGAAAGACCAGTATCAAAGCCTGAAACCGAGCCGACAAAGCTGAAGAATGGAAAACCGGCTTTGAAAGGTCAATGAAAGAGCGCCGCTAGCGTACCAGTCGCTGTATTGTTTTAAGATGACAATCACATGGCAGCCACAGATTTCACCGTAAGAGAATGAAAAATCGGCTTGATATGTTAATGAACCTTAACGGTGCTTTTGTTTCACCGAAAACTTCTTAATAAATGAAAAAAATTTCATAAAAAGCTTTCATTAATTCCATGATTTAGAAAAAGTGATTTCTTCTTACTAGAAATGAAAGTCGTTTTCTCACAATCTAAGCTAATTATTTTTTTCATAGAAATATCATCGATTAATTTTTCATCATCCAAACATTGGAAAGTCGGAAAATTATTTCCCAAAAATAGTTTTCTTTTAGATAGATGGACCATAATGCAACATTGAGGTCCCAATCAAAATGATTTATGAAAATAATATATATATATAAAAGATGATATTTCAAATAAGGATTTGAAATGAGCTTATTTTATTAAAAGATGGTCTATAATGAACTCTGTCTTAAACAAAGGCACTACTCTCAAATAAGAGTTTAACCTCACTTGCTGACAAAATCATATACATAGCTAGGAATATTTTTCTCCAAGGGTGTTTTTTAAAATTTTCTTTCATTTCTTTTTCCTTTTATTTTCTTTCTCTCTCCTTTTTTATTTGTTTGTCTTCCTTACGCTTCCATCTTACTTTGCAAATCTCCTACTCCAAAGTCCCTTTCTCTTTCCCGCCGGCCATGGACGCCCCCAACCTCATCCGCATTGCCCTTGACAACAAATCCAACACCTCCATCATTAGATAAAGGTCAACCCGAGCCCTATATCGAGCATGGGAGCCAATATCTAAGGCTCATACTCGATTGAGTCCTAGATGAGCTCTTGGTTGAGCATGGCGATGAAGAAGTTGACTTGTTTATTTTAGGACCCCGTTCAGGCTTTGATATGAACACACTTAATTGTTATTGTGTAAAAGATAGGGAAAAATTTCAAAGAAAGGCTTATAAGGATATGAAGTGTCTTTATTTTCTTAAATAAGGGTCTACAGCATATTTTATTTCGAATAAGGACTCGAACTGCCCATATCAATCTCACATAAAGATCTGAACTTGCTGGCTGTGAAGGACAATTTCATCTTTTAAAATTTTTAATTTTTTCCTTTTTTTTTTGTTTTTTCTTTTCATAAAAAAAAAAAAAAAAAAAGGAAAACATAGCTCGCCTGTGACCGCTACCTCATTGCCGGCAGGGCAATGGCAAAGGTTGGTGGGGTCATCAGCGCTTGGGCGAGGGCTAGTGACCTTCGCCGACCAAAGATGAGGGCCAATAGGCCCTCGCTAAAAGCAAGAAAGAGTGGCGACCCTTTCCTACATTTGAGTGAGGATCGCTTGCCCTCGTCATGGCCTAGGCCAAGATTGTCGGCCCTCGCCCAAAATTATTCCCTAAATATGATACTTTTTCTTTAATGTCAAGATTTAGAGACAAGTGGATTAAAATAAAAGTTTAAATTAATCAATAATTGGACTAAAAAAAACTTACTTGGTGAATCCGTTTATTTTGGTGTCCTCAAACCATAATGACCAAATGAATACAAAGTATGTTTACATGCAACGCCTGGAGAGTAAACTGAAGTGCAAGACATTAATATCCCCTGAAGAATAACGCCATTCACAAGGCATTCGTTAGAGGCATTATTTAATATATAACCTTTACAATGCTTCTTAAATTGCATTGCATGACCTTGATAATGCTTCTTAAATCGCATCACATGCTCTCGTATGTTTCATCTGTACATTTACAAGCTGCGCTAACTTCATGCATGTCGCAGGCTTTGAACATATTCCTCTATAGAGTGTCCGGGGATTGGTTAGTGAAAATAAAACATAGGACTTTAGTGGAAATCGAGTTTAAAAAAGTTTCCATGGAATCTTTTCTGCTTTCGGGCCTCCTCGGTTTTCTGATGGTGAATATGTTACTTTCAAGTGGAAGACAAGAAATTGGCTTCTATCGGAACTACCACGTCACTTGGGGAAACTCTCATTTCTCCAGTCTTTACAATGACACTGAAGTCCAACTGACGTTGGATCAAAGTTCAGGTAATCATGCTGCGTACTGCTTTGTCTAATTTTAGTTATGTCTCATTATTTTATGGTAGATCATACTTATCTAATTTTCTTTCTTTTTTTCCTTTTCCGATCTGGGGAGCCATATAAGATTATCTAAACGTCTTTAAGTTGTATTTATTGTTCAAGACCACTCTTCTCAGGAGCTGGATTTGAATCTTTATCATATTATAAATCTGGATTATTTAACATGAGGATCAAAATTCCAGAACAGAAATCCCCAGGAGTTCTTACCTCCTTCCATGTGAGTGAGGTTTTTCTTTTCATCATGTGCTCCTTGACTACATCAACAATGCACATTATCTAGCCATAAGATGCCCATTGGTGGGGCCACACCTGTTTCTTACTATTATCATTATCTCTCTTTTTTCTTTTTTACTTTTGTTGGATTTTGATGAGTAACACTTTTGAATTTCACTTGTAGCTAACTTCAAAGGAAAGCCTACATGATGAACTTGACTTTGACTTCATTGGTAGCAATGGACCACCTTACACATTGAGTACAAATGTATACACAAATGGAGTTGGAGGCCGGGAGCAAAACTTTCATCTTTGGTTTGATCCGACTACTGATTTCCATTCCTATATGCTTCTTCGGAACCAATATCAAGTAGTGTAAGTCTCTCTCTCTTTCTTTATGTCTCTGTTTGAAATGAGAAAAATCTATTTGATAATGGCTAAATCTAAGTTGCTAAAGACATATATCCCTATCACTATGTGAATGTATTAATGAATACAGACATAGCTAAAGATGGATGTTAATGCTGTGAATGTATTGTCATTACGTCGTCCGAGTGGGAACCGAATATCTTAATCTCTTGATACATAATTTTTTTTGTTGAAACGCATTGTCACAAGTTTATTCTGCCATGATTATGGTAGGTTTTTTGTGGATAAAATACCAATCAGAGTGTTCAAGAACTTCGGGACCGAAGGGACCTACCCGACACAAGGAATGAAGGTAGCAGCGACCATCTGGAATGCCCAGGACTGGGCCGGGAAGATCGACTGGTCCAAGGCCCCGTTCACAGCCCATTTTCAAGACTTCGACATTGACGGGTGCTTCTCGCCGCCGTACAATCTGAATCCAATAGGCCCTGTAGGATGCGACGGCTCTTACGTGGATACACCGTGGACTATAAATGGAACCCTCAGCGCACGTCAAATGATGCAATACCAAAATGTGAGGCGCAAGTACTTGGTTTACGACTATTGTAAGGATAAGACTAGATATCCTCGCCCTTTTCCTGAATGCCAATAACCGATAGGAATTCAAGTAATTCCATAAGCCATTTGCTGATCTATAGTATTCCAGGAGCTCCCGCCAGAGACTCATTGCTATCATTTTCAGGAGTTTGTAGATTAAAAATGATGCAGTCATCTTTGTTTTTTTATCCTACTCGCATGGTCAGTTCTAAATTGAACTTAGTCTGTGTGGCTATTGACGCGACAATGCCGTTTGATCCTCCCCTTAGAGACTTCATCACGGCTTCTGTAAAAGAATAAGTAACAAGTGCTGGCGAAATAATTTTCGGCCAGTCCATTCACCCACCCGTCCAAAAAGAAAACGAGAAGAGACCGTACGAAATGCCGGTTGCCATCTCTTCAAACAAGCAAGTGCTTTAATGAGCAAATGAATTCGTTACCCCGCGGATAAACTCGCTCGTCAAATAGAAAAAGGTGAAAGAAGAGTCATGCTACCTATTGATGACATCAGAGGAATCCGTCCTAGAGCATGTCAATATAGTTCAATCACCGAAAGATCTCTCACTTAACAGGTGATCAGTATTCTCACATCGTACAATAAATTATGGTAGAGTGAGTTCTCATAATAATGCATTGATAATACACATTCTGCCACATATCCTGTTATCTCCCAGGGGGTTTTATATAAGCAACCGCGCTTCTCGGCCAAGAAAATCACGTAGCTTGTCCGATCAAGTAACACGGATGATGTTAGCAACATCGGTAGTAGTTACTTCCACTGTGTTGCCAATAAGGTACGGTAAGAACAAGTGGATCAAGTCACAGGTCAAGCTACACCGCTCATGGCGTCTTCTACTAATCGGTTAGATCTACCATGGCGAAGGTCATGAACTACCATACGGGGAGCAAATCTTGCACACGCAGGCTGAAAGACAGGGAAGGCAAGAGAGCGGAGAGACTCGACAAGATACTAAGCTCAAGTCATTGGCCCCTCCCAATTGATGATTGTGGAGTTGCAGTTATAGCTTTGATGCGTTACAGGTTCGGACAGATCCAGTAACACCCTACCCTAAGCAGCTCACAGAATCATCCAAGTAACTGACTCTTGTATTTCTCTCGAAACATTTCGAGGGTACAGAAAGCAACTAAGGCTGCGTTTGTTTTCACTTCTTTTTTTTGTTTTTAAACACTTTTTCTGTTTTTTTGTTCCTGGGAACAAAAAAGGAACAGAAACGCGTTTGGGTGCGTTTTTGTTCCTTTTTTGTTCTTTTGTTCCCAGGAACAAATGTGAAACAGAAATAAGAAACAAAAAAATTTTGTTTTCTTGTTTAAGAAAAGAACGAAACACTTCTTCTTTTTTTTCTTCTTTTTTTCTTCTCTTTTCTTCTTCTTTTTTTCTTTCTTTTTCTTTGGCCGGTCGCCGGTCGCCGGCCTCGGCCATGGCCGGCGACGGGCCGTCGAGGGCCGGCGACCTCGCCGGAGCGTCGCCGGCCCCTGGCGAGGCTCGGCCTCGCCTTGGCTGGGCGAGCTCGAGCTCGCCCAGATCCGGCGAGCCCGAGCTCGCCCGGCTCGAGGCAAGGCCGGGCGAGCTCGAGCTCGCCCGCCCAAGGCGAGCCGCCGCCCTCGTCGGCCGGTCGCGGCCCGGCCAAGGCCGGCGACCGGCCAAAAGAAGAAAATAAAAAATAAAAAAAAAAAATAGAAATAAAAAATAAAGAAAATAAAAATAAAAATATTAAAAAATTAAAAGAAATAAAAAAAAATACAATTTTACCAAACTTGTTTCTGTTCATTTTTTATTCCCGGAACAAGTTTACCAAACCCCTTTTTTTGTTCAAAAATTGTTCCCCGGAACAGAAACGCTTTTTTCTATTTCTGTTCCCTAGAACAATTTTTAAACAGAAATGTTACCAAACGCACCCTAAGCATCATCTGTCGAGCTCTCAGACATAGGCTTATTCCTTGGTTCTCAGCTGCATCAAAGCTCTCAGACCTCACTTGGTGGTTTGCTTTCCTCTCATGCGACGCACGCATATCCAAGAAATTTTATGTCGATAATGATTTCTTCTTTTCTAATTTATTAAAAACTTAACCAATTACATCTCCGAGACATTCGTAAGTCTTCGATTTATCCGCTAAAAATCTTTAAAACGGGTCATCAAGCAAATTAAAATTCGCTAAACCTGAATCTAGCAATGAAATTTTAATTTTATTCTATTTGATGTATAGCCCATTAGATTTAAGTCAACACCTTTTGGCCAATAAATATACATAGCCAATGAACATTTGGATTAATCTTTATGTAGTTAATAATTCAGATAAAAAAAAATTGCCGACATCTACATTTAAGTGATCCACATTATGCCTTCGACAGAGCATACGAAGAATTTATGTTTTTGTTTGATTTGGTGGTAGGGTTCTGTGTAATGAGAAAAAGTAAGCTTTATAAGAGTGGAAAGATAATAATCCATATGATGTCTGCCTCGCTATCCATATGCTCAAAATTCTTTGCTTTTAATGTGAAAGAATATGATATAAGAATAATAATGTGGGCATCTGATCTTACATATGAATTCATTTTTTTCCTAGTAAGATATGATTTCATTTAATTTGGACGTTCAATGATTCTAAGATCTTGCATGTCGACGTTTCAATATCTACGTACATGGATGTCCTTGAAGTTGAAGCAAACATTCTCCAATGAGATTCTCTTGCCCACTCTTTAAATTTCAATCGTTACATCACTCGTCGGCCTTGACATAGTCTATGAAGAGGTGCATTAAGCAGTCCAATAACTAGGAGAACAACCAAAAAAGTCACAAACATATTACATCTATACTAATTGGTCATTGATATTTTAATTGAATCCTAAACCTTTATACATTTTGCTAATTGAGTTTATCTGACTAATTTTGTTGGGTAAGCACTCACATGGGCGTTAGCCATCCAACATGGCACATTTGAAGTTAATGTTGATATTTTTAAAAAGTATTCTTATTTTTTCAAATTTTTAAGAACTTTTTATTTTTTTATTTTTTCTTTTCTTTACTTTTTTTGAACTTAAGGCTAGCGACCCTTTTTTTTTTTTTTTTTTCGAATTTTAGTACTTTTTTCTAAACTTAGGGCTAGTAAACCTTTTTTTCAAATTTCTTAAATAATTTTTAAAAAAATTATTTGTTTCTCAACTTTTTTTTTTAACTTAGGTCCAGTGACCCTTGTTAACCATAGGCAAGAACTATAAAACCCTTCCCAGCACTTGGCAAGGGTAGCACTTGGCAAGGGTGTTGCAACCCTCACCAACTCCTGACTAGGGTCGCCATGCCCTTGCCGACCCCAAGCGAGGCTGTCATGGGCCCTTGCTTTGGTCAATGAGGGCATCACGACCCTCACCCAATCCATCATCGACCAAAGCAAGGTGTCATGGCCCCTTGCCAGTAGCCAGCAATCCTCACTAGTCCTAAGCTCAAAAAATAGGAAAATAAGAAAAATGTAATAATAAATTCAAAAAAATATTAAAATATTCTTTTAAAAATTTCTATGTCGGCACCAGTCATGTTACGTGAGATGTCTACATTCATGTTTGCAATTTTCAGCTACGATTGATCAAATAGAATGAATTGGTAGAATGTGAAAAGATTTAACACTCAATTAACATAATTAAAAAGTTTAACTCAATTGATACAAGTGTAATAGGTTTATGACTTTTTTTGTTATTTTCCCTCCAATAACAAGATGAGAAAGATTAACATGGAACTCTTTATTATGGATTTCATTGTACCTTGGGATTGATTTGATCTAGCTTTCTAATGATTGAGAATGGATTTAATCAATTACTTAGATTGGGAAAGTGTTGAATAATTCCAATCGATCAAAAATTGTAGATACCATTACAGAAAAAAAAATCATGTGCAAATTGGTTAGCAAATTCGGTATTTGAATCCTATGATGTAAATGACATTCTATTATTAAATAGGTTACTGGGAGATTTACTTTCTTTGTTGATAGGACATCAGATCAGATCACGTTTTATTAAAGATATAAGACTAGGGTTTTGTCCTAGGCCAAAAAAAGTAGTCCAATAACTAGATGAGATATATTAACATAAAAATCTTTTATTGTGGATTTCATAGTATTTTGGTAAAGATCTGATCTTGTTTTCAAAGACTGAGAATGGACTTAATCAATTACTCATCTTGGGTCGTCTATATATTGCGTGTAATCATGTGTAAAAATAATAGTACTTATTTCCAATCTTGTGATATCCTTCATTTGAGGCTTATTTTATCACTGTAAATTCATTCGGATAGGCTCCATTTCCAACTATTTTTCATTTTACCATTTCGATTAGCAAGACTGAATTAGAGATAAGTGGTTTCAGGTTCTTTGTAGGTTTCATCTAGAATCTAGAACCTAAAACTATTTTACCATTTCGATTAGCAAGACTGTATTAGAGGTAAGCGGTTTCAGGTTCTTTATAGGTTTCATCTAGAATCTAGAACCTAAAACTTACTCATCAGAATCTGAAATCTAGAACTTACCCCGTTATGATTCTAGGATCGATTCCGGGTCTAATAAGTTCCTCTCTTTTTTTTTTCATTTTTAGTTAGGCAAAAAAAAATGCAGCAATAAAAATGAATATGGATTATATTATCGATTGCCTAAGAACAATTATCATATGCACTTATCGAATTGATTTTACCGAGATATGGATTGTCATTGATAAACTCTGTAGTTTTATATGAAAATGGGAAGGGCCGCAAAGAATTAGAAGCTTTGTATGGCCGGTTTCTCATCGTTGCCTACTTACTAATTATGAAAGGTTCCAACGTAAAATCACTACAGATCCCTCTTGAGCTTCTTGTCCACAATCCTCTGAAACAATTTTACACGTGTTTAGGGATTGTATGTAAAGGCTATTTGACAAAAGATTTCGCTAGCAAGCTTAAAGGGGGAATTCTCTACCCGTGATCTACACATGTTGTTGGCGGGAGAAGTGCCAAAAAAGTCCTAAATATTTTCTTTTTGTGCCAATTTAGTCCTAAACCTTTTTTTGGTACCGATTTAGTCCTAAACATTTTTACATTATGCCAATTTAGTTATTTCCGGCCAATTTTGGTCGGATTTTTTTGATTGGACGCCTTGATTAAGCGCGTAGACAACTTTTAATAATATTTTAATATATTTTTAATTTTTAATTTTTAATTTTTAATTTTTATGTTTCTCTTTTTCTTTTTTTCTTCCTCTAGCCAATCGCCAAAGGTCGACGACCGCCGCGGAGGCAACGGCCGACGAGGTAGAGGTCGACCTCTCTGGCCACCTCGCCAATGGTTGTGAGGGCGGCCTCGCGCGGGCGGCAAGGCTCACCCTCGCCGGATCCGGTGAGGGTCGAGCCTCACCCATGGCCAACGAGGCTCGACCTCGCCAGATCCGGCGAGGGTGAGCCTTGCTCGCCCGGCGCAAGACCGCCCTCGAGGCCTGGGCAGCAAGGCTCGCCCTCGCCAAATCTAGCAAGGGTCAAGCCTTGCCCATGGCCGGCGAGGGCGAGCCCCGCCAGCTTGATGGCGACGGCAGGCGGCTGGATTAGCTCCGGCGGACGACGAGCAGGGCGCGAGTGACGAGCGCGAGAGGCGAAGACGCACGGACAATCACGCAAGTAGGGGACGGCGCGATTGTAGTGAAGCCGCCTCCTCGCCCTCACCCTCGCCGCCCAAGCCTCAAGGGCGGCCTCGCACGGGGCGGGCAAGTATCGCCCTCACCGAATTTGGTGAGGTTGAGCCTCACCGGCCATGGGTGAGGCTCGACCCTCGCCGCCCCGCATGAGGCCACCCTCGCGGCCACTAGCGAGGTGGCCAGCAAGGTCAACCTCAACCTCACTGCCGTCGCCTCTAGCCGGTCGCCGAGCTCGGCGATCGGCGGAGGAAAAAAAAAAAAAAAAAAGAAAAAGAGAAACAGAAAAATAAAAATTATTAAAATATTATTAAAAGTTGTCAACGTCAGCACCGATTAGGCCACGTCAACCGGCCGACGTCTAGTCAACAAAATCCGGCCAAAATTGGCCAGAAAGGACTGAATTAGCACAACATAAAAAGGTTTAGGACTAAATCGGCACAAAGACAAAAGATTTAAGACTTTTTTGGCATTTCTCCCTATTGTTGGCCTTCAGCAACTTTCGTAAGAGAAACTGGCAAGCCACTAGTTTTTTATGGTACTTGTTGGCATTTCTGGAATTGGACGAACAAGAGATACTCCATGCATACTTTTCTTGTCCCGACATTGCCTATGGGTATGATTTTGGGATAAGTTAAAAGATGTCCTCTGGCTTGTATGACTGAAAACAGATTGTCTTCTCAAAGGGAGAAACGAGATGAGTTTATAAGTTGGAAGTTGGATGTTGGGTTAAACTCAATTTCGACGGGGCCTCTAAAGGCAATTCAGGTTCAACTTTAGTAGATAAGCTTTTTCGTAATAAATTAGGCAATTGGCTAGCTGGGTTTATGCAAACTATAGGAGTGTTGCTCTCCACTCAAAGCAGAACTTTAGAGTATTTATTTGGGTCTTAAAATGGCCATCTCATATTGGGCATCCGCAAACTTATTGTGAAGGTGTATTCGCAAGCAGCCCTTTCCCTTCTCCAGAAATTAACTCTCTCTCTCTCTCTCTTTTACTAACATTCTCTCTCCTTTTTCAAATTGCGGAAGCGTTAGAGTATCTCCAACAGATCAAAGTTGCACATACCTTTTGGGAAGGAAAATAAATGTACAGATTGAACAGCTACAGATTGAACAGCAAATTGGGCAGGTCAATCCTTTGATGTTCTCTTTTCTCCAATTGGAAACTATCAAAGTATTAGTCAAAATATTTTATACTTTTAAGGAAGGAAAACTCATGTGCAGATTTATTGACAAATCGGACACTCCTTTCCGAGATTGAGAAACTCTTAGAGTTTTTCCGATATGTTAAAATCATACATACTATTAAGGAGAAAAATTAATGTGTAGATTGGTTAGCGAATTGGATATCTCAATCCTTTGATGTAAATGACACTCTTGACATTCTACTCTTGCAGAATGGGGAACCATTAAAATATTTTCAACAAGTCAAAATCATACATAATTTTTGGAAAGGAATCTCATGTGAATTAGGCATTCATATCCTATAATGTGAATGATACTCTAGCATTAAGTAGGGCACAGGGAGATTTACTTTTGTTGTCAATGGGAGATCAGACCAGATCAAGTTTCATTAGGAGACTAACAATGTAACGTTATGGTTTTGCCCCACTTTTCTTGGGGAAAAAAAGAAGTTGTCCGATAACTATATGAGATTTTTTAGCAAAGAACTCTTGTGGATTTCGAAGTATTTTTGGAAAGGTCTGATCTGGTTTTGAAAGATTGAGAAGGGACTTAATCGATCACTCATCTTCGGTCGCCTATATATTACGAGTAATCATGTTTGAAAACAAATGTCAACCTCCAATCTTGCGATATCTTTCATTTGAGGGTTTTTTTTTTATCGCTGTAAGCTTATTCATCTGTACTGGCTCTATTCCCAACTATATTTCTTTTTATCATTTCGGTTAGCAAGACTATTTGCACGATGATTTCCTTAGATCTCGTGACTATTGCATGTCGTTGAAAACCAGTTTCCCGCTGCTCTTTCATGGTTATGATTGATGCACGCAGGTTGTTTTCTGAGCCGATGGCGTGTAAAATTGACCGAATGAATGCAAAGTAGGTTTGCATGCCACAGGAGAGTAAACGCAAATGCAAAATTTCTACATTCCCTGAAGAATAACGCCATTCACAAGGCATCCGTTACGAGCAACGTTGAGTAGTGTATCGCCTTCGTAATGCTTCTTAAATTGCGTTCCATGTTCTCGTATGTGGCATTAGTACATATAGGCTTTGAATATATTTCTGTATAAAGTATCCCATTTATGAGTTGGTGAAAATAAACACAGGGGCTTAGTGAAACTCAAGTTTGAAAGAGGATCCATGGAATCTCATCTGCTGTCGGGCTTCCTTGGCTTTGTGATGGTGAATATGTTATCTGCAAGTGGAAGAAGACAAGTTCCCTTCTCTGAGTACTACGGCATCACTTGGGGAAAGGATCATTTTACTAGCGTCGACGGCGGCACTGGAGTCCGACTTAAATTGGATCATAGATCAGGTGATCATGACACTCGGTGATTTGTTTCATTTTAGTTATGCCCCATCATTTTATGGTAGATCTCACTTATCTAATTTCCTTTTTTTTTTTTCTTTTTTTCGGCAATGTCTTTAAGTTGCATTTCTCATTCAAGCTCAATTTTTTTTTAGGGTCTGGCTTTGCATCTAAATCACATCTTCTATCTGGATTAGTTAACATGAAGATCAAAATTCCAGAAGAGAAATCACAAGGAGTTGTTACCACCTTCTATGTGAGTGAAGTTTTTTTTCTTTGCATCGGGGGCTTCTTGAATACATCTACTACGCGCATTATCTAAGCCGTAACATATCCATAAGAGTCGAGCTACCCATGTTTATTATTACCATAATTGTATTTTTCCTGGGGACTTCGATGAGTGACGCTTTCGAAATTCGGCTTGTAGCTAATTTCAAAGGAAGCCCATCACGATGAGATTGATTTTGAGTTCATCGGTAGCAACGGGCCACCTTTTGATTTGAGTACAAACGTATTCACGAAAGGAGTTGGAGGGCGGGAGCAAAAATTTCGTCTTTGGTTTGATCCGTCTTTTGATTTCCATACCTATACGATTCTTTGGAATCAATATCAAGTATTGTAAGTCTCTCTCTTACATGTTTGTTTGAAAGGAGAAACATCTATTTGGTAATGGTTAAGAAGATGAAGACATATAATCCCTACGCGGCGTCGCAAATCCATATTGATATTTGTTGTCATGGTAGGTTTTTCGTGGACGACATACCGATCAGAGTGTTCAAGAACTTGGGGAACGAGACGAGCTACCCAACGCAAGGGATGAAAGTGGAAGCGACGATATGGGCCGCCGAGGAGTGGGCCGGGAAGGTCGATTGGTCCAAGGCCCCATTTAACGCCCAATACCAAGGCTTCGACCTCGACGCGTGCATCGTGTCCAACGTTTCGATTCCAAGAAAATGCAACTATACTCACGGCGTTGCCTGGGCGCGAATTCAGAATCTAACCGCAGTGCAAGTAGCGCAATACGAATTTACCAGGAGACACTACTTGCATTACGACTACTGTACGGATAAGACTAGATATCCTAAGCCTCCTCCCGAATGCCAAGTACAGATATGAATTTGAGTAAATTCATAAGCCAATTGCAGATTTTGGGAGTTTCAGACACTCCCCGAGATTTACTGTTATTATTTTCGTGAGTTTCTTTTTAAATAACAGTGCAGTTCCTAATTGAGAAAAAGGAAACTTGAACCGGCTAACCGGCTATATGTTTCCTCGAGTTGCTCGATCTCGCGTCGCATAAGCACTGCTCTTTGATCATTCAATGATTCTAAGAGAACTCGCCATGCATGACGTTTGAATGTCTACGTACATGGATGTCCTTGAAGTTCAAGTTAAAATTCTCCAATAACTCAGTTTTGACATCTCTTTTCTCTAATTCTTCCCTTGCCTATCTTAGTCGTATCTTTTTCTTTTCTTTTTTTGACATCTCTTTTCTCCAATTGATGGGGCCTCTAGTCCAATTGATCTCTCCGGCCCAAGCCCATCCATCCAAGAATACTATGCTTCGGACAGTACTACAGGCTCACGACAATTGTAGTGAGCGGACCCGGTATCCTAGGACCTCAGCCACCTCCCCAATGACAACGCCAATAGCAACTTGAATGAATTTCTCACCCATTTGCTAGTTCAAGGAGAAATGTCCGAAAAGTCATAAACTTATTGGCATCTTAAACTTTTTCAACTAATTTTAGGTAGAAATTGCTAACGCGACAATCCAATCAACACCTACTATCTTTAAATTTTCTGAATTTGATGACCGGTGGAAGCAAATATTGAAATAAAGAAAAAAAGAAGAAGGAAAAATCAGAAAATTCAAAAGAAATTGCAAAAATATCTTATATCAACGCTAGCCAAATCACGTTAGACAACCATTTGCATTAGTGATTTCAACTAAAATGGGCCAAAATGATTATATTGACAAACCGTAAAAAAAAAAATTAAAACTAAATTGGCCAAATTGAAAAATAAATCATAACATAATCAACCCACTCAATAGGAAGGGGAGAAAAAACAAAAAGAAAAAAAAAATCAGAAAAATCAAAAATCAAAAATCAAAATATTATTATTGTCCGGATGAGTGCCAATGGTGTCACTAAGCCAGCTAGTATTCACGTCAACAAAATCCTACAAAAATTAGTTGAAATTACTAAATTGACACCAAATTAAAAGTTTAAAAAGTAAATTGACATTAAATCAAAAGATTTACAATTAAATTGATATTATTAAAAAGTTTAGCACTAACTTAGCACCAATACAATGGATTTAAGACTTTTTGGGAAATCAAACTCTCTAAACGTTGTCTATGAAGCTTTCGGTGATGCTACTACAATCTCAGGAATGCACGGCTATGGTGAAGGGGAAATGAAACCCTAAGCACATGTGATACGACTATCTTCCCCAATGCCAATCACCCAAAGGCCATCTACTAATTTTTAATGGGTCGGGAACTCCCATCGGACACTTATTGTTATCATTTTGTGAATAAAACAATAGTACAGTTCTCTCTTCTTCTCTCATATTTGCATGGTCGGTTCTAAATTGCACTTTATCTAATGTGGTTATCCATTGTGGGAAAGGGAAGAGTTATCCAATCCACCCTTCCAACGCCAAAACTTAACACAATGCCATTTGATCCTCGCCTTAGAGACTTCGTCGCGGCTTATGTAAAAAAACAAAAATAAATACTCGCGAAATTAATTCACGATTCGTCCATTCCCCCATCCCAAAAAAAAAAAAAAAAAAAAAGGAACTGTGAGCATCACTCGTAGTGACTAGTGAGTGCATATGCTGTCCCCCTAAAACAAGTGCTTCAAGGAGCAAAGTCATACAAGAGACTACATCCATGGTTGCGAGCAGACAAATGTTGGACTGAAAATACAAGCAGCAAAATGGCTTTAACCAGAAAACCAGAAAAGAAGCCATATTGAAGATTAGGAGGGAGAAAGAAATGTAACTTCCACTTCCATTCATAATCATAGGTCAACTTCACATAGAGTTATCTGAGTTATAGCAGCAATCCTGTTGCTGCACTCAATATAGTTATTTGAGTTCTTATAAGTTTTTGGTGGAAGTCAATACATTTTCTAACAAACACTGCCCAAACATAATAGAATTAACAGTTGCATGGGCAGATAAAAAGTCCAGTTAACATCAGCAAAGCTCAATAACCCTTCGCCACATCAGATAAAATTCTAATGTTAAGTCCTTAATATTAGTCTGCTTGCTTCAATTGTGCGTCACCAAAGAAGATTCAGAGTCAATACCTTGCAAGTTTAAAATCAATGAAAATGATCAATCGACAATTGCATAACAAAAGCATTTATAAAATAGACAACTGCAAACATTAAGAAAACCCATGGTAAGGCATCTTTAGATTCCCCAAAGCTCCAAAACAATATGGCCAAGCTGTTAAAAAACTTGACTAGGGTCCTATCAATGACATACAACAGGACTACTGATGAAGGTACTACTTTTCCAAGCATTATCTTCGCAAGCATTTATTTAGATCCATACAAAGATAAGGAGAAAGTTAGAGCCAGTACAAGTCACAAGAGTAAACATGAAGCCAAAATATCATATGAACAACCTCCCACTACACTTAAAACCAAAAATTAAATCACACAATTAAAAAAAAAAACACATAGTAATGACTTCTGAGAAATAACTCACAATTTGGAACCACTACCAACACTTTTTACTGCAAAAGGCAAAAATTTTTAACACCAACAAGGCACTAGAAGATACCCGAGTCCCACAGTTAACTTCATAGTCCGTAAATGGGCAAAGTAAGTCAGCAGCCATATGGTCGAGCTTATACTGAGGCTTTACAATCCACTTAAAGGAGCACTCATCTCCCTTTCAACATTTAAGGCTAATGCAATGATTGAACTAGCAATTAAACTCTCACTACCCTGACAAACATTGAAATTGGAGGATCATCTATTATGAACAAATTACATCCACAAAGAAGATTCACCATGAAGTTAAATTCAAGAGAATAAAGGTTATTGGGGTAAAAATGAAATGGCATTCTCTATCATTGTGAGTTTCTTAAGCCTTAGACGAATTCATTCAGCAAACAGAAAAAAGTGAACAGTCAGTCTAACTAAGTATACTATCAAAGATATCTGTCCTTGAGCGTATCAATACATTTCAATCACCTGACCTGAAAAGGGAGAAGGAAAGATCTCTATCACTCAACAGGTGTCGAGAAGATTGATATTCTCACACTGTGCGTCAAATAATGGCAGAGTCACTTCTCAACAGAATTTTAGTCAATTAAAGCCATAGTCGTGCATTGGTAGTAGACAGTCTGCCATATATCCTATCTCTCCCAGAGGGGCTTTCTTTAAGCACCTATACTTTCCAGCCAAGAAAGTCACTTATATCGATTGTGTTATCTTTACAGAAAGTAGTTACTTTTACTGTGCTGTTAAGTAGGAAGGCTAAGAGCAAGTGGATTAAGTTACACGTGAGCTACTTCAATCGTCATATCTTTTAATAATTGGTAAGATCTACCATGGCGAAGATTATAAACTATCATACAGAAAGCAAAGCTTGTACATTTACGTTGAAAGACTGGGAAGGCAAGTCAGTGGACAGACTTACAAGCTTCTAAGCTATTGGCCACTATTGATGATTATGGAGTTGGAGTTAGCTTGGATTCCCTGTAGGTTCGGATAGACCCAGTAACACGCAGCCCCAAGCAGCTGACAGAATCATCAAAGTACTGACTTTTTTGTATTTCTCTCAAAACATTTGAACCATAGGTAAACGTCATCGGTCCAATGGTTTTGACTATCCATTTATCATATTAAACTATGAAGAGTTATAGATGCCTGCCATAATGTCAGTCAATTAATTTAAAACAGCTCATTCCTAGGTTCTCAGCTGCATCAAAGCTCTCAGACCTCTTTCTCCCTCCCCCTTTGATTCTCCCTATCACTTGGTGGTTTGCTTTCCCCTAATGGTACACATATCTAAAAAGAAATATTCGTGTGAGAATAATTTTCTGCATCAAAGATGGGCAAGGAGAAGAAAAAACAGTGGAAGATGAAGGAGAATATTCAACCAAGAGTTGGGCATACTATGCAGATACACTTGCCAACTGATCTTTGTTGCCAGTGACTGACACTATTTACCAAAGTAGCAAAGCGGTGACAACATAATGAACATCCCTCCTTTATTGATGAACTAAGTCGAAGCGCTAGAATGGGAAAAAAAAAATTGAAGCACTTTTCTTATCAATTCTGACATTAATCTGTTTACAGTTAAGTGGCCAGACAAAATGTCTATTTTTATCACTTTGGTCCTCACGAAACACAGACTGTTATAGGATGAGAAGAACAACTAATAATTTTCCAAATCTTAGAACACAGTATAACATCGTTTGGTAGAAAGCTGTGGACCTCTCTTGAAGAAGAGCTTTGCATTGGAGCAAGCAATGCCATTTGTCATATTCTATAAGAAAAAGACGTCAGTCTCCCACGTCCCTCCAATTTCCTAACATTCAGATCATCTAACAGCCAGAATCTAGTATCAGCTAACGCATGGAGCCAAAGGCCTAAATATCTAAGTAACTCTTTACTTACTGGCTTATGGCAACAAGTCCCGTGTCGACCCAACGAGACATAGGCCTCGTTCGTTCTGGATTGCATCATACCGGCCTTTTTTTTTTCCAGTCAAGAATCATACTGGCCTTTTGAAATGTAATCTTTGCATTTTCGTTTTTCTTCTTGAATTTCGTGTCACTTGCCTTTTGAAACGTAATCTTTGCAATAAATGCACTTTTTTGGCTAGGGTATGTTTGAAATCTTCTGGTTAATAGATGATTAATACTGAAGATTGATATGGATTTTCCTAAAGGCTCAATTCCAGCATAGTCGAGCTTGAAGGAGCTCAAGCCGCTATCTCAGGGATGGCCGAGCATCTTTTCAGCTGAAACAATTCAAGCACCCCAAAGAAACTATTCGGTAAAAAAACAACTACTAGTCCAAATGTTGACTGCAATTCTACAGGATAAAACCGAAACGCTATTGCTTGGATTGAAAAGGTAGACTTTTTTTCTCCCCAACCAAGAACATCACTATCAAATCCTAGGTAGCATTCGACCGATAACAAAATCCTAGGTCGCAAAATCCAAACTTGGGGAAGCTTATGATCCAGTCCAAGATCATCATACCGCGACAAGCACAATTCACAAGCACCTCAAACCATCCACCCAGCAGATGAAAACTGAACGAAACGGAAAAGAAAGCGCGAAGAGTCATGCAAAAAAGAGAATTGAAGCCACAAGATAGCGATCGTTTGATACATACCCTGGGCCATCGAGATCCCCCTGCTTGCCGTACGCGCCGTCGTCGGGCGCGGCGGTCTGCCACACGCTCTGCCACGCCTGCGACGGCGGAGGAGGCTGCTGCACGTAGACTCCGCCGGCGGGGTCGAGGGCGGGGCGCCCGATCATCATCCCCGGCGCGGCGGGCTGCCCCATCGGGGGGTAATAGTAGGGGACCCCGCTCGCCGGCGGGCCGACCATGGCGGCGGCGCCGAGGCCGGCGGCCTCGTCCTTGAGCTCGTCGCGGGGGACGATGTCGACGAGGAAGTCGAAGATGTCGGTGCGGGTGATGGCGGCGGCGATGTCGTTCTTCTGGAGGGTGCGGCGCTTGTTCTCCTCGGCGTGGAGCCAGGAGCGGATGGTGAGCTCGAGGATGAAGAGCTCGCAGGCCTTGGCGAAGAGGACGGGGGCCTCGGCGGAGATCATGCGCACGTCCTCGTCGGCCTTCATGATCTTCTTGATCCGGGCCAGGGGCAGCTGGTGGTTCTTGAAGTCGTTCGCCTGCTCGATCTCCTGCCGCTGGAACGACCAGAACATCTGCAGCTGCTGCTGCTGCTGCTGCAGCAGGTGATGGAACGGCGCCCCCGTCGGGGCTCCGGCGGCCGCCACCGCCGCCTGCGGCGGAGGAGGGGCGGGTAGGAGTTGGGCTGGGGTTGCTGCTGGGCGTTGTCCATCGGTGGGGGTGCTGGTGGTGGAGGTTTTCGAATTTTTTGGGAAAAAAAATTTAATTTTTTGAGGGATTTGATTTGATTGTGAAGATGGAGGGGGAGAGATGGGGGATAAGGAACGAATCAGCGGTGGAGGCTGATTCTCCGACTGGGCCTGGGGCCCACTTCGTTCATTTTTTCATTTTGTTTAGTTTTCCCTTCTCCTCCACCTTTGAATATTTTTAAGGAATATTTCACAAAAGATCTCACACTATACCTATTGAAACATAAATATCTAGAGTTTTTTTGTGTTAAATTTGTCCATTGTAACATAAATACTGTTATAGAAAAAAAAAACCCGAATATTTTAGATAGAACTGAAGTAGATGGTATATTTGTTATGTATATATAAGTTTTGGGTTTTTTTATTACGCAAAAATGCTAAGGATATAGCAAGTTTAGGGTTTTTATGACACAAAAAAATAGCAAATGGCTTTTTTTTGTGATATTTATCCTACTTTTAACAAGTACTTTGAACGAAAATGAACAAAACAAAAAAAATTGGTTTCTTATCTCTTATCTATAGTAGCATTAGAGGGACTTGTCCTTTAGATGCCTTGTGATGTTGAGGTAGTTCATGCCTAAATAAGGCAATGTTCTGTGGCACTTCTCAAAAGTCAGAAATGCTCCGAATATAAGACTTGATTTTCTTAATCATCGTTTTGGAGCTATTTGTCTTTTTGGTAGGTCATCAAATGAGTGATTTGAGTCAAGTTGGAATTTATATACAATATAAATTAAGTACTGATTTGACCCAACTCATATCAAACCCGACCCATTTACCAAAATGCTTTATTATTAAATCTAACCTATAAAAATCCATATCACTTAGTCAATCCACTTTAAGTCATTCAAGCGTATATATTATTTAGATAAAATTGCTATTTCAACTATAAAATACTAAAGAATTGGCTTTCAACATTGTGTAGTGTTTTCAAT
Source organism: Eucalyptus cloeziana (assembly GCA_014182715.1). Lineage (NCBI taxonomy): Eukaryota > Viridiplantae > Streptophyta > Magnoliopsida > Myrtales > Myrtaceae > Eucalyptus > Eucalyptus cloeziana. The sequence goes on along the minus strand of CM024644.1, from coordinate 29,107,200 downwards.
ATTTGTATTGATCCACAATGAAGAATAAGAGAAAATTAGTAGTAACATATAACGTAGAGGAATTGAAAGTTTAATTAAATGAAACATAAGATACTGAAAAGGCTAATTTACACTAACTACGAATTGCAATAATAAGAATTAAAACTCCATTTGTTTCACGGAAAATGAATGACTTGAAAAATATTTTCCAAAAATGATCATATGTATCACTTAAATAAGTAATTAATTAAAAAAATTGCTACTAAATATAATATTTTTGTAAACAATGAAAATGTTTTTCATTTATTCATTTTTGTAAGTAATCATTTTTGTTATTAGAATATTACATAAAAATAACAATGCCAAATGAAACCAAGGAAAGATATATTTCAATAACTAACAAAGGAAAAATACATGATTAACAAAAATAAAGGTTAATATAACGAAAGGCCCTAAACTGATACACCTATAATGAATTTGTTAGTTTTCATAGAATTTTATCGTCAAATTGTTGAGTTAAATAATGCGTGGTAGTTGGGTCTATCAATTTGAGGTTTTACCCTATGTTTCTCACAAATGTATTAGTTTATGATTTCTCACAATATTAATCAAATTTAACTAAAACAACGAAGGTGGGGTTTTTGGTGGTTAAAAAAAAAAAATGGTTTTTGTGAATTTGTCATGAGTGTACTAATTTGGATTTTTTATCATTAAAAAATTAATTTAAGGTAAATAAGTCACAAGTATACTAATTTGGAGATTTTCATGATATTAACACTAGAAAAAAAATTGGGAGAAAAACAAATTGTCTTGATATTTTTAATAAGTGAAGTTGAGCTCATTTTGCAAGCCCATTAAGGGTGTGTTTGGTAACCATTTTGTTCTTGGAAACAATTTTTGCTTAGAGATGATTTTTCTTATTCTATTTCCTAGACGATTTTCTAAACATTCGAATGCGTTTGATAACTATATAAAATTTATATTTTTAGAATAAAAATGTGTTTGGTAGAACCTTCAAATTTTTTTGTGATTTAAAATTTATTTTAATTTGTAAATAATTTTAGTATATTTTCTCTTCTTTTTTTTTTTTTTTTTCTTTTTTCTTTTCCTCTCTCAGCCAGTCGCCGGCCCATGGTAGACGACCAGCCAAACAAGGGCCGATGACCTTGCCAACCTTGGGGGAGCCTTGCTGTGGCTAGATGAGGCTAAGCTTCGCCTAGTCGCCAGCAAGGCCTAACCTCACCTAACCATTGCGAGGTCAGCATTACCCTCGCCCAACCACAACAAGACTAAGGTGACAACCAGCTAAAGAAAGAAGAAAAGGAAAGGAAAAAAAATGCTCGATTCTAGAATTGTTCCTAAAAACAAAGAAGTATTTTTTTTTTTACTTTTTTATTCTGTTTCAAATCTATTCTCGAAAACAAAAATATTAACAAACAGATTTCTATTTTTTTTTTCTCCAAGTAACAAAAAAATAGGAATAAACATTGTTTGACATATTACCAAACAATCCCTAAAACTTTTTTGAACTTAGAAAAGCCTGAGTAGTCCATTATTTTTCATAAAGAGTGAAGAGGACATAAAAATTTATTGGATTTGGGAAAACCATGAACTCATCGAACACACATATTTTTTTTGGGTTTTGCTATTCTAAACCATTTATCACCCATTTACAAGACATAACTAACCCATATAATCATTCAGCCATCAAATATGGGTTAAAAATGAATTTATGATTTATTTTGATAGATCTACTTTTTTTTTTTATCAAATTTGATCATTTTAACATAAGGCTGAATTGGGGTTATATAATGGATTCTCCATATTTTTCCTATTACAATGCAAAACCAAAATACTTATTTACCCTCACTTCAAAACAGATCTCATACAACTAGTTCCAACATTACCATTCAACACTACATACAAATCACTAGTTGTATTGTCACGGTTCTGTTCCGTTGCTTATTCATGGAGCATTGATGGTACAAAAGCTTACCTTGATTAAAATGGCTATGCCATATTATATCTATCCATTAAATTAGATGACTTCAAGAGGACAATCTCTCCCTTCACATACGTACAAAGCACAAATTGATAATTTTGATACTAATAGCCTATTTGATAACCATCCTGTTAATCTATTTTTTTCTTTTATTTCTCCCTTCCATGATAGAAAAAGATAACCATCCTGTTAATCTATTTTTTTCTTTTATTTCCCATGATAGAAAAAGAACAAAAATCTATTATTAATTTTTTTATTCTCCAAAATAGAAAGTGATTAGGGAATAAATTTTGAATAATAATAAGAAGTAAAAACAAAATCTACTTCCTTGATCCTAGGAATAGAAATAGCATTTTTATTTTTTTTATTTTTATTTTTAATAAATAAAAACTATTTTTTTTGAACATTTTATTAAAAATAAAAATAAAAAAAACTTGTTCCAAGGAACTTGAGTATTTTGCTAAATAATTTTTTTTATTTTTTTATTCATTTTAAAATAAATTTATTCGTAAAATAAAATAAAAAGAATAAATAAAATAAATTTATTTTTAATGTTACTAAATGCACTTCCAAGCAAAAAACCAGTGATTTTCAGACTCTGCAATTTGTTGGGCTCCGCTTCGAAAGTTCGAATCCCACTTTTGAGGCTTTCGTTGGTGAATGACACTGACTAATATTCCAGAAGTGTGGTCGATCGTTCATCTTCAAACACCAAAACTAAAAAGCAAATGGCAAGATATGACGATGAAGCTACAAAGTTTCGGCTTTTTATCACTGTTATATCTCGTAAGAGAGGGCAATACTGCGAATTTCACCAAGGTTCCAGAAAGAGTCCAGGGTGCAATTGCACTCGTCGTCGTCTTGAAAGGTACCCTTTCTCCAGTATATGATTGTTGCAGTTTAATGGCAACCTAAATTGACACCAGGAAATGGAGACCTTGCTTGGTGAAGTCAAACATAACTGCTCAGTTGAAGCCTGCGCAAGTTTCAGGGAATTTTGTTTCTTCTTTCACACGGTTGCCCAACCAATTTGGCTAGTCGAAAAATCCATCCAAGGTCTAACAGACAACAAAATTTACATTGGTTCTCATTGTCTTATCACCGAGTGGCCTCAGTTGCTAAACACCAAGCTGCTAGCATTTTTTCGCCAGCGTGAAGTGAAGCCACACAGCCAATGCTGCAACGTAAACCTGGTTCACCTGCCCTTGTTAAGAGGGTGGCGAGTAACAATTCTGAAAAAGTGCTCTCAGAAATTGATTTAAGGGTCAGGTAGTAGATCATAGAGCAATCTAAGTTTGGATAAAGGGTTCTGCAATTTTTCATGAACTGCCGCAAATGCTCAACTGATACTGCAATTCGACATGAACTTCCAAAGGTGGATATGAAAGGATAGAACATTAGTCTAAGTTTTACTTACAGAACAACTTACAGAGAAGCAGTTTTTCCTGCCCTCCTCTCCCTAGCAAGTTAAAGCAGATAATTGTCTAGCATGAAAAACCACATTTAAAAAACTAAACCTATAAAGCAAGCTTTGATTTCTCAATCTTCCTTCCCAACTGTTCTGATTCACAAATTCCCCAAGGAGACATATACCTAATTTTCTTATGTAGACTATAAAACATGTGAAATCCCCAGGAGTTCTATCTAATTGTGGATAGAGGACCTTGTAGTGAGTGATGACCGCATATCAACAATAGCAGACTCATCTGCGCCCAGCTTGATGGCCTCTTTGCTTGCTCTGATGAACCGAGAAATGGCGCCATTCACGTACTCACTGGCCTGCTTTACGTTCATCTTCTTGCCCATCTCATCTGGGAAGCTGCTCAAGAAGTGGTCCCCATTTAGAACAGCCGCTAACTGCACAACTTCACTCTGAAACTCAGATAGCGCGCCGTCTTCCTTTGCTTCCGTACTCCTCAAAGGCTTCACATCAGGCAATGTCTCTGCACAACATATAATAATTCAGCAGCATGTTAAAGACTTGCTAACTGTAATCAGCGATCACCTAATTCTCCATACCTGGGCAGTCAGTTCTGGGGGAGGTCAATTCTCCTACAACCTCTTCAAACGTGCCAGCCCATGCATCTCTGTGAGTCAAGAAGTTGGAGGTGAGGTTGAAAATTTTCTTTATCGTTGCAGGAATTGAAGAATGCTCGAACTCTGAATTTGGAGCTGGTCCCTTCGGACCACTTATCACTGCAATTATTACCAATCCAAATAGGAAAAGATCAATACATGCCTGAGGCACATATAGTTCCTCAAAAAATCAGAGCCATTTGTTACCAATCGCAACCAAACCACAAGCATCACCGCCCAACTATAGTAGTTTTTTTTTTTTTTTGGGTCTGACAACTATAGTAGTTTTCTTACCGTCAAAAGCATATTTTAAATGGCCTCAAATCAGTAATACCCTTACTCAAAACAATTCTTATTGATCTCCATTCTAAGGATGACTAATTCAACAATGCCATAATATATTTCACTAAAACAAAGAATATGTGATCCCTGCAGTCGTGGCTAATAGGCAAAAACTCGTTGACTAATTTAATAAGCAGGCAATTAAATGATTATGTTTGAAGAAACATTCCTTCTGTCAAATAGTTCGAGCTTCAGCAGCACCACAAAAAGGCTAAGGCAGTGGGCTTACCAGTTCCTTTCTTGATCCAAGGAGACACCATGATCGTGGGCACCCGAACCCCAAGGCGGTCAAACTTGAAGAAATATGGAGCAGGGCCGGTGTTCCCATCCGGATTAGGCACAATGACATATGGAGTCTTGACATGGTCATAGAATCCACCGTGCTCATCATCCGTGATGATCAAGAGTGTCTCATTCCACTGAGGGCTTCCTCTTAGTGTCTCATAGACTTCCTTAACAAGCTTTTGCCCATTGGCCACATCATGAGCAGGGTGATCATCATTACCCGGCATACCCTTGAGATCAAAGTACCGAGGCTCGATGACGGTCAGGCTAGGCAACTTCCCACCTCTAGCATCTTTCTTGAACTTCAGATCATACTGATGAAACTTGAAGATATACTTCAATTTCCTCAAGTTCCTATAGAACAGCGTGTTGGGTACGTTTTGGTAATAAATCCCAAAGTTCATGCCATTCTCGTGGAGAGAATCAAAGATGGTCTTTTGAGGAAACCCTTTGGCAAGCAGTTTCTTGACATGGCTGGTGGAGCCATGAGAGGTGGCGGAGTAGACAAAGAGCCTGTTGGGTTGGGTCGGGCCAGGAATCGACGAGAACCACCGATCGAACACCGCGAATTCACTCGCCAGAGTGGCATAAACAGGCAGAGACTCAGGCCGGAAGCCCTTCATCACAGTTTCCGAGAGGTCCTGCGACATGGTCAGCGCTTGCTCCACGAAGCCTGTCATGGTAGGAACTGTGCCGGACCCGAACACCTGTTGCTGCACGGCCTCGAACGAGTGGCCCGGATCGGGATCAACGAACTCGGCGTCGTCCGTAAAGCAGATCATTCCCGGGTCAGTTTTATTGGTCGAGACCGGATTGCACTCGCGCCCGGTAACTCCATTGATGTTAGGATTGATGCTTCTTTTCATCCATCCCAGCATGTGATCGAAGGACCTGTTCTCCAGCACCAACACCACGATCTTCTTGATGGGTTGTCCTCGTTGGGCCAAGGAGAGACGTGAAAGAGCGAGACAGATGAGCAGGATCGAGGGAAACAGAGGAAGCAGCCTCGTCTTCTTAGGATTTCTCATAGCTGCTGTGCTAGGAAAAGCGAAAGACACAACCAGAGTGAAAAATGATGCGAAAGAAGACGATTCTGGCAGCTGGGTTCGTCTAGATTTACGCAAGATTGGCCTTTTTCCCAATTAGCTTTTCAAAGGACCTTGCAGAGGAATGGTGAACTGACAGTGGAGCTTTAGTTTTGAGTGCGGGAGTGATAAAGTTGGGAAAGAATCTTGGTTTATAAAAAAGCAGTTCCCATTCCGTCCGGCTCTGGTGTGATGTGACACGTTCGTTCCCGGCTTCACTCTCAGAGAAGAGGCGGCAACCGTATTTGTTTATGTTGCAGAGAGTGCGGGGAGAGGAGAAAGTTCTGGTCTTTTTTACGTGGGACGAGTGGAAGATCTGCAGCGCTTTCGTGTGGTGGTGGGTGCGGTTCTCGGACAAATCAGTTTCCACGCGGGGGACTGGGGTATCATCTTTTGGCTCTCGAAAGATTTGGGTCCGAGCGTTTTGGATTCGCTGTTTCTTCTTCCTCCCTTGTGTGTTTCGATGTCATTATCAGATTCCGAGCGATCGAATTTATAGTACAACATTCTCTGTTCTTTCCTTCGGCCGCAATCTATTTGCTTATTTTTTATCGTGCTCTGTCTAAAGTTTTCGGATCCTAAGGCTGGATACAATCGGGTTAACTTAGGACATTTCTGTTTTCTTAAATGAAGGGACCATATCAGGATTGCTTTGTATCCCCTTTATGTCACAAATCCAATCATGCCTGCGTCTGGTATGCTTTCTTTTGGGTTTTTCTTCACTAATCTTGACCCACTTTTTATTTTTAACTAACAAGGAGGACGACGACTGCTGTTCTGCACTGACATCGTACTCCATCGCTCTTTCCTGGAGCGGGTCGCTGGTCAATTTCCCAAAAAAAAATGGTGCTTTCGGCTATCCCAAAGTCATTACAAGATGTAGAGCCGTCTAAAGAAAACAGGGATGCAAAGATTTGATTAGGGAACCGAAAGCATCAGAACAAGGCCAAACCTTGCATGGTGTCCCTCCTGAATCCTCGCCGGAGCAGCGTTATCAAATTCACCATCGGTTGACGGGCAGAAAGAGAGAGAGAGAGAGAGAGATAAGAATATTATAATAGGAGACCCAAGTGCGGGGGGCTCCTTCTGAACGTGAACGTCGATTCTTCGGCATTAAATGGGCATAATAGCAGCAGTATCAGTGATGGAATTCAACCTGCCATCTCATCGTAGCATCATCATTAATTGTTGACCAAATGGAAACGCATGTGGCCGGACTGGATCTCGACATTACTGCCCAGCTTTTTAGTAAAACTCCTGTAATTATATATGGCCCAACATTTAAACGCACTCCATATCTGTCAGATTTGCGGAGCTAATAAATGATGTTGATGACGAGAAAACACTCCATTTTTAGGGGGGGAAGGAAGAATTTCGTATCGGTACCTGAACCCTAATTTAAGGCAAGAAGGTCGTAGTGGACAAGCTTCTCTGCTCTTGTCCCCTGCAGAGGAATGGTGAATGGGAAGCCCCATAAAAAGCGCCTGCACTAGAGTGGGAAAAGGAGAAAAAGAAAGGGAGAAAGGGAAGCTGAAAACCCCCAAAAGGTTAACGGTGCCGAAGTTTTACGCGCTTAATATCGGGCCGGTGTAGTTAGTGGGGTCCACGCACCGACAATGGGGAACCGGAAAGGAATTGAGATCGGTTGTTGGACCGGACCCACGCGATGATACGGGCCTCGAGGCCCAGAACCTGTGGTCGGGACTTGACCCACATGGGCCTCTGTGTTCGGTTGGTGTCTGCTCCGATGTGCAGAAGCCTCGTGAATCTCGCCAGGACAGAAAACAAACTCCCCGCAGCGATGCCGGAACAAGCCAATTCCTCATTTGTCCCGGTCATTCCACGGCGGCGGCGCAGGGCAGGAGAGGGCAGGATGAGATGGAGTTGAGGTTGGGATGTTTAGACGTAACTAGCTAGTTGAAACCTGCGTACAAGTGGGGGAAAATGGAATACCGGCGAATTCATAGCTTTTCTTGTCCATTTACATCAGTCATGCGAGACGAACCACGAGAATTAACGACTCTGCAAGGCGTGCCCGGCTCTACAAACCCATCTTGTGATGATCATGTGTCTTGATCCGTGGATATAAGCAAAGGGGAAGAATAGGAAAAGAAAGACCAGACATGGATGATAGGCAAAGCAGTGTTTAATATCCAATGCTGCCAAGATTCTTGCAGAGTATAGTCACAGTGATTGTAAACAATGCAAAGATCGTTTATACAGTCCCGTGGCAGTTACCCACCATACCACATACAATACTGCCTAAACCCAAGAAATAAAAAAATCAATTAATATTCATTTTCGAACCCACAAGCCTCGATTGTTTTTTTTTTTTTTTTTGAGTGACACAAATACCGACCTGCCAAAATATTCCTGAAGATCAGGAACTGCAAAAGCTGGTGAAACAAATGGGTCATAGCACAACCTTAGAAAGGCAGCAAGTGCCAAGAACTTTTCTTCTCCTTCTGCGTACAGATCCCCGAGTATCTATGATTAAGAGCAATAAACCCGCCCAAGAATTAGTGTTAGGATTCCATCTTTCATTTGCCACTTCGGCAGGTTCCTTGGAATTGGGCATCGATATGGAAATTTAGTTTCCACCTCTTTTCAAGTACGCCAATACTCCCAACCCAGCAACAAGAGCAGCCCCAGCTGCAACAGCACTGTATGCAGAAGCCCAAGCATCTGCTTGGGCGTAAGCCATGTCACCACCAGTCACACCTCTACTTCGCTTGGCTGTTCCGGAATAATCTAGATGCAATCTTAAACCCTACAACAGGTCAGAATAAACAATCAAACTTTATGCAGCCCCAATTTGCATAATCATCTGATCAAATTACGATAGTATTCCACCAAAAGATGCCAGGAATAAACGGTCAATCTATTTTTGTGAGAGATAGAGAGCGCGAAAGAGAGATTGCCATTAATAAGTGAAATCAGTTTGCAGAGAGTTCTTGTGCTCCAGAACACATAGCCAATCTATAATTTTTGTAAGTATAAAGCAGGAACTGATATACAAAGCAGCTGACCTTCCACCCAGCTGACCTTGCATGTTCAACTGCAGCCGCGAGATCACCGTCTGATGCAAGTACGACCTTATCATGGTCTTCATCTTCATACTGCCAATGGACCATGAATTAGCAAAAAATGACACAGAAATTAAAGGTAGAGATGACATGGAAATCCGAAAAATTGTGACGATGGACTCACCAGAATCTGAGGTAGATTGTTTCTGTCGATGTCATCGCCTACTCTTTGGACAATTGACGTTATAATATCTGTCATGCTTTGAGCATCTGATATCAAACAACAACATGAAACAAAAGGAAAAGTCAATTGAACACAGCACTACATCTTAATGTCAGGAGAACAGTTTTGCATTAGAACGTTCATCACTGATGATGGAAGAACACATCCTCTCGAATGTCTCAAATGTATAAAGAATCCCAAAAGTTGGTACTCACAATTTCTTAAAAGTCTGAAATAGTAACTAGAGGTATCTGATCTGAAGACCAATACTTAAACAACCATGACAAGCATTTCTGGTAAAACAAAATAAATATGCTGCATAAAATTTTTCAGTGAAGAAAGGGATTCTCCCAGTGCAGACCAAGACTATCACTTCAAAATAATTTCTAATGGTTAAAATTTCAGGGTGAGTACTACATCTAAACCAACAGGACGTGCCATTATAAAGATTAATGGCAAATACACCACATTTAAGGAAAAAGAAGGGAAAAATTGACAGCAATTTCCCATGAAACTTAAGTTCATAAGCAAGATGGAAGTATTTACCACAAGAAAATCTATGCATCCGCCCCTTCTTATCTTCAATCTTAAAGGTAAATGAATTTGGTTGGGTTGATGAATAGGACAATGATCTCCCAACATCTCCTCCATCGGAAGTTAACTTCATGGAACCTTCACTGAGATGTCACTCGGTGGGGTAAGTAAACAACAGTCGCAAAAGCAGGCCATAGAAGCATCCCCGTGAAAAAGAATCTCATCATAAAAATTGGGCATATCATATTACCTTCTAGTTTCTTCTTCATCATCTGTTGGACTAGCAGCCATAGCAGTATCCCAAAACTTCTGCATCATTGTGCTTGCAGCCTCATTATTGATTCCAGCAGAACTTCCAACCTAGTCAAAAGGACAAAAGCTTTAAACTTGAAAGACTAGTAAGTAGCAAACATAACATGGAATAAGCCTCATGAAAAATCTAAATAAGAGAAAAAGGACACATCAAAGAGAAGGAGCCATTTTCTCAGGATTCTTCAGTCCGGTTTCAACACAAAACAAATGACTAATGAAAAGCCCCAACACTGTAAATGATGCTTAGTTAGAATCAGGGAGTACAAATTCTACTCCATGAAGTTCTATAAAATAGCAACCCATGGAAAGAGAATCCTAAAGCCAAGAAGTCGCAGCAGATAAAAGTAATATGGCATAGTGCAATCAGATTACACAGTGCATTGCAGGCCCATGCAAAATCAAGAGGTATATTAAAACCACAAAAAAGGTCAAATCTCAATCTGTTCTACTTCTTAATGAAAGTTAAAAGTAATACAAATAAACTTGACAACCTATGAAAAGGTATTTGCTATTTGAAAATCATAGGGGAAGAAAAAGTTATTATTCAGCTAACCCACACAAGGCTTGATGCAAAAGAAGAAGTGACCACACTAGCTAGAAATTCAACTCACAGTGGCAACAGCAGCATGAGTTATGTGAATGACATCCACCACGGTGACAATATTTCCATCTGTTCCAATCAATCATTTCATTAAAAAATATGAATTATCCATCTAAACCAACAAGCATCTGCTGACTCCTAATTCAATGTCAATCACCTCTATCTACCACTGGAAGGTGTAAAAATTTTCCATCGTGCATGGTGTGTAAGGCATCAACAATAGGAGTGTCAACCGTTGCACATTCTGGATTTGGAGTCATGACCTGCAATCAAAAAGGAAATCTTAATAATCGCAATTAAGCACACACGAGTCCCAATGCATATCAATTTGAGCTCTTCTCTATGCATGATTAAATTTTTACATTTTTCCAAGCTACATAGTAAAGAACAGGTCTAAAATAGATAATGAACTTAATTAGTCAAATCATTTGAGAATGCACTCTCCCATCTCAACAAAACAAGTACCTTCTCCACAGGAGTGGAATCTGGAGGAAGACTTTGAGCTATTACTCGCATCAATATATCTTTTGAACTGAAACAAACACAAAAGTTATTCCCATAAGAATCGTCACTGCATTGGATATGTTACGAGATAACTCTTCATTCGTACTGAAACACAAGTTCGTAAAAGTCACTTCTTTCTATTTCTTGGAAAATAAAAAGTTTAAAACAAAACCAACTCACGTTAAAATTCCCCTTGGTTTATTTTCTACAGTCACAACCGCTGAGTTTAATCGGGATTCAAGCATCTTTTTGGCTGCTTCTAAGACCGTCTCTGTTGGTGAAACTGTTACCAATCTGAAAAATGCCAACATCTATTAGAAGAAGCTTAAGCTTTCAATACATCATAGTCTGATAAATGAAGATGGTATTCAATCGAAAAAGCAAAAGGAGATATTACCTACTTTGAATTCTCAGGAATGACTGTGGACAGAGAGGGCTTAAACATTCGCTCTTTGAGTGTCTCAATGAATGTGTTGGGGCCTGTGTTGTACACAATATATTCAGATAAAGCACGTAGGAAAAAAACAAAGACATCAGAAACAATATTCAGCACTAACCAGAGACAGATGTCCCCCAATTTTTTTCAACCCCTTCTACAGCAGCAGCAATTGCTTTTCCCTTTTCAGCAGCTCTTTCCATACGAGCAATAGCATCGTATAAGCATTTGGCTATATCAAGCAAAGCAATGACCTCCCCGTTCTCCACAACAGGTAAATGTCTAAACTTTCCTGCAGCCAGAAGCATCAGGACCATATCCTGATTTCAACATATAAAGCAATAATAAAACTAAAGTATACAGCATTTGTTCCTATGATTGTTGTTAACCTTGCACCATCTTCTGAAGTGCCTCAACGGCTAGGGTGTCAGAGAGAACAAATGTCGGGTTCCGAGTCATTACTTTAGAAACAGGTGTTTCCTCGAGATTCAACTCCTGCGCTACGACTCTTGTTGTTATATCCTTCAGCAAACAAAGGCAAATAAAAGCAAAATTGGTCTTAAATCAGGAATGGTGCTAAGCACAAGAATGAAGTTACTAGTTACAAACATCAAACCTTGTCTGTAAGAATACCACAGAGTAGTGCATTGGAATCAGTTAGCAGCAAAGCATCAACTCTGCGAGCTGCCATCCTGCGGCAAGCCTCATAAAGGCTTGTAGTTTCAGGTACTGTTAGGGCCTTTGACAACCTCAGTCTCTTCACAGTGCGCTCTCCAGTCAATCCCCTGGAACCAAACAAGCTTAAATAGAGTAGGAGGAAATTAAAATTTAGTTTTAGCCTCAAAATCTGTAGATATGGCACTTGTGAACATGCTCAGATGAACATTCACGAGCAGAGACCAGGAGAGTCCTCCCATGCGCCTGATCCTATCCTCCACCCCCCCAAAAAAAAAAAAAAAAAAAAATCCATTGCTCTTATATTCATACAAGAAAAACATATTATGCATCCTCTGAACAAACAAAACTGCCCTTATCAACATTTGTTACTATCGCACGCATATGTTAACGTGTAAAAACGAAAGGCCAGGAAAGACATTCATCTAATGATTTGGAGAAAATAGGCAAAAGAAAAAATAATAGTAACAATAATGCCCCTTCAATCAAAGGACCTTCCACATGAATTGATTATGCAAAGACCACAACTTAAGTTACCAAAAAGATGCATCATTTTGGAGCAAACTTCAATGCCGAAAGACCCCCGCACCTGGAAAGCCTTCCCCTTCTCTTTTCAGTTCGGCTGCAGAGATACATCATCGGCTCTTTCATGTTTTAAGTGAAACAGAAAAAAGTGATCCTGTTTATAGGCTCGTCCAAATTTCCGGAAGAAGGTAGCGCTACACTTTCTTTTTTCTCATACAAAATAGAAACTTCCGAACAAACTAGCACAGAAGTTTCCGACCAGGAGGATTTGTATCTTGAGTATTTCTATACCGCAATGACTGCAGGAAGAGATATCCCCAACTTACAAGACATGGACCGAAACAGAAACAATCACGAATTTCACTCTCTCGACCGTCGGTCTCGAGGGAATGACGCAGCAACAGCACCGCGAGGACGAAATGTCTATAGTCCCGATTTTCAGACCAATGATTTTTTTCAATGCGAATTCACATAGTTTAACCAATCCGTATGCTGTCGCACACAAGAACCGAATCTCAACTGCTCTATAAGGTAAACCGTATATTTAACGCGAGAAAAACCGAACGGCAAAAGAAGAATCGCAGGAAGGATGATCGGAAGTACATGGAACGAGAAGACGAAAGAGATTTCCGGGGGCCGTCGAATCCTCGTCCTCCATTTTCGGAAGCTTTCTTCTTCCCCTGCGACAAGCTCGACAGCGTCACGCTCCTCCTCGACGACCCGCCCTGGCTAGCCATCTTCACAAATTATCCCCAACAATCCTCCTGCTCCTCCTCCAGAAAATTCCTGCAACAAAAAGCACGGTCAATCTCCATATAAAAAATAAATAAATAAATAAAAATAAAAAAAAAAAACCGACAGAATCACACGAACTGAGAGCTTCCCAACCCCGACAAAGGAAATTCAAATTGAATTCAAAGGGAAAAAAAAGAGAGGGGAAGAACGCGAACCGAGAAAACGATGTCAGTTCCTCCAGCAACAGAAAATATCGATTGAGCCGAAGATGGAAATCTCGAACGCAATCGACTATGAATGAGAGCGAGGCATGATGAAGCTCAATCGCCCGAAGCGATAATATTGCCCCTCTCCTGCTCGCGAGAACAAGGGAAGAGGGAGCTCGGTCTCCCGGAGGAGACCGGAATTGGGGAGGAACGAGGATGGATTTTCCCGGAAAAAAAAAGTCCGGCACGGCGATTCCGATCGAAACTTTTCCTGGTTAACCGGGAAAACGGAGCGACCGGGGGGAGACGAGCGGAGGAGGACCGGACCCAAAAGAGGGGGACGCGTGCGGGAGACAATGAAATTTTCCATTCTATTGGAAGTGGGCCAATGGGAAGCCGACACGTCGTCGCCGATTTTTATCACGAGACGAATCTCCTCCAACAAAAATGGGGGAATTTCGCTGGCCAAAGGAATAAAAGTAAAAAAAAAAAAAAAAAAAGACACGCGAAAAACGATGCGGGGAAAATTCGATCGAACCAGGTTGAGTTTCTTTTACGCGCTTAAATAAAATTCCCCCGTTTTTTTGGGTCCACGATTTATTTGCTTCTTGGTCGAAAAGGTCCACAATTTTTTGACCATGTCTTTGTCTTACAAATAAGGAAACCGATGGAGAGAATAGGAGCATCTCCCCCCTCTTTTTCTTAGTCCGGATAAAATTATAATTAATGATTTTTACCGTCAATGAATAGTTATGATAAATAAAGATTAGAATAAAGAAAAAGGAACAAATTCCGTGCTTATTCAAGGGGTGGAGTTGAAATTCTCCACGTCGCTAGACAACTAAGATATTTTAATCTAGAATAATCTTCACAACAAAGAGATTATAAGTTGGTTTAATGATTGTTTATGGTCGTGACAATTGATCATTGCATAATATAATTTATGAGGTCTTCAGTCCAATCCGGTCCAATCCCTCGCTTTAATTCGATTGTGCATGCGCATGCCTTGTGGGGCGTAGCAATACGGAATGCGTTTTTTTCAAGCTGCATTTGCCAATTAAGCGACCATTAAAGCGACCTGATGAAGGTGAATCCCAGGGCCAACAATTCTTTCCTTTGGTAACGAGACCAGCCCATTACCATTTTCACTGGATGCCTTACCCCCGCCAACGAGAGGATCTAGCAAAAACGCTTGTAATAGGAAAAGAGAGAGAGATCGGAAGGAATACTAATATATTTCATAACTCAAATTACGCAATAATAGTATTAGACTTCCAAATTATAAGAAAATACATAATAATGGTAAGAAAAAAAATCCTTTTTTGCATTAAAAAGAACTGATGAATATAAATGACCAAAAGTATCGAAAAAGTCACAAACGTATTGTATTTATACTTATTAAGTCTTAAACCTTTCAATTTGGTTAATTTAGTCCTAAATATTTTTATAATAATGTCGATTCACTTCATTTGGTGACGTTGACATATTTAATTGATATTTTAATTATCTTTTGATTTTTTTCCTTTTTTCCCTTTCTTTTTTGTTTCCTTTTTCTTTTTGTCGATCGCCGCTCCCTAGGCCTCGTCTAGGTGCGAGGCCGCCTCGCCAAATTTGGCAAAAGATAGGGTCTCGATATCCGTATGTGTTCATCGTCTCGTGTCTCTAGTCCCTACTCCAAGACTTCCATGAAGGAAGCTCCTCCACCGGTTGGTGCAAGCCGAGCACCCACAAATGGTGAGAGCACGGTTCTTCTCCCTTTTCTTCGACTTTGAGTTGCCATGGTGTGAATTGTCTTTGACTCTTGTGCTTTTTGATGTTGACCTTGCCTTTGCTTAGGTGAGGCCACCTGACTAGCTAACCATAAAAAGAAAAGAAAAGAAAAATTATTAAAATATTAATAAAAAACGTCAACATTAGTGTCGGTTATGTCATGTAAAACGGATGATATTCATGTTAGTGATTTCCAACCTAAGAGACTATATTAGTATTAATGTGAAAATTTATAATTAAATTGACTCAATTATATACTGTATGATTGAATTGGTTCAATATAATAGGGTTAAGATTTTTTTTTTTTTGTACTTTTCTTGATATAAACACATTATTGTAAATGGTCAACATTTTCCTAAAATTCCTTCAAAAGGAAGGATTATTAGTATCTGATGCAAAATAAATGCCGTGCTGAAGTCTCATGAGTATGCATGGCAATAACTATTAGGCTACGTTTAACAATCAGGATAAAATTCGGGACAAGATATGATTTACCATATCCTACGTTTGGTGTTTGCTCGGGATAATATAAAGTCGGATATAAGGGGGATATAGACAGGATAAAATTATCCCATGGAGGAGGTGGGATAAAGATGAATAGAATTCATAATGTTTATAATAGGAAAGTTATTTTTCTTGAATAACAAACTTGTTAAATTAACAAAATTGAAATTATATTTCAATATAAATAATATTTGAATTATAATTTAAGAAATTAAAAATAAAAAAATGAAAATTTATTTTTAATTAATCTTATTTTTAATTTTATATTCAACTTTAATTATATCTTATAATAAACATTCAATCTATAAATTAAATATTTATATTTATTATATATTTTAGGTATTTTTGTATTTTAGGTATGTTAGTACAGTTTACTATTTGATACAATTTTATTAAAGAATGATGAAAGGGGAAAAAATAAATAATAATGAAAATAATATAAAAAAGAAGAAAAATAAAATAAAAAATAAATAAATTAAGGAATAGTGTTACGAGAGATTTTCACCATCTCCGTTTATGAACATTTAGGTTCATTTATAATAATATGCAGTTTATATATATATATATACACAAAATGTATGGGATATAAAAAAATTACAGGATTTCATACCCTATCTTATCCAGTTATATTCCGATTAGAAATCCGAACGATCAAACGTATTATAAAATTTTACGAAAGAGTCAACGATAGAATATATCCATATAGAAAACTTGCAAAAATATCTATATACACCAAGATAAATTTCCCTATAATCACAAGGCATAAATACAATGAATAAAGTCTAAAAAAGCATTGCCCTTTCATATAGGAATTTGAATCTTCAATAAACTATCCTTTTTTATTTTATGTGTTTTCTTGTTTTATTTGAACTATTTAGGCGAGCATAGTACACACTTGCATTCTTCACAAAAAAAGAAAAAAGAGGGGAGAGAGACATGTGAATTCGAAAAGTCATAGTGCGACATCACACATCGCAAATCTTATAGCATGCTTACATATTAGTGAAAACAGTAATTTAAAACTAGAAGTGGCGATATTTACACTTAAGTTCCTAGAAGATTGAATATGTATATTGCATGTTGTTTGCATTGATGAGCTCCAAAGTCCGGAGAGAAGCGACGAATAAAGTTCTGTTTATTATGCAGATAATGAATAATTCTAAAAAAGAGTGCTCATATTACTTGAAATTTAATGAAAAAAATGTTCTCATCAATAAAATTTTATATCTAAATATTTTTATCAACAATGAAAATATTTTTCATTTATTAATTTTTACAAGTGATTGAGCCGATCTTTTTTTTTTTTTTTTTTTTTGGGAAAATGGTTTCCAGATAATTGAAAAACTTGGTTATTCTCCGACCTCCATGTCCATTGGGCCGATAGTCTCAGAGCCCAAAACAGTAGTTTCACAACTGCCATGGGCCATTACCAAGCCAGGCTGGGCCGCCAACGAGTCCCTCAAATTGCGGTGGGAGCGAACCGAGGAAATCGGGACCATCGTCGATGCAAGAGCGACACGTCCGCTCCGGTACCCGGCAGTTGTCCGGCCCGACAAGCGTCCACTTCCCTCCATGCACACTTTCGAAAATTCAAAACCAGTCACCCGTGCGCTCCTCCTCGTCTCTCCTCGTTCGCTTTCCAAAGGCCGCAGAAGAAATCTATGCGCAGGGACACAAGCATTTTCTAGAGTTCTTTCCAGCGATGGGGGATTGGGGACCGGTGATAATAGCGGTGGTGCTGTTCGTGCTGCTCAGCCCGGGGCTGCTGTTCCAGATCCCGGGGCGCCACCGGGTGGTCGAGTTCGGCAACATGCAGACCAGCGGCGCCTCCGTCATCGTCCACGCCGTCATCTTCTTCGGTCTCGTCACCATCTTCCTCGTCGTCGTCGGCGTCCACATCTACACCGGGTGATCGGGTAGCTGCAGCGATAGGCGCGTTGCCCTTTTCGATGGACAGGCGGGTACCCGGTTTTTGGTCTGCAGCCGACGTTTCCCTGGCTCAATCTCTCCGTCAGTGTCTGTTAACATTAGTACTTGCGGGTTCGTTTTGTCATGGTTAGTGCCGTCGGTGTCTGCGGATCGTAAGCAGGCTCCGAAGAAGACTAGGTTTAGATACATGATCTACTTTGTTAGTGCGAACGATACACGGCTCTGAAGGAGTCGAGAAAGCGTACACGCATGTCGCGTTGATTCCATAACTGTTGTAGACCCGGTTGATATTATTAACCCTTTTTTTCTCTCTCAGTTCTTCAGTCTATTCCTTCATTTCAGTTCAAGGCAAAGGAAGTTGATGTTCATCGTGCTAAACATAAGCCACATGTTGCCACTTTGGTCTACAAACGAAACGAGGACTTTATTTTCTAGAAGGGAACGATGTCACATGTGCTGCTAGAAATTAATTTGGCATGCGAGTATTAACGAATGACATGAAATCATCTAGGGTTTGCTTCGGGTCCCATTACACCCCTCTTAATATTGCCGTGCAAGCAAGAGGTCGGGGCTGACGATGCAGGAGTACGTTGATGTCGATTGGATTGACCGACCTGACAAAGATGTGGAGCGGCCTAACAGGACAGGAGTCGCATTCTCCCTAGTCTTCATGCCTCAATTGTACTGTTGCTCCCGTGTCCTCTGGGGCGAAATCGTGGGAAACGAAAGTGAGAAGATATTAATAAAGGCAATGACCTTCTTTATCACATCACAGGGGTCGGCCAATTAAAGAAAAGATAAAAGTACGGATAGAACTTCACGAAAGGAGCTTTGCCCCACAAGGACGACATGTCTATACCCATGCTTTGATTCCACTGAAAGTGGCGCCACTTTTTCCACGAGCCATCTGAACTTTTCTCGGCAAAGAGGTCGAACGTGTCGATTTCTCCTTGCCTGCGTATCAACTCCACGAAGAGAGGAAAAGTCAGTAGAGGAGACTGTACATAGAAAGCATCGTTCGATGATGTCAACTCGAATAACATAACGGACAAAAGAGATTGGTTAATCAATCCAGGCAAATGACGTCCCGACAAGGGATTCATCATGTTTGGATTAGAGAGATGAGCTTACTCACCGTTGTCTGGAAAAGATTGTACATGCTTGAGTGGCTATAAGTATCTGATATATGGTCAAGTGCGGACCAAAATGTATCAACAATACTGTAACACGTTTATCGATGATTTGTTGTCGTGTTGACAACCTATGAAAAGCATATAATCTATTTTCAATTCAGTGTGGGATCAAAAGATGGTTTTTGAGGAATGTATCTTAGCATTCCAGATAAGACGTGAAAATCTTATCTTAGAATGCTGGTTTGTAACCTCTTTCTCCGTAAGTTTCAGTGCGCAGTGATATAAACATTCAGGATACTTAAAAATCTGTTACATGTCCCTGATCACATCCAGGACATACTGACCCTTCTTCATACATTCAGGATATTTAAGGATCTGTTACATGTCCCTGTCACATCCAGGGCATACTGATCCTTCTTCATCTTTGGCATACTTGTCAATCCTCAGGCAAATAACAAGGGCTCTTTCAGACTTCTCGCAGAAGGGTGGCTTGCGTCACAGTCATGTCATGTCATGGAGAAGGGAGCTCAATGTCCGAGGATAGAGCCCAGTGCACAAAGTGGTGGGCCACCATGTGAGACTCGATCTTCCCGCCTTCCAAAAAGCAGAATGAAACTTAGTGGGGAGATTCGTTTCACCTTTTTATTCAACTCGAAAATGATGACTTCGGGAACATTATGACTTTTGCTCCCTGAGGAAGGTCACCTCAACGCGCACGCGTCGACCTTTCATGGGTTTTGCTAGAATCTCCTCGTGGAGCTCAGCTTGACGTGTCGACTTGGGAGAAGATGCAACCGTCCCATCGAACATGTTTAACTCGGCAATTTCTTCTCACGGCAGTATAAAATCTTTCGGCTATTACTTTCTTTTTTTTTTTGGTCGGTCTTTCGGCTATTACTTGAAGAGTAATTTGTTTGTCCTGTCTCGATAATTATATGGTCACCGTTACCTAAGAAACTCGTCTTCTATGGCTATCTTGAAAGATGATGCCGTTGCGTTATGAAAGTATGTCACGAGAACGCTCAGCCATCGCCTTCCCTCGGAGTCTAATAATAACGTTCAAAGAGCAGAATAACAACAGGCAGATCGGAGGTTTTAAGGGTAGGGAAGATAAAATTGGTATGTGAACCAAAAAGCTAAAGAGAATGTTGTTGGTTGCTTTCTTCATACAGTGGAATGGGGTGGAAAGGACGGTGTTAGTGTGAAATTTGTATATCAAACCTAAGGGTAAAAGAGACGAATGAGAGGTTTTTTTTTTTTTTTTTTGAAAATATAAGTAATATAAAGTATATGAAGTACAACAGCTTCAGGGCATTTATGGCATTTCAAATAGAGCTAATAATTCCGAAGGATAGAGATGAGAAGTCTTCGTATAGTAGCTAATACGACATTTGATTGGGAAGATTTAATTTTTTGATAAAGGGATATTTCTGCGCACCTTGACCAAAATGTCGAAGGAGAGAAAAGATATTGTTGGCATCTTGTCACCTACGTCATCTATGCCATCAAATGCACCGACCTCCTAATCTTTTCATGCATATTGCAGCGGCGCCCGACTTTATTTATATGTGCAATACAAATGGCAGCTCATTCCTACCATATTCACCAGCTTGCATCGGCACACTCTGTTTTTTTTTGCTCCCAATAAGCTTCCATCCCGCAATACCTATCCAAAGAAAGAAAACCAACATCGATTTAAAACTGTCTTTTTTTGTTGTTGGTTTGGTTTTTTGGGAAAGAATGGGGAGAGGGAAAGTAGAACTGAAGAGAATAGAGAAGGCATCGAGCAGGCAAGTGACATTCTCCAAGCGGCGAAACGGGCTTCTCAAGAAGGCTTTCGAGCTCTCCGTCCTCTGCGATGCCGAAATAGCCCTTCTCGTCTTCTCTTCTTCTGGAAGATGTTACCAATTCGCCAGCCATGAGTAATCACACTGATATAGTTGATCCATTTAGTTATCAACTGCCTTTTCTTATTTTCCATTCGCACGAGCTTTTGTTCCTTCCATATGCGCATGTACTGATTTATATGAGAATCATTTTGCTATTTTACTGGGGCATACTCACAGCATGGATAGGACTATTGTCAAGTACCGAGACGAATTAGGACTTCCGCAATCATCTCAGAACCAGGGATGCCGAAGCGCGGAGGTGATTGAGATCTATCCTTTAATCTGTCTGAATATGTAACTCAATTTGTTGCCATGTAATCTAAATCTCTACTCTCTCTCCTTTAGACTCTCTATAATCAAATTCAGGAAAGTAGAAATCTTGTAATTTGTCCTACTTCACCCTGTTAAACTATGATGATCTCTCAAAGAAAAAGAGATGAATTAAATTTTTCATTATTATCTTATTATAAGCGATGGAAAATATATCTTGGCCTACATTTCTTAATAAATCGAATTAGTTGAGATTAACTATCACTTGATATTCAGCCAAAGGAGATTAATTCCCTAGGTACAGCATGATGAACCTAAAAATCCTATGTAGCAATGCTTTGTTTTGGTACTCTGGGGACATACTTGTAAGTCCGTTGATGCAATCTCTACAGTTCTGGAGGGCTGAAATTCACGAGTTGACGAGAGGGATTGAAACTATGGAAGCACAACTCAAGTAGGTGGAAGCGAGTTCTTTTTTTGGTGAAAATGAAAGAAACTTAAAAGTTTCTACAGGATTGTGATTGACCAAATAAGACCCGTACGGCATATTTATGCAGGCACTTGTCTGGAGAAGATCTTTCAATGTTGGGCATGAAAGAGCTGAGACAACTAGAGCGACAGCTGAAGACCGGTGTCGAACGTGTCCGCTCCAAGAAGGTGGATGTTACTCATTAAGTAATTCTTGAATTTGGCGTGGACTAATATCTCAAGAATGCATACATTAGCTCTGTGATGAAGTGAGCGCAAACTCCTCAACTGTACAAATAATATCTGGAGGTCTTATTTTTCTTTCCTTCTTAAGGTTTAGTTGAAAAGAGCATCCCAGTACAAGTATGAGTTAGTCTTATAAACATGGATCTTTCTAAGACTCTGGAACAGATGACTTAGACATGTACAAACATAGTATATGTTCAACAACTTAATTGCTGTCCTATTCTGACTGAGCAAACGGTTGCAATGGACAGAGACGCATCATTTCGGAGGGTGTAAACCTGCTGAAAAGGAACGTAAGTTTCCTCTTTTAAACCAAACTCTCGTGGTGTTTTTTGCTTAATTATCCAGACTCCATATTAGTATGATTGCGCTTTGAGGGTTGATGCAACATCTTGGATACACTTTACTAAGGTCTTCTATTTCACTCATACCCAAAAGATAGTAGATGTCTCGCGTATTCTAGGCCTCCTAGCTTGTCTAGATCCAAATGCACATGAAACCACCTCCCGAAACATTATCCAAAGCCGGTATCTTGCATCGCGTTTTATGATTTTGTTCTATGATTATAAACAGAAAACCTTGCACTCCAAAATGCAAACATCTACTAATTATTATCGATTCAAGAACATACATATTGAGAAGAATCTGCATATTACAGCGCATCGATGCTCGACCTATTGGTCTTAAAAAAGGATTTAAGATGAATAAGTAATGAAATAGGACTTACGTCTTAGAGGTCTATCATATCATTAAATGTCGAGGACATTCAATAAGGACTTTGTGTATACACAACATAACGGTCGCTTAATTTCTTCAGCTCAGAGTCCTGCAAGAGGAAAATGCTCGTCTCCTGCAAACAGTAAGGTCTTTCCGTAATTGTAATCGTACATACATACTTTTTAAGATGCGTAGCTTAGCAATTCACAACACTGCACTGATCATGATCGACATATATTTTCCATCATTCCAAGGTCAAGTTCCAAGAGATGCACAGCGTCAATATTAGGCCCGGAGCTTTTGTAGACCATTCCTTTAATCCCAACCAAAGGTACGTCATCCTCATACATCACGAAGATTGGTTTTCCCAAACGTGAGTATTTTGATCATCCAACATCCCTCGACTGCTCACAAAATGGTTCGTATATACAGTTCTCGAGTGATTCTGCACAAATCTACATCTAAAACTAAGTAATAGTTGTCTATGCCTATGCATGCTTTTAAACCATGAAAGAGTAATCCATTGAACATCTGTCAAATCGCAGGGTTCCTGAGGATGGGTCTTCCTCCATGGTAGATGGCCGACACTGAAGAATTGGCGAGGTGGGCAGGCGCTAAAACAGGCGGTGATTTTTCCTGATTGCATGGGTTGGCAAGGTGTATCAAAGCTAGGACTGCTTTTTGTTGGTATGTTGTGAACGTGCGTGAGAGATGTTATATGGACTCGACAGAAGTCCAGAAGTAGAAGCAATACATGTGTATCGTGAATAGCTTGTGGATGGATTGTGAGATATGGACTTCGTCCCCTGGGTAATGGATGATCGTAATGTTTGAACTTTCTCTCTATGATTTTGCAGAGGGAAATGAATTCATTCTATTGTTTCGTACCGAAAACAATTCCCCCATGCCGGTTCAATAAGCATTTGATAAGTGTCAAACAATTGTCGATAAAGAAAATGACCGATAATTACTGGGGAGTAACTTGTTCATAACTTAATAACACTTTTCTGAGATAACAATTTGTTTTTGCATGATTTGCATCTTGACTATTTTCAAGCCAACAATAACACTTTTCTGAGATACCAATTTGTTTTTTCATGATTTGCATCTTGACTATTTTTATGCCAACCTACCTACTTTTATTTGTACAACTTACAATGTCATCACCTGCCTAAATTAGAGTAATTGACCAATTCTTGTTAGATTAAATTATCAATTGATTTTAGGTTATCAACTCACATAGTTGCTTTCAACGTTATTTATTCTTTTAATTTCCAATTGTTCCAATTGAGTATTAATTTTTACTTACCTAGATCAGCAACTTCTTACATTTTACTAGCTTTTTTTTTAGAGATTATCAACCTAAATTTGTGTCTCACCAATCTTGTCTCCATTAAATACCATCTGCTATGGGGTTACCAACTTTGTTTTATATTATTATTATATGTTTTTTTTTTCTAATTTGTCCACTTTTCTTACCCTTTTAAAAAAAAAAACATTTTGCAGAATCCTTTCTAGCGATTTATTTATAAGCTTTAATTATTGAGTGTTAAATTCTTGTTTGCACACCTGCATGATGATCTTTCATATGTTAGTGGTTTAGGATTAATATCGGTCAAGCTTGCTTGCAAAATATTTTTTGGAATGAAGCGAAAATGTATCAAAAGGGCATTAAAGTAACCAAGTCCTCGTATCTATGATGTCTCGTGCTCACAAAAATAAAAAGTTCTCCCACATTTTATTAAGGTTTCTAATCAACCCATAATAAATTAGTGACAACTCCTGAATGAATTAAATTGCATGTTTAGTTAATTAAATTAAAACCCTAAAGTTGCAAGGTTTGAGAGAGTTCGCGCTAAATGTACGCTTAGTAATCTATTAACTTTTCATGGATTGTTCACCTCTTATAAGATCGTGATACACTCCTATACCAAACACATGCATATATGTTTGTGAATATTCCCCTAAGACCTAGTTATAGATTAGTTCCTGTCATTGTTCAATCTAATTATGTATTCATGTGCTAGTCGTTAGAAGTTGTTGCGTTACTTATTAGGTGAAATTATTTGTTGGAGATACAATTGAAGATTGTGATCATGGATTGATCCTAATTGCAGGTTGATTGATTTAGTGAATATGTGATAGTTTTAGTAAATAGGAAATTTATAATTCCTTGTATATTATTTCCTTTTCTTCTCTTTCATTCTTGCACTATAAATGTATTGATATACTTGTATACAGATCAATGAATATATAGAGAGAATTTCCTCCTTTTTCTTCATTTTCTGTCATGGTATCAGAGCAGATGTTTCTGACCTAGCTTCCGCATATTCAGAATTGCCTTCGGTTTCTTTTATGGCCTGATTGTTGCACGTTCTTGCCATGCAAAATAGACCAGCAAATCGATTAGGAATTCCCTTTTTTTTTACCATGACAAAGAACAAAAACATCGAGAGCTCTTCAACAGAGGAGACGCCCATCTTAGATCCGAATACCCTTTTCGACGAGGAGTGGTCCTTTGTTCAGCAACCAGAAGAAAGTCAAGATCCAGCAAAATTTGTTCCTGCATTGGGCCCAATTTTCGGCCCAGTTCAATGGCCTCCCACATTTTTGCCAACCAATTGGTATCAGTGGGGTACTGGGCCAGGACAGACATGGGCCCAATACCCATCTGGACCTACGCCTTTTGTAATTGGCCCAATAGATGAATCAGGCCAGACGAATCTGGGTCAGGGACCCGAACCTATGTCGGGTCAAGGGACGAATCCCTACCTGGCATTCCAACTCATGTTGACATCTAAATTTTGGCAATCCGATCATTTATTTATTGCATAAAATTAGGGGTTAGTTTTATCCCTAAAAAAAATCAATTGCATAGCATATAGATTTAGGTGCATTTGTTTTTAATTTGTATTTTTTCATTGGACCGGTGACGGGTGGTTTCAAATTAGTGGTTCTGATCTTTAACTTGGCAGGCTGGACTAAGCCCATGAAGTGAGCAAATTGGCCCAAAAATTAATGATAAAAAATTATGTCGTGAAAAATAGGAATTTAAAATTTTTCCGGGATATGATGAATTTTTTGGATAAGGGCGGATGTGAAAAGTAAATATTGCGAATATTGCGTTTGGATATGGATTTGGAAAAATTAAAACCCTAACTCGTGGCCTATAAATAGGTTAAATGCATAGGGTTTTAGGGGCTACACATTGAATATACGGCCACACAAGAGAGGGGTTCTCTTTGATCATTTCGTAAGAGAGGCCACACATTGAACATACGGCCACAATTGAGAGAGAGACGTTCTCCAAGTTAACAAAACGATAGATTAGAGAAGGTTTTTTTTCCCTTAATCTTTTCCTGCAGGTCACAAGAGCACACGCCCCACCACTCCACTACGTCCAGGAGGACATGCGAAAGAAAAAATATTCATATTGTAGAAGAATAGGTCAACAAAGGGTGGGGGTCTTGAAGCGTGAAGTTCCGCACCTGCAACTTCAACGCCTACCACTGCCGATCCCTCGTTGATTGCCACCTGCCTCACCCATGCCACCACTGCTGCTTTATTCTGATCTGTTCTACATCAAGACAGACGTCTTAGCGTGCTCGTTGCTCCTTCCACCGACGAATCAAGTTGCTGTTGTCGGTGTCAATGTGGATCCGGTGTTGAGCCAAGTGCCCGGTTTCTCTGTTTTGTAGGTCTGATTTCACAAATTCCTCGGGCGGGCTGCAAGTCCCTGAGCCTCCCTGCCTCAAGATCAGGAGCCGAGCACTACCCTCACCATCGACCCTTGGGCCGTGACCATCGATATCGCCGTAAGTCCCCGGGAGCCCCATCGCGACGATCCCCGCTGCACCGAGGTCAGTTGTTTCACCTAGAAACGCCCAGCAACGATTTCGGCAAGTTAGTCCGGCAAACGGACACAGACAGCAGCGTCAGTCGATCCCAACGCCACTTGCAATCTTGCCTAGTTCCACTGTTACGTTTGTCGTTGCAGACCAGCCAATCTCACTTGGAGAGTTCTGGGCTACCATTACTTGAAAGGAAAATAAAAATAAGAAAAAACTTGAGAAAGCAAGTCAGCAAACGTGGTGGTTTTTGAAGAAAAGAAAACGTCGCGAGGACACTTGGCTTTCTTCTTTGCAGTATCCTCTACACGCGAAGATTGAGACGGCCAAATTCTCTAACATAGCAACCTCGACGTTCATAAACTCTCACCAAGAAGTTCCCCCCGCGTCGCGGTCCTCACCACTTGCAACACCAAATATTACGAGTTTTTTTAGGTTGTGATTGCAGGTTTCTTTCAGCAAGGTCCCGACAACCTCCAGCAAGTATTTGAGCCGCGCTTCACTTTTGCCGCCAGGAGAAATTTGCTCTCGATCAACTTTGAAAGAAAGTCCACTCGGTGGAGAGTCCACGACGGTAAAAAGGAAAATAAAAAAAATAAAAATTGTGAAAGTGGTGGGAGTCAAGACAAGGAAAGTGTGATCTGGATCCAAGAAAAAGAAAGTCAAGTGGAGATCTTGAAGGAGATAGAAAGCATCGCAAGAGGGATAGTCCACACATTCATTGCGGTTCTTTTCTCTTTCTGCTCCAGCCAAGTTGAGGCGTCCATCGAGCCTACTCGTCTACTCGGTCAAGAACCACCATCGAAGTTTGTGTTTTGCAAGTCCATCGATCATCATCAACGTGGTCGCCATTTGCTATCGTCGACGTTGCCATGCGAGCACCACCACACATCGCCGGTCACCCGTTGAGCGGATTCCGTTTGGTTGAAATTTGGTAATATTATTTGCGGAATTAAGTAATTATCTTATCTAAATTTGATTTGGATATTTTATTGCCTAAAACATGCTTTTCGGTATCTTATGTGCATATTTATTGCCTAATCCGCAACCACATGTCGTTTTTTTATTCCATCTATAAGACTTTAGATGGAATAATTAATCATGTGAGAATGAAATTGATATCTTGATATTTAAGGCTTAAGATCAATTTATCGATTTTATTAGCAAAATAATCAAGTTTGATTAGATATCGTTTCCAAATTCGAACGATGGATAACATCTTTGATGATCGTGAATGATTTGGTACTTATCTTTTAATTGCTTTATTTATCCCAAAAATATAAAAAGATTGCATTTGCATATCATGTAGATTAGAATTGATTTCCTAGATAGAATTGCATGATAGAATAGTTAGATTCTTTTCTAATTATATTAAAATGCATGTTTAGATGGTATCTAGGTTAGATAATATTTTTGAATTAAATTGCATGATGAGATAATTTTCTCAATTAAGATAGGATTCAGATTAGTCTATTCCTAACTTAAATTAGATAATATCTCACTTTAGTTAGATTTTTTATTTTCTAGCAATTTTAATTACGAATTTTCATAAAAAAAAAAAATAATAGAAAAAATCATGCGAATGTCATGTAGAATTAGGTTCATGAAATGCACGCCATTTAGTGATTATTGCTATGTTCATTATAAATTGTCCATCATTAGAATTAGGTCATTTGGTTAATTTATATTGCACATTTAATTATTGCATTTCTTTAATTTTGAATTTCATGAAGAAAACACAAAAAAAAATTACTTTACTCCTATAATGTAGTTTAGGTCATGTTGCCATGTCATATTATTTCATGTTAAATTAGTAGCATGCATTGCATGATTCTCATTAAATAAGTGAAAACAAACAAAAAGAAATTGCGTGTTAATTAGAAATTATATATAGAATTGTCGATGTGAATTCTGATCTAACATTGCAGATGCTTTCGTTGCTATGAGGTAAGTCTTCAATTTATTCATTATTTTTCTTGGATGTTAAATTAATGGTTTACGCACTCACATGATCACCTCACATGTTAGGAAAGTAAATTAAAATCAACTTAAGCTACTTGCAAAACATTTTTTTCAAAACAAAAAAGAAAGGTACCGAAAGGGCGTTAGAGAAATCTAGCGTAATCAAGTCCCTGAACTCACTATCTCTGATTCGTAGAAGTAAAGTAAATCTCCCGTTACTTTACTTGAGTTTCTAATTAACCCACTAAAAATA
Organism: Eucalyptus cloeziana; assembly: GCA_014182715.1. Lineage (NCBI taxonomy): Eukaryota > Viridiplantae > Streptophyta > Magnoliopsida > Myrtales > Myrtaceae > Eucalyptus > Eucalyptus cloeziana. The sequence goes on along the minus strand of CM024644.1, from coordinate 29,078,665 downwards.
GATTAGTGGCGACTCCTAATTTAAAAAATCATTTACATGTTAAGAAATTGAACCTAAATCATGAGTTGGTATAGGCTTGGGAGAGCTCGAGCTAAGTTTAGGCTCAGTAATCCATTAGCCAAACCCTAGGTGGTGCACCCGAAAATTTGGTCGCAACAACCCGGATACATGCCGATGGTTTTTCCAGTTGGCGGCAGCGGCCGAGCCTGGCGACCCCTTCTACACATTGCCGGTAGACGGCCCTGAACTACGTCTTATTAGTATCCAACTCACCAAACCGGAAAGCTACTCCTCATGGGCTCGAGATCTCCGGCGGGCTCTTGTGACGAAAGACAAGGATGGCTTCCTCGGCAGAGCCATCCCATTCTTGACCAACGAGCGCCTCCAGTGACACTGGCGGAAATGCAACCAATTGGTTCGCACTTGGATCGGCAACACCCTCGCACCCGATGTCGCGGCCGGATTGCCGCCTACTAAGGATTCTAAGCAAATCTAGGAGAACATCAGGGAGATGTATGGCCAGCTTGATCAAGTATGGCTCTTCGGCATCACCTAAAGCTTAATTGAATTGAAGCAATGGAACCTATCGGTTACCGCTTGCTTCAACCGTCTCTCCTCCCTATGGAACGAATTGGAGTTAGCCAAGGAATGTCTACAGGGACCCGAGGCAACTTTGAGACAATACAAAGAAATACGAGAAAGAGAAAAGGCCACGCAGTTCTTACTCATCATCAACGACTCCTATTCGGCCTTCCGATCTCAGATCCTCGCGATAGAACCCTCGCTGCCGCTCGGACGCATTTACCAACTCACCGTCCAGGAGGAAAGTCAGCGCCTCGCCACGGCCGAACACACTCGAGTGGGAGAAGGCTTGAGTCTTACGGCTTTTCTGTCCGGCGTGGACTCACGAGAGGCGGCAGTCGGAGGTAGTGGAGCAGTCGCGCAATTAGGATACCCAAAAATGGGTAATGCAGCTGCAGCAAGAAGAAAGCTTGATGGAAACCCTAGTTCATTTCGAATGGACGGCTGGGATTCACGCGGACGATCTAATAGCTTGGATTCGCGTGGCCTTTTGGATGGTTCAGATCAATGTGGGGCATCCGACGATTTGGATCAGGGCGTTGCAACGGACGGCTACAGATCACCCATCAACTCGGACGGATCTGAGGGCTATTATTAAGCCACGTCAGCCCCTGTTTATAAATGATCCTATGACACACATGGCGCCACATCATCAGGAAAGGTCAATGGGCAAAATAGTAAATTCAAAAATAAATATTGTGAAGATTGCAAATGCCCACACCATACTGTTGATACGTGTTGGAAATTGCATGGAAAGCCTACTTAAAAATAAAAAAAGGAGAGAGAATCATAAGCTTATCAAGTCTCGACACAAAGGATTAATGGGGTACAACTAGGGGTGAGCGGTTCCAGGTTCCTTACAGGTTCCGCCTGGAACTTGGAACCTACCCTCGGGTACAGGTTCTTAATTTTTTGGAACCTGGAACCTACCCGTTGAAACTTGGAACCTGGAACCTACCCTATTACAGGTTCTAGGGTCGGTTCCGTGTTCTTACGGGTTCCTTTTTTTTTTTTTTTTTTCTTTTCATCTTTAGTTAAGCAAAACTTTCACAATACTTATCTCGAGAAATAGCTACGCCAACTTATCACGACACTTTCACTTCCAAGACGCACTTCTCCATAACATGACCCATAATGCCATCACTCCGAAATTAAGTATAAGCATCCATTGAACTATACAAGAAGTGTGCCAAGCTGAGATTTTATCGGTTCTATGAAAGCCACGTATGGCATCCGAATGCTAAGACCGATTGGTGCTAATGCCCCTCCTTGGAACACTAATTTTTTTGCCGGTATTTTTTTTTTTTTTTTTGTATACACAACCAATATATCGACCAAATCCCAAGTAGAATAACCCACCCTTCGCTAAATAAACCCTAATTATTGCAAGAGAAAGGAGTTATGTCGGTCACCACATCATAAACATAGCGGCAGTTCATACAAAATAATGAAACAGGAGCAAAAAGAAGCTAGAAAAGCAATACACGTAAAACGACCAACGGAAAAATGAGGAAGGAGAAGGAGGAGGATCTCGCATCCATTTGGCGGTGTGCTCGCCGATGAGAGGAAATTTGGAGGAGGGCTGGGCAACTTCGCGCTCGAAGCTTCGCCAACAGCGGTGGAGGCCAATCTTGATGATCTGATCACCGCTTGACACAAATGCGACGCCATTGATCGATTCGATTCCCTTTCTTCAGACTGACGCTGGATGATTCTTGCGCCTCGGAAGAACGAAGGCGACACCCTAGAGAGAGAGAGAGAGAGAGAGAGAGAGAGAGAGAGAGAGAGGGGGAAGCGAATGACTAAAGGAGAAAAAGGCAAGCGGCGTCGGGGCGGCTGGGCAAGCGAGCAGCCTCCACCGCGGGGACAAGCGACGTCTAATGGCGGCGTCGACGGCAAGTGGCTGAGCGGCGAGGCGAGCAAGGGGTGATGATGTCCAGCTGCGGTGTCGAGGGAGGTGGCTCTTAGCGGCAAGCGGCAAGCGGACGGCGCGACAACTCGTCGGGCTCAACGGCGAGACGGCTCGTCGTACGAGCGGTGGGCGGTGGTGGTTCGGTGGCCAAGAGGTGGTGGTGAGTAGGGTGTGGGGCGGCGGTGTGGTGGTGGGTGAAGCAAAGAGCCAACAAGAGGAAGGAAGAAGAAGGAGGAGGAGGAGGAGGAGGAGGAGGAGGGGGGTTTCGGCCGAGAGAGGGGGAGAGAGAGAGAGAGAAGAAAAGAAAAAGTGGGTGGGGGTGGGGGAACAGGAAGTGACGTGAGGAGAGGAAAAAGGGCAGAAAAGACAGAAAGAGAGAGAAAGAGGGGAGGGGGAAATCACGTGGGATATGGTGCAAGCAAGAGAGAGGTAGTTTTTTTCTTTTAAAAAATTTAACCGGTTCCGCCGGTTTCGGTTCCTATGGGAACCGGAATTGGAACCGGGAACGCCGATTCCTAGAAAATGGGAACCGGGAACCGGAACCGGTCTTCTTAGAACCGGGAACCGAACCGGAACCTCCGGTTTGGTTCCCCGGTTCCTGGTTCTACCCGAGAACCACGCTCACCCCTAGGTACAACAACCAATTACTCAAGATCAGTATTAGAATATCATGCAGATTTTGAATTAGTTGAAGATGGGCGACAAAAGTGCTGGGTTCTCAGATACTTTCCTTTATGATGAGAATTCTTTTTTCTAGCAATGCATGGATAATCGATATGGGGGCTAGTGACCCCATAATATGTGATGAACATCTTTTTTCCCATGTTGATAAAACGTCATAATCTCCCATATTAGTACGTCTTCCAAATGGAAATGTTACTCAATTTACCAAGATTGATACTGTTCACCTTGTTCCACATTTTGTCCTCGGAAATGTCTTATACATTCTTGATTTTGAATTCAACCTACTCTCTATCTCAAGGGCCTGCATAGATAGTTCATGTCATGCAATATTCAGTTCCAACAATTGTTTCTTTCAGGACCATTCGACTGGCAAAGTGATGGGCTTGGGTAGTGTTGCACAAGGACTATACTACTGGATTGATTCCCCAAGAGATTTAGAATTACTAAATAAAGGCATCTCTTGTAATGTTATTAGTTGAAATAAAAATCTCATTTTTCATCAAAGATTGGGTCATAGTGCACATTTCCCTCATCCTAAATGTCCAATATGTCCCTTGGCCAAACAATCTCGAGCATCTTTTCCAAAAAGTATATCTCGAGAAAATAGAATTTATTCTTTACTTCATATGGATAATTAGGGACCTTACCATACCTCTCATCGTGATGGCTCTCGTTTCTTTCTCATGATTGTAGATGACTATACAAGGGCCACTTAGGTATATCTTATGCAATCAAAGAGTCAAACATTTACTCATCTTTCGAATTTCGTTTCCTTGATTAAAAATCAATTCGATCAATCTGTGCAAAGAATTCGTACGGATAATGGGCATGAATTTTTCACCTCTGATTGTGAAAAATTCCTATATTCTTAAGGGATACTTCATGAGAGTTCTTGTACTTACACTCCACAACAAAATAGAATTGTAGAGCGTAAACACAGACATCTCTTAGAAGTAGCACGTGCATTAAAATATCAAGCCTCCATTCTTGAAGGTTTTTAGGGAAATTGTGTGGTCATTACTGCCTATTTGATTAATCGCATGCCATCTTGTATTCTCGATGGGAAAACTCATTTTGAATTGCTTTATAATAGGCAACCCAACAATGATCAACTCCAAGTATTTGGTTGTCTATGTTATGCAACAAATGTGGGTCCTTTGGATAAAATGGGCCCCCATGCCACTCAATGCGTATTCATGGGATATCTGCCCCTTCAAAAAGGCTATCGAGTTATGGAGATTTCTACAGGGCATTTCTTCATAAGCAGGGATGTCATTTTTCATGAGGATGTATTTCCATTTAAGGATATGATATCTTCATCATCTTCATCGTCATCCCCAAGTCATAAGCTTTTTCTATGCGAAGAAGATTTACCATGGCTTCTCAATATCTGTCCGTTGCTCCGGAGCCATCAATTTCTGTCCCGAAGGACACCATTATTTCTGAAGACGATTTACCTTCAGAGTTATCTGAGGATTCTTCTGCATTGGTTCCATTAGAGACTACTTCCGAGTCTTTCTTAGCACCTGAACCAATAGTAGTTGAGCAGCCTCGATGTTCTGGATGACAAACTCGCCCACCCACATGGACAAATGATTACATTTGTTCTACATTGCATCCTCCAGGTACGAAGTATCCTGTCTCTTCATATGTGTCTTTTAATCAGCTATCACCAGAACATATGTGTTGCATTAGTCGTCTCTCGGAAGAGAACGAACCTTCTTCCTTCCATGAAGCATCACGTGATCCACAATGGCAACACGTAATGGAATCGGAACTTATTGCCCTAATAGAGAATCATACTTGGGATATGGTCCCACAACCCCCACACCGGAAACTAATTGGATGTAAATGGGTATATAAAATCAAGTTTTGGGCAGATGGTTCGGTTGAATGATATAAAGCTCGGCTAGTGGCTAAAGGGTTTACTTAGAGAGAAGGTTTTGACTATCATGAGACCTTCTCACCTGTTGCCAAAGAATTCACTGTCCGTTCCTTCTTGTCCATTGCAGCCATCCGAAATTGGTCATTACACCGATGGCTGTCCATAATGCTTTTCTTCACGGCGATCTAGATGAAGAGATCTATATGGAGCTTCCATAGGGATTACGCAGACAGGGGGAGTCTCGGGTATGTCGTCTACGCAAATCCTTGTACGAATTGAAATAGGCATCTAGGCAGCGGTACGCCAAGTTCACTACTGCGCTGACTAATGCAGGATTTCGACATTCTAAGCATGACTATGCCCTGTTTACATGGAACGAAGGTAATTCATCAATCTATTTGCTGATATATGTTGATGATATACTAGCTATGGGAAACAATGACTCTCATGTTGCAAGATTTAAAGAATATTTGCATTCTACTTTCCATATCAAGGATTTGGGACCACCCAAATATTTTCTTGGCATTGAAATTGCTCGATCTGATAAAGGTATCAATCTCAGTTAGAGGAAGTTCATCCTAGAAATTGTTTTTGATGTTGGATTATCTGGATGCAAACCAGCTATCATACCGGTTGAACATAATGCCAAGTCGACTACTCATGAATATGATTTGAACTCCTCTTCATCTATTGAGGACCCACTGCTCAAAGATCCATCATGATATCAGCGATTTGTTGGTAAATTAATATATCTTACTATAACAAGACCTGATATATGGTATGTAGTGCAGATACTTAGTTAATTCATGCATGCTCCAAAAAAATCTCATATGAATGCAGCCCTAAAGGTTGTGAAATACTTGAAGGGATGTTCAGGACTTGGAATTTTCTTATCTCGTGACTGCAATATGAAGATAATAGCTTTCTGTGATACGGATTATGCTATTTGCTCGATGACCAGAAGATCTATCACTAGTTTCTGCATCAAGTTGGGAAAGTCATTAATCTCGTGGAAGACAAAGAAGCAGTCAACTATGTCATTATCATCGGCTGAATCAGAGTATCGAGCCATGGCCAAAACTACTTGCGAAGTGGTTTGGATTCGAGGATTACTCTCAGATCTCAGGTTACAAGTTAGTGGATCAACTGAATTATTTTGTGATAACGATGCTGCACTCAAATTGGCAGCAAATCCAGTTTTTCACGAAAGAATGAAACATATAGAAGTTGATTGCCACTTCACACGAGACAAGATCAGAGAAGGAATCCTCATAGCAAAAGGTATTGGAACAATGGATCAACCTATAGACATCTTCACTAAACTACTATGTCAAAGACAACATACTTACCTACTGAGCAAGCTAGGTGTCCTTGATATATACAGGCCACTAACTTGAGGGGGAGTGTTGGAGATACAGTTGAAGATTGTGATCGTGGATTGATCCTAATTGCGGGCTAATTGATTTAGTGAATATGTGATAGTTTTAGTAAATATAAAATTTATAATTCCTTGTATATTATTCCATTTTCTTCTCTTTCATTCTTGCACTATAAATGCATTGATATACTTGTATACAAATCAATGAATATACAGAGAGAATTTCCTCATTTTTCTTCGTTTTCTGTCATTATCTTTGACCTTTTTCATGGTTGCTAAGCATATTTCTGAATCGATGTTTCCTTTGTGCTGTGTTTTTTTGTGCTCTCCACTGATCACAGATGGTGATCATCGGCGAGGAAACAGCTTGAAGTCATTGGCTTGGATGTTGATCTATACTATAGTAGCGTTTGAAATGGTATGTTCTTCTATGCAATATTTGTGCATTTCTGTAACTCGATGGAAGTGAATGTTGAGCTGCTGGTGATTGACGGTGGCGGACGAATGTGGTAGCCGACGGTGGTGATTGTGGAGCATAGGTTGTTCATGACTTAACACTTGAAGAATTGATCGTTGATGGAGGTTGGGTATTATAATGCATAATGAGAAGAAAAAAAACATTAATGCACTTGGTCTACAAGTGAAGAGACAAAGTGAAGAGAAAAAAAAAAGGGAATAAATTTAAAATATAAACAAGAAAAATTTTCAAACAAATGTCTGAAGTGGAAGTTATTTTAAATAAGAGCTTGAAATTGCTATATCGATCTTAAAGAATGGCTCAATCTCATTAGCTGGTTAATGACATTTTCACCCTTTACTATTATTTTTTTTTTTTTTTTTTTTTATCCTTTTCACTGATGGCCAATCTCAAGCGATGACTAGCCACTGACAATACTCAAGAGGGCGGGCCGAGGTCACCTTAGAATGCCAGGAGCAATGGCCAGCCTTGCCTAGGCGACCCTCTTTGACCACAGGTAAAGCCGACCCTTGCCAAATCCGGGCAACGGTCACATTGTCCTCAACCAACAAGGACTTGGCCGAGGCAACCCTTGCCAATGGTTGGTGAGGACTTTTTGTTAACTTTGTCAACGGAAAATGCTAATGCAGTTTTTTTTTTATATTTTATCTTTCCCAAGTGGCGTTAAGGTTAATTAAAACACTAAAATGAGATCATTTTGATACGAATCCTAATTTTTACACACAATATTAATACATTCGATCGAATAGAATTATTTTGCCGTATCCAGACTAATACCAATTTAATGCATTTCATGAAAAAAAAATTGTGACCAATTAATCAATCACCAAAACTAGTTACAAATAACAACTTCTTGTTGAATCGAAACATATAAATGTTGACTAATTTAGCTAACATTAAACTTGGTAAATTGAAATGGTTAGGTTATAGAACGGGACCTATTCTAGGACATACAATGTATTACAGACATATGATCATTATGTTTCAATTGGATTATTCTATTTTACCTCTTAGAAAGAAAAGAAATTAAATCAAAATACTTAACATTAATAACATAGCGATGCATTTATACAAAACTTCTATTTCGGGCACATGCAATGGAGCTATAGACAGTTAAAGTGAAATCCAAGCCTGTTGCCTGTGACCATTGGCCATTGCCGACGCCATCCCATTGCTAGTTTCCTAGATCTAGGCGGGGGTCACCTTCACCCAGCTTGCCAGCAATCCCGCCGGCCATGGCCGATGCCTCACCGGCGATGGGGTGGCGGCCACTGGCGGGAGGATCTACCATTGTGGACCACACGACGATATTCCGTTTTCTTTGGATCCACCATCGTGGGCCCAACAAGAGCCCACAAAAACAGCACTAAGCCCAAATCCATTTCCTTCTCTCTCTCTCTCTCTCTCTCGCTCGCTCGCCGGCTCTCGCTCTGCATCCGCCGCCGAGCCTCGCTTCTCTCTCTACAGAGCACAGTCCAACGCCCTCCTCTCTCTCTCCTCCGATCGGAATGGCCACCTTAGCTCGCATTTCCAGACGAGCCCTAGCCACCACGGTCTCCAACCACGGCCACCGCGCCCTCCGCCGCCGCGCCTTCTCCGCCGAGGCGACGGCGGCGAAGACGATCGCGCCGTCGCCGGATCGGGTGAAATGGGACTACCGAGGCCAGAGGAAGATCATACCGCTGGGGCAGTGGCTCCCCAAGGTCGCCGTCGACGCCTACGTGGCCCCGAACGTCGTCCTCGCCGGTCAGGTCACGGTCGGCGACGGGGCGTCCGTCTGGAGCGGGTCGGTCCTCCGGGGCGACCTCAACAAGATCACCGTCGGGTTCTGCTCCAATGTCCAGGAGAGATGCGTCGTTCACGCCGCCTGGTCTTCTCCAACAGGTTAGGGTATTGCTCTTTTGAGGACTTGTGAAGAGCGTTGATTGTGATTTTTGGGCGTTAGGGTTCTGGAATCGGTGTTATCTCTCCGTAGTTTTCCAGCAAGTTATTTTCTTTATTGCTCCACTTGCTTGATTTCGCCTGGAAGAATGTGTGCGGAGAAATGTTCTTTAAGAAGTGCTTTAGGAAGTCATTAGCTATTGAAGAGGGAAATTGCTTGTCGAGGATGCTAAGGGGCCGTGGAGTTTGTTAGTATCCGCAGCTGAATTTTTTCTACTTATGGAGGATTATGATATTACTGGGGAGGCAACTGTCGCAAGTTGATTAACTTGTGATTTAGAGCTCACAAGGTGTGAATGTCTGTTTCTTTGATAAGGTGGGCATGTAACTTCTTAAATTATGCTGAAGTTAGGTTGATCGATAGCAAAAGCTCGTATTAATGTCAGGCTAATTTGCCAGTTGATCCTGTAGGGAATTGTAATTGATGTGCTCGAATTTGGGGGTCAATGGGTTACTAATCTTAATTTGTTAATTTCTGCATTGTCTGAATTTGTTGGCCTTCAATGATCTTTTTGGTTTATCATAGCATTTGATCAGGACTGTGCAGTGTCATTAATTGCGTTGTTTAGATGCTGAAAGGAAATGCTGCATGAAACCACGTCATTGTTTCTTCTTTCTTCTATTTATCCCTTTGATTTTTATTTTTGCTGAATTGTTCTTTAACAGATCATAGCTATACTGAGACAACTATTGTGTAGTGTGAACTTTGAGGTTCAAATAATGAACTGGGTATTAAAATTAACAATTTGGTGATCATTGGGATTATTTCCCCATGGAAAATTGTTCATTGCATTTGATATATTATGTGGTGGATATTTTGAAGAGGGAGAGAGATGAGGTCCATCACGTTCTTGCATTCCAATCAATTTTTCTTTTTCTGGGAAAAGAAAAAATTAGCTAAAAGAAATGGAGGCTGAGGGTTTGGTGTAAGTTAATTGGGGCAGAGCAGAGTGAAATCAGTGGCTCTGAAACACCTGTGGGTTTTCTACAGGGTGCCCGCAACTCCAAGCCCTACACATAAAAAATTGATGGCATCATAGTACGGGTTTTGTGCTTAATCAATGATGTTGCTGGAAATTGGAGCCTTTTCAGGATCCTCTGAAAGCTTCACTTTCCTCTCCTCTCATTGTTCTTCTCTTCACAAACCCGCCTCCAAACGCCATTACATTTTTGATTCCTGTTAAAAAAAATTTCCTGCCTATCTGTCTGTGTGTCTTTCCATTCACTAATGGTTCATATATCTTTTTAAAAGATATATTATAAGTTCAAAATGCTTGTGAATAAATTTAGCAGGCTTGCGGTTTCAAACGCTTCAGTTTTATTTCTTCCCCAAATGGAAAAGTCTTTGTAGTGGAGAGTTATGTTTTGTCTATTTGTTCGAGTTGTTAATCTAATCAATTTTGTTGTTTGCCTTGCAGTAGACTCTAAGGTATGTGGACTGATAAGTTCCGAACATATTTACACTGAGCAGTACTTTTATGAGTCTTGATTCTTGATCAACACACCATCCTTTTTCTGTTCCCATTCTTATTCTTCATGTGCATGCTTTAGACTTTCTTATTAGTCAAGCTTTTAAGTTAGAGCTTGTTTCAATTAGAAAAAAAAGTTAGAGCTTGTTGCTGAGATGAGCTCAGTTTTTAATGTTTCTGTTCATAGAATGAATAAGAGATGGAAGGTAATTAAGATATGATGTTTCGGTGAAGGATAAGAATCTTGTAGAAAAGATTGTTGTCAATGTACACCAACAAAATGTAGTTTTGGCTCTACTATGCACCTACCAGCAGTTGTCTACTATATTAAGACTTATTCTGAAGGACTGCAGAATTCTCCTCCTTGTTTGTGTTTTGTGCTATCGATCTATGTAACCAGCAACTTCTCTCATTTCTGCCAGGTTTGCCAGCAGAAACAACTATTGAGAGGTTCGTGACCATTGGTGCATACAGCCTCTTGCGGTCATGCACGATTGAGCCTGAGTGCATTATTGGTCAGCACTCCATTCTTATGGAAGGTTCCTTGGTGGAGACCCACTCAATTCTTGAAGCTGGGTCGGTGGTCCCCCCAGGAAGGAGAATTCCAACTGGTGAACTTTGGGCTGGAAATCCTGCAAGGTTTGTCAGGACACTCACTCATGAAGAGACGTTAGAAATCCCTAAACTTGCCGTTGCAATAAACGATCTGAGTAACAGCCACTCCTCAGAGTTTCTCCCTTATTCAACTGTGTATTTGGAGGTTGAGAAGTTCAAGAAATCCTTGGGGATTTCCATATAATAGCCACCGTTAACGTTGACTCGAGTTTTATGTTGGGCTTCCCATACAAGGAAATAAGCTGCTCTAAGACATGTAAAGCTTGCCTTTTGAGCTCCATGCAGATTTTTATTGGCTTGTCACTGCTTCACAAGATTGTTTGCAAATTCGGTCACTTGATGAGAGACTGCATGTGTTTTTCGGGACTTCAAGTTTGTATGGGTTCACCATTTTCTTCCTGGTATGTAGACCAAGAATTTTTGCATTTCTCAGTTGAAATCTAGTATTGAATGGTTCTTCTGCACCTTACAAAGCAGACTTCGACCTCACGAATCTCTCTGTTATAAATTATCATCCGCGACTGCTCCTGAAAGGTCACAGCTCAGAACATACTTGTTCGGACCATGGAAGGTTGGTTGGTGAAGATTCCTGATGCTAAAGTTAACTCTATTATTGCATTGGATTGTGGCGGCCAATCAAGTTTCAGCTAACCCATTAGATTAGATTAGATTAGATTAAGATTAGATTAGATGTATTGGTATTTCGTGGAGGGCCTTCCACAATTACCCGGTCGGTACGTGCTCCCCAGTGGTTGTACCCAATCGGAACCGCCTTTTTCCGTAAGCGACAGCCATTCGAATCCACTACGAACCTATGCTGTCTCCTACTTCTCCCAGAGCTCTTGTGATTCGAGTCTTGACTTGTGAGTGGCTACGGCAGAGAGAGGAAGGAAGCTGAATAAGAAGATACAATGATGGAAAGATAACAGGAGTTTTGCAGATCTTTTGGGGCAAATTGGCAAGACCCGAGGTGCATCTTTTTCTCACGCCAATTTGGGAGCAAATCTCCATCGTCCTATTTCCTTTTGGTTGGACAGAGTCCTATGAGCTGACTCCCTTTTCCTGCCAAGGTGGGCGAAAGCGACCGCCAGGGTGGAGATGAATAATTAAATCCCGTCTTCTTGTGGAAAGTCTTCGGGCATCTAAATTTGCGAATCGAAATTTCGGTACCGGCAGAATTTTGTTTTATGGGGTTACTTGCAAACTTTCGATTTCTTTTTCTTGACGTGATCGATCTCCTTCACTTTCCAACAACTCTCCTTGGCACGCTCCTCAAATGCGATCCAACCTTTAGTGATTATCGGCGGGGGACATTGCGAACTTAATAATATCCGGTCCTCGTCAGAAAAAAAAAAAGAAAAAGAAAAAAAAGGAGGCCTGAAAGCTAGATCATAACCATCATCTCAAGCTTACGAGTGGATTTAGTAATTTGATTTAAGTAGGCTCCAAATATACTTGAGCTCCCAGAAAGATAGTCCGGTCGACGATGTAAAAGAGAATGTCCAAGGGGCAGGCGGCGCCGTGTGATTTATTACGCGAGACAAATCGAACTAGTCGGCCGGTCGGTGCGATTCAATAATCGCTTACATCTATGATGAGCTGATGGTAATCGCTTAAATCTATGATGAACTGATGGTTCTCGTCCCACCACGTGAAATGCGTTGGGGGAAAAGATCGGACCTTGAGTGGCCAGGGAGGGATTAATTCGTCAAAATAATTTTGTGGTCGCGAGCTAGAATGATAGTGAAGATTTGGTGAATGAACCTTTTTTTTTGTGCGAGCTTGTTGCCCCACCTTATCGACCACTGAGAGGAGTCCCCCAGGAGCTGATTATGGAAATTATTTTAATCCTCCTTTTCTTTGCTGAGGTCTTCCCAATGAATCAAGCAACGATTTTGACGTCCCAACCATTCACAGTTCGTGCAGGCCGGAGGAGGAAGGGAAGGGGGGGGGCCTTCTCTCTTATATAAATCGTCCTCGCTTTCTGTTGTAGACATATGTATTATATCTTTACACCTCAACTTCATCAATAAAACTGCGGCCTCATTGGAGACTGTCGAAGAGGCTCGCGGCGAGCCCCGTGCTCGGTGCATCGATCTGATCCTGGCGGTGCAGGTAAGTCGAGGTTCGTGACGATGTTGGAATGGCTCAATCATATCAAATCTCCCAAGTGTCGAAATGGGTCCTTTAATCTGATTGAGCCGTGCCAATATCTTCACTTATTTTGCTTCTTCTGCTGAAATCATCCGCCGTCTCGCTTGTCATGCGTACCTTGGTCGAGCATGCTTGTTTTTCTTTTCGTCTTTCATTTTGTTAAGGCTGAGGATGATGCCTAGCGATTTCTCTGGTTCCCGTTATCGAGTTCGTTTCTACTGCAGTGTTCATAATGCGGAACCGCTCGTGTAAATCACAGTAGAACAATTTGCTCAATCATGAAAGCTATCTGGTCTTATGAAACCGTAGCCATGTAGTTTTAGATATCGCCGGTTGTGAGATTGGCAACATTGACTTTAGGCGGGTCGACAAACAGTGATCGCTTGTAGAGGGTGGATGCTAAATCCCCTAGTACCATGCTTAATCTAAGTACAGCATCTGTAAGTCGTGCATAGCTAAAAACATTATCGGAGGAAGGCAGATTTCAGCTCACAGAGCTACGAGATAATGATACAAATAGATTCGGGGAAGCAACTAGATGAGTGATTCTTTCTATCTTTTCCTTTACATAGCAGATTCTGACATTATAAGAGTTAGCAGTGGCAACCCATCTCAACTCTCTTCCCAGACAAGCCAAAACTACAAGTAACGATGTGAGAGGTCAATTATGAAGACGGAAATCGTGTCATCATGAAGATTGAATGCTTAGAAGATTCTACAGGAAAACAAGTATAACGAACACATATGGATTGAAGGTCAAAGGGCTTAACCTGAATGCACCAGACCGACTAAATGTAGGAGGAATCATTGTGTTATTGCAATATAGAGGTATAAAAAACATTTAGACTTTGTTGTTTCCTCTCATCTTAAACTAATGAGTCATTGCTCCTTTTCCATCTCGGCACCCTTCCACTCGCTACGACTTGGTCGTTTTGAGTGTAAGTTTTGGTGTCGTGACTCTTCTTGTATAGTTGGTTAAAGCTCAATATAATTCTTAACTTTCACCAAAAAAAAAAAAAAAAAAAAAACTAATGAGTCGCTGCTCAGGATGAAAAGCCCATAATGCCGTACTTATCTTTCTTTAGTATCAGTTAAATCATATCCAAGTGATAAAGCATTTGAGATATGGAGTTAACTGGGTAAACAAACAAGACTCCAAATGGGAGTCCTTTTGACTTTGCCCAAGTATAACATGTATCGTCCTTGATGGAGAAAGAGCGCAATCACCAGATCAAAACGGGAGGGCGATGTAGTTAATACTCTGAATTAGAAGAGTTCACCAAAACACAGTTTACATACGAGAAAGAATACCACGATAATCTCTACATGAGAATGAATATGCAGTAATTATGCATCAGGAAATTCGGGAGTGAGCTTATAGCTTACTAGTCCCAGTGAAAGGGAATCACTTGAGAAGCTTCATTCCTTTGCCGTCCTTCAGATCCTAAGTGGAACAATCCCTGGGAATTGGTATTCCTTCCGCTGCCACTGGAAATGCGAACAGAGTCCAAGGGCTCTAAGCTGTGATTACCGCGGTGGGAGTTTTGGTGCGCCAGATGGCTGAAATTAGTTCCTGAAGTCTGCATCTGTGGTGATGACAGAAGAGAGAGAGCACAGTCCGATTCGCTGACTAGCCGGTCATAGAACATATTGCGGCCAAGCCCACCACTATCAGACGACACAATTGTCCTAGGGAGCGGATGACATACAGAAGATTCGGCAGACATTTGGCTGCTCAACACGGGATTATTCCCTTGCAAGAATTTAATTTGTTTGCCTCCCCCATATATGCTAGAGGATGACCCATATAGGTGTTGGTGGCGGGCATATAGAGCAGCTTCCGTTTCAGGATTGACAACTCCGGCCCATGTTGGGTTGCCAACAGCAGTAGTGGGATATACCTGTGAGTTAGATAGCGGTACTAATTGGGGACCTGAAAAAGATTGAATGAAGAGTCAAACAAATAGTCATGCTAGTATGAGGAGTCATTTACAGACTTCTCCTGCACTTATGAAGTGATCAGTAGGACCAATCTGTCTGCTCATGGTAAGGTATCATTGGCACATGGAAATTTGTAATAGAGAAGCCAGACCATCTAAGCAAGAGGCTAAAATTGCCAAGAATTGAAGATCTAGAATTAAGTTATTTGTGTTGGAATGTATGAGTATTCAACCAGCCATCATATAACAGATGGAAGGAGACATCAGGAATACTCAATTAGTCACTGGTTCTAATAACTAAGCTCATTCCTACGCAAATCGAGCTCCCTCAGAACCACTATTCTTAACATGATCGAACACAGAGCATTCCCAAGTTCTTCTGACGGGATATCTCCTGTGGGCAGGACTAATAGGGGGAAACATACAGGTA
This sequence comes from Eucalyptus cloeziana, assembly GCA_014182715.1. Taxonomy (NCBI): domain Eukaryota; kingdom Viridiplantae; phylum Streptophyta; class Magnoliopsida; order Myrtales; family Myrtaceae; genus Eucalyptus; species Eucalyptus cloeziana. Next base: position 29,063,197 of record CM024644.1, on the reverse strand, counting down.
AACAATAAAGTAGAAAGAGATGGTCATTCCACTCCAGAAAATAAATCCCCTTGCAGATGCAATTTCTGCATGTATGGATCTTATGCCAGCTCTAATCAGAACTGAGTATTTATGAAATCGCCCTAGAGCCTGCCACGTGCTGGTATTACACATGGTACATTGGAGCTAAGAAAAATTACTACACTCGGATCCTCACCTCGAAAACTGGATAAGATGTCTGCTGGCCGACTTAGCGGATCCGGCTGAGGCTTTCTCCGCCTTCTGTTATGTCCATCAAGGCGCTTCCTGCAACTCCTTTTGCCCTCATCAAATTCCTCCAGTGAATGGAACCTACAAGACCAGATATTGTTTAAAACATAATATTAGCCATTGTCGACTCGGCAGTTCCTGTTGTTAGGAGCAGTTTCCATTTAAACAATCCACTTCAGACCATGAGTATTATTAACAATGACATAGCAAGACAATGGGTTTGAAGAATACGTTGAGGCATTGGTAACGATTTGAGACAATCAAAAAGCATGGTCAGTACCTGCTGCATTGCTGACAAAACCTTTGCTTTCTACCATTAATCGTCACCTCGGGAGTCTTGGAGTGAATTTCGCAGACCTTGTGGCGCCTATGGTACTCTCTACAGTTACTAAGGTCCGCATTGCAACCGTCAACAAGGCAATGTACCGCCTGACCCCCATTGCTCGCCGATCGAGCCCTCTTCGACGACCCCGATGGAGACGACGCCATCTTTGAGACACCAGAGTCCTTCCACATATTTACCGGTTCGTTCACTGTGTTACTCATTTGACCCAGCTTCAAATCAACCGAAAATTCTCCTTTTGCACTAGGAATCCCATAGCTATTCGGCCCATCAGCTCCATGGCTGCCTGGCAGGGTTTCTTGGCCAAATTCAGTCAAATCCCAAGGAGCTTTCAGATTCCAATCCATTAAGCCTCCCACCACTTCAATTAAATGAGATTGTAGGCAAAGCGACTCAGCGACCTCTCCTCACCCAGGACGACCGAGCTTTTCTCCTTTTGCAAGATTGAATTTCTTTTTTTCCTCAACTGCATCAAACAGGGAGCAAAAAACTAAACAAGACAGTATCATCTAGCCAAATCAAGCACTCGAGATTTTCGTCTTTCTAAATTGCTGACGAACATAAAAGCAGAAAAATATCCAGTCGGCTGCTGGGGCAAGGAAAAATCTCTCGTGAGCTAGAAAGGAGACATTAAAGAAAGAGCTGCACAATGGGCAGCTCGAGGAGGAGTAATCATTACCTCCAGTAGCCTTTGTGATGTCTAAGTTCATGGAAAGCGTAAAAGAAAAAAGGACATCACAAGAACCGTTGGCAATAACTACAGGTCTACAAGTACGGTACAATAATGCTGCAGAAACTTTCCCGGGACAATCGGAAGATCAGATGAGAACGTACTAGGAAGAGATCAACGAACACATTTAAAAAAGAAAAAGAAAAAGACTTTCCGGGAAGAAGAAAGCAAGTTAGTTTAACAGAACAACCTTGACTAAAAAAAGTCCATGAACAACTACAAGAGCGAGGAGTGCAAAAGAGTGGAGTAGTTGCAGCACAGGAAGTCCAGTCCAGGATTAGAAAAGAAAGAGACCGAGCCCTTCTCTCTAACCATCCATTCCCGGCATAGATTCCACCAAGACCAGCACAATAAAGAATCGACCCGGAAAAGAAAGTAAAAAAACCCAACCCAAGAAAACCCAAGCGTGGAAAAAGGTGAAAAAAAAGAAAACAGGGGCCAAAAAAAACAGGAGCTTTTTAAGGAAGAGTCACACCCACCCACCTGTTTGCTGCTAACAGAAACCCATCCCAGCCCTCCACTTGAAGGGTTGCTCTTGGTTGCGCAGAAAGAGAAAGGGGGGATGATGGGAGTGAGTTGTCTCGAGTGATGTGGAGAGAAATCATTGAAGGAGAAGTTGGAGGAGCCAAAAAGGGGGAGGGGGCAGGGGGTCAGGGGGCAGGCAGCTTGATTTGGCTCTCCCCTAGTCCACTTCAGCTGTTATTATATTATTATCTCGCATTCCATATGTAGGGTTTTGTTGGTGCTTGGAAATGTGGCTCTTTTTGCCCTGGTGGGCTAATGAAAGCCGAGCGGAAGGAAGGGGACAAAACCCCACTGTGTTCTGTACCCTCTCCCAACGCTCCCTTAAAGATAGAGGCCAACAGTGAAGAGGAAAGAGATGGCAAGGAGCCAAAACAGAAAAGCGGGGAAAGGGAAAGAGAAAGCGAAAGAGAAAGAGGGGAAACAAAAGGTGTGCAGAGGATGATGGACGATGGGTTGTGACGAAGCATGTGGCTGTGGCGTTGTGTTTCACATTTTATGGCATGTCTTCCTTTCGGCGTTCCTTTGTTTCAATCCCTTTCATCCGCTCCCCCACACTACTCATGCCGTCGTGCGTGTGAGTCCGATACATCACGAGTTTGGATTTCGATGAAATCCGTAATAGGACCGGCAAAATCTAAATGCGAGGATCCACCAAACATCGTGTCGAGGGACTGGGCACTCTAATTTTGGTTTTAACCTTACTCGCAACCCTTTATGTGACCGTCCATTTCTTTACTTCTTTCTCGCTAGTTCGGTCCTAAGTAAAGATGCTCAAACCATACCGTGACATAAAAAAAGAAGCACTTTTATGTGTTGGGATCGCCGTGAGTGCCTTAATTTCAGATTCCTTCCCAAACGATCTATTTCATCGGGAGAATCACTGATTCCTTCCCGATTTAGCTACGTAGAATGATGTTTTGTTGCTTCGTCGAGTTTAGGGCCTTCCTCTTTCCTATTTCAGTTTCGTTCCCTTCATTTTTTTCTACTATTTTCGCAAATTAAGCATATGCTGGGGCGAAAGCAGATGTGCGGTGCGATCAATCTCGACAATACGACGTTGGTAATTTGGTCCACTCTATATCAAGTCGTGCCCCGGGCGAAATAATTCACCACAGTTTATATATAAAGGTCGGTCGCTTTGGAGTTAGTTCCATGGCTGGCCAAAGGAAAGAATGTCTTTTGCTCTCGCTTAACCTTTTCACCCGTTAACCTAAGGGGTGAGTAGGCCGGTTGGTTAGTGGTCCCCCAAAGGCCTACGGTTGCTTAATGCAAAACCAGACATTCTCATTTTCCTGGCAAATCTCACTTTAGTCTATTAATTTTTTCTCTTTCTATTATAAGTATGCTTCCAAAGTCATCAAACCGGATCATCAAAAAGTGCGTTTCTGAGTTTAAGCACGCTCGCATTTTTAATGAAGACAAGAGACCCCAGGCCCATCCTACCATGCCACGGTCTCCTCTGTTCATCAAAGCTTGGTAATTAAATTAATCAACATAAATTATAACTAAGAGGGGATGAGATGATAAAGTTAATCTCGCCGACTTATCAGTAACCCACGTTTGGTGACTACTTGGCCTGGACCTTTAGAGGAGTGATTCATATAAACGGGATGTTCTTACTAATGTAACCGATAGAGTCGATTAAAATGATGTAAAGATTACGTTGCTCTAATCGATTTCTTATCGCATTCGCTACTTGTTCTCCTCTATGTATTTCACGAGGTACGATTAATTTGTATAATAGGATAATAGCATATGGGGAGCAAGCAAGATACCATTTTTTTTTAACTTTGCTTGCAATGTGTCTGGAAAAAGAATTAAAATCTCAGGGAAAAAGAGGAGCTCGTCATAATTTTACAAGTGGGGTGAACGTATTACAACAATTGTCGCTTATTGCCGTGCGAGAGCTAAAGAAATTACTAAATAATTAAGAACACAAACGGTCCTCTTACATAATTGCACCGTTGGAAAAATTGAATCAACCGATTCCACTGCATATCTCTACGTATCGATTTTTTTAGCTCGGTCCAACTTGATCAAGTCGAGCATTCAAATTAGGTCTCACATAAGTGGAATTCACGTCGCATTAAGTCGTGATTAGGGATTATTTTGTGAGAGAACTGAGGATTTGTGGAGGGTTGATGATAGAAACAAAGTTAATGCAAAGCCCAACCACCAAAACTAGGGGAGGGGTGGGCAATGAAGATTGTCGTTGAGCCTGTGTCAGTAGGTCCCCAGCATTATATGACTTCGATGCTCTCTTTCCCTGACTTCGATCGCTCTCGTTCGACGCCACGTGTCCCCCTCGTGAACTTCTCAGGAAATTCTCACATATGAAGCTGTCGGCAAACTATTCAACACCCGGTTTCCTGTCTCTCGGTCCTTTTCGCCCCCCCCCTCCAAAATTTCTGCCTTTTTAAAGCTCGAGCGATTCCTTTTCCCCAAAACCAGACCAATCATTCGGAATTTCTTGCCCCCGAACGTTAATTTTTATTTCTCGGAAAACCGACGTGGGTTTTGGGTTGCGGAAAATTAGGACTTGATTAGGAGAATCTCCTCCCCTTTTCCGTGCTCGCTTTTCCGTGGAAAAGTTACGCCAATCTCAGTGGGTTCGAGCTAGAGCCGTGGGCCTAAATAAGGAACCGGTAAGAAATCGAGCATCCCAATCGTGCACATGAATCCCTCCATCCATTTAGATTTCGTTCATATCGTGAAAAATAAATAATTTCAAGCGATATGAACGACGGATGTTAAGCAAATGTTTTCAGAACGATCCCTTTTTTGGCGGAATAGACGTCGCTTTGACCGGCGAAATCAACAGAAGAGAGGGGGGGAAATCGAACAAAAGCTATGGAGGGAGCTAGTAGAGGCCGTGAATTTTCCACGTCATGGGAGCTTCGTGTGACGGTCCAAACTCCGAAAAGGATGGCGGGCGAGGCAACACGGCACCTCTCCTTTCCACTCTTCTTTCTTTTCCGCCACGTGCGGAATGACTCTCGGCGCACTCCCAAGAAAAGAAATCAAATCCAGCGTGCCCCTTCCCCGAGTTCCCACCAGCGCCAGTGATCGGAAAAGAAAAAACGAGAGGTCTCATCCCATCGCAGATCGCACGGAGGAAGCGGGGGATTTATTCTTCCCTCAAGAACCGATTCTCCTCCTTCCCCAACTGGACGTGATTCCTGCCTTGATGCACGATAACGCCCTCTTTACCGAAATTAATCTCCGCTGCCAAACCGCGGCCGGTGCGGGAAGAAACCCGGGATCGAAGCGCCGCCGCGGCCACTGGTCGGAGAGGATGCCCCTTCGATTCAACTTCGCCGTTTGAAACACGGTCCTTCTCTGCTGGTGGACGGTTCGTGGTGCAAATTCAAGATCGATCCCCGCTTTTTCCATGGTGAAATATACGCAAAGCTCGCCTTCTTTCGGGACAATTTGGGCCGTCGTTACTCGGAAAGCCCGAAGGGACATGGCCCAGGCCCAGGCCCAAAAACCGAACTAGCTCTGGTCAATGACAATGGCGGGTTCCGATAATTGCTCTGAGGAGGAGAGAAGGAGAATCTTCGAAAAGGAAGGAGAGACAGTGTGAACTCGAAGCCAAGTCGAGACTCGAAGATCCTTCGATTCGCTTCGCGCTTGGAAATTGGGATTCCGTGCAGCATCAGCGTGAGCTTCTAGGGTTTCATTTCCGGCGGAAACGCTGCTGTTCCTCTTCTTCTTTTTTCTGGTAGAGTGAAATGCTCGGGCTGTTGTCTGCGCACGTTCGAACCTCGAACTTAGAAACGGCGTTTTGCCGCATCTTTTTCTAGGTTACGGCCGGGAGATGGACGGGGAGGAGTTGACGCAGCAGGAAACCGAACTCTACGATCGTCAAATTAGGGTTTGGGGCGTTGATGCCCAGAGGAGGTTCTCTTCTCTTTTTTGCCCCACCCCCTTTTTTAACTGCTCTTGAGATCTCGAATTGTTTAATTTCCGTTGCCGTTTCTATGGTTCTTCTTGCGGTGAAGAAAGTTGCTGTCTTTTTTGGTCCGTTGTTGATATCTCTGTTAAGATGTGTAATATTTAGAGGTGATCGAGGTTGTTCTCCTATTTTCAGGTTGAGCAAAGCCAATGTTCTTGTCTGTGGAATGACGGGAACTGTCGCTGAGGTAAAATCTTTGCATTTTCTGTTCAATTAAGCAGCTGTTGTTTGTTATTCGCCGTGTCTTGTCGAAACTTGTATCTTTGTCAAGACGATCTTTTTCCGGGTGTGTTACTTTGTGTTAATTGTCTATGGTTTTTTGGGGAGCAGTTTTGCAAGAACATTGTGCTAGCAGGAGTCGGGAGTGTGACCCTGGTGGATGATGGGGTAGTCACTGAAGCGGCATTGTCTGCCAATTTTCTGATTCCTCCTGACGAGAGCTTGTATAAGGGCAGGACTCTTGCCGAGCTCTGTTGTGATTCTCTCATAGAGTTTAATTCTATGGTCCGTGTATCGGTTGAAAAAGGTTGACTCTTACTAGACAGTTGCTTGTAGGCTTCCTTTTCCTGTATTCACGCTGTGCTGAGTTCTGAATAGCTGAATGGTGCTCTATGGTTTCTCTATTTGGATACATCACTAGGTGATATATCGAGCTTTGGTGAAGATTTCTTCTCTAAGTTTGATGTGGTTGTCATTAGTTCGTGCTCACTGGCTACTAAGGTAAGAAGCTCTGCCCATATAAACTTGAATCCTCTTGAAAGAATTTGAAAGCTTGGTTCATCAAGTATCAATAGGCAATTGTTGTTCTTATTTAAAAGCCTCTTGTATTTTGTATATTGCAGAAACTGGTTAACGAGAAATGTCGGAGATTGTTGAGGCGTGTGGCATTTTACACTGTAGATTGCAGAGACTCATGCGGAGAAATTTTTGTCGATCTCCAAAATTACAAGTACACAAAGGTTGCTACTCACCCCTATATTGATCCTGCTATACATTAGCAAAGTATATGGAATGGCTGTGCAATTCACCAAAAGCCTTACAAATTTTCACTTGAGTCCACATGGTACAGTTTTAAATGGTTAAATGTAGTAGGCCTTATTTAATGAATTTGCAATATCAGCAAGTGGAATGGTAGGCAGTGAACATCGTTATTTGCTTGGTAAGATGTCAAGCAGTACATTTTCTAATTTGTTTGGAGATAATACAGGGTTGGTTATTATGCATGATAGGGTGGAACAGGTGCACTTACGGCCTTGTAACTTTGTGGAATTTGGTCTTAGCAGCATGAAGTATTGCCTGTGTTAATCCTCTTCTTGTTAGTGCTAGCCTTGTACGTGAATTGCTTCAGTGGCATGCCTGGGACACACTTATCAGACAATGAGATTTTTGCACTAAACTTTGCACATATGAGTTGCTTTGCTATATTCAATAATATTGATCATCAGAACTATTGATATCGTCACTTTGTTTTCTTCTCCTGGATGGCAGAAAAAAGTTGATGAAGCTGTTGAATTCGAACTAAAGTATCCTAGTTTTGAGGTATGACTGAATCATCCTAATCAGATGAATTGATGTTTGTCTCGCTCTATTTATTTAGAAAATGTTATGGTAATGATGCCTACAGTAGTTAAAAGGAAAAGAAATAAACAATGATTGAAACAAGAAATGCTTGTGAAAGCCTTTTCAGACTACTAATCGTGGATGATCTGTTACATATTGAACTGTGCTATCACTGGGTGTGATTTTGAAGTTATAAACAAGCTTTGAGAAATGTATGCAAACGTTGAGCTGTTTTTTTCCCCCTTTATCACACAGGAAGCAATTACAACACCTTGGAAAAGGCTACCCAGGAGAATGGCGAGGCTCTATTTTGCCATGAGAGGTACAGCGAGGTTATCCAAATTGCATTTAATCTGATTTTTGCTTGGGAGCTAATGTATTTTGTTATTGGCCAGATGTGTAAAATGGTTTCTTTTGTTTACTGAGCCTAGTTGTCGTTCTTATCAATTGGCAGATGTTTTTACATTTCTCTTTCATTGAGTACTAATACCCTCGTGTGTGTTGTCATAGAAGCTCCTGTAGTCAGCGATTCCCGTGCATTTATTCAGTTTAGAAATTAACTAATGTGCTACCTCTCTGTGCTGGTTACCTTATATTTCCTTTTATCATTTAAACGAAGAATGAATACTGTAAGTCAATTGTTATTTAATACTGCCAACTCTGTCTTCTTTCCCTACTTTTGCAGTCATCGAAAAGTTTGAAGAGGCAGAAGGGCGTAAGCCTGGCGAAACTTCGATTCTTGATCTTCCTGGTATTATGAAGAAGAGACAGGAACTTTGCGAGGCAGAGGTGTGTTATACGGAAGCTGCATGTGCCATATGATTTTTTCGCAAGGTTCTCTCTCATAAGTTTGATATGATAATTTTGTGTGGCTCTCCCTCATTACTTTGTGATCATGCAGTCATTAAATGAATCTCAAATTCCGGATTATCTACTAGAAAGATTGATGGTTGGTACGAGAGAATTTCCACCAGTTTGTGCAGTCATTGGGGGGATTCTTGGACAGGTGCTATTCCTGTTAAATTTATTGCATTCTGTTGCTATCTTAATGTGTGAGTGATTTCCTTATGCCCTTTCAACATATTCTGCCAATGCAACCATTTTAGGAGGTGATAAAAGCGATATCTGGGAAGGGAGATCCTCTTAAGAACTTTTTCTTCTTTGATGCTTTTGACGGCAAAGGGATAATAGAAGACATATCAAATCCAGATGCTGCAAGCTGACCCAGCCTACATGAAAGGCTCTCTGGTTACTTTTTTCTCCTTTCTTTGTTAGTGCTAGGAGTAGAGTTGGAATCTGAGGGCTATTATCAAACTGTAACTGCCATTCCACCTAGGGAATTTGGAACTGCAACGACTGCTGTGAGGGCTATTTGACAATGTTGTTAGCCTATTTTTGGTCAACTAACCTTGGATTGCTGATGAAGGTAGTGACAAAGCATCACCTTCATCTCTGATGTAAGGAACCTGCCATATGTTTGAATTCGATTAGCAAACCCAGGGCGTTGTCTTGGTCTTTTAGTAATTCGAGATAACTGGAAACTAGAGAAGCAGTGCGGAATGTGGCAATCGTTATTGATGCATCGATGTGACTGTGGAGGGCCGTGCTGGAATTGCTGTAGACGAAGGCAAAAGCAGTTATTTGGAACGTAAGGCAGTGGGTGAATTCTCAAAAGGATGGAATCATTTGAAGAAGTCTGTCGGTAGGGTTGCCTAAAGCCTTACCGTGCGGGAGGAGCTGAATGACGATGACCTTGTTACCCGCGCTGTGGGTCTAGATCATGATTCTGGAAATTTGTTGGTGGGGGATGCCGGGCCAGCAACCAATTTTTCCACCAAAGATTGGAACTTTAATAAAGCAAAACGGGGGGGAGTCACTTTAACATCCTCAGCGGGACAATTGAAAAGGGAAAAAATGGAATTTTAGGGGAGAAGAATAATCGTGAAAGTTTCCTTTTGACTTTATGCTGTCGGTAAGTTTAAACGTCCAATGCCTCGTGTTCGCTAAAATTTAGTTTAAGAGCAAGGGAAAACATGTTGTCTCAAGAAAATATGGAAGAGTCGAAACGTTCAAAGACTTAAGTTGACCAGATAATAGCTCGATCGAGCTGGCCGTCGCCTAGGATAATCGCTTGCGCGCAGATTGAGATTCTCAAGCATTCGGTTTTAGTTTAGATTTACAAGATCGTAATTTATCGTCTCAAATGTCAAGGGGCGATCTCAGCATGGATGATTCAGAAGATAAACTGAAGTCAGTTATGTAGTCGACAAGTCCTTCAGATTGTGCATGAGGATTTTCAAAAGCCGAGCATGGATCAGTTAGTTTTATGCCGCTCCTATAACCTCGTTCCTCAACATCCCACGTTCGAAAAAAGATCCCTTTTCTTCACTGTCACAACTCATCATCATCCAGAACAACTAATAAAGCAGAGAGACAGAGACCCCACAAAACCATGCATGCTTCGAGTGCAGACCAAAAGGAAAGTGCCGACACCCTACTGTACCTCAAGTTCCAGAAGTTTGAATCAAGAGCGGAATCCTATAAACCATACAACCTTCGCAATGCTAATAAAACCCCGGTCCAAGTAATTCGGCTCGAGGAGCAACTCTCCACGAGTCCTCATGGCCTCACTTCAGCTCGGATTTCGTAGGTTACCACCGCCGTGGAAGGGAATGGCAAGGCGCTACGACTCAGCTGCGGAAGAGACGGTGAGAGAGAGACGAGCCGCCATCGAGAGCGGTAGGTTGAAGGGAAGGAGATTGTTCGACATGCCGGACTCAGGAGATGGAGAAGCGGAGACATGCAGTGGGTGGAGTGGTGTAACTGATGGTGACGACAACGATGACGATGATGAAGATGACTGCTGTGATCAGATCAAGACGAGTGAGGAAGTGGTGGCAGCGGAGGATGGTGGTCGCTGCCTGTCGTCGTCGTCTTCGTCTTCTTCTCTAGGCACAAGGGAAATAGAGAAGAAGAGAAAGATGGTAAGGGGGTTGATGGCGGGCGGAAGATGGATCGGGATGGTTTCGGTACTGCTCGTGGTTGCCGTGGTCGCCATGAGAAGCTGTGCAACTGGCCATGGAGGCGACGGCTATATGAATCTCGTCCCTACTTGACAGTTAGCATCTCCTTTCCATAAGTCTCCAGCTTTTGCTGTTTATGCTATAGTTCCTTTTGTGCATTGCATGCTGATGAAATCATAGTCACTGCCATACTTGCTGGATTGCTTCAATTCTGGGTTTGTGGTCACCCTTGATTCGCTTCTCATTTTTCTCGTTTGCTCCCGCTTATTTAACTGTCCAATCACAGTTCATCAGATCACTTGGTAGATCAGATTTATAAAAGTAATGTTAGATGCGCATGTGGTACTATATGATGGAGTCAATTCGATTCACAATGGAAGCACATTCCATCTTCAATTCCAGACGAGGAGGGAAGTTCATGAAAACGGCCGTATGCTGTTCAATTGACGGCCCAATTCGGCAAAAGTCTTCAATTCGAACTCAATATTACTAGATGGAATAGAATGGACCATCTTCAACTTCGACTTCAAGCACCCAATTGGGATTGGGGCCATCTGCATCTGGAAAGCAGCTACAAAAAGCCCATCAAGAAGCCCAGCCCGTATAGTGCTCGGGTAAGCAAGACCCATATTCAACTCGGCGGCCTTCGAAAAGGATCACGAGAAAGGGCGATGGGGAACGTACTCCCCAGCTGCACATGACCCGACAGCATCCTCGGATTTGGATTAAACTTTGCGGAGATTAAGGTTCATTCCAAAACATAAAACGTACGTAAACGCATATAATCAGCCGCATCTGCTCTGCTTCTGTTTATATTCCCTGATCGCGCACTTAAAAACTGTTAAAATAACGGGTGTGTCCCCTATTCCTCGCAGTATTCTCCATCTTCATTTATCTTGTAAGTAGCTTTTCACTGTTAGGCGGGCGAGGATTAAGTGTCCCGTCCGGGCCTTTCTTTTCATGTTGTGACTTTGATGGTGCGTGCATGCTTTGGATCGCATTGTATCGTATCAGGTGCGAACGGGGTTCTTTCTTTCTGCATCAATCTCGCACCCCGTGTTTTTAGGTCTTCTCGTGGGGTACCACGATGTGTCATCGTGGAGCCACGACGATGTTACTGGGAGGGGTGGGGTCCCGGCTCTAAACGGAGGAAATCATGGCGTGCATGGCCAATCAATCAAACCGACGTTTACCGTCGTGTGTTGTGCTTTACTGGTGCATAACGTGACGTTTGAGCTGCTTTAAGGTTCCATTATTAGTACGGTCCGATGGGGCTTGTTGCCCTAATCTGGCGTTGCAAGGCATGAGAAAGTTCGTCTTTTGGGTCTAGGATTCTTTTTAATCACGGGTACGACAAGAGAAGGCATCGACACGTTGGTGCGTGTATCCTCCTCTGGAATATAAGTCGGTCCAGATGGACTTGCGGATGGGTCGTTCATGAGTGAATATTTGTCATCATTACAACAAGGATTAAACTTTTTTACCATCATGTCGAGGACATCTTTGATGAGAACCTGATATTTCTGCACCGTCTTCTGTAGAAGATCAAGGAAAAAGGGGAAAAACGTTTTTACCATTATGTCGTGGCCATCTATGATGAGGAACATAATCTTTCTGCACTGGCTTCTGCAAATAAAAAGTAGGAAAGAACATAATGGTAGGAATTACGTTTGTCTTCTTGTGTAAACCCTAATTTCATCAACCCCCCACCTGGACCATTGCATGTTTCCGTCGAGCCACGCGTGGGGTCTAAATTTGTGATCCTGAGATTTGCGGTAGCTTTCATTCCTCAAAAGTGCCTCCTTCTCATTTCTTCTGAAGAGTGGAGCTTTTGCTTCCTCGTGATATGTTTGGTGACTGTCCTCATAGGATGATATTGACAGAGAGAAAAATGACAAGAAATGAAAGATACGACGGTAATATCATATTAGTAACTAACTGTCTTGTATTTGAATCTTTGATCCCGAAAGTTCCCAATTCTCACTCTTCCTTTCTTATAGGAATCATTCTTTAGTTTATAAATGTCGTGTTTGTATATTTCAGACTCGCGTTATCTGCCTTGCCCGCATTTACATGGGGAGAAGTATTAAAAACAACAAAGTGAAAGGTAGAATAGGTCCTCCTTCAGTGGTTTGGACCTTTGAAATAAAAGTTCTATGAAATCATTGCCGACTATTCCAAAAATTTATGCCATTTGACAATAGCATGGTTCAATTATCAAATTATTCTAACATGAAATACACAATTGCATACATAATGTAGCTAACAATTTCTCGTTCACCTTAATCCGTTGGGATAACGTGTAGTGTAAGTCCTATTATAGGAGAAAGTTACGGATGTGTCATGAACCATGATTCTTCCATGCTTTTGTACCTTTGTGAATGGAGCTCGGTGTCACTGAGGACAAGTGTGAGTGATGCAAAGGGATGATTTTAGCTAGTTCGTGGGAGTGGCATCATGATATTTGTGCTGAAAGTTTTAAGATAGAATGATTATATCTTTACAAAGCTTTGAAGGCGGGATTGGTCTCTCATGTACAAACTAATCAGGAGCTAATATCACTCTCTTGATAAGGTCATGGCATGTTGAAACCAATTGTTGTGCCCAAAATGTTTTGTGTGTCCTGTTCGAGGGACTAGATATTTGAGATAAGTTGGGTGTAGTACGATTCAATACGAGAATGTTATTCGCTATATTGTTCTTTGGAACAACTATAGAATGAAGCTTGGCTTGGTGTTCTTGACTCATCAAGCACTACACGAGTTATTCTGTAGCCAAAGAACTGCTGGATGGCGAAAGATGGTATTAGAGCAAGATCCCTTCAGTTGGTGGGTAATTTGAGGAAAACCTATGATCTACCCAGTCTTGTGAGAGCGAGAGAGTGATCATTGGGGCCAAGAGGGCTCAGACAATGTGGGGCTCTCGATTAACTTTTAGGATGGCAATGGTTTCATAGGAAGGAATCGAAGTGCTCACTGAATAGGATGACGTTCATAGATCAATTGGTGAACTCAAGAAGCGGTTTGTTATCCCATTTATAATAAGGGGAGAACCCTTCCTTAGTCTGTTGAGTTTAGGATAAGGTTAGTAGGCACAAGGAAGTGGTGTTAAAGGAAGTGTAGTTGGCTATTTATGCCACACTTGTCAGGAAGTATAAGTGACTGGGAGATCCACGAACAGCTTTGATTGGGGAAGCTATCGGTGGAGTGGAGTGGCCTTTTCTATTGACCAAGCGTTGCCATTCATGTAACTCCTAGAGAGTGGATGTTGATGGTTGAGAAACACAAGGAAGCAATAGAACAACTTGCAATGAGGGCGTTGTGGAAATGAATGGGGGAGAATATCACGAAATGTGATTCTCCCATACTCTCGTACCCTTGTGAGTGGAGCTTGGTGTTATCGGAGAGAACAATGAGTAATGTAGTTGGGTTAATATAATTCGTTCATGAAAGTAATGTTAGGGCGTTTGTGCCAGGAGTTTTAGAATAAAAATATTTTATCCCTACAAACCTCTAAAAGTGAGGTTGGTCTCTCCTACACAAACTAGTTGGGAGCTAATACCACTCTTCTAATAAGACCATGATAGGCCAAAACTAATTGTTGTGCTTAGAAGGGAAAATTGTCCAAAAAGTCCTAAACATATTTCACTTTTGTCAATTCAGTCCTAAACCTTTTAATTTTGCCAATTTAGTCTTAAACATTTTCATTTCTTACCAATTGAGTCCATCCGTGAATTTTAGCAGAAAAATGTTGACGTGGATGCCGGCGGTGCCATGTAGGACCGTTAACACTGACGTGAATAACTTTTTATAATATTTTAATATTTTTTTGAATTTTTATTTTTATTTTTTTGTTTTTTTACCTTTTTCTTTCTTTCTTTTCTTTTTGGCTTTCTTCTGTGCCTTTTCCAGTGGCCGGCCGGTCACCGGCCACAACCAGTCGGTCACTAGCCACAGCTAGTCGGTTGGCCTCACCCACCACAGGCGAGGCTCGGCCGAGTGAGAGCTAGCCTTGGCAAGGGGAGCCCTCGTCCAAGCGCGGTCGGGCAAGGGTCGCCTAGGCGAGGCCGACCTGCGCCTAGGCTAGAGTGGCCTTGCCCAACTGACGCCCGCCGAGGCTGCCCTCGCCCAAGCTAGGGTGGCCTCGCCTAGCGTCGTTGTCGCCCGACCAACGCTCAACAAGGCCTCCCTAGCCTAGGCGAGGACCAGCCTCGCCAAACTTGGTGAGGCTCACCCTCACCTAGACCAAATCTAGTGAGGTCGGCCCTCACCCAAGCAACCCTTGCCCGGCCGCACTTAGCTGAGGCTAGCCCTTGCTTGGCCGAGCCTCGCTTGTGGCGGGCAAGGCCAGTTGGCTGGCTGTGGCCGATCGGCCACCAGAAAAGGCAAAGAAGAAAGCCAAAAAGAAAAGAAAAAAAATGAAAAAAATAGAAAAATAAAGAAAAATAAAAATAAAAATGTTAAAATATCATTAAAAATTGTCAACATCAGCATCGGCAGTCTTACGTGGCATTGCCGATATCCACGTCAACAGTTTTTTGCCAAAATTGGCCAGATGGACTCAATCGACAATAAGTAAAAATGTTTAAGACTAAATTAGCAAAGTTCAAAAATTTATGATCAAATTGACAAAAATGCAATAGATTTAGGATTTTTTGGATAATTTTCCCATGCTTAGAATATTCTACGTGTCTTACTTGAGGGATTGGATGCTCGAGCTAAGTTGGGTGTGATATGATTCAACACAATGATACGGTTCACTATATTTTTCTCTAGAACAATTATAAAATGAAGGCTAACCTAGTTTTTCGATTCACGAGGTGCTACATGGGCTATTCCTTGGCTAAAGAATTGCTGGCTTGTGACAAATGTATTGATTACACAACCCGCTTATAATGTAAACCGGCGCATTCATGTATCAGTGGCATACGATATAATTGTGCATGAGAATAACTTCTCTATGCAATAATATTCTAGAAAGGCAATTACAGGACGTGAAAATGGGAAAATAGCTCACGTGCCCATCTTTGACGCTTCGCCAGGTGCCATGATGCTAGGGATGGACTAACACTCCTCATCGCCAGGCGGAACGCGTCTGGGGAAAACCACTTCACATGCCAAGCCAGATCAGAGGGGAACAAAGGCCAAATTATCAGGGTCGATGAAGAGCACATCAGCAAGACAAAAGAGGAATTCGGATAAGGTGGAGAAACGCTCTTGGATCAGAGACGCCCACCCAGTTCCTTGCTGCCCTCGCGTGTCTCGATAAACATGGACATGGTGATCTTATGGAGAGGACCCAATGATTCGACTAGGGTTTTGGACCATGAGAAAAAGATGAAGAGACAGAGCTTGCAGGCTCCATGCACTCCAAAGTAGGGAGAAGGCCGTCTCGAGTCGGTCGGCCATGCAGCAGGCTTTTATGTGGCTCTCCGTTGGCGTTAGGGTTTACCTCCAATCAAAACAGGGCCGTGATTTGACAATTCTGCTGAAAATGCTCCTTCGCTTCCCATGCACCACCTTCCATCACTAAAAATGTCATCTTCGTTCCCTAATCTTTGTCCCCATTTTTGGACCACACTTCTGCTGCTGGATAGAACCAAAAGAAAATACTTCTGGGTCGTTCCTGATGGTTCAAGATGATTCATAACGCATAAACAAACTCATGCTACCATAAACTTTTTATTAGTTTAATTTAGCGGAAATTATCCAAAAAGTCATAATCTACTGCACTTTTGCCAATTCAACCTTAAAATTTTCAATTTTGTCAATTGAATTTTAAATATTTTCACGTTTTATCAATTGAATCGATTCGATTGATTTTGACTTGAAATTGCATAGCACGGCTGGCGCTAACACTAGCATTGAATTTTTTTTTTTAACCTTAAACTAAATGGACTTAATTGACAAAAAGCAAAAAAGTTTTAGAACTCAATCGACGAAATGTAAAAAAGTTTATGACTGAATTGACAAGAATGGGTTTAGAACTTTTGAACAATTTTTCTAAATTTGTATTTTAGCCAATATGATCACGTCGTGATTGCGTCTTACTAAAAATATTCATATACATAAAGGAGCATAAGCAGATAATCTTTCTTTCTACACGTATGGTGCCGATCGGTGTCATGATCCAGAAAAGAAAAGGCAAGGATTAGCAATCACATAATAACTAAAGAGAAAGAAGGGTTGGTCTTATCCAAGTTCCTAATGTTCCACTGTAGCTGCGTAAAGGGCTCTAAATTATATAACCCTTTCGAACAATCTCAGAGATCGTTGCAATCGTATATCTCATCCTCAATCCTCCCGATAATTAAGAAAATTATTCAACCCAAAATCAAATCAGGTCATATCACCAACGTCACCCCACCCCCTCACAAAACCATATCCTTATACGTGAATCAGACCCAACAACGTCCTCTTCCGTATGATCCCACTTTGCACCATTTTCGTGACATATCGCATCTACAATTATTGCCCGATGCGAATTGAGACGTCGGCAACTTGCCCTTTCTATCATCGTCTAGGAATATTGATAAAGTACACTTGAAGTTTAATCCTCTTCGTGTTTCGCTGGGAAGAATATGGAGTGAAAATGGCACGAATAATTTCCTAGCGATCTCGAATTTTAAACAAGTTCTTAAAAGGCTTTATATCAACTCTCGTTCGGACTTTGAGATCCCTCAGATATAAAACACCAAGAGGGTATTTTTTTTTCCTAGGACGCCACTTGCCTCGTCTGTTACTGTATTTCGAAATGTTGGTAGATGCACTTGAAGTTCGATCCTCTTCCCTTTTCGTTGGGATGGAATACGGGGTGGAAATGAAAATGATTGATCTCCCTCTCGATCTCTCTTAACGCTTTCATTCTAGAGAGATCGTGAAATATCGAGCTTAGGGATGCCCCGGTTGCCTATGCCGTGGCCAAGTCTAGACGATTTGTTTCACATCGTGATAGGAATTGTTTGATGATGACCTGTGTGGCTATTTTCGATGTGTGACTAAGATGATAGATCGAAAGCTGCGCACGTTTTCTAGCTCCTAAGCTGAGGTCCAGTTGGCTCAAAGCTTGAATTGCAAAACTAGCTGAATAATGAATGGCCTATGGTCTGTGGTGTCTACGTAGCTCGAATGATAGGAATTATAGTTCATCTAATAATCAAACGCGTCTGGTGGTGCATTGGAACCAAATCTATCATAACTAAAATTCATTGTTCCCAGCAAATAATTTGTTAAGAAAATATCCTTCATATATCGATGTTTTTTCACCTCACATAAGATTGCCAGATGTTCATGCACTAATCTATGATCGACTTGCAAGAGTATGTGAACTTTTTTTTCTTGATGAGTTTTGCTCATTCATTTTCACCAACACATACCCTCTCCAGATATTGACGTCCATTCCTTTGATGTCAAGTTTTGATTCAAGTGTATTTCTCTTGATAACCGAACAGAAGTAGGTAACACTTATCTTTTTGCATGAAAAAAAGATGGGATCGCATTTAAAAGTAGATGACATACCTTCTCTGGAAAGGGAAAAGAAGGCAAGTGAAGATCATCATCGGAGATAGGTAGAGAACATGGTCGAAATTGACAAGTGATTACAATGTTTTAGCATTTGTAACGCGGCGGGTCTAATTATTGAACACTTCCAACAAACTAACGATGGCGGCTCGAAAGTTTTGATGGAATTTAACTTATACAATTGCAGTAGGCAGTTTAATTACAATTCACTTATTGAAAACCAGAATCATATTATTTTGATTGCATCGTACTTAGGGAAATTTGAAGCAATAATTGCTATTGCTATATTGCAGAGCTAGGGCAATTAATTATCACTCATGCACTGAAAATAAATAAATAAAAAACAATTGCATTTTGCACTGAATTTTCGTAAATAGGGAAACCCTACAAATAATGCGAATTTGTTGCTCTTCATGTGCTAGAAACTTATAACTTGCATTATGAGTAGTGTAGATGAGACCCATTTCCGCGATTGTCGCTAGAATATGATAAAGCAAGGAAAATTATAAATGGGCCATACAACTATTATATGTCGTTTTTTTCGGGAACAAATGGATGTGCTATTGCCGAAATGCTCTTCTCGCCCTTCCACGAATTATGAATGTTACACTTGTGGAATTGAGGTCGCATCCATCCCATATACAAAGCAAATTCATCTACACTTTTCAATTTCAACTTTGTACGCAGTTTCATTGTTGCCCATTGGGAAAATAATTAATGCGAAATAATGGTCGGACCAATATCTAACTTTTGTGGTGGGGAATGAATGATGCCAAGTAATCTTAATTGCCCCGAAGAAAATTACCGATATCCTAACGCAGCAAAAACCCCAAGGCAGCGGTTTCGTAGTCCCCCCGTTTTGAATGTCCATTTTGTCTTTGACCCGGTCAAATCTGTGGATTTTCATTTCCCATGAGCATGAAGTCGAAACAACTCGAAGTCTCTCTGCAATCGCCGCTTAAAAAAACGATAATTAGATTATACCCTTCGGAGTTCGGAACTTAGATTCTCCAAATCCCGAATCCCATGAAACTAGCCGCTTAATTTAACCCCGGGTCGACAATTAACTATTGGGGTTGACCGTGGAGTCCTCAAAGGTCAAGAAGAATCGAGCGTGAAATCTCGGCCGTTGATTGAGAAGGCGAGTAACCGGGAGATGCAGTGACGGTGGAGTTCTTTTTTTATTAATTTCTAGCCAGCTGACGGGTGATTTATTACGTTAGCTTAGAAATGGGTACATTATAATTCCTAAGGCGGACCATTTGAACGTGTGTAATTATTAGTTTGAAATGCGAAGGCAAATTTTCCATCCAACGGATCCCACTAATTTCTAGAAGTTGTAGTGAGAGGCTCGAATTTTACTTCCGAAGCTGCTTTGAATCTCGGGGAGATGACGACCCGGGGGGCATGTAACCTCCGGGCACCATGTGTCTCAAGACCATTCACCCTGCAGTGCACGTGCCCCCTTATATAAAGCCACGTAATCGGGCGGTATGGCGAGCCGGATGCTGATGTTGGTGGTGTTCGTGGTGCAGGTGATGGTGGTGATGGTGGTGGGAGTTGCGAGCGAGATCTGATGGTCCTGAGCAATTTCTGGTAGCCACTGCAGCAAACACCCAGAAGAGAGAGAGACTCAAATCTTATCTCCACCCTAACCCCAAGTGTCTCCGTACCCTTCTTCTTCTTCTTCAAGTCTTTTCTTCTGAACCAGAGTTAAACAGAACAGCCCCAATGGGAGAGGTCTTCTTCTTCGCTCTCAAAGCTCTGCCTTCGCTTTGCTGTTTGTGGGTTTAGCGCGCTGATTCCTTTTTGGTCTGCGTGGATTTGTGCAGGAGGAGAAGAAGCCAAAGGCTCAGGAGGAGGCCAAGAAGGCGGAGGAAGCGAAACCGGAGAAGAAGCCCGAGAAAGCGGCCGATGAAGAGAAGAAGGGAGAGAAGAAGGCGGAGGAATCCAAGGACCCGCCTCCTCCTCCGCCTGAGATAGTGCTCAAAGTCTACATGCATTGCGAGGGCTGTGCTCGCAAGGTCCGCCGGAGCCTCAACGGCTTCGATGGTCAGTCCTCTGAAGCTGCCGAATCTGTGATTTCGACCAGTGCTCTGCTTCTGAGATTCGAATGTTTCCTTCTTTCCGTTCGACTATTTTAAGCGGGTGGTCTTTTTGGGTTTTGATTGATCTTTCTGTAGGAGTGGAAGAGGTGACGACGGACTGCAGGACGCACAAGGTGGTGGTGAAGGGAGAGAAAGCAGATCCACTCAAAGTGTTGGAGAGAGTGCAGAAGAAGAGCCACCGACAAGTGGAGCTTCTCTCCCCTATACCAAAGCCACCTGCTCCAGAAGAGAAGAAGCCTGAGGAGAAAGAAGCCCCCAAGCCCGAAGAGAAGAAAGAAGAGGTCCGTCTCTTTCTCTTGCGTCAAAGGATTCAGCTTTCTGCGACTTTGGGGTGTCTTCGCTTTTCATTTGATTTCTTTCTTTCTTGTTCCCTGTTCTTGCCATTGTTCTTGTCCTGATTCTATTTTTCTGGGCACAAAATGTTGCTCAGCCGCCGCAGGTGATCACCGTGGTGCTCGGCGTTCACATGCATTGCGAGGCCTGTTCTCAGGCAATCAAGAAACGCATCCTCAGGATGAAAGGTGTGAACTTTTCCACCTCCGACGTCATTTTTTGTCATGCTGTCGTCTGCGTATTTGACGATTTCGTAATTTGATCGTTGAAAAAGAAAGAAAACGCTCCTTTCTTTTCTAAATAAAAGTTCTACGCTTTACTTTGAATCTCTGTAGAAAAGGAGTTCGCTCTTTTTTTTTTTTTTATCTATTTCGAAGATCGATCAGAATCCTATTATATTTTCAGATTCAGGGGTATACCCGTTTGATTGGATTGAATAATGCGTCTCTTATTCAAATTAGCTTCCTCTTATGACCGAATCCATGTAATTAAATATCTCGACAAGAAATTCCTCCAGTCAACTCTGTATCGACCCTTCTCTGCACTCGTCAATCCAAAAGCCCGATCCTGACCATAACAAAACGGGTCCTGGTCGTTTCAGGGGTGGAATCTGCTGAGCCAGATCTGAAGAGCTCGCAGGTGACGGTGAAGGGGGTTTTCGAGCCACCGCAGCTGGTGGAGTACGTGCACAGGAGGACGGGAAAGCACGCGGTGATAGTGAAGCAAGAGCCAGAGAAGAAAGAGGAAGAGAAGCCCAAAGACGCCAAGGAAGAGAAGAAGGCGGAGGAAGGAGGAGGGGACAAGAAGAGCGAGGGAGAGAGCAAAGAGAAGAAGGAAGGCGATGCCGCCGCCGAGCCCAAGGCGGAGGCCGCTGAAGAGGGCAAGGTGGTGGAGATGAAGAAGAACGAGTACTATCACTTTCCACAGTACTACACTGCCCCGAGATACTTGCCAATGGATTTCTACGCACCTCCGCCTCAGCCTCTGCCCCCGCCTCCGCCACCATACCATTACAATCAAACTCTAATGGCTGCACCGTACAATCCCTATGCTCCTCAGACCTACTACCCCCCTCAGATCTTCAGCGATGAGAACCCTAATGCCTGTTCTGTCATGTAAAAACTGGGACACCCCGAGGGTAGAAATGGGAAATGAACCTTCCCCCCCCCATCTTGTCCTGGTTCATGCTCTGCATGTGCCCTGTCTCCTGTTCTGTGTTTAAAGGCATAGAATCAACAGATTAAGCTGTAGAGTTTTGTTGTACTCTCTTCTTTTTGTACTACCCTTTTCCCTTTCTGCCCCCCCCCCCTCCCCTCCCTCTCTCTATATATTATAAAAAGAGAAGTTAAATGTCATGTTAACATAGAAAAATAATAGCACCATGACATGAAATACAGAATTCTGAACCTTTTTGGGACTCGGTTAATCCTAATGCGTTGCGGGCTTCTGTTTTGGGATGGTTGATGTATTGTTTAAGTGTTGAGATTCCTAGGCGGGTCTTCACTCGTCACGCACTCTGTTTGGATCGGCGGGGCAAGTGGGTTTTGGGTGGTTGCTTGAGCGAGGGAAATGAGTGAAACATGGACCTCAAGGTCCCAAACGCAACACATGTTTCGCCACTCACCAGCACTGGTTTGGTGTGCGTGTGGTGAGTGGTGGATAGATGCACAGTACATGTGCCCACCGAGATCACGTTGGCAGAATTTTTTTTTTTTTTAAAAAGTCACTTCGATAGTCGTTCGTCAATCGTTAAACTTAGAACGAAAAAAGATGTCGGCCACCTTCTCGCTCGTTATGATATGCTTGGCCTGTTTTAGGGATGGGAGATGAGACAAATCAGGTGGTGGGAGGTCAAAAATTATTGGTGGGGAAACTGTTGGAGGATTGAGATGTTTAAGCAACGGGTGAAATGTAATCGTTTCCTCGTGAACTTTTTCGCATTTAGAAACTATTTGGTACAGACGCGGCATACCAACTTGCAATAGCTTACAAACGCCTTTTGAGAAGCCGTGTCCTCTAAATTCTATATGCAATGTAGTTTTTAAGTCAGTGCTAAACTACATATATGAGTTGACATCATTTCGCCACACACTTACATCTGTAACTAGCTTCAGCCACAACAAATATCAAATGCATTTTCATTCTTTCTGGCAATGCTCTCCGCTTTGTGTCGAAACACTCATAAACCGCGAAGAGATGTTTCCAAGGAGACTTTCTTCATTGATCTCCACGTCGTGAAATTCACCATCTTTAAGCACCCATATTGGTAAAGCATAATCCGATTTCGCTGGGGTCAATCTTATAACAACGGAGCTATTCCTCTTTGCCTCGGTCTTTCATGCCCGTGACCTAAATTCCACTTTATGCCCGGCCTACTGTTCATAAAACAGGGCACTGTCTCGAGAGATCCTGAAAGCACAAAAGACATATAAATGCGTCTGCCAAATGCATCATATCAGGATACATGCGATAAAGATATGGAGGAGGGTAATGCAATAGAAAAGAGGAGTGAGAGAGGCCTTTTTCTTTCTACAGAGCAATAATGGAGGAGTGCTAATTACAACTGCGAATGCTCAGAAGGCCTGCACTGGCCATACTTATACGGTTTGGGGGCAGGCAAGGGTGATGTCGTGATGACTGTGTACTGGCTCGTTTCAGGATCGAATGCCAAAGATTTTTTTCCGGGGGTTGGTGCTGGTGAAAGACATGGCCACCATGGTTTAGGTGGAGGCAGTAACTTCTCGGTCTTTTGCAGTAGCTATTATAGGGTGGTGAGTGAAAGCTCGTGCGCTTTTTGTGTCCAAAAGTCCAATTAGGTCCTCATCGAGCTGGGGTGGGGGGGTGGGGAGGGGTGGGGAGGGATTCTCGGCTGCCATAAATGAGATAAAAGCTCCGGTTGCACATGCAACTCGCCTTTTCCTCGAAGTATTTATTCGTTGATTGCGGCTTTGTCGAGTGCCTGTCGCAACAGTCCTCGTACGCCCCCTTCATGCCTCGTTTACCCAATTGGTATATTTGATGAAAGATCGAGGGGTCCATCGTGGATCGCTCGGCCATTTCCTGAGAGATTCGCCCCGTCTGTTTTCATTTCCTTCCCTTCCCCTCGTTTCAGCTTCGGCCGCGTTTAACCTTTTCTTTCGAAATCCATCAGTAAGCTTAAGATCGATATTTGACTGTTTGCATGTATGTGTTTGTGAATGTTTTGTCCCCTCTGTAATTGAAGCTTCGATGGTCCCGACACCCGACATAAGATCATCGTCCTGACTCTACCAAATGTCCATGCTCAGAGACGTTGTTAAGAAGGAGTGATTGGCGTACATGTTACGGAACATAGTTGCCAGCATCATATGACACGACATATTACAAGTCCTAATCGTGACGGTATGCTCGTACTGTACATGTTTAGGTTTTGGGTTTGTGGATTCGATGAACGTACGAAGATGAGTGTCCAGGGAAGATTGTATAAAGAATGACATACTAGAGGCCATTTAGGATGAAAAGGCGGACGAAAACTGTACTTCATGGTTATCCTTATCCCAAGATGGAGCAAAAATACACACAAAAGATAATGCGTGATGAAACTGCTAATTCGATAAGTCAGATGAAAATGAAATGGAAGATGATGTAGAGCATGAGGTACCAATGTCAATTCAACCTATGACTTGGAATTTAGAATTTATTCTATGAAATCAATTCCCAACTTTTTAAAACCTAAAATTGACTCCGCATATTTTTGAGTATGGAATCTATTCTGTCACGAGTTTTAAGGTTAATTTAAGAGTCTACCAAAACTTTAATTATACTTTTAATTGAATAATTGTAGTGAATCATTATATATTATTGATCATTATTTGAAGTTATAATCTCCTGACCACAACTCATACTTAAGTAACAAAATAAAAGTCTTATCCATGGATATATCAAAGTTCAAATTAATGATTCCAGATTACATGCATATTATTTGATGCCACAAAATACTGCGAAATTGCAAGATGACTTGTTAAAGGTTCTAGCCTATCGAAACGATTTTCCTTAATTTTGAAACGAACCAAAAACTTGTCTATCCAAATTTTCGAACCTAAAATCTACCTTGAATGTCTTGAAATCTCAAACAGAGGACCCACTGCCATCAATCCAATTTTCTGATTCCCTATTCTATCATAAAAATTGGTGGAAAGATAAAGCAAGGCCAGGCCTTTCTCTCGTTTTCATCAAAGCCTTGCGTCACCTCCCACCCTCGTTTTGCTTTCTCCACATCTTTTTTCTCGCTTTTGTCCTCTCACTCTGAAAGGAGTTTTAAAACTTTCATACCACCATCATCGTCACCATCATCATCGTCCTGCACAAGTTTAACCATGAGAACTGAAGAATGAGAATGATATCATCTTGAAGTGGCGAATGCAAAGAGACAAGCGAAGGGTGGCGTTGTCGTTCCAACCAAGAAAGCAGAGAGGGGTCGCATTCTCCTCCTAATTCTCGTCCTACCCAACGCCACGATCGATTATAGACCAAACGGAGGAGGGGACCCATTGGCAGGTTTCCCCTCCTCGCCCCTCCTCGCCCCTGGACCACCTAATCTCTTTTTGCCTAACATAATGCCAATCCATTCTCGAATCTTAGGTCCTCCCCCATATTCATCGTGGCGAAAAAACAAAGGTTTCTTTTTTTACCAAAAGGAGTAACTAAACAGCTGGTGGATATGCTCGATAATATAATAAAAGAATTGGTTTCTAACTATTGATTGCTCAATACAAAAGAAAATGAAGTATGGGTTGGAGAATGACCGTTTGAAAAAAAAAAAAAAAATGAAGTATGGGTTGGACAATATGTATTTTCTTGATTTGATTTATTAATGAATATGGTTAATATTAATGAGAAAATTTTAAACTTTACCACTGTGATACAAATATCACGAATTTTTTTATCGCTAAAAATAATTGTTCATTGTGACACAAATGCCTCAGACCCCTTTTTGTGTCATAATTTTTTTTTTTGAATTTATAATAACATGATAAATATATCATTTGTAGAATTGAAATAAAGGGTAAGGGTGAGCGGTTCAAGGTTCCACCTAAAACTTGGAATCTACCCTCGATGATAGGTTCCTCATTTTTTGGAATTTATAACCTACCCGTCAAAATTTGAAACCTGAAACCTACTCTCTCACGAGTTTTAGGGTTAGTTCCAAAGTCCAACAGACTCTTTTCTTTTTTTAGTTAAACAAAATAAAAATGAACGCACTAATAATAAATAAGTTTGTTATTCATCGAAGATAATATAAAATAAACAAAACTATCAACAGAAAAAAAAAATAAATAAATTTTGGCAAAGAATTCAACTAAATAAAAGTAGAAATGAGCGGTTCTAAGTTTCGTACAGGTTCCATCTTAAACTTGGAACCTTCCTATTTGGTTCCTAATTTTTAGAACCTAAAACCTATCTTGTATACCCTAGAACTTGGAACCTATACTATCATGGGTTTCAAGGTCTATCCAGGTCTCACTTATATTATTATTTGAAATATTACAATTTATTAATCATAATTTATATTTAGATATAAAAAAAATATGAACATTAATAAAGTAAAAATCTTAGTTATAAAATGGAAATTTGGACTAGTGTTTCCAAATTATATATATTTATCATCAAATAGCATGGAATATTGGAAAATCACACGGAGATATAGATCAAGAAAAATATTAAAACTTATTTTATATTCTATGTTACAGGTTTGAGTTCCAAATTTCAGGTTCTTCCAACTAAAAACCTAAAACTTACCTGTTGAAATAGGTTCATCATTTTTTGAAACTTAGAACCTACTCTACATACTTTAGAAATTGAAACCTACAAGTTGTTATCGGTCCGATTCTCAAATTTCAAGTTACGCCCGAAATCATGCTCACCCTTAATAGAGAGTATATGTATTAGGTTTTTTCATGATAGAAAAGTTTGAATATTTATATTATAGTAGGAAAAGTTTTCTTTTTTGGGCGAGTGTTTGCCCTAAAGAATATTACCAAAATTAAAGATTTTATTGGCGTTTAATGAATGTAAGGGGAGAAGATTAAAAGAATTGGGAAAAGGGGCAAATCCCAAAAAGGGGTAGCCAAAGTTATCGTAATCACACACACCGAGGCGTCTCGGAAACGTTGAGACCGAACTCCAAAGCAAAACTCCAACCCCCTTTTTATAAGCCTTTAGATTTGCCAATCCAAACCATCTTCTCCCTCTTCTCCTTCATTTTTTAAATTATCATTATCTCAGAATAGCAAATATTCTCAGAATTGGACCACTTTAAATTCCGGGGCCCTTCTCCCTACGACTTCTTAAGGCGCGATCACTAATGAAACGAAAAAATGGTTCGCATTTACGGCACGTGCCGATGCGCGACTCTGTAGAAGGATGGTGTGATTAGGGTGAGGTTTTGAAATTAGAACAAATAAGGCTTGGGTGAATCTATGTCGAAGAGGAATTTAGGAGTAAACATGATTTTATGATAGAATCTAAAACATGAGAACTGGACAGGTGGGAATTTGTCCAATTCCATCTTCCAAGGTTTGCTTGATAGATTTAAGGTTCCAACCTATTTCAATAGATAAGTTCCAGGTTCTAGTTTGTTGGAACTATGACTTAGTACCTAGAATAATTTTTTATAATTTTCTTGGTTTATGTTTTTGCAATATTATGAAGCATTCTATAATGTTCGATAATGAATATAAAATATGGATCATTAGTATTAACATCCATTTTATGACTAAAAAATTTATTTTATTAAATATTTTTTATGTATTTAAATATAAATTACGATGAATGAATTATCATAGCTAGTGATAGTCATTAAATGTAATAATTCACCTTAATCATTCAATATTTCTATGACAAGATAAGTTTTATATTTCAATGTATGTATGATAAGGTTTGGATTATAAAGGATGAGAAATTTATTTAAATAAATAGGTGTCGAGTTTTAAATAAGATTCTGCATGAAATTTTAAAGCGCTGGGCGCTCAGGACCTGCAGTTCCGGCGCGTCGGTTGGCCCATCGAGCTAGAGAAAAGCCGCGCCGTGACCCACCATGCTCCGCTGCAACACGAATTGTAAAGTACGAATTATTCAATTTCACCTGAGCAGAGGAGAGGGAGTGGGGCCGCCACCCACTAAATTCGACTGACAAGGCTTCACCAGCTCCACCTTGGATTCACCTCGGGGATGATGGCGAGAACCCGACAAGAGAGAGACAGGCTGATCTTCCCTCGCTCTCTCTCCTTTTTTCCTCCCCAACTTAACGACGGCGATGATGAGGCGGTTGATGGCCACGAACGCTTCCAGGGAATAGCTTAGCTTAGCTCAGCTCTAGCTCGTTTTTTCATGTTGTCTCCCCTCCTTTGTTTTAATTTTTATCTTCTCATTTCTAGGAGAAAAAAAGAAAACTAATTAATATCATAAAAAAAATCTCAAATTTATATATTTATAATAAATTTAGTCAAAATTATTTTTAATCACATAACGCTCCAAATTAATACGTTTTTAATGAATTTATTCAAAACTGATATATTTATGATAAATTTGCTCTTTATTAATTTCTATTAAATTTTACTGTTAAATTGTTGAGTTAGATGATACGTGATGGTTGAGTGATATACCGGTTTAAGATTTTACTTTCCGCTTATCTCAATTATATCATTCTTTTGGGATTAATCAAATATCCAATTTAGAGTTTTTGGCGATCAAAAAATTAATTTTTTGAAAAAATTATCACAAGTATACAAATTTAGAGATTTTTGTGGTTATTTTGAGTAAGTTTATCACGAAATACTAGTTTGAGATTTTTGGTGGTTAAAAAATAAGTTTATGATAAATTTGTCATAGGTATATTAGTTTGAAATTTTTCGTGATATTAATTCAAAGAGAAATAGCATCCCTCGTTCTCGCGATGAGAAGCATGACCCGTCTTCTCAAATATGCTTTTTAGAATTCATGAATTTTATGTAGGTAGAATGGGTTTGAGTTTTCTGTGTCAGGGTCAGCTTGCGCCGTTTGATATTCGACGTCTCTCGACGCACTTAGACGAGTTTGATTCTTCGAGATTCTCTCGATTTACTTATAACTTAATCGACACAATAATTGTACCGGATTCTGAAGAATGCATGTGGGGGAAGTAGCGGGAATACGAAAACAGGTACTGCAGCCCCATTTTAACGTGCCTCAATGCACTTTTCTTTATGGGGGGGTAAAAAGTCATGAGAATGGGGAGTAGTGCAAGCGGAAGTGTTTAGGAATATCATTAAGTGGTGAGGACTAACCTCGAGTAACATATTATTAGACTTGTCAAAAGGACGTGTTGGGTCAAATCAAAAAAGTTGGACTCGAGTTAACTCGATTAATTTATTTTTATGCAATATAAATTTAACTATTCATGATCAATTCAAATATATATAACTTAACCAACCTAATCCATAAAAAAATCATATCCAAACTAAAGCGAGAAATATAGAGTGAGTGAGTGCGATATCAAGTAAGGATGATCGAAAGTGAGTCATAGAGGTAGATAAAAATAAGTTGAGAACTCATTTAATATCCACATTGATTGCCGATTCATTTTGATAGGTCTACATCTGACCCAAAAAAAAAAATATATATTACACTTACGTTAGAAATTGGATCTTTAATGTGTCGAGAGAGTTAGGTGAATTTTATGAATGGCCCATTATGCGCTTTTACCGTGATTGTCAAATGATAGGTGGGCGAAACGGTCCCCGCCCCCCAATATTATGCTTGAGGGGTCGAGCCCACGTGGTTGGCCTCCATGGTATTTATCATATTTCGTTTACGTACAATCCCCATTTCCGACGTCGTACTCTTCGCGCGCGAATCGCGACAAAGGGCGAATGAAGGTGGTGAACGGTCCAGGAGGTAAGAGGAAGGGAGATTATGAGGATCTACCCACCACTAGTACTTGCTCTTTTGTTACTCCTTCTCATTCTTCGATCCAAAAGACACTACGAGCGCGACGCGTTGCCTAGAGATAGAGACCTGGCAACGTACGACTCGTTGAACGTTCGCCTCGGAGCTGCGTCGCTCTCTCCGAGGACGGAGCTCTTATCGATGTTGGAATGGTTTTGAGGCAGCAGCGGCAGCAGGGGGGAGGGGGCCATGTTCTTGGACTTTTAACGTGAGGTGAAGGAAAAAAAAAATGGTGGTGCTGAGTCAATGCCGGGTGGATTCTTGGGGGAGTTTGCGGGGGGGGGGTGGGTTGCTGCTGGTGGGGCGTCACGTGGTGACACTGATTACGAATTTTGTCAGGCCTACCGAGCCCGCCATCCTAATCTCAGCATCTTCGTACCCTCCCGCCTTACTGTGCATTAAATTATATGTTTTGTACGCATCGCGCCGTCGCTGTCTCGATTGCGTGATGCAAGTCATGATAAGAATGAATGGAGATGGAGGATTTGGATTTGGCTCTCAGTTCCTCACCAGTTGTCCCCGGGAGCTTAGAACCCTCGATTGGGCTGCCGTGGAGACGGTCCTCTCTTGCGGGTTGCGACGAGGGTTCTCCGCTGTGGGGACATGCGCAGAGGAATCGACCCCTGGCACTGTGAAGTCGAGTCCTTGTCCAAGTTCACGCGGGCTGAGCTGACGATGGGATAGAGCTGATGAATCGCCGCGTACGAACCAATGACTGAGGGCGACAAATGAGCGAGTGGGCACAATCGATGCATTAGGCAAGCCGATCAGGGGATGATCTATAATTGATGTGTGCGTGCCTAGTACGCGCAATGAAACTAATAGGTGCAGAGAAATTATATATATATGTAGGGAGTTTGGCAAATTTATCAAAGGATGATCAATGACCAATGTGTGCATGCCCAGTACGACGGAATGAAATTAATAGGTGCAGAAAAATAATATTTATGTAAATAGCATCTAAAGGATAGTTTAATGTATTATTAAAAATGAGGGGATGGTGATACCAACCATACCTAATGATATTTGAAATGATTTATTTTAGGGTGAATATCACAAAAAACTCTAAATTTGTCCACCATAACGCAAATGCTCCAAACTTTTTTAAAACCAAAACCTATATATGTATTATAGTTCTAACTTCTATCTTAGGTACACGTGTGATACTGATATAAGTTTTGAGTTTCATAAAAAGTATTTATTTGTGTTATAATGAGTAGGTTTATGATATTTAGTAAAAAAAAAAAAAAGATTGAGATATTTAATGCTGGGTATAGTTTGGCTTTTTTTCTGGTATTAACACTTTAGTTTATAATTCAGATGGCGAAGAAATGAAAAGGTATTTTGCATATCTAGGTAATTTTATAAGAACCACTTGAGTAGAATATGAGAAGTATGATGCTACATCATTACACAGAAGATAACAAAGGTGAAAAGACTGCGCACGAGGCTTAATACACATTTCTTTTCGCTCCCCTCTTCAATTATTTTTTTGAATTTGTCGACAACTGCTACTGTGAGCGAGAGAGAGAGAGAAGAGTTATATACATTCTCTCTTAAATCATTTCGACTCACATGGAATCTCAAGCTACGGTCGAGAATGAGAATGAGAATGACGGATTGAAATTTAGGTGGGCGGGGTTTTGATCGATTCCGTATGCCAATGATCACCCTCTTATACTCTACCTTCCGCTGTTCCCCTCTTTTCATCCCTCTCGTTTTTTTTATAGGCACCAAATCGCTGGCTTTACATCGACGCCGGTCTTTGACAGGATTTTCTGGTCAAAGTCCCCTCCAAACTATTGTTGACAATTATTATCATTGCATGTTAGCGGATGGATCGTAGGACGGGAAGGAGAACGCCCACATGGAGTGTTTGTCGACCGAGAATGCATGAGATTGGAGGCATCACGTGGTCGGTTCCATGCCTAGGCCCTCGCGAAACAGTACGACCGAAAAGATGTACGCAAGACAAAAGTACTCCTATGTAGATCTTTTTAGGGTCTTTGATTCTTTTCTCTTTTAACAGCCTCTTCGTGTGGCGGACATTCGTGGCTGTCCTCGTTCTCTGGTCGGGCCCTAGGGGCAGGTGGCCCACGGAATTAACGTGGACCATCCGAAATGGGTCGGCACTCGATAGCTCCTATGTATCTAAAAGATCTACAAAGTTGACTTGATGACGTGGAATCGGGCCGGTACTTTTGTCATCTTGTACTGGGCCGATTTCTATGTTTGATTTGTCTTAAAATGACCCTTCTGGGCTAGTCCGCGATGGGCTCCGTCCTTCAGCATCTGCGACCAAAGGGCTTAACCAAAAGCCTATCGACTTCTTACCTTTTCTTGGAAGAATATTTGGCGCTGACCCTGATCAAGATTAGAACCTACGGCCTACAGCTCACGTCTCTTGTACTATAATTTTGTAGAAATAAGTTGATAGCCCAAAGATTGAATTACCCAAGAGTGGCGGTGAACCTGTAGAGGGTAGAAGCCGAATAAGTGCTGCCTGAGGTTGGAGACTTGAGGAAAGAGCAAAGGCAGAGAGAGAGACCGGGGGAGGCTTGAGACCTAAGGAAAGAACAAAGGCATAGCTGTTGCCTGCCCGAGAAGATGGTGATGCATCGTGCATGCGCTAATTCACTTTCGTGGGCTACTTTCGTTCGCGCGATCAAGGCAGAATCCGATACCAATCTCTCTCGCTTTATATGCATCACCATATCACCCCATCTTTTGTCCTCCAGTCCTGGCTTTCTTGACCACGAAGTCGGCCTGTTCAGGTTCATCAAAACAGAGAAACGGAAGCAGAGAGGGGAGAGAGAGAGAGAGAGAGAGAGAGAGAGAGAGAGATTGAGAGTGAACAATGGGTCAGTTGTGGACATCGTACAAAAGCTTACGTGCACTCGCAGGGTAATCTCGCGCCTCTCTTGAGTTGATCCACATTGATTATTTACAGATTTTCTTTTTGTTTTCTTGAGTAACTGTCTCTGACACGTACTTTCTTCCTTGTGTTTTTTCTTGGCATCGTTGGGAAAAATTCATTCAGACCAATACTCATGCTGTTGTATCCTTTGTAAGCAAGTCCCTCTCTAAACTATTCAATTATTTCATGATTCTTTTATATAAAGAAAACAATAGATAATTAATACTAAGTACGTTATTATGGATTCAAAAATTGATTCATGAAGTAGTAAGACAAATTATCAAATAGACAGTTATGAAAATAAGGTCATGTTCGGTTGTGTAGATATTTTTTTGGCCCGACTAGGCCCTAGAATTTCTAGGATCAATGTTTATAGAATTGATTTATATCAAACTAAATCGCGGTCAACATGAAGGAGGATTACTTAGAAATCTCCAAATTTCAAGATAGCTCAATGCCTAGCGCTTGAGTGCATTTTGAGTCTCGAAATCACCATGTTTCTTCCTAATTTAATATTTAACTCGGTTCTTCAACTTTTTTATGACTTTCTAGAGTGCCTAGTGAATTATCATGTTCTTCAACTTTGATATTTTGTGCTTAGGCTTCTTCGGCACACGTCTAATGAACAGATTTTGCCACATCCTCTACGAATCAAAGTTGTAAACGATCTATTTCGATAGACAAAGCATGAAACTAATGACTACTTACAAACGTACGTGGGTGTGGAAAACGCCTTTTCAGACAAGCATCGGTAATGGCCATAGAGAGCAGACCGATGAACGTGGCAGAAAATGAGCAGTGGCTCGCTTACTGGATCCTGTACTCGTTCCTCACCCTCATGGAGATGCTACTCCAACCCCTCTTGCAGTGGTACCTCTTCATTCTCTTTCTGCATCATTGGATTTATTATTTTCCGGTGCTGCGATCACTGATGTTGTAAGGGCTAATTGATGATGCCTGTGTCTGGTATTTGCATGCTCACCTCACTGTTTAGGATACCGATATGGTACGACGCGAAGCTACTGTTCGTGCTGTGGCTGGTCGCTCCCAATTATAAAGGGGCGGCTTTTCTTTACGACAAGATCGTGAGAGGGCATCTCCTGAAGAAACTCGGAGATTACACAGACCGTTACAAGTCGCACTGATGCTATTTCTTATCAATGGTGTATTAATGGTGTACTTCCTCATGATTTGGCAAGAAACTTATCAAATAAAAAGGGTTTGGCTTTAATATACTGAAGACCAATATCGATTATCAAATGAAGTAGACATTTGCAGAACTCCTCCAATACATTTTTCCTTTTTACTTCATCGTTGATTGTATTATTGGGGATTTGCTCGTTTTTAATTGGAACGAGAATTCAACCAAATCAAATAAGGTGTTGGGGCCGAACATGGACCAAATAAGCATTACTATGTACATCAGTCATTGCCACTTCTTCCTCTAACTCACATCATGCGATGCGATCCGGTCCCTCTCCTTACATATTCGTATGCTATTTGATTATCCTAGCACAAAGCATGGTCATAGAATAGAAATTTTTGTTAAGGGTGTCCTCTCAACATTTGCTGAGTAATCAACTACGTAAAATTCTCACTTTTCAGATAAGAAATCAGTTAATCCATGCATATCCCCAAAAATGTGGGAAAAAATTGGTCGAAATACACCATCAACAATTATAGAATTATCAATTACAAACATCATATGACTGCTAGTCGACCGAAGTAATAAGTCCAATCATTGAAGCAAGATGAATACCATTTTTCTGAAGAGGGTCACGTCCATCCGTAGTTAGGGTTCTCCAATCATGTCTCTAATTAGTTGAAAATACATAATGACTTGTTATATTAGTTAAGTTTGCACGCGAACAATTTTCATGACGTAACCCACCAATCATGTACCTGATTAGAGAAACTACAACCTGATAGGAGCTCAAAGAGAGGCATATTTGAACTCCTTCATTGTTTGTTGGCCAAGGAGTTAATTATATCTCATGCAAAATTTACTTGAAATTGTGAAAATTCAATACGTCCTTATAACACATTCTACTCACTAGATGATATCTTTATCATCACTCAAACTTCGTATATATAAAAACTACCCCCTTCATGTTGGAGATCAATCACCAATGCTCAAACGCGTTTACTTGCTATTTTCATGACTTCATAGATACCACAAGATAGTTGAGATTGTCTCCATCTCAAACTCAAGACGGCCACCCTCTTAGACCTAGATCCAATAGTGTGTTGCCACCACCTGGTGGTGTCGCCCCCATTACCCGGTTGTTTAGACGCGCATAAGTAATTAAGAAAGAGTAAATTGGTTTTTCAAGAAAACACAAGCTCATGCCGTGGAACAGGGGGAAGCAGAACCAATGTCGACCCTCGCTCCTTCTACAATGACGATTATCTTTCTCAAGACCCTACTATCTTCCTTCAAATTATGATTCCCTCTTTTCAACTCAGAATTGATTTTGTAATCTCTTTTCAGCTCATGAATTGTCTCGTCAAATGCATCTTGGAAATTCCCACTGGTAGGTGTAGAATTAGCAAATGTAAATTGCTCCCCTTAGCTTCCGTACCGTGGACCATCAAACATGCATTTGCAACTTGGGCTTCATTCTCACTTGATCAACTTTCAATGTCACCGTACGTGGACATTAGGGCCTTTTTGCCTTTCATTGATTTGCCGAATTCCGTCTTGCGCAAAGGGCATTTGGACTTCACGTGGCCGGTTTGATTATCCTCGAAGCGTGTAAGGTTTCCTCTCTTTTCACCTTTGAATGTTTGTCTATTTCCACTTGAGCGGTCATACGAGTTGTAATTCCTTCTTCTCTAACCTTTCCTTTGAAGGAATTCCTTGAATTTGTCAGTAAGCATGGCTACATGTTCTTTGTCCTCCTCATCCGTTGCTTGAAAAATCTTCCTCGATGCCATTATCAACCTTTAAGACGATTGACTTGGTTCATTTTTCTGACCAGCCTCGTTTTCTCTTTCCACCTCAGAAGAATCTAAAGAGCCAATAACTTGTTCCAAGGTCAAGGTAGTGAGACCACGTCCTTCACGTATTGCAATCCTTTTAATAATGTTGTCCGTGAAAGGGAGTGCCCATCTTCTCCACTAATTGTCCCAATAATACAAGTGCCGCATTGTCAAAATGTAGAGCTAGCTGCGGCATAGAGCTGACTTCCTCCTACGACAACCCTTCTATAGACTTAACTATCGGACTCTCCATAGTCATTTCACATCAAACCTTGTATGCACAACGCAATAGAGCTCTCCTCAAACTAGAAGCGACCTCGACATCCCCGTCAATTCAAACATTTAACCGAGTAAACCGTATCAGTCTTCTGGGAAAAGTAGATTACTAGATTATGGAAGGACTAAAACGCACAACAAAGTCCACTTTCAGATCAACAATGAACTGTTGCGCAACCTCATCCTGTGGTTACTCCACCTCTAATTTGAAGGGCTATGAAAGTTCTCTGAATTCCATGCAGAGCAGAGACCGCAGAGCAGACACAGTGAGCCAAAACCACAAACTTCACGAAACACAAGCTATCATAAGATTGTGATTTCATATGTACATATGCTTTTTCGACTAAGATCACAGAATTCACAGGCATGAGTTGACTTTGTATGCTTTTAAACACTTAGTCTTGTCCACATATTGGATGACATGGGCAATGACCTGGTCTAGCGACTTGTTTCGGTGAGGTCCGGGAATTGGACAGATGGAGGATAAAGGAATGGCTTTAACCCAGTTAGCTCCAATATTTTGAGGCTAAGTGCACTCCTCTCCGAGATCTCGGTTCCAGCCACCAACAGCAACCGATTGCACCATTCGAGTACCTCGGGGCAAAACACCTTCCAGTAGAAGGTCGACTTCACCCATGCCGGTTCTGTCAGGTAGTTGTCCCCACGGCATGCCCCTTTCACCATTTCCTCTGCCGCCGCTCCCACTGACCTTATCGGCATCACCCCGACTTGCACCTAAATAACAACATGAATACCCACTTACATTAACCCTTTTGAGCAGTTGGCGCACATGATAATGACGGAGTGATTGAACTTGGATTAATCAAATCAAATCGATTTCATGAGACGGAGAAAGCTCATCCCATGCTGGTTCCGTTTAGGCAAGGTTCTGATAGAAACTGCACAAATATCTTAGATGATATAAACTCTATGATTGTACGCGAGAAAACCTTACATCTCTCAGTTGAGGATCCAAAACCATGCGACCTTCTTTGGAAAGGAACTTTCCTTGAGTCATTTCCGATTCAATCAAGCCTGGAGTCACAATGGTTATGGTAATCTCTGATCCCAATTCAGTCCGCAGTGTCTCATAGAAGCTTATTAGCGCAGCCTTGCTTGCCTGAGGAGATTCACTAGATTAGAACAATGAAAATCACAACCTTCCTAATGAATTCCCAAATTTCACAGAACTGCTTGAGTTCAGTGTTAAAGAGTTAAGCAACCGATAAGGAGGCAGTACCTTTCTTGCTGTCAAAGCAAAAAATTCCAAAACCAAAGTGGCTTTTGAAGCGAACAAGTTATAAGTTATAAGAAAAGGCTATATCATAACAATTATAATTTGACTGACTGAGGAATGCACATGAAGTGATCTTGCCATCCTAATTAGTCAGTGACTTACATTGTAGACAGACATTCTTGGGGCCGGAAGCCACCCTGCTGCCGAAGCTATCACTACAATCTTTCCTCTGCTTCTCTTCAGATAGGGAAGAGCAAAGTAACTGCTATACACTGAACCCCAAAAATTTATATCCTTCGCAAGTCACACATCAAAGGCAAGCTTATCAGATTTAAGTTCCCAATTCCCAATCTTCTTTTTGTCTGAAGAAAAACTTGAGCTATGTATTGCAGGATCAGTGGTTGAAAATGACTTCGCTTTAGTGTAATTCAATCAGAAAGGGAGATCAATTGATGGACTTATATCAGATATAACTTATACCATCGCAGGGGCGAGCTTAGTGATGTCGGGGCAGTCTTCAAACATGCACATGGGACATACCCCAGCATTAGTCACCAGGTGATCCACTGTCTCGACATGAACCAAATGACATCAGATCATTCGCTAGTATCAACTCAATGATCAACATATTATTATCAATGAAAAGACTATAAAAAAGTGACGTGCTTACAGCGGCCAAAATGGTCAATCGTTCGATCAACAAACCTCTCACAATCTTCAGCCCTAGTCACATCTCCCCGGATGACGACCACGTCAGGAGAGCCCAATTGATAAGCTATGTTGGCCACATCAATCAAGCGGTTCTCCCTTCTCGCAACCAGCGCCAAGCATGCCCCTCTCTTCGCATACGAGTATGCGAGATGCTTAATCCACGAGATTAAGTCACGGAGCATTAGTAGCAGATGCAAGACTCAAAATATGCTAAATGTCACTCGTAAAATTGCTATGCTAAGGTATGCAATAATTCTACAAATGGACATTTAACCAAATACCGCATACTCGAAATGGCAATAACAATCCATCACATCACTTAATCACGTCACTTATACCAATACAGAAGCTGATCGTAATATGCATTGTATCTCTCTTGTATTAATGGCCCGAGATGCACAAATTTTTTGAAGGGCCAAGATCCGCGCGATCTAAGGGTTGGGATGCCTCACACTAGATGCTGGAACAATTACCCTACTCATTTTTCGATGACCTACTAATTTATCTTAAGCTTTTAAATATTTTACAATTTTGCCCGAGAAGAATTAAGGAAAAAATACAAGAGAAGCTATTATCCACATTTCCTTAATTTTTGTCCATAATTATGAAAAATAATAGATAGTCGTGCGGTTATCAAGAAATGATTAGTTCACATACGTATTTAGAATACAAAAGGCCTAAAAGTAATTACTTAGATTAATAAGATCTACAAAAACACATAATTAATTATTAAGTGTACCCCTACTGACCAAAAAAAAAAATTATTAAGTGTACCCCCACATAGAAAGGGTCCTAGAGAAGAGATGAACCTCGCCGATGCCGGAGGAAGCTCCGGTGATGAGGACGACTTTGCCGGCGACGTCCTCGCTGAAGGCGGAGCGGAAGGCGAAGAGGAGGAGCTTGAGGCAGAGGTAGGGCGGGAGGACGAAGAGGAGGGCGGCGACGGCGAGGGGAGGGAGGCTGCGGTTCAAAAACGCGTGGATCGCATCCGCGGCTCGTCCCGTGAAGAAGAGGTATAGGAAGGTGGCCGCGGAGATGATGTCCATCCTTCGTCTTGATTTCGGAAGCGGGAGTGCCTCTGCGGTTCCTAAAACGAGCGAGCGAAGTTCTGGAAACGTAGCGATTTTGCATGGACTGAACTCGACACGTGGGCTTTGGTCGTCCCCCGGTCCTCTGTCACGGCTGGAGAACGGGACACGGAGCTGACTTGGGTTAGTACAGGGACGATGACGTCATAATTTTCAGATTGTCGTTGCTTCTCAAATTTAGCAAATGCGTGGTTTCTTCTGGGGCTAATCGGTTCCGATGCGGTCCAGTGCGATTCCATCTTGAAACGAAATCGGGGACCGGACCAATTTATGCCAGAACCGGTGATCTGATCTGGTTTTGATTTAGTCTAATGGAACCGGTCATTTTTTTCTTATTTCTTGATGCTATACATTATAAGAAATTTTAAAAAAAATTGTTACTTTTTTTTTTTTTTAAGAAATAAAAATATACATATCTATTCTCTTTTGAAACTGAGAACCAAACTATTGGATACCGATTCTACTTTTAGAAATCGGGAACTGGACTCAACTAATGGGTTCAGTCTAATTCGGGCAGTTTTCAATTTAGATGGTCCGTTTTGCACATCCCTAATTTCTTCGTCCCTAACTCATCAAATGAGTGAGTTTGGCTGAATTTGGGATCTGGTCAATAATGATCTGACTCAAAGCGACATAATTACAAACAATACAAATTTAACGATCTATATTTGATCAATCTTTTTTAGCAAATTTTCTTGTTATGCTCTTGTCATTGAAAAATGAATGGCTCGTCGAGTTAGTTAGGGAGCTTAGGAGTTAGATTATGGACGAGAGTATGAATATGAGGTGAAAGTCCGGCCTCATCCATAAATCATGGAACGGATTGGGCTTTGAGTTTTTGCTAAGACGAGGGAGCACCATAATCGAGTAAATCCTCCATCAGAGCAAGAGGATTAAAATCTGTCTCACATTCTAGATCTCAATATATTGGGCTCGATATAAACCCATATTAATTCATTTTTTTTATTATTTATCTTCCAAATTTACCTACTCAGTTTACTTTGTCACTCTTAACGTATCGAGCAATTATTGCACCATCAATTACTGCATCCACGAATATAATATTGAAAAAGGGTAACGCGTTGAAGGAGTTGTCATTCGATCGAGTTGGTCGAACCAAAAATTTGTGGCAGACGACCATTATGATTGTGTGAAATGTACAATGATTAAGACGCCGGAGTTGAAGCAGGCCAATCTTCATCACCATCGTCATTATAAAAGATCCAAAGATCAAGAAGCCCAGGCCATCCGCCGGATTGGCGAGGGTCAAGCCTCATCGGCAATGGACAAGGCTTGGCCTTGCTAGAAGCCGCAAGAGTGGCATCACCTAAGCCACCCACTATATTGGCGAGGGTCGAGCCTCGCCGACCCTACTTTTGGCGGATAACCGACTAGAGGAAGAAGGAATGAAAAAAGAAAAAAAGAGAGAGAGAAAGAAAGAAAAGAAAAGAAAACTTAAAATATTATTAGAAATTGTTCATGTCAATACTAATAGTGCTACATAAGACTGTTAGTATTCGGAAAAAATTTTGAGCCACCGGATCACGAAGCAGACCAGCCATGGGATGCATTCTCGGTCACGTGCTTAAAGCACATCAGAAAAGATCCGAATCACGTCGGAATACGAGATTCAAATTCTTGTGATGTACCATCCATCATGGATTTGAAATTCAATCTAGAAACGGGTCATCTGGCATCGGACTATTACTTAACCAAACATATGGCCCGGTGATGAAATGAGGATCAAACAGGGAAGAAATCATAAGCTAATTGTATCATTTCTTCTTTACTATTTTCATTTCCTATCCTTCTGTTGTAAACGACAGTGTTGATTTGTAGTGGACCATTTGATAAACAACGCCAGGATCTTGAAACAAGGCCTCTTCGAAATTCTTAGCCACATACCGGATTACACTCGCGTTACGGTATTTCATTAAACCCTTCTTCTAATGTATAGGATATACAAGCGTGCTTGCACGAGCTGTGTTTCATCCTTTTGCTTCTTTCATTTCGTTAGGATGTGAACTTCTGGGGAACGGTCTACGGGACCCATTACGCGATTCCTCACCTTAAAAAGAGCAAAGGGAAGATTGCGGTCATTGCTTCCTTTGGAGGATGTTACCCCACTCCAGGAATCTGCTTCTATAGTGTAAAGTTCACCCTCTCTTTCCCTCTGAGTTCAACATTCCAAATCATCATTCCTTCGGCTATGGCTTGTATGATAAATTACATGAGAATTGTGGGTGGTGGTCTAGGCTAGCAAGGCTGCTGTCATTAATTTCTACGAGACGTTGAGAACTGAAATCGGGGATTCTATGGGCGTGACGATAGTAACACCCGGATTCATCAAGTTAAAAATGACAATGCCTCAGCATTCCCCAAAGGTAAATATCGGTGTCGCATCCTTGGATCTGAGATCATTGGTATTGAGAATTTAGTGAGTGTGATGGTGAGCTCACGACAGATTCAACTCCTTTTGAATGAACGACAGGTTAAATCGGGATATATTTCGCCGTAGTCCATGGAGAGAGCTGCGAAAGCGATAGAGAGGAGCACGTGCCACGGGGACATGTACTTGACGGTGCCATTTTGGACGAGCGTCTTTTATCTGTGGAAGGTCCTATTTCCTGAGGTCACGGAGCGGTGCAATTGCTGGAGTTACATCACCATGCCAAGGGCTTCAAGAAGCACGAGGGCTCGATCCCGAAGGGTCGCACTGCCGTCCATTGAAACATAAATCTGTCGACTGTCATTTTCCTGAAGGGTGTTTTCGTGTACATGACATGAACACTGAACTTAGAGACAAGAGTTGGGTTTGTATACTTTCGAACGCTTACTCTCGTCGACGTGTTGGACGGCATGCGAAATGACCTGGTCTATCGACGTGTTTCGGCGATGTCTGGGAATTGAACAGACGAAGGATGATAGGAATTGCCTGACAAGGCTGACCTCTTGCGTATTGTTGTTTTGCTGGATGGTATATATAGCAAGCCTCGTCAGAAAATGGAAACCGCACGAATATCTTATACGATGTATACACGAGAAAACCTTACATCTCTCGCAGTTGAAGATCCAGAACCATGCGACCTTCTTTTGAAATGAACTTTCCTCGAGCCGTCTCCGATTCAATCAAGCCTAGAGTTGCAATGGTTATGGCCATCTCCGATCCCAATCTTTCCTCAATGTCTCGTAGAAGCTTTATTACGGCCCCTCGCTTGCCTGAGGTGATCCACTATATTAGAACCGCGAAAATCACAATCTTCCTTATGAATCGGCAAATTTGACAGAGCCATTTGAGTTCAGTGTGAGGAGTTTAGCAGCCCGTAAATGAGACATTACCTTTCTCATTATCATGGTAAATAAGTCCCATAGCTAAATCAACAAAGAGTTGTGGACGATGATTGAAGCATTTAGGCAAACTGAGTGATAAGTTATAGGAGATGGTTATTTCTTAACAGACTTTGCTAGCATGACAGTTTTTAAAGTACCGTGAGAATAATAATCTATTATAAGCCATACATTCTTGAAGAAGTAGATCCACAACAATTTATAATTATTTATGATTTGATTTTTTATTATTCATAATAGACTGTTATTCTCACGGTATATTAAAAATTGTCATGCAATCATTTTTCTTTCTTAACAATTATAATCCAAAGCTATCGCTACCGTCTTTCCTATTGAATATGGAAAAAGAAAGGGGCCGGCTATGCTATTGAATATGAAAAAAGAAATGGGCTGCGACGTAGACGTTAACTTACCCTCGGCTCCTTAAACTTGCTTGAAATAGGCACGCAAGCTTGGTTCAAAGTTCAACAGAATGGTCACAACCCTCTTGTAATGCACCAAAACCCAAATGGATCTGATCCACAAGATCTTCAACCTTTTGCTCCCTCCGCTCGCGATCCTCGCACTTCTCTCATGGTTACCCCTACACGTCGTCTTCGTATTCCTCAGGCTGATCAAGAGATGTTTCGTGCGTACCGAGGATGACGTCGCTGGAAAAGTCGTGCTCATCACCGGAGCAGCCTCAGGGATCGGTGAGGTTATTCAGTCCGTGCTCTTATATGCATAGAGGCTTGGCTATTAACTGTCGCCATGTGATTTGATTTTGAACTGTACATGAATGGCGTTCGCAGCAAATTGCTTATGAATATGCGAGGAGAGGGGCGTGCTTGGCTCTGGTGGACATAAGGGAGGAAGGCCTCGGGGTGGTGGCCGAGAAAGCGAGGCTGCTCGGGTCTCCAGACGCGATCACCATCGGAGCAGATGTTTCCGCCGACCACCACTCCCAACGTTTCGTTCACCAGACGGTGAACCACTTTGGCCGGCGTAAGTCGTCTCTGCTTTGGTATTTTTCTTTTCGTTTGACCTTATGAATAGACCATACGTCACAGGCAACCATTAGGACAATCCCCATCAGTTAGTCAAGCTTGGTGAGTCTTATCCAGTGGGCTGGGTCGGCCCACAGAATAGACGAAAAAACATCAGCTAGTCAATTCCCGCAAGTGAAATTTCCGAGCCGCCGGATCAGAAGCGGACCAGCTGTGGGGGTGCATTCGAAGTAATGTCTTCAAAAGCGTGTAGAAAAATGTCCCAATCA
Organism: Eucalyptus cloeziana; assembly: GCA_014182715.1. Classification (NCBI taxonomy): domain Eukaryota; kingdom Viridiplantae; phylum Streptophyta; class Magnoliopsida; order Myrtales; family Myrtaceae; genus Eucalyptus; species Eucalyptus cloeziana. The sequence continues at coordinate 29,020,070 of CM024644.1, read as the reverse complement.
CGTTGAGATACGAGATTCGAATTCTTATGATGTTTCATCGTGGATTTGAAATTCAATTTAGATATAGGGGATCCGGCATAGGACGTTTACTTAACAACTGAGAATGAGGCCATAATAAAGAAGAAATCATAAGTCGATTTTATTCTTGCTTCTTTTGGTGGGGTTGAGTATCCTTCTGTTGTGAACGATAGTGTTTATTGCAGTGGACCATTTGGTAAACAACGCTGGGATTGCAAAACTTGGCCTCTTTGAGGATCTTAGCCACATATCAGACTATACTCGCATCATGGTATTTCATTATATCCTTCTTCTATTGTATAGGATATGCAAGGATGCATGCACGAGCTGTGCCAAATCCGACTCCTTTGTAGCTTTTCTTCTTATCGAAGGCCTTTCATCCTTTCGCTTCTCTTTTTGTTAGGATGTGAATTTCTGGGGAACGGTCTATGGGACAAGTTACGCGATTCCTCATCTTAAAAAGAGCAAAGGGAAGATTGCGGTCATTGCTTCCTGTGCCGGATGGTACCCCGTTCCAAGATTGTGCTTCTACAGTGTAAAATTCACCCTTTATTTCCCTCTAAGTTGAACATTCTGAATCATCATTCCTTCAGCTATTATACGAGAAATTACTGGTTGAAATCGTGCTTATGTGACTCGCATGAGATTTGTGGGGTGGTCCAGGCTAGCAAGGCTGCTGTTATTAGTTTCTACGAGACGTTGAGAACTGAAATGGGTGATTCTGTGGGCATAACGATAGTAACACCTGGAGCCATCGAGTCAGAAATGACAATGCCTCGGCATATTCCAAAGGTAAGTATCAGTACCGCGTCCTTCGATTTGAGATCGTTTGTATCAATAATTTAGCGAGTGTGATGATGAGCTCACGACAAATTCAACTCCTCTGAATGAATGACAGAGTAAATCACGATCTATCTTGCTGGAGTCCACAGAGAGAGCCGCAAGAGCAATAGTGAGGAGCACGTGCCGTGGGGACATGTACTTGACGGAGCCATTTTGGATGAGCGTCTTGTATCCATGGAAGGTCCTGTTTCCTCAGGTCACGGAGTGGTGCAATCGCTGGATCTGCATTGCCATGTCAAGGGCTTCGAGAAGCGCAAGTGCTTGAAGGGTCACATTGCCTTCCATTCAAACATAAACCTGTCGACTGTCATTTTTCTCAAGGGATTTCATGTGCATGACATGAACACTGAACTCAAAGACGAGTCGGCTTTGTATACTTCTTGAACGCTTACTCTTGTCTACGTGTTGGACGGCATAGGAAATGACCTGATCTAGCAATGTGTTTCGGCAAGGTCTGGGAATTGAACATGTTTCGACGAGGTCTGGGAATTGAACTGATGGAGGATAATGGGAATTGCTTGACAAGCTTGACCTCTTGTGTATTTTTGTTTTTACTGGATGGTATATAACAAGCCCTGTCAGAAGATGGAAACCGCACGAGTACGTTATATGATATAATACGCTTCGATGGTACACGATAAAACCTTAATGTCTCAGTCGAGGATTCAAAATCGTGCAACCTTCTTTTGAAAGGAACTTTCCTCGAGTCAACTCCGGTTCAATCAAGCCTGGAGTCCCAATGGTTGTGGCTATCTCCGATCCCAATTCTGTCCTCAATGTCTCGTAGAAGCTTTATTACGGCTGCCTCCCTTGCCTGAGGAAATCCACTAGGCTAGAACCATGAAAATCACAACCTTCCTAATGAATCGCCAAATTTGATGGAGCTATTTGAGTTCGGTGTGAGGAGTTTTTAGCAACCTATAAATGAGACATTACCTTTTCCGTTGTCATTGTAAATATATTCCGAAGCTAAATCAACAAACAGGCAGTCTCAATGATTGAAGTATGAAAGTGTCGCCGGTCCACATTTCCTTCCTTTGGCCATATAGAATAGACCGTGTAGTGCCTGGTGAGCGGACAACACCAGGCCAGCCTCTCTTCTATAGTTGTTTCAGATAACAATACAGCGAAAAGTATTCTCATATCGGATTATACCACGCGCAACTTAGCTCGAGCGTTTAATTCATCGAGCAAGACAACCAATCACTTTAAGCATAATAACTAGTTTCGACTTGCCATGACCTCATCTAGAGAGTGGCGTCAACTCCCGATATGTTTATGCATAGGAGGCCAACCCGCCTTTAGAGATCTAAGAGATATATAATCTTTCTATCCTACAACTCCTATCACCAATCATTATGATGCCATTTCCATGAACTAGTTATATGTATCCCCTTTGCATCATTCACTCTTTATCCGATAACTTCAAGCTCCACTCACATAGGTATGCAAGTACGGGAATTTTTCGGACTATAACAAAAGCATTAGTGGTGGATGCAAGACTTTATTTCTGGGCATGCTGAAATTAGTCTTCAACTTGATATGCTTAGTCGTTGACGTAGTATTTCCATACATGGACATTTAACCAAGCAGCCCATACTCAATACGCAATAACTAAGATAATCATAATATTTGGACAAAAAGAGGTAATCGTAAGACGCATAGCATCTCTCTTGAGTTGATGGGACAAGATGCACAAGTTTTGTGCAGGGTGCAATATATATAGATCGAGAAAATTATTCAAAAATCCTAATTTTATTGTAATTTTTCAATTTAGTCTTAAATTTTTTAATTGTGTTAGTTGAATCATAAACATTTTCACATTTTACTGTCCATGGTCAATTTTGGACAAAAATCACCAACGTGGATACCAGTCATCCTACATAGAATCACAGGTGCTAATGTTGACATTTTAATAATATTTCAATATATTTTTTCTTTTTCTTGTTTTCCCCTTCCCGTCTTCCTCCTCTAGCTGATCACCATGCCTTGGCGATGACTGACAATCTAACAAAGGCATGGCCCGGCCAGGTTGCCCTTGCCGACCTCTGGCCAATTGTGGAGGCCTAGCATTGGCTAGAGAAGGAAGAAGGGAAGAAAAAAAGAGAGAGAAATAAAGAAAGAAAAGGAAATATAAAAAAATATATATATATAAAAAATTATTTTAAATTATCCCTGTTAGCGTTGGCCTTGCACGTAGGTCGGCCGATGCCTACATTAGTGATTTTCGGCCAAAATTGACTAAGTGGACTCAATTGGTAAAATGTAAAAAATATTTAACACTCCATTGGTACACTAAAAATATTTATAATTAAATTGATAAAAAATGTAATTTATTTAGGACTTCTTAGATAATTTTCCCGATAAAATTTTTATACAAAACTTAACTTATCAAAGTACACAACTATTAAATATTGCACCAAACGGCCAATGGAACAACACCAGCCAGCCCCCCTCACTCTCCATGCCATTGCATCCATGATAGGGACTAATCGTGGAACGAAATTCTTAGATGATGCTTGTGCATATATGCCCTTAGTTACACGTAGGATCCACGGTATCTAAAGCGGGGCGGCCTCGCGCCTAAGAAAGATTGGCGATGTGGTGGACAAATAACAATTGCCCTACTCATTTTTTGATGACCAACAAATACATCTTAAGTTTCTTTTTGTATATATTCAATTTGGCCCCCGACAAGAATCCCACGCATACTACAAGAGAAACAGTTATTCCGCATTTCCTTACTTTTGCCCCCATGATTAAGAATCCTAATAGACAATGGCGTAGTTATTAAGAAATGATTAGTTCACATACAAATTTCACGTGTTATTGAACACGTGGCCCATTGTTTGATAGACAAAACGCCTAAAAAGGTTTACTTCGATTGATGAGATTTACAAGAATATATCACTAATTACTAAAGTTTGCCCCCCACTTAGAAAGGGTTCTAGATATCACGAGTTGATTTTTGTATAAAAAATGTGGGAAAATTACTAAAAAAATCATAAATATATTACAATCGTGTCAATTTAGTCATAAACTTTTTTTTTTTATCAATCGAGTCATAAACTTCTTATAATTATGCTAATTCAGTTTATTCGTCCAGATTTAAGCAAGCGACACTAATGTGGACACCAAGCTACCAAAGCTGATGTAGATAATTTTTTAATAATATTTTATTTTATTTTGAATTTTTATATTTTTGCTTTTCTTTTTTTTCCTCCTTCCTCCTTCCTCCTTCCTCTGGTTGTCGGACTAAGGCAGCCATCCAGTGGCGAGTTAGGCATGAGTGAGCTCAACCAGCCGGCTGGAGGAAGAAGGAGGAAGGAGAAAAAAGAAAAAAGAAAAAAATATATTATTAAAAAATCATCCACGTTAGCACTGACCCACCTCCATATCAACGCTAGCTAGGCAAATGTGGTCAGATAGATTGAATTTGCATAATTACGAAATGTTTATGACTCGATTGGCTGAAAGAAGCAGTTTAAGATTGAATCGATACAGTTATAATATGTTCATGACTTTTCTAATAAAAATTTGATATAGAAATCACAACATTGTAATTTTTAAAATTTTGTCCAATTTTTCAACTAATGCAATTAGTTTCCTCATGTTTTAGCAAATGCGTAGTGTCCTCTCTACTACGCTTGTCAAATGAGTTGATCATGTCGGGTTTGAATATTTTGAAAAATGATATGACCAAAATTGACCCATTCCAATGCAATACAAATTTAATAACACATACCCAAAATGAGATTCATTTGTAGCAAAATTTCTCCTTAAATTGTTACTTATGAAGAATGGGTGGTTCCATGAATCGGCTCATCGAGTTAGTGATGGAGCTTGGGGGTTGGATTATGGATTCGGGAGCGAAGGTGGCATTGAAAATTAGGCTCGAGCCATCTACAGATCATTAAATGTGTTTGAGCTTTATTTGTTTGTTTGTTTTTTTTTTTTTTTGCTATACATAGATGAGGGATCTTAATGTATTGGGCTTGATTAAAGCCCAATTTATGTTTCTCTCGTGACAAAGATAAATCCATACTAATTTATCTTCTTTTAATCACCTTCCAACATTACACGCTTCAGTGGACGAGCGAGCTATGAATTTGTTAGACAACAACGTACTTGTCGATCTTAATGTATTGAGTAATAATTGCATCATTATCACATCAGCGAAAAGAAATTGAAAAAAAGGCAATGCATAGAAAAAGGCGTCATCCAATTGGCTCGGTCGAACGAAAAATCAGTGGCAGACGATCCTTTTGATTGTGTAAAAAGGACAATAATTGACACGCCATAGTTGATGCGCGCCAACTATATAGAATCGCTTCTCCCGTGTCTTTACAAATGCGTTTTTCACTCTTGCTAACTTTCGAGAATATTGTCCAGAGTAGGAATCACGAGTCTACAAAATAGATGGACTTAACATATTCTCAACAATACTCGGATTGTGTTTGACCATCCGGATAAAATTCAAGGTAGGATAAAATCCTATCTTGCATTTGGTGTTTGCTGTTTGATATAAGGAGGATACATACAGGATAAAATTATCCTATGAGAGAGGTGGGATAAATGTAGATATGATTTATAATATCTATAATAATAAAATTAATTTATTTGAATGATGATCTTATTAAATTGGCAAAATTTAAAATTATATTTCAATATAAATAATATTTGAATTCTAATATAATATATCAAAATAACAAAAAATAACAAATTAATTATTTGAATTTAATCTTATTTTTATTTAAATATTCGAATTTAATTATATTTTATATATAAATTCAATCTATATTTATATTTACTACATATTTTAGGTATTTTAGGATTTTTGGCATATCAAGTATAGTTTAATATTTGATAAAATTTTGTTAAAGAACAATGGAAGGGGAAAAAGATAAAAAAAAAAAAATTAATTTAAAAAGAGAGGAGAATGAAATAAAACAAGCAGATAAAAATAAAGTATAAAAGAGTGTCACGAAAGATCTTTATGAAATCTATTTGTAAATTTTTTTATTCATTTATATTAATATACCGTTTATACCAAATAATATATATGATGTGATGTGAATATATTCGATTTTATTATTGTAATTAATAAACAATAGATTAAAAATAGAAAAATTCTTGGATTTTATATCTTATTTTATCCAATCCTATAATAATAAAAAAATTCGGACGACCAAACATAGTCTCAAATTCTCTTGCTATTGCCCTAGTCAACTATGTCACTTATGGCCAAGTCATCTCATATTTATATAGCTGTAGAATCATAGATCGCATTTGGATCGTGATAAGTGTATTGTCTGGAGTGATCTTTATGTGAGCTTTGCACATTCTATGTACGTAAAAGGTGCCAATTGACATATAGTGCGGCACTATTTATATGTAGGTTTATCAACCGTTAGAAACTCCAATAGTTGCCAAATCTATTCGTAAAAAGTGCCAATTGAGAGGTCTATCTGTTTTGCACCCCTAATTCTGCAGTCGACTTAGTGAAGTTCGGCCACACGCTTGTACAATCATAACTCAGCTCATGTGTGTGTGTTTTTTTTTTTTTTTTTTTTTTTTTTTTTTTTTGTAACTTATGGTTAAACTATGAACTTTTGCACACTTAAAATACATTCATAGAATATTTAAATTAACTCTTGCTATCGTCAAAATTCTTTACGGATATTATCTAACATGAACGATAATCTCATGGTAGTTGTCCTCCTTTACAAAATTTTCTCTCCTCCCCATCATGCACGAGATCTAAGAGTGCGCGATGTCCATTGTGAGGTGGTTAAGAAAGATAACAGGTATCGCGTCATGGCTGCTATTGCTGCTAATTTCTCTCTCACGCACGCGCGCGCAGTAGTCACAGCTCAAATGGTGGCGACTCTCATATTTGACATCCGACAATGGCGTGCTCACTACCCGGGAGTGGTTCCCCTACTTTAGTCAATCATCCTAAAAAGTCTTAGACCCACACAATAGTATGCGTGATGTGCATTGGTCATCGTGGCTTGGAGAGACTATTTTTTTTTTCATTTGTTCGCTTGTTTTTCCTCTGTTGACTTGGTGCTTGCTAGGCATGGTCCCAAACTATGTATACACGACAAATTCTCTCAGTAAACAACGAGTTTCATACACATCACAATATAGATCATGTCCTTATTCATGTCAAAGTCTAGTACGTCCGTGCACCGATTCTTTTTCTTCATGCTCGATCCACCTCTACCGATGTTCCAAGCAACAACACCATGCATTTCCGATCAATTATAGTATGTACGCATGAATGAAAACGTGGTTGACATTCTCTGGGACCGGCCTAGCTCAGCCCTTTCTCAATCGGCCCGCTCTTTCGACGGTCGAGTTTTATCGAAGGATTTGCGGGCGGATTCGTCCGAAAAGTAACGTACGAGAGGGGGAGGAGGAGGAGGAGGAGGAGGAATTTGAAAATTTGGGAAGAGCGGAGGTGCAAAAGAGAGAGGCGACATTATTAGCCATCGAAGCGCGATAAACAGGAAGCACGAATTCCAGCTCGCTTTTTTCATTTTGAACCGCGCCCGCCCTCGCCCAAAGTTTCACTCCCTCCCTCTCCCTCCCCCTCTCTCTCTCTCTCTCTCCCTCTCCCTTTGCCGATTCCTCAGATCCCTCACCTCCTTCCCTCCCTTCTTCCGCTACTCGATAAACCTCGCGCGCGCGAATCAGAGCAGGTCGCCCCTCCGCCGATCGCTCCTTCCCTTCGCCCGCCCGTCAGATCAGATCGGATCCGACCTCGTTCTCGTTCTCGTTCTCGTTCTCGTTCTCGTACCCGTCCTCGTCCTCCTCCTCCACGCCCCGCGCCTAAACCCCTCGCTAGGGTTTTTGCGCCCTCCCTTCATTTCGTCCCTCGCCTCTCACCCATGGCCTCTGGAGCCCTAGCGGAGACCGCGGAGCCCGGCGGGGCCGCCCCCGTCGAGGGCAAGGAGGAGCCCGCCGAGAAGCCGGAGGACGAGCCAGAGGAGCCGGAGCGAGAGAAGGAGCCGGAGATCGCTCCGGAGGCCGAGGCTTCCGACGAGAAAGCGGACGACGAAGAGGAAGACGACGACGACGACGGCGACGGCGACGGCGACGACGACGGCCCGGAGGAGAAAGGGAGCGAGGAGAATGCCAAGGGGAGCTCCGCGGAGGAAGAGGCGAGCGGGCGTAAGAGATCGAGGAGATCGCGCGGCGGGCTGGCGGGGAAGAGGAATCCGGCGACGCCCGGGGTCGAGCGGCCCACGAGGGAGAGGAGATCGGTGGAGCGGTACTCCGCTCCCGCCCTCGCCAGGACGCCCTCCAGCAAGGGGTTCTCCATCGAGAAGGTAGCGGCGGAGCAGCTTCGTCCTCTGCCTTGGATTTTTCAGTCTTCTTTTTCTCATTTTTCTAGAGGGGATTCATTTTATTAAAGGCTTGTTGGTGTTTCAGGGTCGCGGAACTCAGCTCAAGGACATTCCGAATGGTACGTTTCCAGCTTTAATTGTTTGCCCGAGTTTTACAGTGCGTCTGCTGGCTCTTGGCCTAGTAATACTCTCGTGGAGAGTTATTCGTTATCTTGGTATGCGGCTTCGATGTCTCGACCTGTGTGAAGGCTGATGTTCCTGCCAGGATGGTCTTGGCATTTTGTGGCATTTTGCGTGGTGTCTGTGCCTTAAGAATCTGCATGCTAGATGCAGTCTTTATGCCTGGAGAATCTGCATCCTAGGTGTTATCAAGCTTTGTAGTCATGTTTCTATGTTTCTTTTTCTGGTTACTAGTTGCCGAATATTTGCGTTTGAATATTCGCTTATCTCCAACCATCTCGTGGGTTTTAATGACGATAATCATCTATTGCCTCACCTGAGATTCTGTTTATGAACTTTTGTGTATTTGATTTTTGTTGAAAGTGTGCAACTAATCGTCCATCAATATGAGTAATCAGGGGATTTATATCTTCATGAACATGAACTCTCCATCTCAATTTTTGAGGATTTCTATGATTTGAAGTAGCAAAATAAAAATAGAAACTACAATCATTGGAGAAACAAAAATTAGTCAGCATTTGTTGCTGCTGCTTGCCTGGCACATTTGTCATTTCTGAACTTGAACTAGCATAAATAGGTGCTTCTACAAGAGAGATTTTCTTTTACTAGACTTACAAAACATGCCCGACAGGTCACCATTTTTAGTGCTCATTTGGCTTTCTAAATTTTAAGATGCCACTCGTAATATAGAGAAAAATATTAGCGTGGCTTGCTTGTTTCTGGAGAAGGATTGTTCAAATGAACCTATTGTTTAGGGTTTAATGTCTCATCATTATATAGGTCTAACATTGACTATGATTATCATTCTGAAAGAAGTCAAATGATGTGATATAGAGGGACTATTTACTGTTAGGGCAAGCTTATTGTGCTTTTAACATGGGCCGTGATTCATATTCTAAATGAAGTCAAATAGTAGTGATATATTGTGACTGCACTTTGAAAGTTTAGGGCAAATGGTGATGACGTAGTCCTCATACTTGCATGTTCGGTGAGGATGGTTCTGCACTAATATCTTTGTTGACTGAGCAAGTAAATAACATTGTCCATGTCGAATTGTTAAGTTGTTTGTATCAAACTTAACGGCTTGCTTAAATTTGAATTGGTTTTTGATTCGTATTGTAGTTTGATTTGTTTGGAGGAGAATGCTGCTTTGTAATATCATATGACCGATGAAGTTATTATTCAAACCAGCATTTTAGAAATGCAGAGCAAGTTAAGTTGGCTTAATAAAGAAATGTGCATATTGGTTGGTGGGTCTGTTAATCTAGCCTTCTTAATTTGCTCTCTCCGATGATCGATTAGATTGAAAATGTTTTGCCAAAATTTCTAGCAATTGCTTTCTTGGTCTGAAGATATATAGATGTAAATGCAATCCTTTTTAATTTTGGATGCAAAATTTTGTTAATGTAGGTATTTTACTTCCTTCTTTTTGCTTGTGGGATTCTTGAATTTTCCCTGCCTCCATTTGTTTTTGTTATCTTGTTGTGACTGCTCTTCAACCTCGTAGACAACACTGTTTAAATTTTATTTCTTTCTGTTTACAGCAGCCTCACCCCTTTTTTGTGATATTTTTTTAACATTTCAGTTGCATTCAAGTTATCGAAGAGAAAACCTGATGACAACCTGCAAATACTTCACGCAATACTTTTCGGAAAGAAAGCTAAGGTGACCTTCCAATTTAATTATATTGGCTAGATTTCTTTCATGCCATTTTTTTGGGGTATGTAGTTATACGGAGAGGCTTAAAGACTTGCCCTAGCCTATCTAGTGGCTGTTTACTGGAATCACATAAATCATGAAGTTACCAGTTTGCACAAATAGTTCTGCTTTTTCAATTGATTGACGAAGCAGCTGCTTAGATCAGTCCGCAAATAGGTTTATTCTATTTTGTTTTTTATTCATATCTCAATAAGTTAACACACTTATGTTTGAGAATCATTATTAAATAGCCAAATCATATTATTGGCTGTTTCACTATGATTGAATTATGTACCGCTTGAGGATATTGCTTGCAAACTTTTGCTCCCTGTGGGTTCATATCATGCTTCATCAGCTTGCAGTCCAAATTAGTGAATTACATACTTTGTGAAGATTTAAAAGCCAAATAAAGAGTATCCATCGTTTCTTGGTTCTTATTCCCTCATAAACCTTGGATTTATCAAATTGCAATGTATCTTTTGTATGATCAGGGTGTCTGAGATGACTTTTGTTTTAGCAACTATAGAGAAAGCTATGACAAGTTTGAGAAGGCTGTTGTATGATTGGGGTATCTGAGATTAATTTTGTTTCAGCAACTTTGTCAGAAAGCTGCATTGTTGAGTTAGAAACGTTGAACCGTGTACAGGCATTATCCTTTAGCTCCAGATTTGGACTGCACTTCTATTCTGCTGTTATTTCTCATGCATTCAGCAATTAAAATTGTCCAACCAGTTCTTGAAGTCATTCTTCTAAGGCAATCAGATAACTGACATCTCTCTAGGGCATCTTAGGGACTACATGGTTTGAGTTATCCAAATTTGTCTTTTCATTTTAAATTGGGAATGAAAACATGCCAATGCAGCACTCCTTTTTTCAATTTTTAAGTGAAAATGTGAATGCACCTTTTTGGTGTTTCCACACCTATTCAATCTAAAATCAAAATACGGTTTTTGTTTTTGACTGAAGCCTTCTACTTCTATTTGTGTCGCCAACATATCAAGTTTTTCACTTGATACATTTTCTTCAAGTTGATCTCAGATTTCTTGAGCCAAGTCAGAAAGAAAAGGTAGAGAAAATGGTCCATCTCTTGAAATAAAAAAATCAGAACCCATGAGAGGGAAAGAGGGAAGACGATCTCAGTTTCATGAAGTGGAAGGGGCGATGTCTGCTTGAGGGGATTAACTTGAGCTTTTACATAGTGAGAGGGATGATGTGATGACTTCCAACTGCTCTCTCAAGTTGGTGAAATCTTGGCTTCGAAAAAACAAAAGCATTTTCACAAACTAAAAGGACTCTTAGTTTTCCCTATACATGCCATCAATCAGGTTCTCTTGAGGAGAACTAGATGAATTGAACATTTCGTGTTAGTTGTGCTTTGTTGTATTTCAAACAGTTGAGGTTTTGGGAGGAGGAGCTGATTAAAATAGCTGTGAAAGAACATTACTTGTATGGAAATTATGATACTTGTTTTAGTGGTTGCTGTAGGTACTAGAATAGGTGGTAGAAGGGGCGCACATGTAGGTCACAAGTGTATTTCCGAATGGTTTGTGAGACCAATGTTTTTTTTTTCATCTTGATCGAGTTCTGGACAATTTTTCTTTGTTGAGTGTACTGCTATTTGGTTACATTCTTATCATAATTATTGTATTTTGATGAAACTTCACAGCGCCTTCAAACGTTGTCTCTGTGTGTCACTTGACATCATACATGTTGTATTATATGCAGGTGCACAGCTTGAAGAGAAACATAGGCCAGTTTTCTGGCTATGTGTGGACTGAGAATCAGGTATATTCCTTTTCAGAGCCTTCTGGTTTGTAGTCTTTTGCATGTACATATATTGAATTGTCTTGGCTTGTTTAGTGATCCCAGGAGATAGGATTATTTTGGAGATTTTCTCTGTGTATGCATTTTAATATTTGGGAAGATGTTATAAATTTACATTTGAAGGAGTGTGGATGCTCCCTTACGATTCTTCATTTTTTCTCTAGCAGGAAAAACAGAGAAGTAAAGTGAAGGAAAAACTCGACAAATGTGTCAAAGATAAGTTGATTGACTTCTGTGATGTGCTCAACATTCCAATAAATAAGGCTGCTGTGAAGAAGGTATGTGATGATACAAATGATTTTTGTTTCCAGCTTCCTGTTTGAAATGCATTTGTCCTTCTATATTGGGTTGGGCATTGTCCAGGAGGAGCTTTCTGCAAAGTTGTTGGAATTTCTGGAATCACCGCATTCTACTACTGATGTTTTGCTTGCTGATAAGGAACAGGTACTAGTATCATGCAGTGTTGATTTTGTGTCTATCTTTTGTATTTAATTTTTCTTGATGAGGATTTATATTGGGCTAATGTTAATTGAGAAGGGCCAAAAGCGTAAGAGGAAGATCACACCAAGCAAACCTTTAGTCCCCGGAGAAGCATCTAGTACGATGACAGAAAAGGTTTCTTTTTCTCTCTTTTGCTGGTATTCAATATGAAGACCATTCTCGATCTGCCTTCTTTACCAAGTACCAGTAATTTTTATTATTTTTATGTCACTATTTTGTGTTCCTTTTGTTTCCAAGTCAGCATGTGATTGCTTGAAATGACACTCAGCTTAGTGATGTTACTAATGTTGTCTATCTGTTTAGCCATCCTCAGTTAAGGAAGGACTGATTTGGCCGTTCTATTCATTTCACCTAACACCTATGATTCCTGACCTAATTTTCATCTTTCAGCAGTGTTATTATGTCCATATAAGAACTGGTAGGGACATCAACATAAATCGCCTGGTTTAGGGAGAGACAAAATATATCAGAGTTAAAGAGCATTCGGTTCTATTCTAGTTCAGTAATTCCACTTTATGTGTTGCAATGTTTAGTATTGCCTATTTGTCTGGTCTCGTCCTCTCAAAAAGAGACCTAGAAAACACTGGTGATGTAACTACAATAGTGGCCAGAGAAAAATAATGTGCCAGCAGGATGTTTTCCTATCACAGAGCATTAAACATATAAAGGTCATCTCCATTTGGGTTTGATTTCATTGTTGTTGGTGCTTTAAGCATTTTATTGTGTCTAGTACCGCCCTCTTACCATTTGTCTCCTTTGATACTTGAAAAGCACTTGTAATTTTAGTTTCTGTGTATCATTTGCTGTAGAGACAAAAACAAGCACCTGACTCTGTGAAGAAGTCATCTGAGATTGCTTCAGAAGAGGATGATGATGATGATGATAAAGGTGACAGTAAGGAAGTCAAGGACAACTCTGATGCAAATAGTGATGATGATATGGTGTCAAAAGAGGAGAGTGGTGATGAGAAGAGCAAGTCAGAGGAAGAGGATATGCAGGAGGAGCCGGTGTTGAAAAGTTCTTCCAGGAAAAAAACAAAGGAGAGCTCAGTGTCCAAAACCAAAGATACCTCAGTCTCCGCCAAAAAGGTCACTCCTGCAAAATCTGCCAAGAAATCATCCACCTCAGCCTCAAAGAAGAGTTCCGTAGATGGGGTTGGTAGTAAAAACCACTTTCTAAGTCAGAAGGATCCAAGTCGAAGAAACAAAAGGTTGAAAAGAGCAATCAAAATGACCAAAGTGTTTCCTCAAAGGCGAAAACCTCGAGCAAGAAACAGTCTGCCAAACCCTCAACAGAGGCTTCAGTCAAGGATCGACGTAAGTATGCTTGCCTTTTGTATCCTGGTTCAAGTCATGTAAGATGGATGATAGAAATGTCTGATATATGTGAATAATACAATCCTTATCACAGTTTTGAGTATCGATCCTTAAGGACTTTTGCTAGTTTTATATGTAGAGAAAAAATGTGAAGATGATTTTGCTGGTCGTATGATTGATGGAACTATAAATTTGTTACCTAGACTATGTATTGATAATTATAGATTTTTTATATTCTGGATATTAAGTAAAGTGATGCTTGCAATTTTTTTTACACAAACTATATATGGATTCCTGCTCTAAATCTTGGGTCTGCCGCTGGAGAAGAATATGCAAAGTTAGCTGGATGTTCTTTCTCATGTGGTCGTACGAACTTCTACATCTTTTTTGGCAATGCTTGTCACTGTCATTTCTTCTTTTGGTTGAATGTTCTTTGTAAGATAGAATCTTGATTTTCTGCGTAAGTGTATATTGTTATTAAAATTTGTTAAATCGTCTACATGTGTGCATCATAATGGGCTGCTAAAACATTTTTGTTGGGATTCTTATGTTTTGTAACAGAACTAAATATTTGTGGTCCATTGTTTACTAGTTCTCTTACTGCGTGTTTTATCTTTTTCTTCATTTTGCACCCTTTTTAATCAGCTGAGAACTGAATTAACAAATCTTAGTTAATGGTGTCTTTGTTCATATAGTAGGGAAAGGCAAAAGTAGCAAAAAGGCAAAAGCTGAACCCAGCAGAGAAGAGATGCATGCTGTTGTCGTGGATATTCTCAAGAAAGTTGACTTCAATACTGTACGTTTAGTTTCTAAATCTGTTATTCCATTGTTGAAATGTTTCTCTTTTTTATGCTTTCCTAAACCTCATTCATGCATTGTATGATGCAGGCAACCTTATCCGACATTCTCCGGCAACTTGGTATGTTTCTATTATGCAGAGAGGCTATATTATCTTCTGTTACGATCTTGACTAACAGTGCGTGCAAACTTCAGGTACCCATTTCGGTGTGGATCTGATGCACAGAAAGGCAGAAATTAAGGATATCATTACTGAGGTCATAAATAATATGACCGATGATGAGGATGAAGGCGATGATGAGGAAGCGGAGGATAAGGCCGATGCCGATGACAATGAATGAGAAGTGAATAGGATCCGATTCTCGAGTTTGAATTAGTTCATCAGAATTACAACAGGCATGGTAATTTCTAGGTAGATTGTAGTTTCTGCGAGCAAACCAGATTGGACAGTTAGATATTGTGAATTAGTTGGAAGAGATCAGTTTGTACCATATAGCTCCAGACTGGCTTTTCACAGGTAGAGTTGACCTTGCTGCTGATATGGTTTTTGTTAGCTTAATCCCTCCTCCCTTCCCCTTCCAAGATTTTCCTCCTCAAAGGTGTAAAATGAATTAGCGGACGGGGACTGCCTGTCGAGATTGGTTAACATTGTGAATGAATTTTAGACATCAATAATGAGACAGCATCTTGTAGACTGGACTAACCATGAAGTTATCTTTTCGGTGCCTACTTGTCTTTTACATTCCGTGGGGCCCGAACCAGTCTTGCCGGTTTACTTTCTGTAGTTGGGTTCTCTCTCTCTCTGCAGACCTTCAATCGGCGCACACCCATTGTTAAGTCACAGGTTCTGACCAAATATTTATCAGCTTGTCTCATCACGTCCCACAACATACATTCAATAAATTTATGCGCAATTTCATTTGTAGTCTTAACAGGGGCATGAATGTCACCAATGACGGTGCTAAAGTCCACCTCCGAAAAATCTTAATATTTTTGAGTCTATAAAATATAATTTGAGAAAGATTTAGAATATAATGAACTTTTCCATTTTATTCATGATATGTGCTTTTTACCGATGGAAATAATATAATGGATAAAGAATGCAATGAAACTAGTGTCATGAGTCGGTAGTTTCCTTGGTTGTACATCAACCCATGTGGCCAGTCTTATTTCTATAATTGTTTCATCATTTGATAGTTGTTCCAATGAACAATACGGTGAATAACTCTTTTATACGAGATTGTATCATGCTTAGCTTTACTTGAGTGTCTAGTCCATCAAGCAAAACAGTAGCTCTCTTTAGGCTCAATAATTAGTTTTAGCCTATCATGACTTTATTAGGAAAGTGGCATCAGCTCTTGATTAGTTTGTGCACAGGAGGCCAACCCCGCTTTTAGAGCTTTTAAGTAATATACTCATTCTATCCTAGAATTTCTAACACCAACCGTCTTAATGCACTGTCATAGATCAATTGTGTTCATCCTTTTTGTGTCTTTACTCTTCACTCGATAATCCTAAGCTTTACTCTTAAGGGTTCATGGGTATGGGAGAATCACGGACCGTGACAAACTCTCCCACTCAATTCCGTAACACCCTCGTTGCGGGTTGTTCTGTCGCTTCCCCACGTTTCCTTAACCATTAATGCCACTCCCTGAGACTTACATAGATGGCAATGCTCGTCTAACAGAATAGATCACTCAACTCCATTGCTTGCTTCCCTCGATCAAAGTTGTTCGTGAATCTCCAGTCACTTGTGCTTCCCGACAAGTGTGGCACCCCTAATCAACTACATCTCTATGACTGCACCTTCTTTCGCCTACTAAGCTCCTCCTGATCTTAGCAAGCCAACAGAGGGTCCCTTGGTGGAAACGTGATCGCAAACCTCCTCTTAAGATTCGCCCATTGATTTACGAATGTTATCCCCATTCAGCGAGCAATTTGGTTTCTTCCTATGCCCCTATTGCCATCCTAAAAGCTAGACAAGAGCTGCACGTTGTCCGAATCCCTTTAGCCCTGGCGATCACTTTTTGCCCTCATAGGACCAGGAAAACCACAGGCTTTTCCCAAATCACTCACCTATTGGAGGGATTCCCACTTTGATACCATTTGTCACGAGTCGGTAGATTCCTTGGCCACGGATCAACCCATGCGACGCCTGATGAGCGAAACTCACTTGGCCAGCCTTCCTTTTATAGTTGTTCCAGTGAACAATATGACAAATAGCTATTTTAATGAGATCATACCACGCTCAACTTTGCTCGGACGTCTAGTCCATCAAGCAAAACAACAGCTCTCTTTAGGCTCAACAACTGGTTTCGGCTTGCCATGGCCTCATTAGGAGAGTAGCATCAGCTCCCAACCAGTTTGTGCATAAGAGGCTAACTCCGCCTTCAGAGTTCTTAAGTAATATACTCATTCTATCCTAGAACTCGTAGTACCAACCGTCCTGACGCCACTCCCAAGGACCAGTTGTGTTCATCTTCTCTGCGTCCTCACTCTTCACTCGATAACCTCAAGCTTCATTCTCAAGGGTTCACGGGTACGGGAGAATCACGGACTGTGACAAACTTCCATACTCAATTCTGCAACGCCCTCGTTGCGGGCTGTTCTGTCACTTCCTCGGCGTTTCCCTAACCATCAATATCACTCCCCAGGACTTACATAGATGACAACGCTCACCCAACAGAACATGTCACTACATTCCATTGCTTGCTTCCCCCGATCAAAACTGTTCGTGAATCTCCAGTCACTTGTGCTTCCCGATAAGTGTGGCACCCCTAGCCAACTGCACTCTTATGGCAGCATCTTCTTTCGCTACTAAGTTCCTCCTGATCTCAGCAAGCCAATAGAGGGTCCCATTGGTGGAAACATGATCGCATACCTCCTCTTAAGATTTGCCCATTGATCCAGGAATGTTATCTCCATTCAGTGAGCAATTCGGTTCCTTCCTATACCCCCATTGCCATCCTAGAAGTTAGACGAGAGCCGCACGTTGTCCGAACCCCTTTGGCCCCGGCGATCACTCTCCGCTCTCATAAGACTAGGAAGACCACAGGCTTTTCCTTGAATCACCCACCTACTGGAGGGATCCTCGCTCTGATACTATTTATCACGGGTCAGAAGTTTCCTTGGCTGCGGATCAACCCGTGCGGTGCTTGATGAGCGAAACTTGCTAGGTCAACTTTCCTTTTATAGTTTTTCCGTTAAACAATATGGAGAATAGCTCTTTTATACGAGATCATACCACGCCCAGTTTTGTTCGGGCATCTAGTCCATTAAGTGAAACAACAGCTCTCTTTAGGCTCAATAACTAGTTTTGGCTTGCCATGGCTTCATCAGGAGAGCGACATCAGCTTCCGACCAATTTATGCACGGGAGGTCAACCCTGCCTTCAAAGCTCCTAAGTAATATACTCATTCTATCCTAGAACTCCTAGCACCAACCGTCTTGACGACACTCCCACGGACCAGTTGTGTTCATCCTCTCTACGTCCTCACTTTTCACTCGATAACTCCAAGCTTCACTCCTAAGGATTTACGGGTATGGGAGAATCACGGACTGTAACACTAGCACCTTGGAGGACAAATATGGTGAAAATAAGGCAAGAATAGACTCCACATGTTGAAATATCTTAGAACATGTAACAGATTATGATGAAATTCCAGTATATGGCTTCAATGTAAAACGCACACTGGCATGGATGACATAAGATTGCTATAGCTAGAGGTGTACGATTATAAGATTGATTTAGGTTCCACTTAGAACTCACCTGTCAAAATCGGATCTTAAGAATCTACACTAGATACCTTAGAATTTAGGAGGCAAAATATCGCTTCAAGTGCTAAAAATTGGCAGAGAGGGACACTTAAGTGCCAAAAGTTACGAAAGTGATACTTAAGTGCCACATTTTTGGAAAAATGGGACATTTAAGTGTCATCTTTGGCAAAGCCGGTTGGAAATCATACGTGGCAATTAAATATTAATATTGCTCGCCTACGTGGCTTGTCGGAGAGCTGACTCAGCTCTAATTCACCAAAAACGATGTCGTTTCCCCAATTGCTCTAAATATAAAACCCTAAATCGGGCAAAATCCCATTGAAGCACTAGAGTCCTAATCTTGAACCCTAATTCGATTTGCCCCAAATTCAATAATCGAATATTGAAAATGAAGAGCAGGACTTTTAGCAGCGGTTCAAACTCCTATCGCCGAAGCGAAGGAGAAGGCAAGCATTTCTATTTTTGTGGGTTACCAAGTCTAAGAAGAATATTGTGGACTCGAATGAATCTCATGAGAAGATTCTATAGATGTGCCCGATACAAAAAAGAAGAAGTTGAAGTGCAAATATTTCAAATAGGTTGATACGAAATTCTCTCACCGAGCCATAGATATGATATTGGACCTACTTGATGGGTGTCATCAACCTTCATCTACGCTTATGGATGACTTGGACGTTGTTGACTCACTGCAAGCTCAAGCATATTTTGCTAATCATTTGAAGAATGGAGTTTCAAGAATGAAAATTGAACGAAAGTGTTACCAAGCGTTTATTGTGTTGCTGTGTTTTTGTCTATCCTACTTTATGATGAAATGTAAAGTACTGAAAGATGAGAAGAAGTTTCTCTAACTGTCATAGTTGTAAATGAGTTGACAAATGTACTTATTTTGAATGAAATGTAACTTATTTTTTTGGAAGATGAGTAGAAGTTTTGTGTTATCTACAAGATTGTTATGGTTTTTTTTTTTTTTTTTTTTTTTTTTTTTTTTTTTTTTTTGTGCTGTCATATGTATTATATATTACTTCTTGTGCTTGTGGGTAGGTTAAGGAAAGAAGAATGAATGAATGAATGAATGAATGAGATACTATTTGTACTATATTTTTGTTTATTCTTGAATATAAATCGGTGATGATGTAATGTATATTGGGTCAATGTGTTGTTGTGATTTTTTTTACTTGAACTGAATGTAAACTAGTAGCAAACATTGAATTGAACGGAGTTGCCATAAATTGAACCGTATATATAAACCAGCCAGCATATATATAGGACATATACGAGTAATTAGTCGAGTGCTATAAGTTGTATAGTGATTACTTAAGTGCCGATCGTGATAAAAAAAGAATCATTTAAGTGTCAAGTTATTATTAAAAGTGATCACTTAAGTGCCACTTGTGGTTAAAAGTAAACACTTAAGTGCTGGGTTTTTTAGAATGTGATCAGTTAAGTGCCAATTTTTTTTGTACGTTTCCTCTATAAATTGCACCAGCTATTAGCTACCACCAGCCATTACCACTGCCCACCATTGGCCACCATTGGCCTCTAGCCATCACCACTAGCCACACCAAGCATCCCAGGCACCCACTTGAGCCACCATCAGCCACGACTGTGCTGGTGGTATGCTGCTGCAAAAGTTGTTAGTGCAAGGTGCCTTGGACCAGCTTGCACCAACACTACCCGATATAAGATATGCATATTGCACACTTGCATCTTACACTAGGTGCAGCATAAGTCCCTAACCCAATCCCTATAATAGACCCACAATCAGTAGGCATTAGCAGTCACCACTGGCCACCACCATTAGTAACACCAGCATCCCAGCTACCACATCAGCACGTAGCCACCACCATAGACCCACTATTAACAGCTACTATTGGTGGTGGGTGGTGGGTTTGTTACAAAAGGGGCTCGTGCAAGTTAGGTTATGCACACTGCACACTTATACCGGTACTAGTTATAGCAAGAGCCCCCAACCCAACCCCTACAATGGACCCACCACCACCATGCTTCACTAGCCGCCACCATCAGCCACACGAGCACCCCAGTCACCGCCACAGATCCACCACTAGAAGTAGTAAGTAAAAGTAAAAACAAAATCAAAAAAATGAAAAAAAAAAAAAAAGGGCAAAAATGACAAGCAACAAGATCGTTCCATTGATATTAAAATTAAGTCTCATAAACTCAATAACAAACTATGAAAAAAGAAAAACATCCATAGTAAAGAATCGACTCCTCAACCCCACAAACCATATTTCATCCCATTTCATCAATCAATATGCACAATGTCCCATGTTTGTGCTTTTTTTGATGGACCTTTAACTTGATTCATAGTCCTTGTACTTTTTCTAACTGGACGTGAGACTTCTTCTTCAACTGTCTCAGGATGCGTTGATTCTGATGGAGCTGCAATTGTCCTAGGCTGAATTGATTCAGAAGGAGTTGCAACCGTTGTAGGCTGAATTGATTTAGATGGACTCGCAACTAGGTTCTTCTTACTCTTCTTTCTTGTTGGGTCAGCCAATGTCTTCTTCTTTGTTAGTACGGCCGTTGATTCTTGAGTTGGGCCTTGAGAGATAAGAACCTTTGAACTTCTCCTAAGCTTAAAAAAGAAAACTCAATTATTAACAAAAGTTTGCACCATAAATTAAATTAAATGCAGCCTATAAAACTTACATTAAGAATGACTGTTCCAGTATACTTATCTGTATAAAGGCCATAACCATATTATTTTAGCCTTTTCCCAAGAGCCTCTCTTGTTCGAAGAGGAACGTCACTTTCAGGTACTTGTGATTGGTTGGCCCTTCTTCTTGCCTGTGATTTCTTAGGCTCTTGTTGTGGCTGTTCAATGGCAACAGGGGCTTCTTTAGTCAATTCTTCCGCTAGGCGTCTTCTAGATGGCTTTCTTATAGTTGGCCTTTGTTTTGGCTTTCTTCTGGTTATTTTTCTATTTAGCCCTTCAGCTTTAGTGACACATTCTATTGGTTTTTGTGGTGGCCCTTATGATGACCCTTCTAGTGACCTTTGTGGTGACCTTAGTAATGGATCTTGTGGTGGCCCTTTCATTGGGCCCTCTATTGGTAGCCGAGCTTTAGCTTGCATTCTTTGAATTTGAGAAAAAGGCAAAGGACATCATAAATATAACATCTGGTCATATAACAACGTAAATGAAAACTAAATACAAATTATTGAACTTACTGAGTATTTTTTTCTCTACTGCTGCTGAAGAACAGTCGATTTTTCTGGCCCTTTAGTTGCTTCGGCCAATCCTTTAGCTA
Organism: Eucalyptus cloeziana; assembly: GCA_014182715.1. Taxonomy (NCBI): domain Eukaryota; kingdom Viridiplantae; phylum Streptophyta; class Magnoliopsida; order Myrtales; family Myrtaceae; genus Eucalyptus; species Eucalyptus cloeziana. Next base: position 28,998,488 of record CM024644.1, on the reverse strand, counting down.
GCTGTCTTTTACCTTGCCTTCTTTGAACATGCCCTTCAATTTCAGGTACAGCAGGGGCTTCGGCTAATTCGTCACGTGTCATTCTCGTGATATGATAAAGACAAAAACATTACATACATGTCAATTATATCTATGTACATATTTGTAATAAACCATAAAGCAACATAAACACAAATTTCATGACTTATTAGGTTTATTATCGTCAACTGAAGAATAATCGACTCACTTCGCCTTTCTTTTTGTCCTTCTTCAACCGTCCCTTCACTAGGCCCTTCGGTTGGCCTCAACTATTCCTATTGCTTCCTTAATTGACAACCTTTAGTATTGTGTCTTACTATGTGGCAAAAAGAACACCTCATCTTTAAACCTGTTCTACTCATCCTACGCTGACATGAGACCTCTCCCTCCGTCATTCTTCATCTTCGCTTTGGTCTTCCCATTTTCTTCTTTAGTGACGAAGGTTGAGGTGCTTCGCAATCTGTTGACTCCTAGAACTTGCTAGTTCTGATTGGCTGCATCATAAATTGGTACGAAACAAGATATTTCGATTTCTTGTACCAATCATCAATGTACTTCTTTGTGTTGTGGCCATTCAATTGGATGGCACATATGGCATGTGCACAAAGAATTCCACTTTGTTGTCATACTCTACATGAACATTTTCTTTTTGATTACATATTTATTGGAACCTTTCATTATCTCACATCCTTCATCCCCATTCCAAATGGGCTGACAATACCTACTTACAACCAAATTCTCATCCAATTTCTTAGCAATCTTAGAACCACATTGCCTAATCCACTTTGCAACCTCGTCTCTTTTTCTGTGCAGCCGAGTCATGACCATAACCCATATGTTTTCAAGTATCGAGATAATTGATTTGCATCTAGCATCTATTATCCTCCCATTGAATACTTCGCATATGTTGTTATCAATGTTATCACACTTGAATTCCTCGTTGAAGAATGCCCTACACCAATATTTTGGTTATGCTTGGAATAATGCATCATAACATTCCTTTGTCAATTGAAGCAGCTCTTCTTTGGCTATCCTAAAGTCAGCCATATTCGTGCTCTTTGCTAGCTACCAAAATTACAATTGCAGCTTGTCCCCTTATAGGTTTTTGCTCAATTTGCGTATATGAGCCGCGCACACATTCGATGTTTGGCATAAGGTCAGAAACAGTCCCTGCAATAATTCAAAATAAGAAATGTAAGCAAATGCCATGTTGATATCAAAAAGCAAACAATTGACCAAATTTTTTAAAAAGCAAATATTACATTTTGTTGGTCACTCATAAACATCTACCCTTCCCCATTTGTTATCTCCAAATCAGTCATCAAATTTTTAGGAACCAAGACCAATTGTCTTTATTCTCTACCTTCACAATAGCCAAAACTAGTGGAAATATTTTGTTATTTGCATCTTTTTCAATTGTGGCCAGTAATTCTCCCTTGCACAAGCCATTAAAAAAACAGTCGTCCAACCCTAAAATCCATCTACAACCAGATAAAAATCCTTGTTTTGCAAACATAAAACTTATCGAACTTGGTTTCACTATCAGGAAGTGGTCTCTCCATGACCTATACATACACTCTTCTTGAAGGATTTTGCAGCCTACACTCCAAAGCATAATCCCACAACTGTCCATATTCGCTGCTGTACTGATCAATGAGTATCTTCATCACCTTTTGCTTCGATCTTTTGCATTGATTCCTGAATATATTGATGCCTACCTGCTTATTCACTAGCATCCTAAACTTAATACTATTCATCTGAAGCATCAGCGTAATAAGATCAAAGAAGTGCTTGGACAACCATGCACTTGTTATTATTTTATTTTCAAAATTAATGGAACAAGCATGTTCATCTTTGTAGGCTCTAATCTGGAAAGATCCACTTCTCCTAACAAATGCACCATCTTCTATGGACAATTTTGTTGCGAACACTTAGCTCTTACAAAGGTCTTAGTGTTTCTAATGAAGTTAATATTCCTTTGTGCAGCAATGGAGTTCTTCAGTAGAGCTTCCTTAAATTGTTTCGCATCTTGAAATTTCATACCTACAGACAAAGTAGGAGAGGCAACGGATGGATCATAAGAAGGAAACTTACTTTTCCTTCTATGTACAACTCCTTGATATTCTTTAAGCTCATCTTGGGAAGTAGCATTCTTGACGCTTTCTTCATAATTAGTCTCATTGCCAACAGCACCAGCATCTGCATGGCCTTTGGCTTTATTTGGAACTTTATTAGCTACCTGCAAAGTTGTAAACTTATTTGTCAAAAAATCCCTTTGCTTTTTCTTGACTGTACAAGCTCCTCATCGTCGTTATCACTTATGAAATTTTCAGCAGGCAACCCTTCATCGTCATCATCACTTGATTCAACTACTTTCCAATTTAATCCAGTAATTGTGACATCATCTATGTCATCTTCACTTTGGTGAACTGCATTTGCGCTCCTCTCATCTCCATCATGTCTATCCTGCCCTCTTTTGACCCAACCTCAATACTACCTTGAATTCCATCTCATTCTTGTCTTACTTGGGCGCTCTCTCCATCATCATCTTCATCCTCATTTTCACTATTGTACTCAACGTATACTTTTACATCTTTGCCATGAAGATAATTGTATAGAACATTTATAAAACCATTATCATATTCTAAGCTTCTCAAACCATCTCTTAAGCTTTTCTCAGGAACACAATATAGCAACTTCTGAACTTTATAAGGCAAATAAGTCACTATATCCCTAACAAATCCTATATAAGATGCATTCTTTATCTCGACAAAGATGGTGCCCTCATTTCCACCCTCATACTCCCACTCATCCTCCCTAATCACAAAATCCCCACCGTAGCAAACTATGATAGCGACATAATCCTTATCATAAGCCATTTTGCTCCAAGAAAAATAATAATTAGTTTTTGGGACCACATCCACAAAGAACAACAGACAATTGCACATAGGAGTCCCCCCATTCTCATTGACTTTATTAAAGAAAAGGGAAGGGGGAAGAGATGCACATGTTAGGTCATTTACTAGAAAGATACCATTTGCAACAAAAAAAAGTCCCCATATTGACAATATGCCCCTATATGACAACCAAAAAAGAGGTCACCACTTTGATTATTTGCCTTTCATTCCCTTAAAATATTAATAAAAAAACAGAGGTCCCCACAACAAGCACATGTCCTCACGACACCCATTTCAACAGTTCAATTTAAAAAAAGTGATCAGACGTCCCCATAACAACCACTTCGAGCAGTCAAAATCTCTGCCGCACATCACATTTCACATCTAACCCCTAAAAATCGCCTTTGCACATCACAATACCACATCTAAGCTCTAAACACACATCACAATGGCACCATTCTAAATCACACATCACAATAAAACTAAATCTTCGAGGTTGAGCCATAATTTTCCCCTCGTCGAACACTACATTTCGAGGCCAATCCCTAAATTGCCAATCCGAACCCCCATTAGGGTTTTAGTACCGCTTTTGATCCCTAAATCGCACATTAAAGTACCATCCGAGTTGACTTCCATATTTCCCCGTCGAGCCCTAAATTTTCGGTCGGAGTCTTAATAAAAGAATTCGAGCCCTAATTTCATCATAGGGGAAGGGGAGAAGGGGCCAAACCTGGGGGAACGATGATGGTGAGCGGCGATGACGACCAACAATGGTGACCAACGACGGCGACCGATGACCACCTCTGGGCGTGAACGACGACGGAGAGAAGGGCTTGAGATCTAGTGTGAACGTGAATGAACAGGGAGGAACGACGACGACCAGGTCTGCTTAAGCCAAAATAACCTAAACGACATCATTTAACACCAAGGAAAAACGATGTCGTTTAGGTCGGCTTAGTCAGCGTGGATGGACCACGTCGTTTTTGTCGTCCACATGTGCTTTTTTTTTAAATGTTTTCCACCTTAATAAAAGATGTCGCTGGAAAATGCCACGTATACAATTTGGTCGGATTTTCTTGTTGGTAGCACTCAAGTGATCGATTTTACTCTGATTTTGGCACTTAAGTGTCACTTTCGTAACTTTTGACATTTAAATGTCCATTTGTGCCAACTTTTGGCACTCTAGGGGTTCGGGTGTCAAATTTAGGACTTATCTCATCACGAATTTCAAAATTAGTTCCAGAGTCTATTTAGGTTTTATTTGTATCCTCAATTAAATGATTGTAGTGCATCATCAATTTTAATGAACATTAATTGCAATCAAAATTCATTGACCATAACTCATATGAAATATTAACAAAGTAAATGTCTTAGTTATGAATATACCAAAAATGAAAAATCAACTTTACCAAAAAAAAGAAAAAAGAAAAAAGAAAAATCAAACTAGTTGTTCCATATAATGCATTCATCATCGGATGTTGTGGAATATTGCAAATTTGCATGAAGACATGAAATAAAAAAAATACAAATACTTGCTATAGGTTTAGTTTCCAGGTTCTATCCACATGGATTCTATTCGTCGGAATAACCTTCCCAATTTTTTGAACCTATAAGTTACCTTACATACCTTGGAATCTAGAATTGGATCAATTTCTTGGTTCATGATTCTACCTAGGAAAGCAGCTAACATCTCAGCATTGACCGGTTGTCGAAAATTGGCCAAATGAACTGAATTAGCACAAATAAAATAAGTTTATGACTCAATTGAGTAAAAAAAAAAAAATTAGGACCAAAATGACATAATTGCAATACTTTTTTGATAATTTTCCCATAAGTTTTTGTATATTTCTCTATGTGTTTTGATGAATCATAGGATGGATTCACAAGATATTACAATATCAATTATAATCAATCAAAGATATGCACAATCTTGAGAGATATGAAGAATCAATGAAGATATGAAATTTTTTACAATATCTTTCAATGATCTTAAATAAAATTTGATTAAATGAGCCAATTTTGAAGTATAATATTTCACGAACTACGAGTTCAAGGTACATTATTTGGCCACAAAATAAGTCCAATGTTTTCATGAACTGCAGGTTCGGGGTACATAAAGAAGCTATAGGTGTGTTGCGTGAAAGTTCCGTCATCCATCGCCTCTCTCCTGTATCTTTGCTCTTCCTCTTTCTCCTTTTTCACTTGATATGTGGTGAATTTCTGTGTCCCTCGTGGGCATCTAAAAAGAAGAAGATCACAACCGTTTAGGCTAGCTTGTTAAACGGTTGAGATCTGTTACATTTATCTAACAGTGAAAAATTTACAGGTCATTGTGTTTTGCATGGACTATGACTTGAACTGTCAAACCAAAGCAAGGCATAGGCAAGGGTACTAGATCACCATATTAGTTTCCATATATATGATTAGAATATATTTGACACACCACTTAAAGAAGTTTGTGAATCCTGAATGAAATGAAATAAAATTTAATTTCAAGCTAGTGGATTTTGAGTAGAATTAACTGTATCAGACCTGTCTTACATATATATATCTCGGAAGATTGATACCGTCCATATGATAAGGTATTTCCTAATTTGAGTAGGTTACCTAATTTGAATGAATAGTTTCCTAATTCAAATATGTTTTCTAAAAGGGGTTTTGTGTTTTGTATATAAATATCATATGTAAGATGAAATTCTACTCAGTTATTAGACTCGAATAAACAAAAAGAGCGGTAGGTTTTCTCTTTGCGAGTTTTCTAAGTGAGTGTTTGTTATGAATTGTGAAATACTTATTCATTGTGAGTTTTTTAATTGAGTTTTCTATGGTATACTGTATAATGACGGCTTATAGGTTTTTGCTTTAGGTATAACTTATGATTGGCAAACAGTGAGTTTTGCACTCTTTTAGATTCATAGTGGAATTATTGGTGCCGATTTTTTTTTCGCTGGGGAAGATACCGACTCTCAACCAAGGGTGTTTATCGTTTTTTTTTTGGATCGGAGGAATCGCCGCACAGCGAGCGCTCGGCGTAAACCCCAGGGAGTACTAGCGTAGAGACCCATCTCCCACGGTGCTCCACTTAAGTCGCACTAATACGCACGCGGTGATTCAAACCTCCTCCCTTCCGCAATTAGAGGGGGAAAGGCCCAAACCAACGCACTTACAACGGGTAGGTAAAGAGTGTTTATCGTTCATCATCGATTTTTTTGGTAATTTATTTTTCTCGCGTTGGACATAAGCTGCAAAATATATCAGTTCCTGCATGAACGCCACGACAGTCTGTCATGTTTATCCGCATAGCTATGGTCGGCACGGAGAAACGTAGACTCATAACCTTCCATGTATTTATGATGGACATTTAATCCGTCGAAATTCTCCTGTTCATAAAGTCAATCGTACTACTTATCATCCAGAGATCTTTTTCCCTCAAATTTTATTTGGAAACTCGAATTTTTTATTTGGGGGAAACGAAACTCCTCTTGTTTTCACAACAGCTCAAATGTAAAATTCATAAATCGAAATAAAAAAAAATCACGGTCACCACCGAAATAACTCAGCGCAGTAATAATATATTTAAAGGAACAGCAGCGGTCTAGGGATGCGAGTGTACTTTTACAAGTTATTTTAAGTACGGGTGCTTGCTCGGCAAGGAAACGGGTAAAAAAAAAAAAAGGAAAGAAAGAAAAGAAAAAGAGATCGTACGCACCGCCTGAGACTCGCCGTCAACGCTGACGGAGGAGGCGCCGTTTCCGTCTTCTAGTCGGGTCGGCGCACGCGCCTCGTCGGATCCTCCTCGCGTCAGCGATTGGCGGTTGGATGCACGGGCGCTCTCAGAACTTATTGTTATTATTATTATTATTATTTCTTTTTTTTGTTGGGTTTGATCGTAAACACTCTCGCAGGACTGGACGCGCTCTGGAAATTCCCAATTCCAATTCCGATTCGATCCTTTGGAGAAAGATTTTCACAGAGATTCTCGATCGTCCTTTCCTTCCCCTCCGCAAGAGTCCCACGCGCCGTCGCGATCGATCCCGGTCGCCGGTCGCCGCCGGATTCGTCGCCCTTCTTCTTCTTCTCCCCCGTGTTCTCCGCCGTGGGTTTCGCCGCCAGGCTGCAGCGGTTGTTTCCTTGATTTCTTTTTTTTTTTTTTGGTCTCGGAAAGTTATGTACGCTCGCGTGAAGCAAGAGGCGGCGGCGGCGGCGTCGTCGTCGTCCTCGCGGAGAGGCATTGTCTTGGACAAGAAGCCGGCGCCGGCGCCGGCCGACCTGCCGTTCATCGACCTCGACAGCGGCAGCAGCAGCGGCGAGTCCGACGACGACGAAGGCCCCTCCAAGAAGAGGAAGCAGGGCGTCGTCATCCCCGAGGGCTTCCTCCAGCCCCTCCGGCCGGTGCCATCGCCGGAGGCGCCGGCGCCCGGGCGGGCGTCGCCGCGGGCGTTGCGGCAGCTCCCGCAGGCCGGGGCGACTACTAAGCAGTTCTGGAAGGCTGGGGATTACGAGGGCTGTCCCGGTGGCGGTTGGGATTCCTACTCAGGTGTCGTTTCGTTTCGTCTACTTGCTGCTTTTTGTTCGTCTTGTTTTTCGGTTTTGATGCTAAGCTCGTGGTGGGGAGAGGGTACATTGCATCGTTGCTCCTGTTTCGTCGTCGTTTTGATTTAATTGAAATGCGTGCTTGGAAATATTTTGAGGAATTATTCAGTCTTGGAATGCATGTCCTTGTCAGTCCTAGGTTGGAGCATCGGTGTCTTGTTTTTTTGTGGTTTTCTGGTTAGAAAGGCCACACGTTTCTTCGGTTCCGTTTGTTTGCGTCACCGGTGCATATTCATATGTCTATTTGATGATTCAGGGGGCATTGATCATGTCAGGGTTCATCCCAAGTTTCTGCATTCTAATGCAACCAGTCACAAGTGGGCTCTTGGAGGTAAACTTGCCCATCTTTCGAACATCGATCATCTCTGTCTCTTGAAGTTAAGATGTCTTTAAGCTTAAACAGGCTACCTGTGCATCCTTTGCAGCTTTCGCAGAACTTTTGGATAACGTGATGGATGAGGTGTGCGTAGTTCCTGTATTTATTTCTAATTATGTCGTCGTTATTTTCGGACTTGCTATATTTTTATTGTCTTTACTTCCTCTGTCTTGATTCAGGTTTCTAACGGGGCAACATATGTTAAGATAGACATGCTAAAAAATAAGAAAGATGGGAGTAGAATGTTGCTGATTGAAGGTATTTTGCTTTGCTTGTTTCTTTCTGTTTTATTGCATCCTTAGTTTTCCCTTCTGAAATATATGGTTTTGCTCGGGATCATATTTTAAGCTCACGCCATGCACCTTTTGGAGAGTTGTACCCATTGTTGATGGTATTTGGGAAGCATGGTGGCAATCAATGGTAACAAATGCAATTGTTTACCAACTTCTGTAGTGTCAAGACCTTTAAGAAAAGTGGGCATCAGAAATAATTGATGTGTACTCAATTTTATGAGATTGCTAATCTTGTACTGTGTGGTAACTACAAGTGGAGTAGAGCCTAGACTGTTGGTATATATTGAATGAGGAGCAATTAGGACATCTCTGTGCATTGATGATATAGAGAAACTTTTATGTCCATGGACATGGGGAGGTTATAACAGTCTACATGCTGTACACTAAGCAACCATCTATGGTCATAGGATGCTGGGGAAGTGATGAGCTGGACAAGAATGTTTTTGCTATTGTGGAAACATCAGGAATGACCATGGAGATGACAGAGACATCATGGATCTAGTCAGTTTAACACAGATGCTGTTGGAAGTGACTGGGTGTCTGTTTGCACATTCTTTTCCTTCCTTTTCTGCTATTTTCAAACTGGATGAGGTCTTCACTCTCCCTGGAGCATAGTGAATAATATAGATAACTACTGTATAATCTATATCATAGATCTCAAACTGTTCATTTTGTAGCATTGGGAATTGCTTATTAGACAGCTGTTGGAAGAGCTGTGTGGTCTTTCGAGTTTTTTGTCTTTTTCTTCAGTTTATTATCATAAGTGACTTGATTTTGTTTCAGGGGCATATTTACTTCTAATATGATTCATGCACAGTATATCTGTTTAGAAGTTTATTTGGTGGGAACCTTTTCTATTATTTGTCTAAGAGTAGGTTGTGACCCTTACTCAAATGATGACCTTTTATTGTCCTTTAATTGCAGATAATGGTGGCGGCATGGATCCAGATAGATTGCGGCAGTGCATGTCTCTGGGGTATTCTGCTAAAAGCAAAATAGCAAATACAATTGGACAATGTAAAAATCTTTAGGAAGAACATTTTTATGATTTTTTCAAGTTATATGCTTGATAGCATGTTGTTATTTCTTTTCCAACTGCAGATGGCAATGGATTTAAAACGAGCACTATGAGGCTTGGGGCAGATGTGATAGTGTTCTCAAGATGTCGTGGAAAAGATGGGAAGAGGTCTGTATTCGATATATTCAATATTTTCAAAAATAATTCTTTGCATGATTTAATCTGCTTAACACATATATACTCCCCACACTTCTGGTAGTTCTGTTAAGTAGTCACTGCACAAAGTTTCAGACATTTCCAAGAGTGCCGTTATCATCAAATGGTCCTCAAAACTACCTTTTAGTAGCTTGAGCCATTGCCAAATTATCTAGTTTCCTCTGTCCTCAGTTTTTCCTGGATGTTCACTCAATTATCTGCAACTTTGTTTCTCCTGTAATGGTTTGAATCGTCAACTATCTTTATTCTTTTCCCTAGTGTTTTCAGATATGAACTTTTTCGAGAATTTAGGTACAACTACAAGCCCACAGGGCCGCAGCTTTCCTCGTTACTCACCTGATATATGGTTCTCTTGATGTAGAAGCACGCCTTCCCAATCCATCATGTTGTTAATGGTCTTGTTAGTGCTATTTTTTAGGATGCATATGGCTTGATATGTCTTGTTTACATTCTACTGACCTACTTTTTCTCTGGTCTGTTCTCCTTTCTTAACTTGATTGCCTTGTTACCTTTGATGTGCATTTCATTCTTGAGAAAATATAGATCTTTTTTTAAGTTAAATTTGGACTTTTCTCTCAGTGTTACACAGAGCATTGGGATGCTTTCTTATACGTTTTTGAGGAGCACGGCGAAGGAAGATATCGTAGTACCCATGGTAATGACATCTCAATCTACTGTTTCTTCTTCTTCTTCTTCCTTTTTTTTTATTTTTGGGTCGATGATGTACATCTACCTTTCACTTTTTGGCAATTTTCTTCATACTGGTCTTTGGGCTAGTGTACTAGGCTCAACACTATTTCGATGAAGAGCAGTGCATTTTTTTCTATGGGTCTGATTTATCTTTTCTTTAGTATTTTGACCAATTGTATACATTTGGAAAGATGATACCAAATAATGACTCTTTTGATAAGACATCTAAAAAATATTTATTATTAATCTACGTATGGAACAGCTTGATTATGAAAGACGCGAAGGCAGTTGGAACCAGTTGATACGGTCTTCATTTGGCGATTGGAAGAGAAATCTCGAAACAATAATACAGTGGTCTCCCTTTTCCGCTGAGGAGGATCTGTTTCAGCAGGTATTCCCCTTCCCCTTCCCCTTCCCCTTCCTGTGAACTATGCTTTGATATAATATGTCTCTCTGGCTGCGATTTTTATTTTATTTTACTTAATGTTGGTAACTTAAAGCTTTCTTCATCACAAGATCAAATATTGTGAGCTACAACGATTCTTAATATATTTTAAATTATGTAACTTTGGCACATTCTTTGCCGAATCCTGGCTGACACTGACCTAAAATAAGGGTGTTGTTATTTGATGTAATGTGTTTCTCTTAGTTTTGGCTAGTCAATGAGGGAGTCTTTCTTGAAAGTTTTAGCTGCGTCTCTCATGAATGTTTTAGTTGTGCATATCGGGTGGTATACAAGCTATTTTGCTTCTCTGTTTGGGTGTATTGTCTCGATATCTACCAATCACTGTTGGCAGCTTAATCACGTCTTTTACCTTTTGTTATTACTTTACTACAGTTTAGTCTGATGGGAGATAATGGTACACGTATAATTATCTACAATCTTTGGGAAGATGATCAAGGATTTCTAGAGCTCGACTTCGATGCAGATCAATACGTGAGTATCTTTCGTTGATGTTTTATAGACTACTAGGTCTTACCACTCTGTGTCTGATGTGCATTTTTTTACGAGTCTCAGGATATTCAACTTAGAGGGGTCAACAGAGATGAGAAGAACATAGAAATGGCAAAAAAGTTTCCCAATTCTAGGCATTTCCTGACTTATAGGCACTCCTTGAGGGTAAGTGGTGGTTGATGCTATGCTATGTCGTGTGACTGAAATTAGTCATTTCACAATTTTAGTCTTACTTTAGTTCAGTTGAATGTGTGCTTGGCTTCAACTAGATATGTAATTAGTGAATTGATGATGTGTCTTCATTGCATTTGCACTTCAAGCAGCATGGATAACCTGATCTTTTGACATTCTTGCTACTATTTAAAATTACATAGATAAATTGCAAATGTGAAGAAGATTTTCTCAGTGTTTACGGGCATTTTACAATAAATTAATCAAACAAGCAAGGAACTCAAAAGACCCAATGCCAGTTCAACATTTTCTACCATCTTTAATTGTAGGGTTATATTTTTGAATTATTTAGGACATCCAAGTTCTGCCATTCAGCATTGACAAGAGTGGTATCCATGTCAAGTCATGATGGAAAATGCGAATGATAGATCTGATTTTCTGTATAGCAGGAATTCCAAAAATTACTTCAACATCTTAGTTTTTATCTCCTGCATGGTACACACTAAAAAATGCATGGATCTGTTTTATGTCCATATTGTACATGTTTTAATTGATAAATCGTTAAGACACTCATTGGTGAAGTTATGTCAGGAGTGCTTACCATACTAGTACTGCTCTGTGGAGCTTAATAAGGCTCTAAAGGTTATTCCTTCCTCTTGTTTACTTGTAGAACTTTATCAAGTGGATTTGGCAGCTTGTGGGCTGCTCTCGGTCCACATGCATGCAGATGTTGTCATTAAATTTGTATGCCAACCTCTGGAACTTTGCCAGTGAGGATCATTACAGCCTTTTATTTTCATTTGACGTTTTTTTGGGTTTTGATGATTTTTCATTGCAATTCATTATTTTAGCTTCGAAGAATTCCTTTATTGATGGAACGTTAACTTTCTAAGCGAAAAATCTAGTCACTAGTGAGTTGCAGGCTATATGAAGAGGTGAAGGCATTACTAGAAAATGCCAAATTTGCTCATTGATGCCAGCCCTTTGTCAGATGTTTGGGGGATTCAGTTTGATTCTGTTGTAATTATGTCCCCTGCATCCTGAATTTATGAGCCACTCGATTTCCACAAGGCGGCAATAACCAGAGCAAATTTATAACATTAGCAGCTGTGCATAGATGTCCACTAATCAATGAATATACTATTTTCTTTCGCGAAGAGTGTATGCCTTTAGCACTTTTCCTCTCAAAGTCTATAAACTTAATTTGTTTGGTAAGAAGTCATGATTACAATGATCCCTGTGTTGTAACTAGCTTCATTATCTCTCTCTCTTTCTCTTGACTGACATTTTTACTTGTTTTATTTTTATTTGAAGAGTTATGCTTCTATTCTCTATCTGAGGATTCCCCCCAGGTTCCGGATGATTATTCGAGGGAAGGATATTGAGCATCATAATATTGTAAATGATATGATGTTATCTCAAGAAGTTACTTATCGACCACAACCTGGTGTGGATGGAGTTTATAAAGACACTGTAATGCTTCAGAACAATTTTCTTTTGGCTTTTGCTGATATTCTTAGTACACCTACTTATGTGCAAATATTGTTGTCAGATGGCTGCTGTTGTTACAATTGGGTTTGTGAAGGATGCAAAGCATCATATCGATGTCCAAGGATTCAATGTATATCACAAGAATCGTCTGATTAAGGTTCATATTCTTCTGGTAGAAATGATTATGGCACTGGTTGAACTTCTTTTTGTTGATGATGCTAATTAGAATTTCGTTACCACTTTACTATCTAAATGGCTGTCTCAGAAGGTTGAACTAAATGACACCTTGACGCTTTTGTTCATGGTGTTCTTGTCTTATAAGCGGTCGATCATTTCTTTCAGTGGTTCTTTTACTTTGTTATGTTTGTTTGGACGTTTGAACCTCTTTCTAGGTTTAAGGTTCTCGTGTTACTTGCCCGATGAAGGCCTCTGTATGCATCATTGTCAGAATCTCAGTTATTATTATAAAATTGTGATGTCCAAGATTCCAAATAGCAACATTGAATCTAGTTGCTTGGATCATTTCAGACTGTGATCTTCCTCCTCTTGTATGTTGGCTTCTTTACTCTTTGTGTTGTAGCAATCCCTCTGTTCTATTTATGTTCTCTTTTGGGTTAGTTTGGCAGTGAATCATGGTTTCTTGTTAATTCCTTTTTGAATTTTATGAGGCTTCTCGAGTGCTTTGATTTCTTCCTTTTTATAGATGGAATTGTAAAATGACCTCATCCATTCTTTTTTGCAGCCATTTTGGAGGCTTTGGAATCCTGCTGGAAGTTGTGGTCGTGGAGTCATAGGTTTTTCTTTGGCTTTGATATCCAACATTTTACTATGTGAAATATGTATTTTTAATATGTTTCCACATTGGGCCAGGTGTTCTGGAAGCTAATTTTGTGGAACCAGCTCATGATAAACAAGGATTTGAGCGAACGACAGTGCTTGCAAGACTTGAGACACGGCTGATTCAAATGCAGAAGACCTATTGGTATACATTTCTCCATTCCTATCGTCTTCTCCTCATTAGAGTTACTTGTTACTAATTCCCTTTGCTGATTTTCTAGGAGGACGAACTCTCCTCGAATTGGCTATGCATTAGGCAATATTAAACTCCCTAGTGAATCTGCAGGAGGAGGTAGACATTGCATTTATGTCATTTTCCTTTCGTTGTCTCCCTTTCAGCTACATGATTCATTTAAAATGAATTTCACTAGATCATATTCATGATTCAAAATTATGATTAGCCTCTTGACACAAATGTTTATCCCGGTAGATGATTCTCCTGATTATGAGACACAAACATCTTCAAAATCAGGAAGGCATACTGCGTCAACCAGTAAGCCGACCGTACGAAGTCCTGACAAATTCTCTTCACTCTCTAAAGATGGAAGGCATACCTCTTCTGGAGGCAAAACAAGGATGAGCCCCCGTTTTGAATCAAGGACTTTGAATTTACAAGAATCGTCTTCATCCCCTTCTACAGAGGCTGTCAATGGGGATGACGTGTCATTTCACCAACCTGATTCTAATGGTGGTAACCACAAATCTTCTGTAATGGGCCTCCAGATTTCTTCAACGCTTGCATGCTTTGGTGAGGACTCTGACCTTAATTATGACTCAGGTGGAAAAACCAATGGGTTGAGCACGGCAACCCCTCTGCAGGTAATTTAGCACTTTACAGTTCTTCGCTTGGATAGTTCTATGCATGTCATTCTGGATGCTGTGAGGTGTCATCTATGATTATTAATGCAGGAGGATTTCGTAGCTTCTTTGGTAACTTATTTGTGCTCAAATCATTAATTTCGCTTTGAGCCCCTTATAGAAGCTTTTTGGTCATTAGTAAATTTCCATATTTTTCCCCTTCTAGAAATAGGAGTGGAAGGTGACTGACAATTAATGTATAATGATTCTTTGGGAGATAGCTGGATGAAGATAAGATATTACTAATCTTCCATTTATGATGATAGCAGAGGAGAGTTATATATGAACAGTCAAGTTTGACATGGTTTGTGCACTTTTGACATGACAAGATGTAAAAGCATGTCAAAAGTAGGCATGTTGTCCTAGCAAATAGTTGCCCCGGCTGAATGGATTGGGAGGGAAGGACTGAAGTTCAATGGACACGAGGAAACTCAGGAGTATTGATTAAAAAGTATGAAAAGTTGTTCAAGAACTTGTGATTTTGGAAACTATTTCTCTGAGAACCATACTGTCTGAAAATTATAAGTGAGTCGAGTTTTTACATCTAAACTTCATGAAGATGGTATCTGCCTTTGGCTGCCAATGCTGTGTGAATGCTTGTAAATATTGTTCTTGTCACAGTTCATGGACAATGCTTATTTACATGCCAAATGTCTTTTTTTTTGAGTTGAACCAAAGACCTGGTTGGGGGGCGGCGTTGGGGGGTGTGTGGGCGCGGGGTGGTGATGTAGATCAAGATGACCATCCATCCCAGCTTACATACCTATTCGTCATAGTTTTTTTTTTGGTGTGTGGTGTGGGTGCGGGGTGGTGATGTAGATCAAGATGACCATCCATCCCAGCTTACATACCTTTTTTTTTTTTTGGTAAGGAAAAATTTAGACATATTTATGTAAATGTAAATAGATTAGTGCCTACTTGAGTCTTTGAACCGCAGTCCGGCCCGTGCGACAACCAGCGGGTTTAAAATTGTGTGGAAACCTAACATTGCCAATTAAAAGTTTTCCTAATATATTTATATCGCTTCTTCCAGTTTTAAAGTTTCTTTTGATGCTTGCTTATTTAATTGGTTTGTTTTTCTGGCAGGCAGTAGATATAGAACAGTTGAGAGAAGAGAATCGTCAGTTAAGGGAAAGGTGAATGTGTTGTGCTTTACCATCATGCATTGTGCTTGGTTTTTTCCTTTTTTTGATTAGTTCTCTTCATCTAATTGATTTCCTTCCTGTTGTTGTTTACAGATTAGCACAGCAGGACGGAAAAATTTTGAGTAAGTTGCAGCATGATTTGCAGACTGAGAGAGAGAGGTGCAGAACTCTCGAAAGTCAGGTGAGTGCTTTGCCATTTTAATGCCAAGATGTTATAACTTGCGACATTCCTTCAATATCGACTCATTACTCTGAAATAGTATTTAAAGTCTAGGTCTCAAAGTTATCCAAATTAATGTGTTCCTCAAGTTTTCCTTTTAATTCTCAGTGAAGTGTGTCCTGACCACTTTTGTCTCTGTACTACTACTATATCAGCTCCAAGAAGCCCAACGAAAAATAGAACAATTGAACAGGGAGCAAGAAACTTTAATTGATATTTTTCAAGAGGAAAGGGAACGAAGAGAAGCTGTTGAGCAGAACCTGAGGAAGAAGAAGCAGGTCGACCCTAGCTTCGTTGCTTCGTTAAAATATCACTGCGCTATAATATTTTCTTGTTCTTGTTGCTGTTGGAATTGGATGGTCTCCTGACTTTTTTTTCCCTGTTCATCTACATTTCTGTAGGAGGCTTCTGCTACCATCCAAGATTTGCTGGACAAGGTGAAACTACTGGAAAAGATGAAATCTCCCAATGGAAAATCACAATTTTAGGCTTCGGACGTGGGTGGCTAACTGCTTCTTGTTTATAAACTCTGATCTACTCTTTTGTAATTTTGGTCAGATTCTGCTAACCCTCTGATTCTAGAGCCATTAGTGTAGGAAGAAGTAGTCCATTTAGGTGGGTGGTGTCACGAAATCTATGGTCTCATGATGTGCTCAAGCCACGATGTGCTGATGCGATTCTGCTTTTGCTCAGAGTTGGGCCCCCATTTTTTTGTCACACCCAATTTTTTCTTCTAAGGTAATGGTGCCTTGTTTTCACTTAAAAGGAGACCGTGGAGCACACATTTAGCGCAACTATCGAATGGCTTGACTATTTGGCTTGCATCGTGCTTGAATGGACCGAGAGACGGGAATGTCGGTCTATAGTGTTCTGTTACTGGCGGTGGGTGTAGTGTGAGATGATGGGGTGGAGTGCTGTAACAGCGGCTGCGCTTGTTATATGCGCCTGGGAACAACTCTGTTGATTGACATGTGTAGGGTAGGCGAATTTTCATTGGTCAGTCTTGAAAGGCTCCTTGAGGGTCTTTTGTTTGTATTTCGATTCGCACCAAGCGGCGAACGGCATCTCGCTTTAGAAGTCTCAGCAAATGAAGAAGAGCTATGATACTAAAAAATCCGTGGTCTTTCGATCGGTATTGGAACGGCAGCGTTGTTGTACAGTGGTAAGACCTTCCGTTCCAGCCTCTGGCCACTGTGATATGGGATTGCGAGCTTATTGAACCTTTAAGATTGTGCTATAGTTGCTGCGTGCTTAGTTTTATAGGTGGAAGTAAGGTGAGGGAGGACATGTTTTTCCATATATAGGGGGTGTTTGGTTGGGCATTCTCAAGGGGCTCTAGGGCCCTTGGGGAAAATTTTTGGTGTTTGGCAACATTTATGAAAGCTCTTTTGCCCAAATATGAGCAATTCCAAATGCTAAATGCTGAAAGCTGGGGAGGGGCATCATTGAGCATTCGGCATTTGGGAAATGCCATGCCTACTGTTCTTCTTCTTCTTCCTCGTCGTCTTTGAACGAGGCCACCAATTCTTCTTCTTTTCCGGTAGCCACCGCCGTCGCTGCCTGAGGGTTGCGTATCGCTGGTGACCACCGTCTGGGG
Source organism: Eucalyptus cloeziana (assembly GCA_014182715.1). NCBI lineage: Eukaryota > Viridiplantae > Streptophyta > Magnoliopsida > Myrtales > Myrtaceae > Eucalyptus > Eucalyptus cloeziana. Next base: position 28,981,113 of record CM024644.1, on the reverse strand, counting down.
GTGGCGTGACGTGCGACTCAGGTGGTGCGGACCTAGGCGGTGTCGTCTGAGGTTCGTGCGACCTCAGGCCGCCAGATCTGGCCTCTATGACCTCAGGCGCTTGAGGTCGCGCCTCCAGGTAGCGATGACGTCGCTTGAGGTCGCGTCACCTGGTCCGCGCGACTAGATCTGGCTGGCTGGCGCGATCTCAGGCCGCCAGATCTAGCGGTCCGGAGGCCAAATCTGGCCTCTGTGCCTCCAGGCACTTGAGGTCGCGGCAACGGCGTCGCCTGATTTGGCCGCGGGCCACCGGATTTGATTTTCATATTTTTTTTAAAAAAAAATTAAAAGCAAAAGTTCATTTGTAATAAGTTTTGTCAAACGGTATTTTCACGCAAGCCACTTTTCAATGCGTAATTTGCCAAACATCCGAGCATTCCCAAAAATCCCTTTTTAACCTAAAGATATTTGCATTTGGCCAAAAGTATTCCCCAAAAGCTCGAACCAAACGGGCCCATAGTTGATGCAAGCCAAATTGACTCTTAGAGAGAAATCAATCCCCGTTTGATGGGTCTGAGTTGTATCTTGTTAAAGGCCAAATCATTAAATCGAGCGAGTGCATAGGAGCCAAGTCTTGTGTATCCGTCTTGGAATAACGGCCCGACTTACTTCAGCATTGATGGCGGAGTAAAATCGATAATAAAGTACAAATTACGTGAATATTTCCGTTCTTGTAAAAACATAATTTTTCTTTTTGGGTTGTGATTGGTTGGGTTTAATAGAACACGAAACTCCAACCCTCTTGGCTGAAAAAAAAAGAAAAAAGAAAAAAGAACATGTGGCTAAGATTTAGCAATGGAATCCATAATCTCTTTCCCCTTTATTACCCCGCAGATTGATGTCGAGAGTTTGGGATCATTTAGTAGATCTGAAATAAAAAAAAATGCAAAGCCAAATATGAAAATGAATGAATGAATTAGATGAAAGATGAAATTTGAAGGCTTTATTTTTGTGTTTTGCGAAAAAAGAATAATTTAAAAATATTTTTCTGAAAATGATGATTCATATCGATTATAATAATGAAGGAAGGAAGAAATGAAAAATATATTCATTATCCATCAAACTGTTTAAATTACCATTCAACTTTTCGTGAAATAAAGGAATCTTTTCTTATTTCACACCCGCGTTGAAATTTTTATTTTTTGTTATCCAAACTAGATGAATGATAATATATTCCCCTGTAGCTGTCTAACCGGAGACAACCGAAGCATAAATCATTAAATGAATTGGTTGGGTGTCGTTCCACATCCGATTTATGGAAGCGCACGCCCTCAAGTGTGTTGTTAACTAACGAATGCCACGTGCGCCATAATCTAATTTAATGATTGATTACTACACAAAGCAAAGCAAAGCAAAGCAAAGCAAGCCAAGCCCTCCCTTCCCATTCTCACTCCCCCTATAACCGAATTCCATAAACCCTAGAAAGGCTTCTTCCGCCAGTCTCCTCCTCCTCCCCTCCCATGGAAGCCATTGCTGCCGCCCTCGTCCTTTCCACCTTTGCAGCACAACGAGAGTACGTACATGCTCCTTCCTCTCTCTGCGATCCACCCCATGTTTGCAGCGATTCTCCTCCTCTTCCCCTCTCATTAATGCCTTCTGTCATGAGCATCATCCTCCTCCTCTCCTGCCGCTCCTGTTCGTCTGTTCCAACAACCCTCCTTCCCCCCCTCTCTCTCTCTCTCTCTCTATCTCTCTCGTACTGCTGTCTGTCTCTGTGCCTTTGTCTGCGCGCCTGTCTGTCTGCGGGTGTGCTCTTGCTCGTGGCTTTGTGTGGAGAAAGGAGTCGCAGTTGTGTACTGTGGAGGAGGCGCTGCTTTGTCGACTGCTGCGTTGTCGCGCAGTAAATTGTGGCTGCCCCTCCCGACCCATTTTCTCCGCCTGTTTTTTGGTTTTTTTCCTCTCTTGTGTACCTCTGCATTAATTTTCCCGGAAATGTCCGCTTTCGTTTTCCACGCCTCGCCTGGATTTGTGCATGGAATCCACATTCTTCGCTTCCTCGGCTCTGTCATAGATGTTATATATGCGGGTGTGTGTGTGTGTGTGTGTTTTGCCCATATTCGATTCGGTTCTGCTGAGTCGAACTCGAGAGCCTCTGTCCGTGGTTTCCATTTCCATGTATCTTTCCACGAGCTGCGCGGGCGTGTCGCATGTCGCCGTCGCTTTCCCCGTTTTGAGGTCGAACGCTCGCCCTCCCTGCTTTAGCTTTTTCGGCTCGTGGATCGACGCCGCTCGAGCTGTAATGCCGTGTCTGCATTAATGCTCCTTCCCATCTTTCCCTCTCCCTCCCTCTCCCTCTCTCATTGACGGTTGTTGCTTTGACTGATTTGATATCTGATTCGTACATATTCCCCTCATCCTCCCCCTCATTCCTAGCTCTTTCTTCTATGCAGGTTCCTGTAGCCGAAGGGTCCTCTCATCACGCCTCGCTCTCTCTCTCTCTCTCTCCCTCTCCCTCTCTCTCAACTACTCTACCTGTGGCTGGCTGTTGATGGTGGTTTAGGATTCCGAGCCGGACTAACAGTTGCGACGGAGCTGCGCGGGCGGTTTTGGGTTGGGTCTTTTTCCTTCTCCCACCAGTGAAGGGAAGCGGTGTGAACTTGGATGTGGCTGCGATATTCGTTTCTTGACCTTGATTCTTGCTGGACAATGGAGAGTTTCTGGAGGCGGCGTCCCGTCGCCATCGCTTTCGCCGTGTTGCTGGCGACGATGGTACTGCTCGCGGTTGCGGTTATTGGAGGTGCGCATGATTGCGTTTTCGGTCCTCACCTTTTCTCAGATTCTTCCCCCTACATTTTTCTTTGCTGGGCACATTCTTTTGTGTCGATACGATGCATGTCTGCATATGCATGGGCATGGGGGTTTTACTGCGCGTACGTTTTCTCAATAAAGAATTCGACGATCCCGAAAGTGGGTTCGGTTTTCTTTCTCTTTTTCCCTTTTTCTTTGTTTTTTAGTGTGTGTCAATGGCGTCTCTGTGGGACATGGAGGTCCCTCTCTCTCTCTCTCTCTCTCTCTCCTTGTCGTTTTTCCTTTTGCAGCAGCGAGCCGGTGTGGCGAACTTTTCGTCTTACATGTGTTCCCTTTTTGAGGAATATTCTCCTCGTTCTGTTAAAGATACAACGATGTCTCCATATATTGCAGGAGGTGTGATCGACGGGCACTGGCCATTTCAGTCGAGTCTAATGGCTTCTGAGGGAGACAGGCTGAGGAAATCTGCACTGCACCGGAAGCTGCTTCGTCTCGGTAAGCTCCACACCCTCTGAATGATCTTCCATTCAAGCTTTTCTGGGTCGTGGGTATTTCTTCTTCTTCGTCCTCCTTTGTGGGTCATAAATTCTTGGGCGGGGATGGATAGGAGTGGAGGAGACCCGAGTCCTTTCCGGCATCTGCAAATTCTGGGTTTCCACGGTAGTTTGTCTATAGCCTTTCCTGGGTTCTTTTGAGAATGATCAGTCCTGGCATAATGTGCTCGCGATGCGAACGTTGAATGACACCTCCCTCCAAACACAATCGCTGGAAACGCTGTTCGCTCAGGGCTCAGACTGGCTCGGTGAATACGGCTCGCCTGTCAGAGGAGGTGCGCGTCTGGAGAATTCCTCTCCGCCCCGTTCTAACGTGCGCCGCTCCGTACTCGGGGCACCTCCAAAAAAACCCATTTCTTTATCCTTTCCTTTCTTTTCTTGTTTCGATCAATGTCGCTTCGATGTTCCATCATTAATTGCTCGACCCTCCAGAGTCCCCGCCGTGCGCATTACTTAATAATGCCCGCGCATCCTAGCATATATGATTCACGCTCTAGCTGTCTCTCGGCCTCGCCTAGGGATAAGGCGATTTTGAATTTCCAAGGCAATGGAAAGGGAGCTTCAGCTTTTGAAGGGTCGTTTTCCTTAAAGCGAAACGCGCCAGAAAAGGAGCGGAAAAGGTCCGACAACTGTACGCCCTCGGCGAAAAAGTCGACAAAGCGGTGATAAATATCCCCACCCTTTGGCTTTTGCCACATTATAATAATTTCCCTGCGTTTCGTCTCTAAAAAAGGCCGTTCTTGTCTGTTCGACGCGGTCCCGCTTCGTCCGTTCTCGCCGTAATAACTTTGTCCTGATTTGTGCCCTTTTCGCTCTGCGCAGCATCCGCCATGGAGGAACCGAACCGGATGTGGGGGGAGAGATGTAGCAAGGCGGACATAGTGATCAGCCAAGGGCCGACGTCCCCGCTTCCCAGCGGCATCCCCACCTACACCGTGGAGATCATGAACGCGTGCGTGACCGGGTGCGACATCTCCCGCATCCACCTCAGCTGCGGCTGGTTCAGCTCCGCCCGCCTCATCAACCCGCGGGTCTTCAAGCGCCTCCGCTACAACGACTGCCTCGTCAACGCCGGCGAGCCCCTGGCCAACGGCGACACCCTCTCCTTCCAATACGCCAACACCTACTCTTACCCTCTCTCCGTCTCTTCCGTCTCGTGCTCTTGAGGGGAAGGGAAAGATGTCCCGCGTCGACGACAGTTTCGGTGTTCATAGGATACGGCCTTTTAGTTTACTTGCTTTTGGTTTTGTAACGTTTGTTGGTGCCACTGACTTTGTGGAGCTTGTTGCTTTGCTTGCATGGTGGTTGAGCGGTAAATAGTGAATAGGATTCACCTTGTATTTTGGTCCGGGCGTGGAGTAGGCTCTAGGACACGGCAGAACGTGCTGACGGAGCTTACGATGGTCTTTTCTGTTTCGCGACGATACCATTTTGTGGGGGGCGCAGAGTGTAAATAGCTTGAAACAAGAACACGTGATTACAGAATGCTGTCTGGTTTGCTGATGAGGGAGAAAAATGATGATAGTTTTGATGAGCCTTCTTCTACCTTTACCACGTGTTCTTGTTCTGTTCTTGCTGCGTGGGCCGCCTGTATGAAATCTTCCATTGCTCGTTGCTCATTGGTGGAAAAAAGTCGGTCCATGCATATTAACTTCATCGTGGTTGATTAATCGCAGTGGTTATAACACAGGATGATGGTAATCCACGACAAACTGGCCAGGAAAGAGGGTTCTATGACCAGTATGTTATTTAGAATCATTTCGAATCATATAGTTTCATTTGCAATGTAGCATTAATCTGGTATGATAGTGGCGTAATTTGCCTTCTGTTTTGTGTTTAGGCCTCGCCATGAAACACCAAACAGTGGGTGACGGTTTATGACTACGTTCCAAGTTCAATCCCTGAGGGGTCGAATTTTATATATATCCCTCGCCATGAGTTGCATGAACTGGTCAATGTCTCGTTCGGTCTACGGTCTACGGGAGGGAACTGGACCCTTCTCCGTAGCACTAGGGTGTAATGAGAATGACCGCAAGCGTGGATCGCAAACCCAGCCCATGAGAAGCTAAATTCTAAATTGTCTTCATCAGAAAATTTGACCCAAGGTTCTCTCTGGGCTCATCGGCCATTGGCCTTGCGTTTGGGCATAGGCCTACCTGGTTCGTTTGTGTCACCAGTTGGGCACGAAACATACCGATTGGAAATAAGGCTGAAAACTTGAAACGCAGTATTACAGGCAAGCACAGTTTTGAATTGTGCTCGAAGTCAGCTCTGTAATTCACCTAAATAAAAGACGTATATTGCTACAAACCATCACGTAACAACTAGTTCGCCGGACAATCTGGCGAGTACCTTCATTAGATAACCAGATTCCAGATTCCTCCTTAATCTTCATGTCAAAGTCCATGATTGGGAAACCAATGGAACTAGTGGGGAGTCGGTGAGAAGCACAACTTTCTTTGTTTTCCAAACTAGTTAGTAATATGATTTGCCCACAGATAACAACCACATGACATTCATCACAGCACGAAAGACCGTCTCTCTTTAAAATGTGATAGCATTCATCTTCATCCAGGGCTCCGTACATCCGACATCTCGACTATATCATAAAAATAACACCAAAGAACTGTGAACCGACGATAGAAAGACGAACTTATGCTAGCACTACTCATTGACGGCCATCAGATGCGCTTACCATCCAAAACTTGCAAAAGAGATGAATGATACAGCAACATTTAGAGTGCATTAACACATGATTTGCCCTATACACTTATACACTTCTGAAAACAATTGAATGGTGGATATCCCCAGCAGCAAAGCAGTGATGCGAATATAAACTATTTGGAGAGGCTACACATATATGCTCTCACAATACGGAGCAAGCGCAGACAACTTTCCTCGGGGAATCATCCAGTTTCTTCTCTGTTTCAAAACAAGTCCAAGTGTAAATCGAGATGAAGACTCATCAATAGGCTGATAAAGGAGTTTTCACTACTACTACGAAACTCTCAAAAAGGCCTGAATTCTCCAAGAGAACAAGTCTACGGATTCCAGATTAATAACTGAGTCATAGTCTATAAATAAAAGATATATGCTTGTTCACTGTAAGTAAGATCTATTTCTTATTTCACAATGACAAAGCAAATGATGAAGTCTGACCAGAAATACTAGACATCACGTAATAAGTTTCTTCTCAGTTCATCTCTAGACAGGTGAACTTGGTCAATGAAGGAGCTTCTAATCCGCATATGAACCAGATGCAGCAAGCAGATAAAATTTATCTGAAGTAACTTAGTTAACAAAGGTCCTTTCAAACTCTGTAAAGCATGCTGATATAAGAATATTGCCAATCAAACCTTTGAAGCTATTAGATGTAACAAAATAGTAAAAAATACCTGCTCTTTTTTTTGCTAAGGATGACTGTACAACAACGTGCATTATAATACCTCCTCCACCAACATCATCAAAAGGCATTTTGCACTGACCAATTGTCTTAGTGTTTTCCAAAACTTTACCGGCACTTATCAGTTTTATTTCACTTGCTGCCTTTGGTATGACCGTCTTGCCTGAGGAATAATGAACAGTACAACCTCAGCGGAAAAAATATGGTTCTTAATCCACGGCAATTAGCAACACAGAAAACATTCACCGGAGATTAAATCCTTAGCTAAGGTTCATGTTATCTTCTGAATAGTTGTTCATGTACACAGTTGAAAATCAAAATGCAGCTACAGCTTACAGAAAAATGCCCGATCAATAATAGATTTGCTTACATGATTTTCCTACATTGTATCGTGAGCAGACAAGGTTTGAGGGATTTCCACATTAAGTGGAATGATGCAGATACAATCATCAATACAGCCAAGGCCAGGCTATCTCTTCGCTAGGGTTGCAAATGCCCCCCTCAGATATTGTTTTATAACAGAACAAGAAACAAAGAAAAATCAAGACTATATTATGTCACTCTCATTGCCCTTAAATTAATCCAAATTCTGCCTGTCCTTGCCTGGGGACACCCTTTTTAGAAAAATATCTGCCTTACAATTGCTTTCGGAAAAATATATTCAGTACATCACTCGTTATCCGTATGTAAACATCTTTACCCTTTCTTACATCTATGCGACTACATATCATCACAGGCTTAGCCACTAATGTTATAGAGCCACTTCTTGCCCCAACTTCCCAATGGCAGGCGTTTAACAAATGCGATTGCAAGTGGATCTGTTTTTTCATTGCACAAGAACATCCGCATTCAAACCATCAGGGAAAAAAAAGTTTGGAATCCATAACAGAGATCAAAATAAATGGACAAGTCCGAGCACGTGTGTCCGCGTGTTTTGGCACATGGGCTTGCTTGTGATTCTACCTTTTTCTCGTGCCACAGGTGGACTTGTTTCATCATCTCACATTTATCATGCAAACAGCAACGACGGAGACAAAAACACTCACACGGAGACGATTACAACTCTTCATGATAGCAACATGAGTCATAAACCTTGTGGTCACCGGCAGTCACAATGATGAAATTTCAGGCAAGTTTAAGGCAGTGTCATCGCTAACTTAAGAAAGGGCCCAGTATTAGACATGATCTCAGCTCCCACGCAGTTCCTAGATTCCACAAGAAAGCAGCTCTTGAAGTCGGCTTAAAACAAGAGAAAGCCCAAATAGTCTAGGACGCGTGCATGACCTTGCTAAGCTGTTTTAAACTATGTCACCAATCTTACAGATCATATCTGAAGAAGATGAAGAAACCGAATGATAAGGTCATTCAGCACAAACCACATACTGAAACGAACATAGGAAGGAGAGGTGGAGGAAACCTTTGGGCCAATCGGAGACAACTCTCTGCTTCAACATATCGATGGTGGACGCCGATGAGAACTGGAAGGGACCCATGTCCGATCCATCGAACAATCTGAACTTTACATCCACCAATTCCTCTTCCCGCATTTCCGCCTCCTCCTTCTCGATCGCTCCCGCGTGCCCGTCTCTCTGCTTCGTCTCAGTTCAACAAGGGACCTTGTCGGATCATTCCATCTGAATCAGCGAAAGGAAGTGGGGTCGATGGATTGAGCAGGCAAGCTGGAAGATGAAAAGCCGAGACTTGTTGAAATCAAAGATATGGCATGGGAAAGAAAGCGAAGATGGTGTTTGAGTTTAAAGGTATTGATGGGCAAGGAGTAGCTCAAAGAAACATGTCATACCTTGGCAAGTTGGTGAAGCTAACGACCGAAATGCGACTGCCTTTGGTTCGGAAGATTGGTGTCGGTTTGTTGGCGAGTCACCAAACGAGACAGGAAACGAAGACCAAAATACAGATTAGAATAGTGTCGGACGAATAGACGGGACGGGACGCTGGAAACGACGTCGCCTCGGCCCTGTTACTGCAGCTCCCGCTTACCTCAGATGGGATAAAGGAAGTGCCTTTTGCTTTGACGCATCATATTCCTCCCCAACGCCGTCGTTTCTAGCCGGTGGATGGTTGCAGGAAAATGAAGAGGAAGAGAAAGGAACAAGGGGGAGGAGCGAGCGAGGAGGGGGAGGTCGTGTGGCAGACTCCGTTGAATCCGCCGGAGCGCCAAGATTACATCTTTCGCGAAGGTAATCCTCAAGAGAGTATTTTTCTTTCATGGGACATTGTTGTAGGGATTCTTGCTAGTAGAGGGAGCGAAAAGAAGACTGATCTATTAAGAGAATGCAGGGAGGCGCTACGTCGCACCCTACCACTTCGAGTTCATCTCTCATGTGAGTCGTCGTTATCTCCTCTTTCTTCTTCTGCAGTGGAGTGGTTCGCATGCTTTACTTGTGATCTAATTTTTGTGTGGTCAAGACCCTCGTTAAGCCCTTTTTCGCGTCAACCTTGAGCTCTCAATTTGGCTGGTTTTCTTGTTATGAATTATGATGTATCATAGGTCAAGAGCCGCTGGGCTGGCAAAACCATTGTGGATTTGTTTGCCCACGAGTTCAAAGGCAGACCTTATGAGTATTATGTAAGCATTTTCTTCATTGCATAACGAATGTTTAGTTCTGCATGTCACCATGACTTTTAACCATGCCTAGTTATAACCTGTAGGTCAGTGCTGTTGAATGTGGACGGATACAAGTCGAGGGGAGGGTAGTTCCTGTCTCTTACATTGTAAAATCGTCTGAAAAAATAAGCCACTTTGTACACAGGTTGGTTTGAGCTTTACACTTGCTATGATCTCCTTATCAAATGTTGCTTTTCAAGAGTCTGAAGCTTTACACTTGCTATGATCTCCTTATCAAATGTTGCTTTTCAAGAGTCTAGAAGCTTTACACCTGCTATGATCTCCTTATCAAATGTTGCTTTTCAAGAGTCTGATCTAGCGATGATACATACCTTTGGCTGCATCAGTTTCTTTTGCTTAGGTTCCCTTTCTTTACCTTTTCTGTTTCTTCAGGCTTCTTTATTCCTTCTTCACCCACGAGTTGAGAATTCCAATCTTAATTTAGAGTTTTTTCTAGAAGTTTTAGGGTATTTGTTGAATATGCATTGATCTTGATAAGGTTGTAGGCATGAGCCTCCTGTGATGACCCATGGTGTCTCCATCCTACAGAAAGAACCAGATGTGGTGACTGTTTGTAAGCCGGCATCTATTCCAGTAAGGAACAACACAATTATGTTTTCCCTCATTTCAAATGTACAACAAAAGAGTGATTTTGTGTGGAATTTGCATGAGTGCTGTAAAATCACTGATGAGATTCAGAGAGTAATGTGGTTACAGCAGCCTTGCTTGGCCTAGCTAGCTCTTTTGGCCTTATAGGATCTATGTTTACAGAAATTTCAACTTGTTTATAGGTGCATCCGTGTGGTCAGTATCGTAAAAACACTGTGGTTGGCATCCTTCAGGCAGAGCATGGGCTGGCACCCCTATTTCGTATCCTAAGTAGCTCTTTCACATGCATATGCATTCTTGACTCTATCGAAATCAGATTGGGCATATTCTGTTTCCTTGTGATTCTTGATGTCTATTATAACTCTTTTTCCGTCCTCTGACCTATATCTGGTGTCACATCCACATTATGGATTTCGTACGTCCTCCTTGATATTATAATACAAGCCGTTCACCGACTAGATCGCCTTGTCTCCGGACTCCTTATATTTGCCAGAAATGCGTCAAAAGCAGATCTTTTCAGGCAAGAGGTGAGTGCTGTATTGAAAAGTGTGCTTTTGGAACCTTTACTAGTGTAAATTCCTATTAGCTGCAATACTATGTGGGTGGTCAATTTCCTAAATGGAAGTGGGGCTCTCTTCCATTTACAACAAGGGTAGTGGTAGTTCTCTGAGCATGCTGCTGTGTTGTGACATCTTGTTCATCATTTGTAATATCATCACACCGTGTCATGTACATCTACTTTGTGGAGTGACTTAAAGAGGTCATATAATTTCTTTCTGTGATGTGCATTTCCTTTGTATGTATCTTCAGTCTGTAGAGTTCTAATCCGTGTCTGGTGACTGTTTCTCCTAATAGCAGTAGTGCTAGCAAGTACTATTTGTGCTGCAGACTTCATTCCCCTGAGTAAAAATTATCTAGAATATCCTATTATGTACTTTTAAGTGTTTATACATCATATTCATGATGTGGCAAGGTACAAATGATACTTGGCCTAAAATTTAAGTTTCAACTGACATTTAATATCTTCAGATTGAAGGTGGTTTGGTGCAGAAACAGTATATTGCAAAGGTGGTGGGTGAATTTCCTGAGAATGAGGTATCTCTTGCTTCAATCTGTTGATTTTGGAATATGCACTAAAAGTGGATAATTTACGAACTGAAAAATCCTGCAGTATGGTGCTACATGAGGGAGTTTAACCCTGGAGAATTGGAATTATGAGATGTTGAAGTAGATGTACTCAATCTAGCAATGCGATTTTTTTTTTTCCAATTCGACTATTTTCTGTTTGTTTGTTGAGTTGTCTTGAGAAGAGGTGCTGAAAGGACAAGTCTGCCCATATTCTTTTTCTCCATGTAGATTTTAGTTGTTAAAAATCAACTGCACATCTTGTGTGACATCTTCAGTGATTATTGATGAAAGATCCAGCTGTGGTTTCCCGTATCATTTTATCAAACCCAAGGAAGATCCACTTATTTATAAACACAATCAACTAGTCCCTTTTTGTTTAGCTCCTCTCTTCAGAAGATCCTGGAGGCTAGTTAGATCGTGTGAAAAAGTTCTAGAGAATGTGGTATCAGAAATGCATTCTTATTAGTTCTCATCTGATTTATGTGTTCTGGGGTTTCTTGTTAGCTGGAGGTCAATGTCAACATCAATTACAATGCTCGAGAAGGCAGGAGCACAGCGGAGGTGAGTGTCTGCTCAAAAACTTGTTATTTCAACCTTTTTCTGAGTTTGAATTCATGTCGATCACTGTATTACGTGAGGTAACGGAAATGAAACTGAGCATCTGGGTGTTGGAGAAGGGTCTTGAAATGATGGCTTTCTGATAATGCTTTTGAATGAAAATTATGTCATGCCTTCCTTGTGTACTGATTTCTTCTCCTTTCTTTCTTTTTGCTCTCTTCCCTTCGTAAAGGAAGGTTTTTGTGGCTAACCAATATGAATTCATTATGGGATGCAATTTTGAATGTTATCAGAGTGCTATAAATGGAAGCTAATGCCCTTTCTTAACATTTTTACAGAGGCATGTAAAAATAACTATATAGTTTTTGTAGATATCCATTTATGATGGCCTATCAATACTTTTTAGGAGCATCCATATACTTATGAGCCACTGTGGACTGTTATCTTGGTGATGCACAACACACTGTTTGAAATGGAATTGAAAAGTAATGTGTGATGGTAATCTGAACTAAATTCGTCAGAAGTTAAGAGCTCCGAGCTCGTGACATAGTGCTGGCTGATGCAAAATCTGTGAGCCTTGGTATATGAATCAGCAAATCTAAATACTGCCAGCCAAAAGCAAGAAGCCACAGTTTCCCTATTCATTAGCACATATGCTCTCTCACTTTACGAGCTCCTTTCGAGCAATAGTATGTGGTTTGGATTTTATACGGATGGGTCGTCATATAAAGGCTTTTTAATCTCTAAGGAAATTGAAAATGGTGGTAGGATATCATCTGCCACCCTTCTCCTGGTCCACGTGGCATGGTGTGTCGCAATGTATGACTGCTCTTAGAGCTTTCTTTTCCTTCTACATTTAAAATACATCTGCCCTGACTGTTTCATGGTTGTCTTAATTTCAACCAGTAAATTAGAGCATTGGCAGTGAATGTAATAATGTGCTTAATGCCATTAGTCTGGTCAATATCATCTCTTTTTACAGGCAGGTGACCCTACTTGTGATACTGCCCTCTTGAAAGGAAAGGCCGCTTGTACAAAGTTCACAAGGCTCAGCACCAATGGAACTCATAGCATTGTTCTCTGTGAACCGGTCACTGGAAGAACTCATCAGGTAAGGCAATATGATGCTAAAGGATGCAAATACCATGTTGAGAGTCTGATACCTCCTATTTTCTATTCCATAAGCAGTGAACCTTCCTCGGTTGTTTTTCCTTAATGTAGCCAAGTCAATTGCTTGCATAGATGTACCCACACATACAGGAAGGACATTGCATTTACTGTTAACTTTTTGAGTCGTGCGCTTTCTTTTCTGCACTTTGTCTCTCCATAAACCCTGTCCTTCTCATTTTGTAAGATACTTTCTGGTCCTGCTTATTATATATCTCTCTGCATTTGGTTAAGTCAGCCTGTTTTTTGTACCTTTTAATTTGTGAGGTTTATTTGATATATGCTAGTATTTGCAGCACTTTCTTCTCTCAACCCTGCTCTTTATGTGCAGATACGAGTCCATTTGCAGTTTAGTGACCATCCAATTGCCAATGACATGCTTTACCTTCTTGAACAAAGGACCAATCGTTCAGCTGAAGGAATGGTTGCTGATAAAGCTGCCGGTTTGTCATCGGAATCCAGTGTTTCTGATATTGGGCAGAACGATAAGGAAGAAGAGCCTTGCATTGAATTTAGTACTGACCCTGTGTGCACAAATTGTCCGAATTTAGCTCCAAAAGGGTGTGTTCCTCCTTTTTCCCATCTTGGGCACTTGTCTTTACTCATATTCTGCTTGCACACCCTTGCCTGCGTGTGCACGATAGAGAACCTAAGATTTGATTTCTGAGTTTCTGCAAAATGCAGATATGACAGGAGTGAGGAGGGATTATGGCTGCACTGCATACGATATTCTGGACCCAGTTGGGTCTATGAGTGCCCATATCCAGATTGGGCATCACTTATCTAGCCTGAGAACATTCCGAATTTTCATCTCGAGGCTGTTCTCTAAATTTTCTTGAAAAATGTAGCAAATTCACATAATGCAGCTATTTACTTTTCCAAAATGCCTTGGAAGAATCTGATACAGTAAGAGGCAATTGGAAGCCTGTAAAATTTTTTCAACTACTGCATTAGTGTATTCCAATGCCGAGTGCATGCTCATTGGTTGTAGAGAAAAGAGCTTCCTCATCGGTGAAATTGCTAGCGTAGAAGTCCTTCATGTTTGTAGGATGAGAATCAACTGTTGATCCCGCTTGACAAAAGAAACATTTTGCTGTGACTCAGTTCTTTTATCGTCAGTCTGATTGAGGTACTACTTACTGTTTACTTTCCTTTAGGGGGAAGTTCCTCTGATCTTTCAGTTGAGTATCAGAGATATCTATGGCGTGTTGGGAGTACTTTTTAACTATGATTTTGTGTAGTAACTGGGTTGACGGTCCGGTTGAATCTGGGCCTAATGGTACGTGCTATCCTTAGTGAGTTTATTACCCACTTGAGCAAACTTCTCCCAAATTGGAATCAGAGAGTAAGAATGTCATCTCAGGGCACGCATTACGTGACCACAGTTATATTCTGATGAAGAGGCAGATTTACTCAATGAATGGAAAGAGGTCTCCCAAAGTGTCTCGGATCTTAGCTCATGATCCTAACTTAGCCGGATTTCAAAGGAAAAAAATGTTTAATAAGGGGCCAGACCTCATGGCCTGGTAAGTAGATGATATCAATCAATCAGCGATGAACGGAGAGTAGCTGAATCTGTTTCTGAAAGAGTAATGCGTCTGATAACTGTATTATTAGGAAAAACAGGTTGAACATTCACAAACAAAACTCTACCCAACCTCCCCCCCCACCCCCAAGCACCCACATGCGCACATGCAAAGACTCTCTTGCATTTGCATTTTACATAGCAGAAGCAACGAGTAAGCCAGCTAGGAGCTGCTGGAAAACAGAAAGTCCGACCGGGCATATAAGTAACTTAGACGCCTGTCAAACTTCAGATGGAGTGGCCGCTGGTTCTTTATCGGAAGCTTCAATAAAGATGATGAAGGCATGCCCATTGCAACTTTGTATATCAGAGTTCAGCTTTCCAACACTGGTATCATTCTCCTCCTCCTCCATCACAATTGTATTTCTCTTCCTGTATATGGCATGCAGCACCATTTGAAGCACTCCAAAGATGACTCCTAACACGTTTGGACCCTATATATGCACGTACACATGTTAATATTGTTCATTCAGGGGAACGAAGATAATATTGCCGCACTTTGCCATCTTGATTTTAACACATAGATGAACCATGCATACCGCGACATACAAGTCCTTGAGGAATAGGCCATATAGGAGCCATGTCACAGCGCTGAGCATGAGGAAGAACGATAAAGAAAAGGGCAGGAACTCCACGCTCTTGGTGCGTATCACCATTCTCTGCACACACGTATGTAAACTCACATGTACGTCGAAACCAAAATACATGTCATGCACAACTTGTGTCCTACATTGACATGCAAGACAGGCGTTCTCGTGCAGAAAAAAGAAAGGAGTCAGATGGAAGTAAATTACAATGACGCTTAGAGGAGCAGCAAAGACTGCAACAGAGAGTGCAACGCAAATCCACCCAACAAGTTGGACCCTCGCCGATCCCTTTGCCAAGAAGTGGGACACAAGAAGAATGGAACAATACCCTCCGAAATTCAGCAACAGCAGCGTCAGCGTCATCATCTGCTCATCCACTCTCCAACAATTAGAATACATTAGGCGTGTTCTTTGCGAACAACGCTGTAGCTACGTACCCTGGCTTGTTTAGGAGCATAAGCAAGGTAGAGAGCGATGTAGATCGTCTCTATGGCGCATCCGACCGAGTTGACCGTGAGGAGCAGGAAAGCGCTGGACTCGGACTTGAGGGATGCATAGTACAGCCAAAGCATGGCGCTGAACAGAGAAACCACGTACGGAACTGATTCAAACCCTTCGGTCGACTTCCTCTTGCATATCCTCCAAAATGTTGGCCTGCCAAAGAAGATTAAATAAGTCCTAAACCTTATGGTGTCAGTGTGAATGGAGTGAGAAAGAGTTAAAAACTTACACTGGGGCCAAAAAGACCACGATGGATATGATATTACCTACGACAACAATGATCCAAAGGTTGACAAACGCGTCAAAAAAAAGTCATCGGTTGTTGTTCGATAGTAACTAGAAAACAGTCGGATACCGTGTGTAAAGTACCTAGAACTCCAAAAATGAGCACCCAGGGATTGTCAGTCGTGAAGATGGCCATTTTCCCACTCTCTTCCTCTCGGAAACTGAAGATATTCAAATGGAAGATTTCGAAGCTGAAAACAAATAAGGCTATGTTGTGGAAATTGTGCTCACGTAGGCCTTACAATTTATAGAGGAGATGAAAGGCAAAAGTTATGCTAGAAGATAGAATTATTTATGATGGTGGTTGATTGAAGAGAGAGCTGTCCAAAAAATTTTAAACCTATTGCATGGCAGCCAATTAAGTCATAAACCTTTCAATTTGCTGAATGTAGTCTTTCACCTTTTGATAATTTTTCGATGTAATTTATTAGGTCAATTTAAATCGAAAATTGTTGACATGGCAGTTTAGTCAGTACCAAATATCCTATGTAGAATAGCCGGCGATTGACGTGGATGATCTTAAATGACACAATTTCATTTTGCAATTTTTCTTTTTATGAATTCTTTGATTCTTTTTGTTTTAATGCACTATTCATCTTTTTTGTTCATCGGTCATCAAAGCCTTGGCGATGGTTTGTGAAGGTCGTCGGGCACGGGCGAGGGCAACCTTGGCATCAACACCCCTGGCAAGGGCATCACGACTTTGCCAAATCTAACGAGGATTACCTTAGCTTGTGGTCGGCAGCTTTGCCCAGATCTAGCAAGGGCTATGACCCTCACTTTTGATCGGTAGAGGATAAAGATGAACAATAGAATAGGAAAAATAAAAAGCTAAAAATATTGAAATGAAAATAAAAGAAAGAAAGAAAATTCAGATATTCTTGGTTCAATGCAAAGTGATGTCGTTTCATATAAAATTGTCCATGTCAACTATCGGCCTGGTTTTAATAGAACCGTTATGTTAGCGATTTCTAACCTAAGGTTTAGGACTACGTTAGTTAAAACTGGCAAGTTTAGGAATGGATTTATTGTCGTATGATGAACTTATGACTTTTTAGATAATTTTGGTGTTGATTAAGTGGTGTACTAGACATGAACTTATCATGTCAATAAAATTATTGATTACGTTGATGGCGATAATATCTTTTAATATTGCAAATGGAGATAATGATCTCGCTTAATAATTGCAGGTGGTGGCATGACGTAGTAGGTGATTGTGCGCCCGTACACGACCGCAGCACCTTATCATACCATAAAGATTCAACGCTTTCTAGGACCCAAAGTCACTTTTGATCACGTGACCACATTCGTTGAACTAAAGTTAATATCGCCTAAATGGAATTTGGATAAAAGGACTTTCATGTGCTAATTATACTAAAATTGATTGACATAATTGATATATTAAGTGATGTAATATTATATTTATCCACCGTGTCCCACTTATTTAAATACATACTTACAATTTGCTATGTCATTTGGTTTATCAATTTTGCATATCACATTTTCATATAGCTTAGTCGTACAAATATCAATTCGATACACCTATGACGATATATTTAATCAATGTGAAAGGAAGTAATTAGGGGACAACAAAAGTCACTTATCAACATATGTTTCGGTATATGAGGGCCACAAGTTGACAGAGTGCGTGTCAAACACTCCTAAGAGTAATTCAATCAAACACCAAACACTCCTAAGAGTAATTCAATCAAACACAACCTCATCGTAAAGTAAGTGGCTTATGTTTTTTCAATTATTGAGTATGATAGCGTGCCTTGTTGTCCATGCCTTTAATGGAAAAGTATTAAAAAAGTTCTAAATCTATTGTACCAGTACCAATTCAGTCGTAAATCTTTTAATTGGATCAATTTAATCATAAATCTTTTTACATTGGTACTAATTCAATTAATTTGGTCAATTTAGGCAAAAAATTACTGATGTGGATGCCAGCTGGTAGACGTGGTGTGACTAGCACTAACATGGACATTTTTAATAATATTTTAATAATTTTATTGCATTTATTGAAATTTTAAACTAATTTATTGAATTTTGTTTCTTTTTTTTCCCCTTTCTCTTCCTTTTCTTTTTCTGGTGGCCATCACTAGCCACCAACCACAGCCATGGCTGGCGAGGTCACACTTGCTGGCCACAAGCAAGGATTGGTCTCACCAAGTCGAGGTTGAGTGTTAGCCGTCTAGGCATTGCCAGGCAAGGTCGACCCTCGCCCAAGTCGGAGCTACCTTGCCGTGCCTTGCTAGGCCTTGCTAGGCAAGGGCGAGGTTTGACGAGCCCCAACAAGCCTCGCCTTGGCCATGGCGAGGTCGGTCTCGCATCGAGAAGGGGCATAATATTGATTTTCCTTCCTATTATCGTTGTTTTATTGCAATTATATATTGATTTTCTATATAGACACGTCTTCATCCACATTAATTATATATTGATGTTATATATTAATATGCCTTCATTGACACGGCAATCTTAGATACTTAGAAAAAGTTAAACTAAACAGGATGTAGCTTACGTTTCTACTTGAGTGATAAGTTAAAAGGAAAAAATTAATTTACAACACGTTATACAATCATCTGGCCATCTAGAAAAGAATGATTTAGTCAAAATAATAGAGGGGTAAATGTATTGAAAGCACCAAAACTTGTCACGAAAGTGTAATGAAGTTTTAAAAATTTCAAAAAGTACAAATGAGTTTTAAAATTTATCAAATTGGTCTAATTAAATCATTTCGCTAATTGCACTTTTAAAAATTTTAGAAATTGATTATACTTTTATAATAAATTTTATAACTTTCCGTGCACTGATCATGATTATTAATCAATATGAAGTGAGAATAAAAACAGAATTTGCGATAGTAGCATATTGAACTTAGTATTTAAGTAAGTAAAGCTAAATTTGCTGCGAAGAAAATTTGACTCTAGACATTAGACAAAAGCGAAGACATATAACAGAGAAAATTTCTTCCGACCCTTACCTGTGCCAAGAAGCTATGATCTAGGAGCAATTACACGACTCTCTCTTGGTCATCAGGATATGTCGAATGTATTAGCTTATGTTAAATTAAAGAGCCTGGTACATTCTATGAAGATCTCAGGTGGAGCGATGCATACTCTAAATGTCGAAGGATTGGGATGAGTCGGTTCACAGCTAGATCTCCACTTGGCCAATTTGGGCAATACTACAGATGTCAAGGGGATAACCATCGATCCATCCATGCATGGGGTGACGTCTTGCCATCCCCCACCCCATCTTTTTCACACACCCTCCGCCAAAAATGGGAGACAGGTGGTTTCAGATCGATCCGCGTATCCCTTTTTCGCTATAAATGCCGAATAATTTCGGGTCTTTATATCGTTTCCTATGGCTAATCAAGGCTTTAATTTGATGATATGGTTGCGCTTTATCGAGTAGCCCTTTTTTGACCGTGATATCAGCATTAACCTTATCGCAGATTGCATGCGTTCGTAACACGCGTCTTATACGAGAACATGCGAGTGGTGTACCCTCGACATATAAACTCTCCTCCCAGATTCGTTCGATGGTATTTGCGATTGAAATTTCGGGCGCCAAATTGCTGGAGAGCTCTCGATGTGGGCAGGCTCGGTTCGAGGTTGAGTGTTGAATTATAATATGAGATGGCCACTTGATGGGATAAGAGCTGATAAGAGTCTAACAATTATCCGGCAACTGTGGAATCACTGGTGTTGTTATATATTTTATTAGCAATTGGTATATGCTTTGCTTTTGGCTTTAGTTATTTATGTGATCTCTTTCTATAGTGAGAGAAAATTGTTCATAAAATCTTAAATCTATTACACTTTACCTAATTCAATTTTAAATCTTTTAATTTTGCCAGTTGAGTAGTATAATCTTTTTTTGACAATTTGCTTGTTGAGTCAATTTAGCCAATTTTCGTACATGGCACCGCTAGCATGAAAGTGGACAACTTTTGCATTTTTTTTTTCTTTTCATTTTTTCATTTGCTATTTTTTAAAGTAGACAACTTTTGTAACTTTTTGACAATTTGCTAGTTGAGTCTATTTTGGCATTGTGGTCGCCTACCTAGATTTAGCGAGGGCCTTCGCACCCTCACCTGTAGTCGGCAAGGTGATGGCCTTGAGTGAAGCCTTCGTAGTGGGTGAGGGTTGCTAGTGACCCTCGACAACATAGGAAAAAAAAAGCAAAGAAAAATAAAAAACAAAGAATAATTATTTTTTTAAAAATTACAAAAATTGTTTACGTTGGCATCACGTTGGATGATTGGTATCTATGTTAGCGATAACCTAGTTGGTTGAATGGACTTAATTGTTAATAAAAAAAGTTTATGATTCAATTAGCAAAATTGTTTGGACCAAAATAATATTAGCAGAATTGAAATGTTTAATATTGAAATAGTCCAAGTATAATAGATTTAGGTATTTTTAAAGAAATTTGCCCTCTATAACGGTTTCGCACGTGCCTGTGTGAATGTTCTGATTGGGAGGAGTATCATTGTCCAAATTAATGAAGGCGTCGTCTATTGCGGAAAAAGGTTTTAACTTTTGAAGCAACAATGAGGGCGAGGTACATCGATTATTGAAGTAACACACTTTGCCGCAAATCCATTACGAGGACATCTTTTCCAGAACAACACCACCCTGATGTTATCTATCAGTCAACGCTGGTCAAACATTGCAATTCGACATTGAATGAAGTTCGAGTTAGGACCATCCATTTGTAATTCGGAATCATGTACTCAGCCTGAGTCGAAAGCAATAAGACCCTAACAAAGCACTTCCTCGAAATGAAGGGAAAATGATAAGAGAGGGAAACTAACGGAATCTCGACATTCATATTCAATTGTGATAGGGAAACGGTATGAGAGTCGAAGGTTCCATCCAACATGAAACATCTCCTTTAGCAAAAGAGATTTGCGGTCTGGAAATAAGTGCTTGGACGTCGGGACATGGAGTGCGTAAATGGGCCACCATTATCGTCTGCTAAATGTTTGGATATTAGTAAGATATTGTTAGGTGATTGACGTTGAATGGGTGCCCCTACTAATATTAAAATTTGTACGATCACATGTGGTTAATTAGTGGGTCTTTGGTCTTGATGGTAAGGCTGAGTTGCAGCATACCATGCACGTGGTTTTATTTGATGAATCACGTAGCTTAACATCAAGTTCCATGTTTCAAAATAGAGAAAATTACTAAAAAAGTCCTAAACCTATTGCAATTGTGCTAATTCAGTCATAAATTTATTTTTTTGACCAATTGAGTCCTAAACATTTTATAATTATTCCCGATTAGTCCATCCAACTAAAATCGGTTGGCCGGCGTTGATGTGGCAGCCGGCCGGCGTCGGCGAATTTTTTTTAACAATATTTTATTTTTTAAAATATTTTATTAATATTTATATATATTTTTTTCTTTTTCCTTTTTTCCCCCTTCTCCCTCCCCCTTCCTTTGGCTCCAATGGGCTCACCTTGCCAGTTGGTGAGCTCGCGCCCGGTGATGGTGGGGCGTGCCCTGCCAAATTGGCTAGGGCTCGCCTCGCGGTTGTCGGCCAAGGCGAGGGGGCTCGCCTCACCCAACGATCGGAGGCGAGCCCTCGCTAGATCAGCCGAGGCTTGCCCCGCCATCGCTAGGCGGCTCGCCGACTGGCGAGGCGAGCCCGCGAGATCGCCTCAGTCCGGCGGCGCCCGGCTGGCCGGTCGTCGGAGCCAAAGGAAGGAGGAGGGAGGAGGGAGAAGGAAAAAATAAAGGAAAAATGAAAAAAAAAATGAAAAAAAAATTAATAAAATATTTCAAAAAATAGAATATTATTAAAAAAAGGCTCGCCGGCGTCGGCCAGTTGCCACATTAGCACCGATCGACCAATTTTGGCCGAATGGACTGGTTGGAAATAATTATAAAAAGGTTTATGACTCAATTGATCAAAAAAATAAGTTTATGATTGAATTAGCACAATTATAATATGTTTAAGACTTTTTTGGTAATTTTCCCTTTCAAAATTTTTAGATGTTAAACCACATTTTTATCTAACAGTTTAAGTTTTTAAAATAGTTGACAAAAGTTTCATAAAATCTCATATCATATCGGATTAGGAAGTCTTGACTTCAAATTTTTCTAGACCTCTATTTGTCTTCCCAATTGCTTATTTCCACCCTACACATGAGGGGTAATAGAATATTCAAATAAAAGCTAAAAGCTTTTGTGCAACTTTAACGGGGCTTTACAAATACGTTTTTCCCAAAGTGTCCTAATCATGCGGGTTTCAAAAGTACAGATACAATTCAATGAGTCACGACGAAGGGCCCAAGGGCACGCGAGAATAACCAAGTAGAGTAAAGAGACCTCCAAACGAGGATGTAGTTAGGCAGGATCTCAATCGGACTGGGACTCTCCACATCTTCATGATTCGTGCCTACCTTTGTACCGAACGGCCGTCTCCGTACGTGCATTCTCGTGTCCAACCTTGTTGTATACGAAGATCTATGCGGCAGGACAACGAGCAGCACACCAATGTGCTTAGGTTTGGGTCTTTTCCTTTTCCTTTTAGTTGCCGATAATGCGTTGCTTTCTGGTTGCGCGCTCATTGGATCATAGCCGAAGCAACTCTCCGAATTGGTTCTATGAGAAAAGAGTTCAGTACAAACTGGCTTTCCTATGTACGAACTTCGTCAAGATGTCCATCTTTGTAAACCATCAATACGAAACTTGATTGAAGAAATTTTTCTCCACCGAGGGTGGAAGAAAATGTCGCCCAAGCAACATAGTAATCGTTCCCAAGCCCCTTGTGTTCATCATTGTAAACCGAGTCAAAGTTACCCGTGAGTACGGAGCTCGGGCCTTGGTTCGATGATATATTACTCGATCAAATCAACTTGTTTGGTCTAGAGTCGAGCTCAAGCTGCTTGAATTTCATATCAAGTCAAGCTCAAGCTTGCAATTATAATTGTGATAAAATCAAACATAGAGTTCCTTGAAGTTACAAAGTGTATCCACACACATACGAAAATCCAAGGAAGATATTTGGGCTTTATGAAGCTCTAGATGATCGAATTTCTTTAAGCTCAAGCCGAGCTCGGTAAAACTCTATTACGTGATCGAGCTCAAGTCAAGTTTCGAGCACCTGACCAACGTGCCCTTCAATAAATTAGATTGATTCCGATGATTCCTACTGGTGCGGCCTTAGGATTTGATCCCAAGTTAGCCTTACACATGTACGCAGCTCACAAGAACAAAGTATGAGAGTGAAGCTAAAATCGTATTAGCTTGTGAACAAGAGTGTACAAGTGAGGGGAAAGGGTCCCCTGTTTATACAAGTATGGGAGATTCTAGCTGTTGATCCCTCTTCAATCCAACGGTCGTATTTGAATATATACAATCATTATAACGTTGCACCAGAAGCTTAAGAGGCCCTAGGCCATGGGCGAACTCAAGGGATGTCTACCATGGGTCTACAGGGTCAGTCTGTGGGAATTGAAGGGTCGCCTGACACATGGAAGCTGAACGGTCGCCTGACACACGAAAGTTGAATGGTCGTTGGCTTCTTCTTGCATTGCCCATAAGCCGGCTCTATTGCTCATGGGTCGTTTGTGGGCGCTCGTGGGCTAGTCCTTGTGTGGGACATGACCCTTCATTTGGATGTCTTGGATCATGCTTGTCCTTGGGCCGTGTCGATCTCCCCCATCTATTCGGATGACGCCCTTGTCGCTCTTTGGCATGGAATGCTTCGATGTGTTTCTTGAACCGTGAAGAGTCTCGGATGGTTCCCAACTCACTTCACTCTCTGGAACGCCCTTCCATTGGACTAGGTATTCCTTCTTGGGCGTGCAATACCTCTTCCGTATGATTCGGTCCGCCATGATGTACTTGATGTTCCAATTGTTCGAGGTTTTTGCTCCAAGGGGTGCCCGTTGTGATTCCCCTCGGTCTAGGTCTTCCTTATCTACATAGAAAGGTTTGAGCATATTCACATGGAACATTGGATGTACCTTGAATTTGGATGGCAAGTCGAGCTTGTATGCAACTTTTCCGATCTGTTGCAACACTCATAAGGGGCCTTCATAGCGATGGATTAGTCCCTTATGCACGTCTCGATATCGGAGGACCAAATGTAACTTGGCTAGCACTAGGTTACTGACTTGGAATTCCATGTGCCGTCGCTTCCTGTTGGCCCACTTCTTCATAAGTTTTGCGGCCTTGTGTAGACACACTCACGCCAAGTTCGCTTGTTTGTGCCATTCCTTTGTGAACTTGTACGCCGGTGGACTACTCCCTTGATAGCCTGAGGCAACCATGCTTGGTGAGAGCGGTTGTTGCCCCGTTACGATCTTAAACAAGCTCTAGTTTGTGGACTCACTCCACTGTATGTTGTAGGAGAATTGGGCCACGTTGGTTAGCTTCGCCTAGTTTACTTGTGTGGTGCTCACATAATGCCGGAGGTATATTTTGATGAGTGCATTCACCCTCTCCGTTTGACCGTCAGTTTAGGGAGGCAAACTTGTTGAGAAGTTGAGGTTTGACCTTAGCAACTTCAAGAGCTCAGTCCAAAACCGCTCGGTGAATCGAGGATTGTGATCGCACACAATCATGCGTGGTATCCCTTAATACTTGACAACATGCTTGATGAATAGCTTAGTTGCCTTTTGGGCTGGGCAATCTTTAGTCATGGGCACAGACTTTGTGTATTTGGAGAACCAATCCATAACGGCTATGAGGGTCCGACATCCTTCGAACTTGGGCAAATTAATAATGAAGTCGAGGGAGACACTCTCAAATGGACACTCCAGGATAAGCAATGGCTCAAGGAGCCCTGACAACAACTGTTGTTCGGTCTTGTCTTATTGACATATTGGACATGTCTGCACATAAGATTCAACGTTATCCCGCATGTGAGACCAATAATATTGATCCTCAACGAGTGCCATGGTGTAGTGAATTCTCGAATGACCTGCCCATTTGGAGTCATGGCACTCGTGTAGCACTTCTTTCCTCAGCTTCCCGTGGAGCGACACATGGAGTTGTCGTCCCTTGGTGTAAGAGAGGCCGTCCTCATGCCATAATTGCCTTGTCTTGCCCTTCTGCATGTACTTAAGGAGCACTTGGGTTGTAGGGTTGTGCTCGAGCCCCTTCTTGATACGGTTGATCCGCGGATGGCTGGGTCGACTCGCTCTATTTGCCAGTTCCAACTTCCAACCAAGGCGTCTGCCATGGAATTAGCCTTCCTCAGCTTATCCTCCAACACATAATCGAACTGGACTAAGAAGTTTTGCCACCGAGCTTGCTTCAAACCGAGCTTCATTTGAATTTGGAAGTAGCTCGTGGCCACGTTGTTCATCCTCATGATGAATCAGGATCCCAAGAAATAATGCCTCCATGTATGAAGGCAATGCACCACCATGATCATCTCTTTCTCTTGGACCGTGTATCGCCGCTTAGTATCATTCAACTTTTGAGATTTGAAGGCAACCGAGTGCCCATCCTATATAAGGACACTACCGATAGCAAAATCAAAGGCATAGGTTTCTACCTCATATGACTTGGCATGGTCAGGCAGCACGAGCACTAGGTCTTCGGTCATGGCCTGCTTCAATTGATCGAATGCCTCTTGACACCGATCCATCCACTCCCACAACCTTTCCTTTTCCAACATGTCCATGAGTGGCGCAATGAGGCTTGAATATCATTAAATGAAGTGTTGTTAGTTGTTCGTGAGACCAAGGAATGATCTTAGCTCTATCACCTTGGTCGGTGGTTCCCATTAAACGATGGCATGAATTTTAGCCGCATCCATTCACACTCGCCGGGCCCCCCCCGCCGCGATGATGTGACCAAGGAAATGAACTTCCTCTTGCGCGAAGGTGCACTTCTCACGCTTCATGTACATATCATTCTCCCGCAAGATTTAGAAGACTTGCCTTAAGTACTCGACGTGTTCTTTGAGAGTCCGGCTATGCACTACCATATCATTGAGTACACCACAACGAACATATCAAGGAATGGGTGGAGTACCTTATTCATTAGAGTGCAGAACATGGCCTATGTATTAGTCAAGTCGAATGGCATGACGAGGAAATCGTACAAGCCATAGCCTGTCATGCACATGTTCTTCGGCTCATCTCCCTTGATGATTTGAACTTGTAGTAGCTCAATCGAATATCAAGCTTGGTAAACCACTAAGCTTCCCCAAGCTAATCGAACAAGTTTGCAATGAGAGGGATCAAATACTTGTTTTTGATGGTGAGCTTGTTTAATAGCTGCACATCCGAAGAGATCTATCGTGCTTCTCTTGGAACAGGACTAGGGCATTGAACGAAGCCTTGGATGGTCAAAGGTATCCCACATTGAGCAACTCCTTGAGCTGTTTATGCAATTCTTCCAACTTAGGTGGCGCCATGCGGTGGGGTGCCATGGCTAGTGATTGAGCATCGAGCGCGAGCTCGATCCAATGGTCCACCTCTCTTCGAGGTGAAAGCTTCTTGGGCAGCTCAAGTGGCATCACATCTTAAAACGAATTGAGGACTTGGTTCACCTCCTTCGATGTGTCACCTCCCTTCACGTCCTCAGTCTTCAACATTGCCAAGAAGGTCACCTCGCCCTTCCTTATTCCCTTCGATAGCTACATGGCCGATAGCATATTTTTATTGCATTCCAACTCATGATGGATCGGGACCATGCATTGGCAGTGGTTATTGTTAAAATATGTCTTGAGTTTAAGTCCAATGTGAAATTCCGAATATTCCGAATTTGATATGTTGCGGACGTTTGAAATTGAGCAAAGAATATCCGAAGATCAACTTCCCAAAGTTTGAATATGCGTTGGAGAATTTGGCTGCTGAAATAGGAAAGTTTAACTTTGATTTGGACTTGGATTTTGTTTAAAATATACAGAGATATGTTTTGGATAAAATCGTTTAAAATAGGAAATAGAATCCTAAAAGAAGTTGGCAAAAGAATAAGGGTCTCACTTATATATATATATGTAGACTTGTGGCCGTGGATAGAAGAAGGTTGATCATGAAGAATTGGTCTTGAAGTGCCGTCTTGTCGTCGAGTGCTTGGGAGGGATTTTATTTGTTGTTCTTGTTCGTGAATTACATCCAAGAAAGATTAGTGTTTGTAGCCGATTTAAATCTTGTGGTAAGATTTGCATGTAATTCATTTGTGATATTGAGAGATTAATTTCTTGAGGAATTTCGGGGCTAAACACCGCGTGTGTTGTTGGGTGTAATTGGGGCTTGGGAAACACCGAGAGAGTGTTTGAGTGACTTGAGTGTGTTTGAGTGACTTGAGTGTGTAATCTCCTTATATCACTTGATCTATAGTGAAATTCGCTGCTACTATCCCCGTGGACGTAGGTCTTTACGACTGAACCACGTAAATCTGGTGTTCGATTTATTTTATTCTTTTGTCTATATTATTGTTTAATCGCTCGCCTTTTCACAACAGTTATAAAGGATGTAAATGTAATCCACGAATGGCATAATGCCCACATTGATCCTTTTGAGGAAACCAAAACTTAACACAAAGTCATAGTTGTTAAGGGGGATTATCTTGATATTTTCTTTGTTGGTCCATGGACTAAGATCGAGCTCTATGTCCCTAGCCATGCCACTGGTTGAGACTTCCTTGGAGTTTACTATTTTGAACCAATTGGCTCCTCCCTTTTCGGCCAGAAGATTCATTTTCTTAGCGGCCATTTGGGATATGAAGAGGTCCCTGGTATCCATAAGCGCCCTCATCGTAGTATCTCCGATCTTTACATCCATGAACATTAGGTCTTTGGGTTCCTTCTCCTTCTTGTTTTGATTGAACAAGGGATCGTAGTGAACCCAACTGTGCCTCCTCTCGCGGCTCGTCCTCCTTGAATAGGGCTACTAGTTTGCCTCTCTTGGGACAATCTCGAGCCATGTGAGGATAATCGCAAAAGAAACACTTGTATGTGTGCACCTTCTTTTGTCCCCATCCACTCGACTCCAGTTGTGTGTTAGGTGTTGCTGTCAGTGGTTTGGCTTCATTCGGGTGATTGAATCTTTCTTGATCTTCCCCACCATTGGCCTTGTCCTTTGGACGAGAATTGGACTTCTCATGGAAGGTGATTTATACTCCACAAGGAACTTGACCACGGACATAGCCCTTGCAAGATTCGTCGCATGGCACTGCTTTAGCTCTTGCTTGACCTATGGCTTACGTCCACTTTTGAATTGGTGATATGCCTCCGTCTCAGTCATGGACATGATTTGGAGCAGAATCTTTGAGAATTGCTTCACATAGTAGAGGTGATCGGGTCCAAGATAGGTAGGTTCTAGACCTAGATCTTGTACTCGACCTTGTTATAACCGATTTCTCTTTTATGGACCCTGTACTCGACTCTGTTTCCATTGGATCCCGTACTTGAACCACCATGTTTTTTTGATCTGGTTCCAGGGTTAATCTTGTTTCCACTTGAACCTGTTTTGCAACCGCTCGATATCCTTTACGGTTTTGAATTTTATATTAATATGTGAGAAAACGATATAATCCTCCTAATTTGTATTGAAACATTAAGCACTTGTAATCAATAAGTATATGAACTTTTTGACTAAACAACAAACTAAGGATCCACAAGGCTAATTATCATAAATAAAATCATAAGGCAAAGCAAAAATCTTAACATTGCATAAACATTAGCAATAAACATGGGTCTAATATTAGTCTCATTCCTGCAATGAGTACTGAGAAGTGCTCTAGTGGCTCTTCCTCTTCTTCTGCTAGCTTTGATTTCGAGAGTAAAGATGTGGATTTGTGTGTTCTGCCAGTTGAAGGAACAATTAACCCCAAACAATTAATTCCAAATCCAGCACCATCAACAACAAAAGCAGCAACATCAATGGCATATGAACAAAAAAAAAAAAAAAACGCAAAATTTTCACTAAGCCGAGGCGAAAGCTCGCACAGAGGATTACATGGAAGAAGCCTAGGCCGCCTCGCATGTGTAGCAGATCGCTACCTCTGTTTTCCCTGACGTGCGTTCCAAGAAGGCTTGGGCCCACCAACCACGTGAGCTGCCGTTTCCCTCGCCACCATTTGATGGGAAGGTCAGAGGGGGCGAGAGCCTAATGGATCCACCCATCTCCATGATCTTGTAGAGCCTCAACATGGCAGCGATTCACCTAACGCTAAAGCTCTTCGAGTTCTACGACTTCTTCTCTCTCTCCCACCTTACCCAACCCACTCATAGTGAGTTCCCATATGAACAAAAAAATGCAAATTTTTCCACCAATCCAACAAGAAATCCAACTCGGGAAATCACCCCCAAAGAAAACGAGAGGAACCGAGCTTCAATCTGAAAGAAAAGTCCAGAAAAACTAAGGAAATTTGCGAGCTTACAAATGAGAGAGCCGGTGATAGACGAAACAGAGCCAGAGGGAGCTGACGATGGATGGAGTGAGGAGATGGATGAAAGCGAGCGAGGAAGAGAAACTCAAGAATGATGAAGGGAAAAATGCCATGCAAGTTTGCGAGAGAGAGAAAATCAAGGGAAGAAAATAGGGTTTTGGACTTTTGGGGTTGGGCTTGCAAAATTGGTTCCTAAATTGGTCCAATTGATTCAGTTCTCAAGTGGGTATTCACTTTGAATCAGTTCAAATTAGTGCTGAATTTTGGGAACCAATTCTTGGACTGGTTTCAATAGGAACTAGTTCTCGACCCTATTTTTCAAATGGGCTGATTTGGTTTCTGGGTATACCCAGTCCAGTTGCACACCTTTATCACATGGTCGCGAACTGCACCATTTTGTTCAAGATGTTTGAGTTCATCGTGAGTTTTATCCTTTGCATATGTGGGATAGTAGTTCTATCGAAATTCCTCGACCAGTCAAGCCCATGTTGTGATAAGGTTGCCATACCTATCATCTGACCGACAACGTCACAACAACAATGCGTTATCAACTAAATACATGGATGCGATGTTTACCTGAGACGCATCGTCGTCGATTTACATGGCCTAGAAGTATTGTTTTATGTACCACAAGAAATATCCACGTCCTTGGCCACCCGCTAGCCCTTGAACTCCCTTGAGTTGGGTGTGTCAGTTTATGAAGTACAGACATTTTCCAAGAGCTTTCGTATTGTGTTGGACACTTCGATTTGTGTCCGACACTCTTTGATACTCTCGGACATTCTCCGACACTCGGTCAACACGTGTTGGAAAATCCGACAGATAGTCAGCTTTTTGAACACTCTTCGACACTCGAGTTGGAATTCTAACATATGAGTTTCCGACACGTAATTCTAATATCAAGGTCAATTTTAAAAATTCAATAAATGAGAGTCAAAATATATATGTGAAAAAAATAAAACACAATAATAAAAATAATAGATTGAGAAAGAAGAAAAACCTAGTATTCTCTTCTCTTTTGACTCCCACTTCCCGTGATACACAATTCACCCCTTAAGTTTTTTTTTTTCTTCTATTTTAACATATCTAACATGCGAGTCCAGAATATGAATCGTTTGTTTTTTCTCCAAGTTTTATAAATTATTTAAATAGAGTTGAATTAGTCAAATTGAAATAATGAATAATATTAATAAATGGCGGATTAATGTTTTTAGTATATATTCATTCTAGGCTTATTTATTTATTTATGAATTTGATTCAAATTAATTTGATTGAAATAATCATAAAAATAATAATTTATTATGCATATATATATTTAATATACAACGTGTCCCAACATGTCGAAATTCTTTGTTTTTTGAGAAATGACGTGTCGGCCTATCGTGTTGTGTTGTGTCATGTCGTGTCGCGTGTCGGGTGTTAGTGTTGGTGCTACTTAGGTGTTAGTAAGTGAGCTTGCTTGCATGGTGACCACCTCATTCATGCGTGCCACTTCAACCTCCGCGATGTTGTCTTTGAGCTCGGCAATCTTCATGCACATGGCTGCCATCACGGCCTCCCAGGTCTCATTTCGCTACTACAACTCGTGGATGAGGGACCCCAGCACCTTGACGCAAAGCTCTCCCATGCCGGCGTTGAGTTCTTGCACCTTGGCCAAGAACTCCTCCCTTTCGGCGTCCGCTTCCTCAATGGTTTGGTTCAGGTTGTCCACCATCCCTTGGATGTTTGTTATGGTCTCCTCTAGAATCATCATTTGGTTCACCAAGTCGCCTTTCGGATCCTTCAAGCTTGAGACAGCATGGTTCATCTTCGATCGAGTGACCTTCCCGATCAGTCTTCCATGATCCTCGCGATCTTTGCCTTGAACGATCACAACATCAGAACGAGGATTAGCCATTGTGCTTGGAACAAAGGCTCTGATACCACTTGTCATGGGTTGATCAAATCAGATGTTCCCTATCTGTGCGGCTTAGAATTTGATCTCAAGGTAGCCTTACAGATGTACTCAGCTCATAAGAGTGAAGTATGAGAGTGAAACTCGGATTGTAGTAGCTTGTGAACAAAAGTGTAAAAGTGAGGGGGGGGGGGAGAGTCCTCTATTTATACAAATACAGGTCTAATCCTAGCCATTAATCCCTCTTTGATCCAATAGTTGCATTTGAATATGTACAATTATTAAAAGTTTACACTAGAAGCTTAAGAGGCCCTAGGCCATGGGAGAACTTGAGGAACATCTGTCATGGGTCTGTAGGGACAGTTCATTGGAACCGAAGGGTAGCCTAACACAAGGAAGCCAAATGGTCAAGGCTTGTTCCCGCATTGCTCATGGGTTGGCTCTCGCATTGCTTATAGGTTGTTTGTGGGCACCTCATGGGCTAGCTCTTGTGTGGGACACGGCCCATCATTTGAATGTCTTGGATCATGCTTGTCCTTGGATTGTGTCACATGCACGCACAGATTTATAATATTAAAAAACCTTCTTTAACAACGTGTACTGTCACATATCAACCGTGTATGAATTGTGACGATATCACATGATCGGATAGGTAACTGTGTACCTTGGCTTTTTAAGTAGCATAAGCAATGTAGAGAGCAACATAGACGGTCTCTATGACACTTCCCACTGAGTTGATAGTGATGAGAAGGAAATCAGTGAACTTGGAGTTGAGGGATGCGTATTATATCCAAAGCATGGCGTTGAACAGAGAAACCACGTACGGAACTGATTGAAATCCTTCGGTCGACTTCTTGTTGCATACCCTATAAAATGTTGGTCTGCCAGCATAAACAAAAAAAGAGTTGCAAGAACCTTATTAATCAGTTGGTCAAGATCATACTTCCAGACCCTTCTGTTAAGCTAAACAAAAAGTTGATCGAGAGGATGAACTTACACTGGGTCAAAAAGACCACGAAAGATATGAGATTACGTGGGGCAAAGAATTATCAGAAACTATGACAAAAGAATCAGTCCATGGCCTTATGATGGGATAGGAGTTAGTGATGGCACAACTTATAATGTGCATGTTAACTCTAGTTTGATGAAGATACTAAGTGAGATTACAAGTTAGATCCTGTGCAGCTAAAACGATATACTTAGGAGGCCAAGAGCAAAAGCACAGGGATTATCGGTCGAGAAAATGGCCATTGCCCCTCTCTCTACTCAGGAAATCAAGGATGGCAGCTCAACTGAAGGAAATATTTGAGAATGAAAGGTTTCAGAGCTCAACACGAGATGCCCTAGTGATGAGCTGTGCTGTGTGAATTCTAGTCACGCAGGCCATGCAATATCTATAGAGGGAGGAGAAAGACCACGCCCTCTTGGCCCATGACGTAGAGCATTATAATCGCCCAATATAATTGATTGGGTGGTGTAACACAGACGGTGCACCCGAAATATCAACAACTAGTCAGATGATTTCTATATTTATCAATATTTTGGGAAAATTGATCAAAAAGTATTGTACTTTTACCAATTGAGTCATAACATTTTTAACTTTTGCCAATTGAGTCAATCTAGTCAATTTTGGTTAGACATTGCTGACATGTACAACCGACACCAATGTTGGACTTTTTAAAAATAATTTTTATGACTTTTTTCTTTTTTTTACTTTCCTTTTATTAATTTTTAATTTTTTTGGATTTAGAGTTAAGGTTGGCAAGGGTGGTTGGCTGCTCGCTGACCATAGGCAAGGGTTGGCTGCCCTCGCCAGCCACAAGGTAGGCCCGATTGACCCTCGCCGGCCCGTGGTGAGGATGTCGTGCTGCTTGCTGGCCCGTGGCGAGGGTGTCGTGCCCCTTGCCAGCTCTTGGCAAGGGCCATGATGCCCTCCCCAGCGAAAGTGAGGGCGTGCAAGCCCTTGCCTAGAATTGGCGAGGGTTGGCTGGCCACCGTCATCGGCCCTAACTCCTAAATCCAAAAAAAAAAAAAAAAAAAAAGGAAGTAAAAAAAGAAAAAAAAAAATATTAAATATTTATAAAAAATATAATTTAAAAAGTGCCACATCAATGTCAGTCGTCCATGTCAAGAATTTCCAGCCAAAATTGGTTAGATGGATTCAAATGGCAAAAGTAAAAAAATGTTTGTGACTCAATTGGTAAGGTGTAATAGGTTTAGGACTTTTTGGATAATTTTTCCCAATATTTTCTGCCAGACTCACGTATTACAGACTTTATCTTCCCCTTTCACCTGAAAATCCCACCACACATTCGAGCTTCCTAAATAAATAAGGTTTTCATATCTTTTCCGTAGGTTTTTAGATGTTTGTCGTTTAAGACTCCCTTTCCTTATCAGTTTTGGCATGCGCAGACTCGAGAGGGTAATGCGAATCCATCCGCTTAGCGACCTATTGCAGAGCAAACGTTCTGTGCCTCCCACATGATTGGAGGACGGGTGGCTCCTGATCGACATTCGCACTTCCCTTGAACTACGAATGGCAAATCTTTTCGGCTTAATGAATCCAATGTTAAAGAACTCGATGGTATTGCGCTCCATCTGCAACAGCTTTTTTGACCGTCACGCGTGATAGGACGAATGTAACATTTTTTTTTCCTCTATTGGGACAGGTGGCGACGTTTGATCCCGTGACAATTATACATAAGGGTGTGCTCCGGATCCATCATTTGATTCATCTCACTTTAAGGTTTTGTGCTTGGAATTCGCCTCATTATAAAACTGAATAAAAAAACTGCGCTAGCCCTCCATCATTCTTTATACCGTTGATTATTAAAAGCCCCAAAATTTTTTAAAGTGTTAGTGGATCTTGGAATATATATGACAAACTGAAGTGATAAGATTTTCTTTTTCCAAGTGCTCTGAAGTCTAATGACGCGAATGCTATGATTAGCTCAGCAGATTTCTTATGATATATTGTGTACTTAAGATCCCGTTAACATGAGCACGCAGTGCTTCTCTTTGGCTAGATATTTGCTGTAGCTCAGGTGATTTCTATAATGCATGCGTGTACAATCCTAGGATGTGTTATTGTCCTGACTCAGCATTTAGATAAAGGTTTCGACCTTTTGAACCAACCGAGGAAAGGAAGTAGAGCAATTGAACCTGCTCATTTTTCCGACCAGAAACTTTTATGTCGTCTACCAGTAAACTTCGGTCACACTTTAATCTTCACCATCAAAATTTTCAGTTTCCAGGTTTGAAATAGATTGTATGGTAGATTAGTGAGGATAATCCATTAAAATGTCGTTCTTCATGGTGGTCTATTGCCTGACCAAATGGGCCAATATTACCAAAATCCGGCTCTCTTATGTAGTGGTTCAGCATGGTGGGTACTATTTAGATCCCATTTGCTATAGTTATGACTGAATTGTATCTCTATTGTTCTATATAGTTGTATCGTGAAGTGTTGTGATTCATATATTTGAAAATTTACATCTTAAGACTGTAGTACCTAAAAGATGGGTGAAGCAGCTTTCTGGAGTTCGCTACAAGCTACTATAGTTTTGGAGACATTGCACTTGAGGTGCTTGTCGAATATCTTTAAAAATTGCAGCCTCTTTTTCACAGCTAAAATTGTTATGTAGAAGTTGCATCAAACCACAAATTTTGAAAAACAAACCAACATTTAACCAAAAAAAAAAAAAGTATTGTAATTGTCATGATGTGATAGATTTCACCAAACCGTTATTCTATTCACCTGAAGGGAGAAAAGAATTATTTTCATTACCGTGTCCTATACACATTTCTTATAGAAAGATTGTCCAAAAATGATTAAATCTATTATAGTTTTGCCAATTTAGTCATAAACCTTTTAACTTTGCCAATTGAATTCTAAATCTTTTTATGTTTTGTCAATTAGGTTCATTCGATTAATTTTGGCCAGAAAAATGCTAACATAGACATCGGCTAGCCTATATGGCACAATCGACATTAATGTGAATGATATTTAATAAAAATTTTAATATTTTTCCTTTTATTCTTTATTCTTTTTGTTTTCCTTTTTCCCTTTGTTGGGCCTCGTCGATGGTCAGCAGAGGTCATTGGCCTCAGGCAAGGGCCGCCCAAGGCTAGCTCTTGCTAGCCTCAGGCAAAGGAAGCTTGGCTTGGGCCGGCTAGTCCTCGCCCTTGTCTAGGCGAGCAAAGGCCTGGCGAAGGTGGAGGTTGTGGGCCTTACGGCCTTTGCTTGAGGTCGGCAACCTTTGCTGACCATTGATGAAGCCTGGCGATGGTTGGCCAAGAGAAGAAAAATAAAAAAAAAAAAAAAAAAAAAAGAAAAAAAATAAAATAAGGAAAAGAGAAGAAAATTTAAAAAAAAAAGAAAATTTAAAAAAAAAAAGAAAATTTAAAAATATAAAAATATAATTAAAAATTATGTCATTTTCTTCCAAAACTAATCAGAAGGATTCAATTAGTAAATTATGAAAAAGGTTTATGATTTAATTGGTAAAAGTGAAATGTTTATGATTTTTAAGACAAGTTTTCCCATTTCTTATGAATCCACTTATTGAACTATTTGATGTGTAACGCTCTCTCTTCCTCCATCATACTACTTTAAGGTAGTAACCTTTTCAATTGATTGTTTCTTTGCATATGAGGTAGATATAACTATCTAGTACATTCAATAAGCAAATATATTTGCAATTAACGCACTGCTCTATCTTAGTAATTTTTCAATGGATTAGTAAATTTCAATTTTCTCAAGTAAATATGGTGCTTGCTTTTGAAATTTGAGGTTGGCCAATTCCAGTCGATTTGATAAATTGCCAAATGTATTTAATAATTATTGTGCTACTTCAGGTTAGTTTTTCCAATACATAATATTTCATTTCTAGTAGTGAATATGTTGTTTGCCTATAAAGTGCGGGGGGTAATGTCTCTCAAGTTTGGTCAATTATCCACTATATGAATTATTGTGATGCTACTTCGAAAGCGGCGCTTTTTATTTTGTTGAAGAGTGCTCCAAGGACACTTGCTAAGTTATCATAACGAGGTACTGCAAATTTCAATACACTAATTAACCTCGCAGTATGTGTTCATTGTTATATATTATTCCAATGTTTATGACATTTCCAATAAAACATTTATATCTCACCTCTCCTGGATTAGATTATGGCAAAATTTTGCCGTGTGGTTAAGTTAGATTTATGCCCTGTCTTAATCATCATTCTTATTCTGACAATTTTCGAGACATGTCACGTTTTTTGACATTACGAGTTTATGAATTTGAAAATGATGTTGCGCATCGTGTGATCGTCTCTGAATTTTCAATCATCTAGAGCCTTCTTTGAATTGTGTAAGTATTTCTACAACATATATAGACGTCAAGAAAACCTTTTAAGGTCTCTCTTGTTAAGATGCTTCATTTTTGAAATAGTAACATGCGAAACTAATTCTTCACATAGTAAATATTATTAGGTGAATGTTTTATATATACTAAGGGATTTTGGACATTTTCAGAATGTTGGTTTCTTATGACCGTTTGGATTTCACCAATGTGACGGTCCACATTGATTCTAGTGGATAATACGATCACACCTAACAATTCTTCATGTATAACATAGACCAGCTGTAGCTAAGTCTCTCTTTTTATATATACCATGTTAGGAAACAATGGATATTGCTTATTCTATTTATTTAGACATACCACATGTTATGAGATGATGAGCATGGATGCATATGGTCTTAGATAGGACCATTTTTAAGTATAGAAAATATATCGTTTAAGCTTATATTTGTATTGTCAAACTATCTATCTGACTAGATGAAAAAAAAAAAACCCTTAGTAAGTCCTTTTCCTATATGAAAGACATGTCAAATTGAGATCCAATGACGTAGGAACTAAAATTGATAGTTCCGCAGCCATTTAACTTATGACCTTACAACTTCAAATTTTAAAGGTAACATCTTTTATCATCTCTAGATGTATTGATGGACTTATAAGTGCAAGATAGATGATTAACAATGACTCCTAGTTATTTCGTTCAATGAAATTGTCAAAGAATTGGAAAAATGCATATTGCTTTCTCATATCAATTTTGTACAATTATAGTCCTATTTATAGCACATAGGATCAAACTAATTAAGGAAACAAAGATACGCAGAACAAGGGAAAAAAATCAATTTCCTAATACATAATGTTCAAGTTCCCATCAATGAACTAATCATCATCAATTAGAATTAGTATCCGGATCAGGATCAATCAATTTAGACAGTATCTTTAACACTTCCCCTCAAGTTGGCAATTTATATTCATCAAGGATGCCTAGCTTGTTCAATATATACGCATATTGCTCATATGGGGGTTAATTGAAGACGTATGCGGGCTGTTCCGTTGTTCTTATCTCTCTTGCTTTGACTACCCTATCTTGAATTTTGTCTCTAATGAAATGACAATTAGCTTTAATATGTTGTGTCTTTCATGGAAAACTAGATTTACTACAAGTTTAAGTGCAACATCATTATCATATAATAGGATGATTGGTTCTTTTACCCATATGCCGAGATCTTGAAGTAATCCTCTAATCCAAACAATCTCAAAGCTAGTTTGCCCATTGCTTGATATTTTGCTTAACGAACAATAGAAAAGTAGCTGACTGTTTCTTTGTTTTCCAAGAGAGTATGAGTTGCCCAATTTGAAGCGGAATCTAATGAAAGATTTTTTACTCATAGGGCAAGTAGCATAATATGTATCACCATATGTTGTCTTCTTGATAATATGTGTCACGACCCAATTTTTCGGGTTCACAACCTAAAACTAGGTTAATGGACTACTAAGTCTATAAGCTTAGCTCGGGCTCTCCCAAGCCCATACCAAATCGCGACTTAGGGTTTTAACATGCAAAAGATTATTATTTAGGAGTCGCCACTAATCGGTTTAGGGTAGGTTGATTAGACACCTAAGTAAAATAACGGGAGGATTATCTTACTCCTACGAACCAGAGACTAAGGGTACGGGGACTTGGCTACACTAGACTATCCTAGTGCCTTTTCGGTACCATTTCTTTTTTAATTTTCAAATTTTTTTTTGTAGGCAGCTTTATTTGATTTTTATTTACTTTCCTAACGTGTGAGGTGATCATACAGGTGCACAAACCACCAATTTAACACTCAAGAAAGCAATTAAATAACATAAAACATACCTTAAAGCAACGAAAGTATCTGCAATGTTAGATCAGAATTCACATCGATAATCTTAGATATGATTCCTAATTAACAAGCAATCAATTTTTTATTTCACTTTATTTAATGAAAATCATGACTTATGCAATGCATGTCACTATTCTAATTTGAAATGATATGATAACATGACCAAAATTGTATGGCATAAATAAACATGCAATCTATCCTAAAGCATGAAATGAATTCATTCTAATTCTTTTATATTTTCCATGAAATTTGAAATTAAAGAAATGCAACAATTAAATATGCAATCTAAATTAATCAAATGACCTAATTCTAATGATGGGTAATGCGATGCAATGACATACAAAATTATTTCAACTAAAATGACACGCAACGTGCAACTTAGTATGCGAGCTATATGTCACGCGACATTTATTAAATGACTTAGTCTAATGACGATGAAGTTCTAATTAAATGAACCTAATAAAAACTAAATGACGTGCATTTGATATTTCTATTTTTTTTAAATGCAATCTATCTTAAAAATTGAAACTAACTTATGTAAAGACAAATTTCTTATTTTTTATGAAATTCGAAATTTAAGAAAAAATGCAAAAATGATCTAGCTAGATTAAGATTCTACCTAATTTAAACTAAGGATTTAAGTCATATTAAATCCTAATTTAAACTAAGACATTATCTTAATCTAAGATGTAATTTATCTAAAAAGATGATCTAAATTTAAAATGAAACATGTATTTCTAACTTAATATGCACAATGATTTTTTTTTTTTTTTTGTGTTTTTCTTTATGCAATTCAAAATTAAAACTAATACATAATTAAACGTGCAATTTTATCTAATATGCAATGACGTGTAGAGCATGCCCTAATTCTATATGACATATGCATGATATTTTTTATTTTTATTTTATAAAAATTCGAAATTTAAAATTGCTAAATAATTAAACGTGCAACTAACATCCTAAATGAATGCAATCTATATTCTAGATATGCAAAATAACAAGAAATATTCTAAAACCAATTGAAATCCTAATTCAAATATCTTTTTGATTTTTCTTAGTGATTTTCTAAAACAAGCATTAAATCTAAACAAACAAGATATTCAACAAATAAAGGATTAAAATAAATGAAAAAATAACCCGTTATCTCATGGGTCAAATTAACGATTACTTTTAACCTTGAACATCAGACAAGAAATCAAAATAATAAAAAAATTGATCCAAAATCTTACGGATCAAATTAATAATTAAATTAATTCAACAATTAATATATTATAAACAAACCCCAAGAGTTAATACAATTAAAAAAATGACCCGACATCTTATGGGTCAAATTAATAATTACAATAAATCTTAGGGACAAATCTTGTGGATAGTGCCTATAATAAACAATTACCAATATTCCACAATAATGGCAAAACTTAAAAAGGTAAATAAAATAAATGACAAATAGAAGTAAAAAATAAATAAACAGCCTAAGGAAAAAGGGGCGGCAAATTGTTGGTCCGACGAGGGTGTTGGCCGACGGCGGAGCTCTGGCGAGGGTGGTGTGGCGGCGGTCGGCGCGAAGCAGAGGCTTCAGGTCTTCGGGTCGCGACGTTGACTGGCAAGCGGAGCAAGGGCCTCGGGTAGATCTGGGCGGCAGCGGCTCGGGCGGAGGCAAGGCGGATCGGCGCGGCTTTGGGATTTCAGAGGGCGCGGTCGTCGGGGCTGAGGCGTCGCGGATGGCTCACAAGACGGCGGAGATCGGTGGAGCATCGGTGCGGAGAGGGTGGCTCGCGGCTCCTGGGTAACTCAGACGGAGGCTCGGGATCTGGTACTCGTGCAGGGGAAACTTCGCGTAGGGGGGGCTTCACGGCTGAGGTGGATCAGCGGTGACAAGTGGTGGCATTGCGAGTGAGTCCGGCGGGACGGCGGTGGTGGCGGGCTCGAGCAGGGTTCGGTTGCTGGTGCGAGGTGTAGAACGGGCGGCACTCCAGCGTGGTGGTAGGCGAGCAGGATGTCACTGGACATAGTGGAAAGTGGAGGAGGGCGACGGGATGTTGGCGCGGCGCGGGGAGGCAGATGGGCTGCAGACGTCTCGGACAGTGGTCGGCTATAGGCGCGGTGGTGCGACGCGGAGCTTTACGAGCGTCGGGGTCTTCGCGGATGGAGGTTGGCAGGGGGGTGAGCGGCGAGGGAGACGATGACTAGTCGTCCCTCTGCCGCTTGTCCTTTTTTCCTCTGCCTCCTATTGCTTTCCTTTTGCTTTTTGCTGTTTTTGGCTTTTTCTGCTTTTTTTTTTTTTTTTTTTTTCAAAAGAACCGAAAAATCCCCCAAAGAACCGAATGAAAAGCCCCCCACAAAGAACCAAACTGAAGCCCCCTTTATAGGCCAATAAAAATCTGATCTTCCATCAAATATTTCATCCACTTTTCAATATATACGAAGATTTTCCTATAACCTCTTGATCACAAAGATCCTCTTATTTCCCTTATCTCTCAAATATTTTTTTACTGATTTTTTTAAAGATAAGATTACAACCTGATTTCCTTAAATTTTAAAAATCTTCATTTCAAATCTTAATTTAGGTAATTTTTGTCATTAAAAGAAAACAGGCTCGGGCCAATTTTCTCGTTTCATTGGCTTAGCTCGGCCTGCCGAATTAGAGCTCAAAAATATTAATTCGAACCCATCTACCACCGGTCCTAAAAATAAAAATGCAAAACATGTAAATTAAAAATAAATGCATCTAAAATTATACACTATGCAATATTTTTTTTTTCCAGGGATAAAATTAACCCCTAATTTTTATGCAATAAATAATTGGGTACCAAAATTTAGGTGTCAATAATATGTATCACTGTACGTTGTCTTCTCCATGTTGCTTTCCTGAGAGAGTCGTATTCCCAAACCTAGAAATCCCTTTAAGTACATTACAACCTTTTGTGAATCATTCATGTGGGATTGTTTCAGATTATGCATGAACTAGTTGAGAATCTACATGGCATAGCATATGTCGGGTTTAGTCATGGTTAGATATATGAGTTTCCCAACAAGTCTTTGATAAGAAGAAGGTTCTCTGAGCAAAGGGTTGTCATTCAGGTGTGATAGTCCTTTATCATACTCAACAATTGTTAGCTTGCCATTCTATTCAATTGGAATGATAGTTGGTTTGGATCTTGATAGTCCTGCTTTTGATATGATTTCTAGGACAAATTTGCATTAACTGAGGCAAATTCCCTTATCCAATCGTGTAATCTCTACCCCAAAACAGTATTTGGGAGGTCTCAAATCCTTAATATGAAACGTAAAGTGTGGATACTCCTTAAATTTCTTCATGGCATTTTCATTATTTCCTATAATGAGTATATCATCAATGTATATAAGCAAATAAATTAATGATGTACCTTGACTCAATGTGAATAAGGCATAATTGTGTCTAGATTGTCGGAATTTTGCAATTGGAAGTGTAGTGGCAAATTTGGCGTACCATTGATGAGAAACTTGTTTTAAGTCCGTACAAGAATTCATAGAAATGGCATACTCTATTCTCTTCCTATCTACGTAAACCCGACAAAAGGTCCATGTAGATTTCATCTTTAAGATCCCCATGAAGAAATGCATTATGAACATCCATTTGATGAATGTGCCAATCACGAAAAGCAGCAATGGAAAAGAAGGAATGGACAATGACTTCCTTCGCTATTGAAGAGAACATTTTAATATAATCAAAACCTTCTTGTCGAGTGAACCCTTTGACTACTAGTCTTGTTTCATAGGGTTCAATGGAACCATCCGCATTGTATTTGATTTTTTATACCCACTTGCAACCAATAGATTTTTTGATGAGGGGTATAAGAACAATATCCCAAGTTTTATTTTCTATTAGGGCTTGTAATTCATCCGCCATTGCTTGTTGCCAATGAGGGTCTTTTGTAGCTTCATCAGATAAAGATGGTTCCCGTGCTTCAAATATTCTACTAATGTAGCACATGTGTCAAGTGAAAGAGGAGCAAAGCTGACATATGATGATATGGGATATTGTGTACCAAATTACTCCAACGTAGGATAAATATAATTTGTTGTCCATGTGGGCAATCACGTAGTACAACTAGAACGTTGAGGAGGAACTAGTGCCGTGACATCCCAGATTTTCGACCTTGTTTTTTACTGAATAAATCGGGCATTTCATTGACGTGCCTATAGGGCTGTTCTTAGAGCTGATTACTCTCGAGATAATTGGACTATCTAGAGAAACCATTAAGGATTGTAGGACAAATAGACTTGAGAATTCGACCAGGAATCGGCTTCTTGACCGTGCTTATCTTTAGAGGCCATTACGGCACAGTATAAAATTGATTTGAAGTCAGAGATAGACTGGTTCGACTGAGATGTGTAGCTGATCATGGGTGATACCACTAAATTGGAAAATTCTCGTCGACTGGCACTAGACTGATTTTTTTTTATTGTTTTGGTATCTTGTGTCCGTATTTGAATCCTCGAGATTTTTGTGACAACCGAGAGTCACCAATGAGTTGAGTGGGTTCATTGTGGTTCGAAGAAAATCGACCACAGATCATTTGCACTGAAAAGTTCTTAAAGTTATCCAGTATCCTAGGTCACACTAAAAACGCGTCGAATGGAAATTAATCGCGAATTCGAGTGCCATTTCAGAAATTGAAGTTTCTGTCATGTCACAATAAATTCTAGGAGTGTCAACTCAATCTTAGAAGATTTTTTTGCAACCCGAGACTTTTTGGGAAAAAAGTCGACATAGGACAATTTTTGTACAGAAAAAGTCGGGGATTGTTTTTTATTATAAATTTGGGAGGCATAATGGATATATGGGTGAGGAAAAATATCAATGGGAGCATTAATGTGCCAATTGAATTCTTGATGGTCAATCGAGATTGATTTAAGTGAGGAATGATGTCCAATTGGTGAGGAATATATGCAAATTCGTAGCTCCCCCTCCACCTAGCCATTTTGGACCAATTCAATGTTGCAAGGAGTGCATTGTTGGCCTAATGTGAGCCAAGGATCCATACTTGGTCATGGTTGGTCAAGGGAGACAAGAGAAGAGAAGAAGTTGGTTTGGTGGAGCCCTTGTCCCCCCTCATCTCTATCCTCTCTCCCTCTTTCCTCAATCTGCCAGCCTCTCTTCCCATCCTCTCCATTTTTGACTAGCAGGCCAAGGAAGAAGCAGCTGGAGCAAGCCCGTCGCCGCCAAGACCGCCCGCACCATCGCCGTCGCACACTGTCTGCCCGCGAGAGCCGCCCGCACGCCACCGTGCCTTGCTGCGCCTCTCGCCATCCAGTAGCTCCTGCCCGTGTGTCCAGCAAGCTTCTGTGGTTGTCCAAGCCCTCGCCGAAGTCCACCAGAGCTCCTACGGCCATCGGTTACCTCGTCAAACTGTCCACCAGTCCACCGTCGCCAACATCTCGCTAAACCAGCTTCATCTCCTTGGTTTTGCAGCTCAAAATAGCAAGCAGGAAAGTGGGTTTCCAACAGGCTCTTAGGCCCGTTTTGAGGTCGATCCCGACCCCGAAACCTAGGCCCGCTTTGGAGAAAAGTGACCCTTGCGACATTCCCGACATTTGGAACTGAACGACTCGCTAATCAAGTGAGTTTAACTCACTAATCCCTACTTAGTAGACTAATAATGCTTATGGGTTGATTAGATTTAATTAAGTGCAATTATATTGATAGATTATATTAGAATAATTAAATTAGGGATTTACCTATGCATGTTAGACAAATGGTTAGTGTTATTAGCAAGTAAATAGGCTTGAGTAATTATTGAACGAGTTTCGAAATTTTTTCGGGTCCGTCTCGGAGTCCAATTAGACATTACGGGCCTAAACTGGATTTATTGCTATTTAATTATTAATTTTCGTAATTATTTAATT
This sequence comes from Eucalyptus cloeziana, assembly GCA_014182715.1. Lineage (NCBI taxonomy): Eukaryota > Viridiplantae > Streptophyta > Magnoliopsida > Myrtales > Myrtaceae > Eucalyptus > Eucalyptus cloeziana. The sequence goes on along the minus strand of CM024644.1, from coordinate 28,936,958 downwards.
AATTAATTATTTTCCGGAAATTAGATCGGGATGGTTGACGATCGGAATTTTATGCTAATTATCGTGGTGCAGTCTGTTTATTTAATTGAGCTTTATTTTGTGTTGAAATGAATTATTTGTGATTATAAGATTATTTTCCTGAATTAATTAATTTTGATAATTAATTAGAAAATAACTGAATGTCAGTTGACAGCGCCAAAAAATATTTTGGTGGACTATAGAAAATGGTGGGATTTGTAGAAAGGAAATTATTGTATTTTGACTAAGGCCGACCGTGTATCCACACACGTGTACTTTTATCGGAAATGATAAAAAAGACAAATTGATTGTACGTTCAGAATGGCATATTATATACCGGCTCGGTGACTCTACATGTCATTTTGGAGAATGGATGGTATGCAATACCGGCTCGGTGACTCTATATGTCATTTTGGAGAATGAACATTATACAATGTCAGCTCGGTGACTCTATAGGTCATTTTTGAGAATGGCCGACATGCCATAATGGCTCGGTGACTTAACAGGTCATTTTGGAGAATGGATGTTATGATGAATATACTCGGTAACTTAGTATGTCATTTAGGAGAATGAATCGTATAATATACTGGCTTGGTAATCCGATGAGTTATTTTGGAGAATGGACATTATTGATTGAAATGACCAAGAAATGGTCTGTTTGACATGTAATCGACTAGGTCGATTGATCGATGTTTTGATTTGTTGTGGATGATAGGGTGCCTATTCGAACTATGCTAATTTGCAGGTGGAAACTGAGGCCAAGACAAGTCCTCTGACCCGTGTTGTGTATAGGCAGCTCTTATGACATATTGGTTTCCTAATCGAGTCTTAGGAGGATAGAACTCGCTGAGACGTAGTCTCACCCCATTGCGGGACAACATTTCAGGTCCCTAGATGACAGCATCTCCACCTCCTCGTCCTCCTATGCATTATGGTATCCCCGAAGAAGTCACCGAATTAGAAATCCATTTCCCGATACACCCTAACCCGGAAGGATTAGAGTACGTCTTGGTTAAGTCGATCGTCTGGGTTAACGTGGGTACCGATGACCTAAGGCCCCACGAGTATCGATTGTGGTATCGAGAATATTACGATGGGTGAAGGGAAGGTCCCATGCCGGAAGAGGATGTACCCTTAATCGTTTTAGAGGAAGCATTCGGTAAAGGGACATCAGATCCTAAAGGTATATCGGTAGTGGATGCAAATGACCCAAACCTCGAGAATGATGCTAGTACTCCTGTGTACTCAACCGGAGGCGCTAACTGGGGTGAAGAAGAAGGGGAGATAGTCGAGCAAGAGGAGGATTAGGAGTGGGAGTGGCTAGAGGAGGAGCTTGAGGAGGAGGATCAGGAGTTGGAAGACCCTGATGAGGAGTCAAAGGAGGATCCCGAGGATGATCTAGAGTATGACTCGGATGATGACTGACATTCCATCCGGTTTTGCAAACCTGAAGTTGTGGACTGATATATGATAGATCGGACTTCTGTGAATAGTATTGTATTATATACTTTATGGTTTGTATTGTATAAAAGTGTGGTTGTGATTTTTTAGTTGTGAAAAATATGGCCTTACTTTTCTATTCCATTGTTTTATTGTCTGGGGATTTTCTAGATGCTTTCGCATGTGTATTATAAATGAACAGGGTCGGCGATGAGTCCTGGGACGTCACTATTAATCGACTAGGTGAGGGATAGGCACACGTTCGAGGATCGGGGTGTGACAAGTGCGGCGGATGGAATAATCCCATGTGATTCAAGAGAGATATCACCTAGAGAAGTAGGTGATTGAGAAGTTATAGGGAACTCTGATGTGACTTCTTGTGGAATATTGGGAGTCATATTATGCTTGATAATAAGGCTACATCATATTTAGGAGCCGAGGATGCCTTGGGAGATGACATATAAGGAATCATCATTGGTTGAAAGGGTTCTTCAATAAAAAATGGGCAGTGATCAATAGCCTTATTAATTTATTGATGGAAAGATAATTGGTCTTGGAAAGGGAAAACATCTTCGCGGAAGATAATATCTCTATTGACAAATAAATGCTTGGTGGATGGGTCATAAACCAAATATCCATTCTAAAAAGTAGGATATCTCATGAATATGCATTTAATAGCATGAAGATACATTTGTTTTGAGGGCCCATGGTAGACACCTAACATAAACAACCAAAGAGACGAAGTTTGCGAATGTCTAGACTTTTCCCAAAAAGCAATTCAAAGGGGGGTTTTTCCATTGAGGACTCGAGACGGATCCGATTGATTAAGTATGCTGTCATGACAACAGTCTTCTTGGAACATTTTTGGAATAAAAGCTTGACATTTGAGGGAGGAGCAACTTCTAGGAGGTAATAATATTTTCTTTCGACAACACTGTTTGATTGGAGGGAATATGTGTAGGAGCTCTCATGAAGGATGTCATTTGCAATGAATAGTGAAGAATATTTGTGATGGAAAAATTCACAGATATTATTAGTGCGAACTCATTGTATAGATTTATGAATGATTTTTTAATAAGGGTGAAAAATTTTTGGAAGATGGGAAAGAATTTTGGCCTAGGAAGTTGCTTGTGTACGCAAACAAACGATCATAACTCTTCATGATAGTGTCATGAGTCATGTACTTGTGGTCACCGGCGGTCGCATTGATGCAATTTCAAGTAAGTCTAAAGCGGGGTCATCACTAACTTAAGAAAAGGCCCAGTATTAGACATGATCTCAGCCCCTAGGCAGTTCCTACATTCCACAAGAAAGCAGCTCTTGAAGTCGGCTTAAAACAAGAGAAAGATCATATAGACTAGGATGCGCGTATGACCCGGCTAAGCTGTTACAAACTATATCACCAATCTGATAGACCATATTTGAACAAGATGAAGATACCGGATTATAAGGTTATTCAGCACAGATCACATACTGAAACGAGCATAGGAAGGAGAGGTGGAGGAAGCCTTTGGGTCAATCGGAGACAACTCTCTGCTTCAACATATCGATGGTGGACGCCGATGAGTACTCGAAGGGACCCATGTCCGATCCATCGAACAATCTGAACTTCACACCCACCAATTCCTCTTCCCGCATTTCCTCCTCCTTCTCGATCACCCCCGCGTGCCCGTCTCTCTGCTTCGTCTCAGTTCAACAAGGGACCTTATTGGATCATTCCATCTGAACCTGAGAAAGGAAGTCGAGTCGATGGATTGAGCAGGCAAGCAGGAAGATGAAAAGCCGAGACTTGATGAACTCGCGGCAAGCGGAAATCAAGGATACGGCGTGGGAAAGAAAGCGAAGATGGTGTTTGAGTCTAAACGTATTGATGGGCAATGAGTAGCTCAAAGAAACATGTCATACCTTGGCAAGTTGGTGAAGCTAACGACCGAAATGCGACTGCTTTTGGTTCGGAAGATTGGTGTCGTTTTGTTGGCGAGTCACCAAACGAGACAGGAAACGAAGATCAAAATACAGACTAGAATAGTGTCGGACGGACGGACGGGACGGGACGCTGGAAACGACGTCGCCTTGTCCCTGCCACTGCAGCTCCCGCTTCCCTCGGGTGGCATAAAGGAAGCGCCTTTTGCTTTGAAGCATCATATTCCTCCTCAGCGCCGTCGTTTCTAGCCGGACGATGGTCGCAGGAGAATGAAGAGGAAGAGAAAAAAGGGAGGCGGAGGAAGAGGGGGAGCGAGCGAGGAGGGGGAGAAGGTTGTGTCGCAGACTCCGTCGAATCCTCCGGAGAGCCAAGATTACATCTTTCGCGAAGGTAATTCATTTATCTCGTAACCTCATTCTCGACAGAGTATTGTTCTTTCATGGGTCATCATTATTTTATTGATTCTTGCCAGTAGAGAGAGCGAAAAGATGACTAATCTAGTAAGAGAATGCAGGAGGCGCTACGTCGCACCCTACCACTTCGAGATCATCTCTCATGTGAGTCGTCCCTATCTTCTCTTTCTTCTTCTGGAATGGAGTGGTTTGCATGCTTTACTTTTGATCGAACTTCTATTTGGTCACGACCCTCGTTAAGCCCTTTTTCGCGTCAACCTTGAGCTCTCAATTTGGCTGGTTTTCTTGTTATGAATTATGATGTATTATAGGTCAAGAGCCGCTGGGCTGGCAAAACCATTGTGGATTTGTTTGCCCAAGAGTTCAAAGGCAGACCTTATGAGTATTTTGTAAACATTTTCTTCATTGCATAACGAATGTTTAGTTCTGCATGTGACCATGACTTTTAACCATGCCTAGTTATAACCTGTAGGTCAGTGCTGTTGAACGTGGAAGGATACAGATACAAGTTGAGGGGAGGGTAGTTCCTGTCTCTGACATTGTAAAATCGTCTGAAAAAATAAGCCACTTTGTACACAGGTTGGTTTGAGCTTCACACTTGCCATGATCTCCTTATAAAATGTTTCTTTTGAAGAGTCTACTCTAGCAAAGAAATACCCCTTTGGCCGCATCAGTTTCTTTTGCTTAGATTCCCTTTCTTTACCTTTTTTGTTTCTTCAGGCTTCTTTATTCTTTCTTCACCTACAATTTAAGAATACTAATCTTAAATTACAGTTTTTTTTCTGGAAGTTTTAGGGTATTGTTTGAATATGCATTAATCTTGATAAGGTTGTAGGCATGAGCCTCCTGTGATGAGCCATGGTTTCTCCATCCTATGGAAAGAACCGGATGTGGTGACTATTTGTAAGCTGGCATCTATTCCAGTAAGGAACAACACAATTATGTCTTCCCTCATTTCAAATGTACAACAAAAGAGTGATTTTGTGTGGATTTTGCATGAGTGCTGTAAAATCACTGATGAGATTCAGACTAATATCGTTACACCAGCCTTGCTTGGCCTAGCTAGTTCTTTTGGCCTTGTAGGATCTATGTTTACAGAAATTTTAACTTCTTTATAGGTGCATCCGTGTGGTCAGTATTGTAAAAACACTGTGGTCGGCATCCTTCAGGCAGAGCATGGGCTGGCACCCCTATTTCATATCCTAAGTAGCTCTTTCGCATGTGTATGCATTCTTGGCTCTATCGAAATCAGATTGGGCATATTCTGTTTCCTTGTGATTCTTGATGTCTATCATTAACTCTTTTTCCCTCCTCTGACCTATATCTGGTGTCACATCCACATTATGGATTTCATACATCCTCCTTGATATTATAATGCAAGCTGTTCACCGACTAGATCGCCTGGTCTCTGGACTCCTTATATTTGCCAGAAATGCGTCACAAGCAGATCTTTTCAAGCAACAGGTGAGTGTTGTATTGGAAAGCGTGCTTTTGGAACCTTTACTAATGTAAATTCCTATTAGCTGCAATACTATGTGGGTGGTCAATTGCCTCAATGGAAGTGGGGCTCTCTTACATTTACAACAAGGGTGGTGGCTGTTCTCTGAGCATGCTGCTGTGTTGCGACATCTTGTTCATCATTTGTAATATCATCACACCGTGTCATGTACATCTGCATCATGGAGTGACTTAAAGAGGTCACATAGTTTCTTTCTGTGATGTGCATTTCCTTTGAATATGTCTTCAGTCTGTAGAGTTCTAATCCGTGTCTGGTGACTGTTTTTCCTAATATCAGTAGCGCTATCGCGTTCTATTTCTGCTGCAGACTTCATTCCCTTGAGTAAGAATTATCTAGAATACCCTATTATATACATTTAAGTGTTTATACATCATATTTGTGATGTGGTAAGGTACACGTGATACTTGGCCTAAAATTTAAGTTTCAACTGACATTTAATTTCTCCAGATTGAAGGTGGTTTGGTGCAGAAACAGTACATTGCAAAGGTGGTGGATGAATGAGGTATCTCTTGCTTCAATCTGTTGATTTTGGAATATGCACTAAAAGTGGATAATTCACGAGCTAAAAAATCCTGCAATACGGTGCTACATCAGGGAGTTTAATCCTTAAGAATTGAAATTATGAGATGTTGAAGTAGATGTACTCAATCTAGCAATGTGATTTCTTTTCTCCAATTCTGACTATTTTCTGTTTGTTTGTTGAGTTGTCTTGAGAAGAGGCAATGCTGAAAGGACAAGTCTGCCTGTGTTCTTTTTCTCCACGTAGATTTTAGTAATTATAAAACTCCTTTTGAGTGGGAGAGGGTTAGTTGTTAAAAATCAACTGCACATCTTGTGTGACATCTTCAGTTAATTATTGATGAAAGTTCCAGCTGTGGTTTCCCATATCATTTTATCAAACCTAAGGAAGATCCACTTATTTATGAACACAATCAACTAGTCCTTTTTCATTTAGGTCTTCTCTTCAAAAGATCCTGGAGGCTAGTTAGATTGTGTGAAAAAGTTCTAGAGAATGTGGTATCAGAAATGCATTCTTATTAGTTCTCATCTGATTTATGTTTTCTAGGGTTTCTTGTTAGCTGGAGGTCAATGTCGACCTCAATTACAATGTTCGAGAAGGCAGGAGCACAGCAGAGGTGAGTATCCGCTCCAAACCTTGTTATTTCAACCTTTTTCTGAGTTTAAATTTATATCAATCATTGTATTACCTGAGATCACAGAAATGAGACTGAGCATCTGCGTGTTGGAGAAGGGTCTTGAAATGATGGCTTTCTGATGATGCTTTTCAATGAAAATTATGTCATGCCTTCCTCGTGTATTGATTTCTTCTCCTTTCTTTCCTGTTGCTCTCTTTCCTTCATAGAGGAAGGTTTTTGTGGCTAACCAATGTAAATTCATTATGGGATGCAATTTTGAATGTTATCAGAGTGCTATAAATGAAGCTAATGCCCTTTCTTAACATTCTTACAGAGGCATGTAAAAATAACTATATAGTTTCTATAGATTTCCATTTATGATGGCCTCTCAATACTTTTTAGGAACATTCATATACTTATGAGCCACTGTGGACTGTTTATCTTGGTGATGCACGAGACACTGTTTGAAATGGAATTGAAAAGTAATGTGTAACGGTAATCCGAACTAAATTCGTCAGAAGTTAAGAGCTCCGAGCTTGTGACATAGTGCTGGCTGATGCAAAATCTTGAGCCTTGGTATATGAATCAGCAAATCTTATACTGCCAGCCAAAAGCAAGAAGCCACAGTTTCCCTATTCATTCGCACATATGCTGTCTCCCTTTACGAGCTCCTTTTGACGCAATAGCACATGATTTGGATTTTATACGGATTGAATTGTCATATAAAGGCTTTTTGATCTCTAAGGAACATGTGGCATGGTGTGTCGCAGTGTACGACTGCTCTTAAAGCTTTCTTTTCCTTGTACATTTAAAATACATCTGCCCTGACTGTTTCATAGTTGTCTTAATTTAACCAGTACATTATAGCACTGGCAGTGAACGTAATAATGTGCTTAATGCCATTAGTCTGGTCAAAAACCTCTCTTTGTATAGGCAGGTGACTTGTGATACTGCCCTTTTGAAAGGAAATGCTGCTTGTACAAAGTTCACAAGGATCAGCACCAATGGAACTCATAGCATTGTTCTCTGTGAACCAGTCACTGGGAGAACTCATCAGGTAAGGCAATATGATGCTAAAGGATGCAAATACCATGCTGAGGGTCTGATACCTCCTCTTTTCTATTCCATAAGCAGTGAACCTTCCTTAATTGTTTTTCCTTAATGTAGCCCAGGTCAATTGCATGCATAGATGTACCCACACATACAGGAAGGACATTGCATTTACTGTTAACTTTTTGAGTCATGTGCAATTTCTTTTCTGCGCTTTTGTCTCTCCATAAATCCTGTCCTGCTCATTTTGTAAGACACTTTCAGGTCCTGCTTATTATATACCTCTCAGCAATTGGTTAAGTCAGCCTGTTTTTTAAACCTTTTAATTTGTGAGGTTTATTTGATATGTGCTAGTACTTGCAGTACTTTCTTCTCTCAACCCTGCTCTTTATGTGCAGATATGAGTCCATTTGCAGTTTAGTGGCCATCCAATTGCCAATGGCGTGCTTTACCTTTCTAAACAAAGGACCAATCATTCAGCTGAAGGAATGGTTGCATATAAAGCTGCCGGTTTGTCATCAGAATCCAGTGTTTCTGATATTGGGCAGAATGATAAGGAAGAAGAGCCTTGCATTGAAGTTAGTACTGACCCTATGTACAAGAATTGTCTGAATTTAGCTCCAAGGGTGAGTGTTCCTCCTTTGTCCCATCTTGGGCACTTGTCTTTACTCATATTCTGCTTGTACGCCCTTGCTTGCGTGTGCACAATAGAGAACCAAAGATTTGATTTCTGAGTTCTGCAAAATGCAGATATGATGGGAGTGAGGAGGGATTATGGCTGCACTGCGTGCTATACTGTTGACCCGGATGGGTCTATGAGTGCCCATATCCAGATTGGGCATCACTTAGCTAGCCTGAGAACATTCCAAATTTTCATCTCGAGGCTGTTCTCTAAATTTGCTTGAAAAATGTAGCAAATTCACAAATGCAGCTATTTACTTTTCCAAAGAGCCTTGAAAGAATCTGATACAGTGAGAGGCAATTGCAAGCCTGTAAAAATTGTTTCAACTACCACAATAGTGTATTCTAATGCCAAGTGCATGCTCATTGGTTGTAGAGAAGAGCTTCCTCATAGGTGAAATTGCTAGCGTTAAAGTCCTTCATGTTTGTAGGATGAGAATCAACTGTTGATCCCGCTTGACAGAAGAAACATTTTGCTGTGACTCAATTCTTTTATTGTCAGTCTGATTGAGGAACTACTTACTGTTCACTTCCCTTTAGGGGGAAGCTCCTCTGATCTCTCAGTTGAGTATCAGGGATATCTATGGTGTGTTGGGAGTACTTTTTAACTATGATTTTGTGTAGTAACTGGGTTGACGGTCTGGTTAAATCTGGGCTAATGGTACGTGCTAATCCTTGGTGAGTTTATTACTCTCTTGAGCAAACTTCTCCCAAATTGGAATCAGAGAGTAAGAACTTAGAATGTCATCTCGGGGCACGCATTACGTGACCACAATGGTATTCCGATGTAGACGCGGATTTACTCAATGGATGTAAAGAGGTCTCCCCAAGTGTCTCGGGTCATAGCTCATGGTCCTAATTAGCTGGATTTCAAAGGGAAAAAATGTTTAATGAGCAGACAAACCTCGTGGCCTAGTAAGAGTGCGTTTGAGAATGCTTTTGTATCTGGGAACAATTTTTGATCAAAAATGAATTTTTTTTTTTTAATTCTGTTCTCGAGAATAATTTCTAAGCATTTTAAGTCGTTGGGTAATTGTCCAAAAATTCAATTTCCGGAATAGAATTATGTTTGGCACCGTTATCAAAATTTCTACTTTAAATCATTTTCTTTTAATTTTTAAATAATTTCATTACTTTTTTTTTTCTTTCCTTTCTCCTCTTCTTCTTCAAAGGTTGCCTTGCCGATCATCGGCCTTGGGATGATTGGCGATAGGCCAGATGAGGGCCAGCGACAACCTCACCGAAGCGTTGTCGGCTCTCGCTGAGGCCACGCCTCATTGACCGAGCCTTGTTGGTAGCTGGGTGAGCGGCCTTGCCCAGATTTGGCGAGGTAGGTGAGGTCGACCTCACGGTGGCTCGGTGAGGTCGAGCCTTGCCTAGTCAGGCTCACCGGTGGTCAGGGGAGGCTAGGGCGAGGCCCACCTAGCCATCGGCAAGCTCGCAGAACCTCGCCTTGGCCTGGCAAGCCTTTGTCGAGATTGCTGGACCTCGTCGAATTGGTCATCGGTGACCGGCGGCGGCGGCGGCGGTTGAAGAAGAGAAGAGAGGGAAGAAGAACAAGAAGAAAGAAGAGAAAAGAGAAAAAAATGGGTTGGCTTGATTTTGAAATTGTTTCTGGGAACAAAAAATCAATTTTTTTTACTTTTTAATTTTGTTTCAAATTTACTTCCGGAAACAAAAAATAGAAATTTGTTTTTGGGAATAAAAGTTTTATCAAATGAATTTTTATTCCAAATTTATTCTTCGAAATAAAAAGAATAGAAATTGTTACTGCACACTCTAAGTAGATGATATCAATCAATCAGCAAAGAACGGAGAGTAGCTGAATCTGTCCCTGAAAGAGTAATGTGTTTGATAACTGTGCCATCAGGAGAAACAAGTTGAAACCAAACACCACCCCCCCCCAACCAAGCTCCCACACGCGCATGGAAACACTCTCTTGCGTTTGCATTTTACATAGCAGAAGCAACGAGTATGCCATCTAGGAGCTGCTGGAAAACAAAAAGTCTCATCGGGCATATGAGTAACTTAGACGCCTGTCAAACTTGAGATGGAGTGGCCACTGGTCCTTTATCAGAAGCTTCAATAAAGATGATGAAGTCATGCCCATTGCATCTTTGTATATCAGAGCTCAGCTTTCCAACACTGGTATCATTCTTCTCCTCCTCCGCCACAACATTATTTCTCTTCCTGTATATGGCATGCAGCGCCATCTGAAGCACTCCAAAGATGACTCCTAGCACGTTTGGACCCTATGTATGCACGTACACATGTTAATATTGTTCATTCAGGGGAACGAAGGTAATATTGCCACAGCTCGCCATGTTGATTTTAACAAGTAGATGAACAATGCATACCGCGACATACAAGTCCTTGAGGAATAGGCCATATAGGAGCCATGTCACAGCACTGAGCATGAGGAACAATGATAAAGTGAAGGGCATGAACTCCACGCTCTTGGTGCATATCACCATTCTCTGCACACACATATGTAAGCTCACGTACGTACAATTTGTGTCACACATTAATATGCAAGACATGCATTCTCATGCAGAAAAAAAGAAAGGAGTCACATAGAAGTAAATTACAATGACGCTTAAGGGAGCAGCAAAGACTGCAACAGAGAGCGCAACGCAAATCCACCCAATAAGTTGGACCCTCGCCGATCCATTCGCCAAGAAGTGGGACAGAAGAAGAATGGAACAACACCCTCCGAAATTCAGCAACAGCAGCCTCACTGTCATCATCTGCGCATCCACTCTCCAACAATTAGAATACATTAGGTGTGTTCTTCGCAAACAACGCTGTAGCTACGTACCCTGGCTTGTTTAGGAGCATACGCGAGGTAGAGAACGATGTAGATCGTCTCTACAGCACATCCGACCGAGTTGACCGTGATAAGCAGGAAAGCGCTGGACTCAGACTTGAGGGATGCATAGTACAGCCAAAGCATAGCGCTGAACAGAGAAACCACGTATGGAACTGATTCAAACCCTTCAGTTGACTTCTTCCTGCATATCCTACAGAACGTTGGCCTGCCAAAGAAGAATAAATAAGTCCTAAACCTTATATTTGTCAGTGTGCATGGAGTGAGAAAGAGTTAAAAACTTACACTGGGGCCAAAAAGACCACGATGGATATGATATTACCTACGACAACAATAATCCAAAGGTTGACAAACTCGTCAAAACAAAGTCATCGGTTGTTGTTCGATAGTAACTAGAAAACAGTTGGATACCGTGTGTAAAGTACCTAGAACTCCAAAAATAAGCACCCAGGGATTTTCAGTCGTGAAGATGGCCATTTTCCCACTCTCTTCCTCTCAGAAACTGAAGATATTCAAATGGAAGATTTCGAAGCTGAAAACAAATAAGGCTATGTTGTGGAAATTGTGCTCACGTTGGCCTTGCAATTTATAGAGGAGATGGAAGGCAAAAGTTATGCTACAATACATAATGATTTATGATGGTGGTTGATTGAAGAGAGAGTTGTCCAAAAAATTTTAAACCTATTGTATGGCGGCCAATTAAGTCCTAAACTTTTCAATTTACCGAATGTAATCCTAAACCTTTTAATAATTTTTAAATATAATTTATCAGGTCAATTTAAATCGGAAATTGTTGACGTGACAGTCTAGTCAGCACCAAATGTCCTATGTAGAATAGCTGGCGATTGACATAGACAATCTTAAATGACATGATGTCATTTTGCAATTTTTCTTTTTATGAATTCTTTGATTCTTTTTTTTTAAATGTATTCATCTTTTTTGTTTGCCGGTCATTAGAGTTTGGACGATGGTTTGTGAAGATCATCAACCATAGGCGAGGGCAACCTAGCATTGGCCAACCTTTGCAAGGGCATTACAACCTCGCCAGATTTGGCAAGGTTTACCTTAGCTTGTGGTTGGCGGCTTTTCCCTAGATCTAGCAAGGGCTATGACCCTCGCTCGTGACTGGTAGGGGATAAAGATGAACAATATAATAGGAAAAATAAAAAGCAAAAAATATTGTAAAGAAAAGAAAAGAAAAGAAAGAAAAATTTTCAAATATTCTTGGTTCGCAAAATGACGCCATTTCATATAAGATTGTCCATCTCGGCAATCGGCCGAGCATTAATAGAACCGTTATGTCAGCAATTTTAACCTAAGCTGATAAAAAGGTCAAAAGGTCTAGGACTATATTCGTTAAAATTGGCAAGTTTAGGAATAAATTCATTGCTACAAGACAAATTTATGACTATTTAGATAATTTTCATGTTAATTATGTGGTGCAATAGATATGAACTTATCATATCATTTAAAGTATCGATTACATTGATGGCCATAATATCTTTTAATTTTGCAAATGGAGATGATGATCTCGCCTAATAATTGCCAGTGGCTTAATGTAGTAGGTGAATGTGCGCCCGTGTTACGCCAGCACCTTATCATGTTATAAAGATTCGACACTTTTTAGGACTCAAAGGTCACTTTTGATCACGTAACCACTCCCGTTGAACTTAAGTTAACATTGCCTAAATAAAATTTAGATAAAAGGATTTTTATGTGCTCATTATACTAAAATTGATTGACATAATTGATATATCAAATGATGTAACATTATATTTATCCACCGTGTTTCACTTATTTAAATGCATACTTATAATTTGCTATGTCATTGGGTATATCAATTCCACAAATCATATTCTCATGTAGCTTAGCTGTACAAATATCAATTAGATACACCTATGATGATATATTTAATCAATGTGAAAGGAAGTAATTAGGGGACAACATAAGTCACTAATCAACATATGATTTGTTATATGAGGGCCACAACTTGGCAAAGTGCATGGCAAACACTATCCTAAGGGTAATTTAATCACACACAACCCTGTCGTAAAGTAAGTGACGTTTGTATTTTGAATTACTTAGTACGATAGCATACCTTGTTGTCCATGCCTTTAATGGAAAAGTACTAAAAAAGTTTTAAATCAATTGCATTGGTACCAATTTAGTTCTAAACTTTTTAATTTGACTAATTTAGTCTTAAACATTTTCACATTGATACTAATTCACTCCATTTGACCAATTTAGGTTGAAAATTACTGATGTGCATGTCAGCCAGCTGATGTGGTGCGATCAACATTGACATGGATATTTTAAATAATATTTTAATAATTTTTTGAATTTATTGAAATTTTAAAATAATTTATTGAATTTTTTTCCCTTCCCCCTTTCTCTTCCTTTTCTTTCTCCAGTGGCCATCACTAGCCACCGCCCATAGCCATGGCTGGCGAGGTCGCATTTGCTAGCCACGGGCGAGGGTCGGCCTTGCCAAGTCGAGGTTCGAGCATTGACCGTCTAGGCATCACCAGGCAAGGCCTCTCTTGCCAGGTCTGGCGAGGTTGACCCTTGCCCAGGCAAGAGCAGCCTTGTCGCTTCTCGATAGGCCTCGCTTGGGTGAGGGCGAGGGTGAGGGCGAGGGCGAGGTCCGGTGAGCCCTGACAAGCCTTGCCTTGGCCATGGCGAGGTCGGTCTCAGTTGAGGAGGTTGACCCTCGCCTAGGCATAATATTGATTTTCCTTCTATTATCGTTGTTTTGTTGCCAGAGATTGATTATATTGATTTTCTATGTAGACATGTCTTAATCCACATTAATTATATATTGATGTTATATATAAATATGTCTTCATTGACATAGCAATCTTAGATACTTAGAAAGGGTTAAACTAAATAGGGTGTAGCCTACATTTCTACTTGAGTGAAAAGTTAAAGAAACTAATTAATTTACAACACTTTATACAATCATCTGGCCATTTAAAAAAGAATGATTTAGTCAAAATAATTGAGGGGTAAGTGTATTGAAAGCACCAAAGCTTGTCACGAAAGTACAACAGGGTTCTAAAACTTTCAAGAAGTACAATTGAGTCATAAAATTTGTCAAATTGGTTCAATTAAATCCTTCCGTTAATTGCACTTTTAAAAAGTTGTAGAACTTAATTATACTTTTGCAATAAGTTTTACTTCCAATGCACTTATCCCGATTATTAATCAAGATGAAGTGAGAAAAAAAAGAACAAAATTTGTGATACTAGCATATTGAACTCAGTATTTAAGTAACGCTAAATTCGCTGCAAAAAAAAATTGACTCTAGACATTAGATAAAAGCATAGACATATAGCAGAGAAAATTTCTTATGACCCTTACCTATACCAAGAAGTTATGTTTTAGGAGCAATTACACATGCCTGTATGTTGGTCATTAGGATTTGCCGAATATATTAGCTTGTGTTAAATTAAGGAGCCTGGTACATTCTATGAAGATCTCAGGTGGATCGATGCATACTCTAAATGTCGAAGGATAGGGATGAGTCAGGGTTCCCAGCTAGGCCTCCACTTGGCGTGCGGACGTCAAGGGGATAACCTTCGATCCATCCCCACCCCAACTTTTTCACGCACCTCTCCACCAAAAATGGGAGACAGGTCGTTTCGGATCGATCCGCGTCTCCCTTTTTCGCTATGAATGACGAAATCACTTCGGGTCTTTATATCGTTGCTTTTAGCTAATCAAGGCTTTAATTCAATGATATCGTTGCGCCTTATCGGGTAGCACTTTTTTGACCGCGACATCAGCATTAATCTTGTCGCGGATTGCATCCGTTCGTAACATGCGTCTTATACGAGAACATGGAGTAGTATACTCTTGACATATATAAACTCTCCTCCCAGATTCGTTTGATGGTATTTGCGATTGAAGTTTCGTGCGCTAAATTGCTGGGAGCTCTCGATGCGAGTAGGCTCGGTTCGAGAGTTGAGTGTGGAATTACAATATGAGATGGCCACTTGGTGGGATAAGAGCTGATAAGAGTAACAATGATCCGACAAATTGTGGAATCATTGGTGTTGTTATATATTTTATTATCAATTGGTATATGGTTTGCTTTTGGCTTTAGTTATTTATGTGATCTCTTCTATAGTGGGAGAAAATTGTTTATAAAGTCTTAAATCTATTACATTTTGTTCAATTTAATTCTAAACCTTTTAATTTTATCAATTGAGTTCTATAATTTTTTGACAATTTGCCGGTTGAGTTCAATTGGTCAATTTTCTTACGCTGCAGCATTAGCACGGAAGTAGACAACTTTTGTAATTTTTTTTTCTTTTCATTTTTTTTCATTTGCTATTTTGTAAAGTGGACAACTTTTGTAACTTTTTGACAATTTGCCAGTTGAATCTATTTTAGCTTCGTGGTCTCATTGGTTGGGGGCAGCCATCACCTAGATCTGGCAAGGGCCTTTGCACCCTCGCCAACAGTCGACAAGGTGATGGCCTTGAGTGAAGCCTTCATAGTGGGCTAGGATTGTTGGTGACCCTCACTGGCACAAGGAAAAAAAAAACCAAGAAAAATAAAAAATAAAAAATAAATATTTGATTAAAAATTACAAAATTGTTTATCTTGGCATCCTGTAAGATGACTTGTATTTATGTCAGCGATAATCTAATTAAAATTGACCAAATGAACTCAATTAGCAAATTGTTAAGAGGTTTATAATTCAATTAGCAAAATTGTCAAACCCAAAAAATATTAATAAAATTGAATATTTAAAATTGACTTGGTTCATGTGTAATAGGTGTAGGTCTTTTTAAAGAATTTTCCCTTCTATAATGATTTTAAACGTGCTTGTGAGAATGTTCTGATGGGGAAGAGTATCATTGTCCAAATTAATAGAGGTGTCGTCATTGCGGAATTTTTTTTTTTTTTTTTTAAATTTTGAAGCAACAGTGGGGGCGAGGTACATCGATTATTGAAGTAACACACTTTGCCACAAATCCATTACAAGGACATCTTTTCCAGAACAACAACACCCTGATGTTATCTACCAGTCAACGCTGGTCAACCATTGCAATTCGACATCGAATGAAGTTCAGGTTAGGACCATCCACTTGTAATTTAGAATCATGTACTCTGCCTAAATCGAAAACATTAGCCCCTAACAAAGCACTTCTTCAAAATGAAGGGAAAATGATAAGAAAGGGAAACTAACTGCGTCTCGACATTCATATTAGATAGTAATTGGGAAAGTCGAAAGTTTAAGTTCCATCCGACATGAAACATCTCCTTTAGCAAAAGAGCTTTGCAGTCTGGAAATAAGTGCTTGGACGTCCGGACATGGAGTGCGTAAATGGGCCACCATTACTGTTTGCTAACTGTTAGGATTAGTGATAATAGGGATAAGATTAGGTAACCGTACCGTTAGATTCCAAATCCAAATGGCGGGATCTCCTCCACAAATTTTTTTTCAAGGAAACGTGTTAACTTGTTTAACTGGTTTCCTTCAAAAAATTAAAATTGGAAAAACTCACTTCAAAATTCCATGAGATTCCTTCATATGAGAAAAGAAAAATTAACATAAGAAAACACATAATTTTAGAATTAATTGAATATCAAAATAGAGACACTCGCAAGTGGAATAATATATGCAAAAAATAAATAGTTAATGTCATTAGAAAAATCAATTTAAGTTTTTTTGTCAAACATGGAGAAAACACAAGAAATATTGGTTTTGAGACTTATAACGAAATTAGTGTGCTTTCAAATGGCTTCTTTTATATATATGTTGCACAAATCAAATTACTCTAAAAGGACTCTCTACTTGCTAGAATTACGATTGGTGATATCAGTAATGTATGATAATAAATGAAGAAAAACAAGAAAAGACCTAAATATGTATAATTAATTAGTAAACGAAAAATCTGTTCATTTGAGTCTCATAGATGAAGATGTGCAAGGAGTTAAGAAATTACAAGATCAATCTTAGGATTTCATGAGTCAAGAATAAAGTTCAAAAGGAATAATTCAATAACACATGACCATGTGACGCCAAACCCTATGTCATCTTATGAATTAGAAGTTAATTGTGTAGCAAAGTAATTTTCTTCAAAACAAAACAATAATAAGTAAAGTGATGATTTTTTCTTTAATTACATATTATATTTTGAGAATACCTCCGGCAACTCATCTAATCCAATTTTTAAGTGAGTGAAAATCATTTAAATTCTCTTCAGCACCTTAGTAGAGTTGAAAGCAATGGTGGTGATGATTGATATGAGGGTGGTGGAGATGGGGTTTAGGAAACCATGACCTGGAACTTATCATTCTCACCAAGGGTGTTAAAAAAAGGATCTCCCTCAGCCCCTTATAAAAATCCAGCCGTTTCTCCATTATACAAGCCCATTCTTAAGTGAGCAAAAAAGAATTCATACCCAGTTGAACTTCCAGATGAAACACCATCTAGCCAAGAACAATTGAAAAGGTTAATCCTTCTATTTCCATGTTCTAAGATACAGATTTTCTCCCTCTTGCTCGAGAAGACTCTAGGCTTTCTTTTCCCGCCACTAAAGAATTTATTGAT
This sequence comes from Eucalyptus cloeziana, assembly GCA_014182715.1. Lineage (NCBI taxonomy): Eukaryota > Viridiplantae > Streptophyta > Magnoliopsida > Myrtales > Myrtaceae > Eucalyptus > Eucalyptus cloeziana. Next base: position 28,919,385 of record CM024644.1, on the reverse strand, counting down.
CCATAATGGAGATATTGTCATATTCCAAAGATTCCTACTCCAACTGATGTGGACAAACATGGAAGGCAAAAAAGAATTCATGTTGCTGAAGTTGTTTTAAATTGGCAATCGAAGATTCTTTTGGTTTTTTAAAACAATTGATTTTAGAATTGTTGATGTACATCAAGATCCCAAAAGATATGATGAATCCACCAAAAAAATGCTTTCAAATTTCCAAAAAAGACTTCATGCCTTGGAATCAGGACAACATTTGGGATATTATCGTCTTGAAAGCCCAAAGGATGAGATAGAAAAGTTCAAAAGACAAATCCAAATCCTTGAGAAAGGAAAATTCAAGCCTTTTGATCCATTTCCTTCTTTGCCCAGAACTCAATATTCTTTTCCACCACCATAAAACACCTCAGTTTTTGTTGCCCTTGTAGAAACTTCTATCATATCAGATAGAATTGATGTGATAGAAATGAGAAATCGTCTCCAAGAAATGGACAGGATAAGGAAGGAAAAGAGAAAAGAGAAGATTATTGAGGAATCCTCCAAATTTGCTGAGAAGGATTCAAACCAGATGATGTTATCTAAGTTAGAATCATTCCTAAGGGATCTGAGCAATCAAGAGGATAAACAGTCTAATTTTGATAACTTGTTAGATAGCACTTAACCTCCCCTAGAACCAATCCTTCCAATTAATTCAAACTTAGACTCGGAACCAGACCTAGTATCCCTTTCATCTTCTTCCTCTTTTTCAATCATTGCCGTGGAGTCATTCACCGTTGTACTAGCCACATCTTCAATATTTATGGTTGATCCACCAGAATAGGAAATTGAATCAAATCCTTCCGAACAAGAGGTTATTCAACCAAATAACCCATCACAGATTCCTATTTCTTCTTCTAAACAGATCTTCACCATTGATGACATTCTATATTCCAAATGGATAGAAAGATTTGAAGAATTCCACTCCTAGCTAAATATTTGAACTCTTACTGTTGAAAGCAAATATGAGATCCTTTTTGAATTTATCACAAGGTTTACTGATAGTCTCAAACGTCAATGGCAATCAATTTCAAAGGCAGACCAAGTGTAATTTTTGCTTTCGGCAAATTTTGCCCAAGTTATTAGATTTGTCTACCACTTTTTCATTGGTAAACTCGTTGACTTACTTGAGCTTAAAAGAAGGGAATATTTTGAAAGAAAATATGGTTCACTCCAAAGAAGACATCTCGATCGACATTATCAAGAAATGCTTAAACTTTTCTATGGCTTTGGAATTGATGCAAACTTGAAGCAAGTTTTCTTGGCCTCTATTCCCAGAGAACTCTCACAGCAAATTGAGATATCCTTTTTCAACAAACAAATGAGAATTGTGGATATTCCCTTTGGAGAAATCCAACAAGAAATTCATATTTGTCTTGATGATTTATGTCTTAGACGCCAAATGATGAAAAACTATGTTAGAGACAATTGAGAACTTGATAGTGCTTGTTCCGCTAGCTCTTAAGATCAAGTGCTCCAAAAAAAGATTGTGATGGTTCTTGCGGAAAATACTTCGAAAAAAAGAAGCATTTCAAAAAATACAAAGTAGGAAGATCTGAGCATGCATCTAAGCATTTTCGAAAAAAGAAAAAAATGACAATTTTTACGAAGATGGAAGAATTGTTTTGATGACAAGAAATCAACTTGATGCTTCATTTGCAACAAAAAAGGTCACTTCACCAAAAATTGCTCCCAGGAAAAAAATGTCATAATCATTTGATACACCATATTGAATTCGAAACTAGTGTCTCCCTTGAGAATGATGATATTGAATCATTGTTTTCAATTGATGAAGATTCATCTAAATAAACTCTTTGTATCATGCCTTGTTATCAAACTTGTAATAAAACTAATTCTGATTTAGACTCGGAAGATCTTTTTCATCTATCCCTAACATCTGTGGATCTAGACTCAATTATATATTCTAGCCAAGTTCAATACCCTCATTTTCCTATGAAAAATTTCACTTCAAAGTTTGTTAAACCAATCTCAGTCACTACCCCTATAGATACAGATGCTAGTTTTTCAATTTTGGATACCAAAGTTCTTCTTGAAGAATACTAGACTTCTTGTGTCCGGTACTTCAATTCTACTTCAGAAGATACTTTTTCTACAAATGTGCACACTACACTAGTAACCATTTAGTTTTTTCCCTAGTGTTCTATAACTGCTAAAACCCTTGGATCTAACATTCTCAAAAAAGATTTGATCATTGGGTGGGATATCATGACTCAAATCTCTCAACTTCGAATTATTCCTAAATAAGGGCTTAAGTATAAAAACTAATTTTATGAATTTGTCAAATATCCAAAGGTTTTTCTTCATTCAAATGAGTTTACTAGATCCAATCATGCTAATTAGAATCATGTATAGAATTTCACTAGGACTTCTCTAAAAAATGCCCCATCTTTTGTGGAAAAATTTAGAGTTTTTTGTCCGTCTCTTGTTAAAATAATGAAGATATAAATTCTATCAAGGTGAGTTACATTGGAATGAATCTAGAACATCTTAATTCTGTTCAGAAGGGAATGCTCGGAACAACTCTAGCAAAGTCTTATTGAAATCTCAAACTCCCAATGGGCTTGTGAAGTCTTTTATATCAATAAGAGAATAGAGCAGAATAGAGGAAAGATGCGATTGGTCATAAACTACCCTTAACATTTTTCTCCAAAATGATAAATTTTCTTTGCCTTTTCGAAATTCTTTTTTTGTTGGATTAACCAAAGCTCACATTTATTCTAAATTTGACCTCAAAGTCGGATTTTGGCAACTGTGCATTCATCTTGAAGAGAGACCCAAGACAACGTTTTGTATTTTAAACTAGTATTTTCAATGGAAGGTTCTCCCTTTTGGTTTCAAAGTAGTTATTTCTTTGTTTCAAAAGGCTATGTGCTGCATCTTTGAGCCAATCATGTCTAATGTAATGGTTTACATTTGTTAAAATATGTCTTGAGTTTGAGTCCAATGTGAAATTCCGAATATTCCAAATTGGATATGTTGCGGACGTTCGAAATTGAGTAAAGAATATCCGAAGATCAACTTCCCAAAGTTTGAATATGTGTTAGAGAATTCGGCCGTTGAAATAGGAAAGTTCAACTTTGATTTGGATTTGGATTTTGTTTAAAATATACAGAGATATATTTTGGTTAGAATAGGCAAGATAGGAAACAAAATCCTATGAGAAGTTGGCAAAAGAATAAGGGTTTCACTTATATATAGACTTGTAGCCGTGGATGGAATGGGGTTGATAATGAAGAAGTGTTCTTGAAGCGCCATCTAGTAGTCGAGTGCTTGGGAGGGATTTTCTTTGTTGTTCTTGTCCGTGAATTACATCCAATAAAGATTAGTGTTTGTAGCCGATTAAATCTTGAGGTAAGATTTACGTGTAATTCCTTCGTGAGATTGAGAGATTATTTTCGAGGAATTTCGGGGCTAAACACCGTGACGATGAAGCAAGCTGATTGGGATTTACTGGATAGACGAGTTATGGGTGTTATTTAGTTGACGTTGGCTCGTAACGTCGCGTTTAACATCTTGAAGGAGAAGACCACTGCTGATTTGATGCAAGCCCTGTCGGATATGTACGAGAAGCCCTCTGCAATCAACAAGGCCTATTTGATGCGACGTCTATTTAATTTGAAGATGAGTGAAGGTGCGTCAGTTGCAGATCATATCAATGAATTCAATGTGATTGTTAGTCAATTGAGTTCAGTTGAGATTGACTTTGAAGATGAGGTACGTGTTTTGATTCTGTTATCCTCATTGCTTGATAGTTGGAATACTACTGTTACTGCCGTTGATAATTCCTCTAGGTCAACAAGTTTGACGTTTGATGGGGTTCAAGATTTGATTTTGAGTGAGGACATCTGTAGAAGAGAATTTAGCGAACCTGTATCTACTACTTTAGTAGGTGAAAATAGAGGAAGATCTAGAACACGTGTAGGTAATAGAAGTACTAATATGAACAGGCGTAGCCAGTCTAGGACTACTGATGTCGTTTGTTGGAGTTGTGGCAAGAGGGGGCATCTCAGAAGGAATTGCCTTAAATTGAAGAATGAGAAGGGTAAGAGAATTATAGTTGATTCTGCAGATAATGTTGCAGTTGTAGCTGATAATGCCGATTATGCTTGTCTATCACTAATGATTCATCGTTTGATGGATGGATTATGGATTCTGGTTGTTCTTTTCATGTCACATCAAATAGAAATTGGTTTATCACTCATCAGTGCACGAGTAGTGGTAAAGTCCAGTTAGGGAACAACGTTGATTGCGATATTGTGGGTGTTGGTGATGTTAAAATCAGAATGCATGATGGCATTGTGAGGACAATGACTAGAGTGAAACACGTCAACAATTGAAAAAGAACTTAATTTCCTTGGGTGCCCTAGATTCAACTGGTTCAAAGTATTCGTCAAAAGGTGGAGTTCTGAAGGTTGTTTGAGGTGTCCTGGTGATAATGAAAGGAATAAAGCACGAAGGCCTGTATAAACTTCAAGGTGAGATAGTGACAGGTTTCAACCTGAAGACGTTGGATGCATTTGTTCGAGAGTCTATTGACTGCTCGAGGAAGACCTAGGTGTTTGTGCCGATGCACAAGTTTGATGCTGGTGTCAGGATCACGTGGTTGATAGCTTTGATCGAGACGGAGACTGGTAAGTCAATCAAGCATGTGTAGACTGACAATAGCATGAAGTTCTGCTTGGAGCTGGCAAATAAATTCTGCATGAAAAATGGCATAGTGAAACACCGCACTAGTGCCAATAAATCACAACAATTTGCAGAATTGATGAGCAGAACATTACTGGAGACAGCTCGAAAAATTATCTCTAGTGCCGGCATTGCTAGGAGAATCCTAGCTGATGTGCTTAGTACGATAAGCTGTCTAGTGAATAGATCCCTATCAACTACTATTGAATGGCGGATTCCTGAAGAAGTGTGGTCAGGTAACATTGCTGGTTATTCTATTATTAGAATGTTTGGTTGCCCGTGTTATTTTCGAGTGAGTGATGGTAAGCTCGATTGGAGGGCAAGGTGCATATTCCATGGTTATGCACAAGGTGAGCAGGGCGATCTGTTGTGGTGCCTAGATATAAATTTACCTGTTATCAGCAGAGAAGTTACGCTTGACGAGTCTCCAATACTTTTGGCTAAGAGTGATTATAGTAGTGTTCAAACGGATTTGAATGGTGTTCAGCTTAAGGTGGAGTTGCAATCAGAAACTCCTGAGGTAGCAAGTACGAGTACTAGTAAAGTAATCGACACGAATGGTGCTTGTAACGAGGTGGAGCCTATAGAACCAACGGTTGCTGTAACTGCTGAAATTAACAAGGTATGTATTCGATCTCCTGATAAATATAGATGCAACAATGGTTTTACTTTGTCTACAGTTGAGGAGGTTGTGTCGGAAAAACCTTGTGGAGCAGTTAAAGGTGTATGTGGAGTTGGTATTCTGATGAGGTCCTCGGTTATGGCAAAGTTCAAGTGAGGCTGGGACTTGGATAAAATCTGTGGCAGTTGAGCCCATTCGGGGATATGGAAGAGTAGCAGCAGAGTTTGAATTTTTGCGAAGCGATTGCAACTTGACTCAAACGTCGAGCCAAGGTGGAGATTGTTAAAATATGTCTCGAGTTTGAGTCCAATGTGAAATTCCGAATATTCCAAATTGGATATGTTGTGGACGTTCGAAATTGAGTATCCGAAAATCAACTTCCTAGAGTTTGAATATGCGTTAGAGAATTTGGCCGTTTAAATAGGAAAGTTAAACTTTGGCTTAGATTTGGATTTTGTTTAAAATATACAGAGATATATTTTGGTTAAAATAGGCAAGTTAGGAAATAGAATCCTATGAGAAGTTGGCAAAAGAATAAGGGTTTCACTTATATATAGACTTGTGGCCGTGGATGAAACGGGGTTGATAATGAAGAAGTGTTCTTGAAGCGCCGTCTAGTACTCGAGTGCTTGGGAGGGATTTTCTTTGTTGTTCTTGTCCGTGAATTACATCCAAGAAAGATTAGTGTTTGTAGCCGATTAAATCTTAAGGTAAGATTTTCGTGTAATTCCTTCGTGAGATTGAGAGATTATTTTCGAGGAATTTCGGGGCTAAACACTGTGTGTGTTATTGGTTGTAATTGGGGCTTGGGAAACACCGAGAGATTGTTTGAGTGACTTGAGTATGTAATCTCTTTGTATCGCTTGATTTATAGTGAAATTCGCTGCTGCTCTCCCCGTGGATGTAGGTCTTTACGATTGAACCACGTAAATCTGGTGTCCAAGTTATTTTATTCATCAGTCTATATTATTGTTCGATTGCTCGCCTTTTCTCAACAACATTGATGACATATTACTTTACAGTCCTGATGAAGAATCTCACTGCCGACTCTTCGAATAGTTTGCAAAAATTATAAAGAAATATGGAATCATGCTCTCTAAAAGAAAGATGAATATTGTCTAGACAGAAATTAAATTTCTAGGTATGCACTTTAATTAAGGTACATACCATCCAGGGCCACATATTACTAAGGAATTATTGAAATTTCCTGAAGAGGATTTCACGACAAAGCAAGTTCATCAATTTTTTTGGGATAATCATAGAGACTTTGTTCTAAATATTGTAAAACTGTTGATTCCATTGCAACTGATGCTGAAAAAAAAAAAAAAATCCCCCACCTTGGGGAAAAACTCAAATTAGGTCAGTTGCCTTAGGTATGCTATCCCACAGTAAGTGAACCTCTGGTTTTTTCCCCCTACATTTGTTTGTTTTAAATTTATTGAAAAAGTAATGTAAGACTTCACGCTAACACCACACCGCTATTTAACAGTGACTAGTCAGCCACATTAGTATTTTCATCTACTATTTTGATGTAATAACTAATTTGAAAATAAATAAATTATGGAGTCGTGGTCCTTTTCTTCTTTAGCTTCCACTATAGAAGTAATTAAAGGTGTGTATCTTATAAAGTTTATATTTAAATTCTTTCACAAGATTAACCGGTTGCCATGAACTTGTGCAACAAATATATGGACAGAATTGCACCGTCATTAATTATAAGTAACAATACCGTCTTCTTAATTAGTAAGATTACATGTGGTTAATTTGTGGGTCATCGGTCTTGGTGGCAAGGCTGAGTTGCAACATACCATGCACGTGTATTCAATTGATGAATCATGTAGCCTAACATCAAGTTCTATGTTTTAGAATAGTTAGATGTTAAACCACCTTTTTGTCTAATAGTTCAAATTTTTAATATAATTGACAAAAGTCCTACAAAATCTCATATCGTATCAGACTAAGAGGTCTTAACTTCAAATCTTTCCGGGCCTCTATTTGTCTTCCCTTGCTTATTTTCACCATTAGAAAATTCAAATAAAAGCTAAAAGCTTTTGTGCAACTCTGACGCGGCGTTACAAATACATTTTTCCTAAATTGTCCTAATCATGCGAGTTTCAAAAGTAAAGATATAATTCGATGTCACGATGAAGGGCCCAAGGGCACGCGAGAATAACTAAGGGATAGAGGCCTCCAAACGAGGATGTAGTTAGGCGGGGGATCCCAATCGGACTGGGACTCTCCACATCTTGCTCAATAATATTTACCAGAATTCATGTCATTTCATGATTCGTGCCTACCTTCGTACCGAACGGCCTTCTCCGTACGTGAATTGTCGTGTCCAACCTTATCATACACGAAGATTTATGGGGAAAGACAACGACCAGCCCACCAATGTGCTTAGGTTTGGGTCTTTTCCTTCTCCTTTTAGTTAATTGGATCATATCTGAAGCAATCTTCGAATTAGTTCTACGAGAAAAGATGCGAACTTCGTCAAAACGTCCATCTTTGTAAACCGCCAATACGAAGCTTGATTGAAGAAAGTTCTCTCCGCTGAGGGTGGAAGAAAATATTGCCTAAGCAAGATGATAATCATCCCCAAGATTCTTGTGTTAGTCACCATAAACTAAGTCAAGTTACTCGTGAGCACGGAGCTCAGCCTCAATTCGATGATATATTACTCGATCAAATCAACTTTTTTGATCTTGAGTTGAGCTCGAGCTACTCAAATCTCATATTGAGTCAAGCTCAAGCTTGCAATTATAATTGTGATAAAATCAAACATAGGGATCCTAAAGTTACACAGCGCATCCACACATACACGAAAATCCAAGGAGGATATTCGGGCTCTATGAAGCTCTAGAAGATCGAGTTTCTTTAAGCTCAAGCCAAGCTTGGTAAAACTCTATTACCCGATCAAGCTCAAGTCAAGTTTGGAGCACCGACTTACGTGCCCTTCAATAAATTACACATTTCCAAGATCTTTTTTCCCAACATTTAGAAATGCCGCCCACTTTCACTCAAACACTGTCAAGAGTGGTGTTGGAAAGACTTTTGGCGGCTTATTGCACTAAATGGTGCTAGATATGTTATTTAATGCCATCAATTAAGTCATTAAATCGCTATGACCACCAATAAGGGAAAGGCTGGAAATAAAATGCTGGGGGCATAAGAACTCTGCTGTAAATTATATTGATGACTAGACCCAAGCTTGGCTCAACTCAACTCGATCGGCACCCAAGTGCCCGACACCAAATTATTGAAGTTTCACAGAAAACTATTGAAGTTTCACAGACTGGTGAGTACTTTATAGACAAAAGATATTGCCTTAATGTTATGAAGCTATGCCATTCTTAAAGAAGTGCAACGGGCTAGAACGAGAGGCCCGGATGGAAGTTGTGCCAAGCTTTTGTATCTGGTAATCTCATGCCAGATGATATGGCTCCTCCACTAACACAGAGAACGAGTATCCATTTGACTTTTATCGAAACGTTGCTCACTAAACGACGCCAACGGTAATAGGGTTGATTATTAGTTTTCCAAAGAGTGGGCTTCTCTGCTTTTAAAGGAGATCATGACAAGCATCTTCGACAGCGGATTTCGATTCAGGTCATGAATCATGATCTTCATAGGTGAGTCGAGGCAAACTTGCCATTTCTAATTTGAGACATAGCGACCTAGATAATTTTTTCTTTTTCAAAATACGGCTCAAAGAGACAGTAGAATGAGTTCATTTACAATAGGAACGAGACCAGGAAGATTTTAATTGCTAGACAAGACATTGCAATTACAGAGCACTTATGCACGCGGTGTTACAAAAAAAAAAAAAAAAATCACCACTTGCATATACAAGTTACGACGCGTGCATTAACAACATAGAAGAAAGAACTAAATTAGCTTAACTAGCTACTCGAAGGACAACAACAGAGGCTTATGCAGCGACTTAACCCGTGTCAAACTTCACATGAACTATTCGCCACTGGTCCATTATCGGCAGCTTCCAAGCATATCTCACCCTCGCATACATCGTCTTTTCTCTCCGTGACCTCATCAACATCAATGATGCTGTCGTTAGAGGTGATATTGTGACTTTGAGTATCGGCAATTGGCTTTGCACCATCGAAATTATCGGGTTCCTCCAAAACCATCACATTCCTCTTCCTATATATCAGATACAGTCCCATCTGAAACACTCCAAGGATAAAACCCAGTACGTTTGGAACCTATACAAATGATCGTACTTGCGTTAATGAATGTATATCAGAAAATAAAGCAATATCTAAACCGTAGTCTTTGTGACAAACTTTTTTCTTTGGGTAGTAGAAAACTCTTTTTAGCATAATTTTTAGTATTTGCCGAAAGTCGATGCATACCGCAACGTGGATGTCCTTGAGGAATAAGCCGTAAAGGAGCCAAGTTGCAGCGCTGAGAGTGAGAAAAAATGAGAGAGAGAAGGGCATGAACTCTACGCTTTTGGTTTGTATCACCATTCTCTGCACAATATTCGTCGAAAACAAACATCATGCGAAATTTGTCTCACATAACTCAGTAGCAATGTGCATGAAGAAAAGTATAAATAGGGAAAGGTAAAGAATAAGAAATCAAGAGTTACTTCAATTATTCACCATAACACTTAAAGGAGCTGCGAAAACGATGACGGAGAATCCAACACAAAGCCACCCAAGAAGTTGGACCCTGGTCGATCCCTTTGTTAAAAAGCGGAACAAGAGAAGAAAGGAACAAAACCCTCCAAAGCCCGTTACCATCAGCTTCACTGTAAATATCTGCATGAATGCATGCATGCAAGCATTTATCATTAAAAAACCTTCTTTAACAACGATGCTGTTGCATATCAACTGGGTATGAATTGTGACGATATCATGTATATGTGATTGGATAGGTAAGTTCGTACCTTGGCTTTTTTAGGAGCATAAGCAAGGTAGAGAGCAACGTAGATGGTCTCTATGACACATCCCACTGAGTTGACAGTGATGAGAAGGAAATCATTGGACTCTGAAGGAATTTTAGTCGGCGGAAGACGACTTACCTGATTCCAATGCGCAAACAGCAAATAGTCCCGGAACAAGCGTTGAATTGCGAATCAATCACGAACAACACTGCCTCACGTTGGTCTGGATGCAATCACAAGGAAAACACCCGATTTCCATGGCGTAAATGCAAACCGTTCTTGCAAATTGATGATGTAACTCTTTCTTTCTTGACGATGGAATTTTGAGAGAGATTTTAGTGTAAAATGATTTGACAACCTTTCCAATGGTTGTGTTCGGGAGGCTTATATACATCTCTCTTCGTACCTCTCCATTAGAGCCTTTTCATCGTATTGTTTCAACTTGAAACGGTGCATCCAATTGCACCCCATCATGGACGTACCAGACTAGCTAAAATACAACATCTCCCACTCGGACATGATGGGTCTGATAGCGCTCTTATCAAGAATATAAGGCAAAGCATTCAACATTCATCAACTTTACAGAACAATTCATACTGGCAAGTAAGCCGTGCGACCAGTGAGTACACCTGCACTTGAGAGCTCAAATTATGCACCTGTTAGGGATGAATTAATGGCTACAACCTCGAAAAGAAAAATAAACAATCGATGTCTCACAGTGCCCCAGACATATTTTGTTACATCAATTCAAGTATACCTATCCCTTAAAGGCTATACTTGATTATCCTCAAAACATCATGTATTTACAATTATATCCGCAACCACATAAGGCGATATAATTGGTCGACCAGTAAATACATGTGACAGATGTAAAACAACAATAGTCTTTCTTCGCACTCATGTTTCTCTCAATTTTATAACAATTGCTTTCCTAGACACGTCCCATAGGCCATATCTATTCATGACCGCCCGTAACATGCTAAAGTAGCAACATTGATCTTTCATTTCGAGAACATAGTCAGAAGTAACATAGGGCACGAATTGAGGTAAATTATAAATTACCTCAAGGACTCACACAATGAGTAAATAGGGATAATTTTACTCACCTTCCCTTGTCGGTCGAACAATGCACATGTAGTATGAATTACATTCTATAGTGGATTTCTCTTTCTATAAGAGTGTATGTCATTTCTTAAATATATCCACTATACGGATCTTAGCCTAAGCATAGTCACGTGCTTCTCACGTACTCATGTTTAGCTCGAGTGCTATATCAGCTCGCTTTCTATAGCGCCTAATTAAGTACTCGCATCCGGCATCTTACAGGCATACATGACTGTGGGACTATCATGTTCGGTCTTATTATAAACAAATCACAGACCTCATCTTGACTCCAATCAAGGTGACATATTTTATGTACCAGACTTGCTTTTCAGCTTTTATTTGTACATAACGTCTCATCTCAACGTGCTAACTATAACACTTGAGGCGATTGCTCATGTGAGTGAGCCAATCATTACCTGCTGACATACTTTCCAATAATATATGTGTGCTTGTGCTAGTCTCATAATGGATTTGTACTTTTTGATAAAACATCAAGTCATTAATAAACAAACAAGTACAATACATATGTCCATAAATACATAAAACAATGATCCTCTACAATAACACATATCACATTCTACGCAAACCTAGTGACATCCTGTGGGTCAAGAATATGTCTCTAGGAATAGCCTTCATAAATGGATCGGCAACCATTCTATTGGTTGAAATGTATTGTAGAATCACTTCTTTTCGCGCTATAATATCTCTGATGAAGTTATTCTTTATGTCAATGTGCTTCGTCCTTCCATGATACTTGGGATCTTTCACATAGGCAATGGCAACTTGACTATCGCAATAAACTGTCACCGGTCTTGGAACATCAGTGACAGTGGCTAAATTTTCAAAGAAACGTTTTAGCCATACTGCTTCTTGCACTGCAGCAGAACATGCAATAAATTCAGCCTACATAGTTGACAAGGCTGTGCATGTTTGTTTCTTGCTATTCCAAGAAATTGCACCTCCATTGAGCAAGAACGCATATCCAGAAGTCGATTTACGCTCATCCATGTCTCCATCCCAATCAGCATCTGAATAACTTAATAGGCGTAAATCATTCCCTTGGTAACAAAGTCGATAGTCCATGGTGCCCTTCAAGTATCTCAGGATCCTCTTCACTGCTTTCCAGTGTGCTTGACCGGGATTTGATTGATATTGGCTCACCAATCCCACGGCATAACATATGTCGGGTCGAGTACACATCATAGCACACATCAAACTTCCGATCGCACTAGCGTAAGGAACAGTTTCCATCACTTTGATTTCTTCTAGAGTCTTAGGACACATCTCAGCACTTAGGCCTTCACCTTGCATGACAGGGGTATCAATGGGATTACAATGCTGCATATTGAAACGCTCAAGAATCTTCATAATATAAGATTCTTGTGATAAAGTAAGGAGTTTCCTTGATCGATCTCTTTCGATCTTAACTCCTAATATATATAAGCAGCTTCTCCCATGTCATTCATTTCAAAATTGGAGGACAACCATTCTTTTATGGTAATTACCATAGCCTTGTCATTTCTAGCCAACAGAATATCGTCCACATAAAGTGATAAAATCACAAATTTATCTTCAGACCGCTTGACATATACACAGTGATCTTCTTCGATCATCGTAAAACCAAAAGTTGTTATGGCTCGATGAAAACGAAGATACCACTGTCTAGATGATTGCTTAAGGCCATATATTGAGCGATGAAGTTTGCAAACTTTATGCTCTTGACCTTTAGCTATGAAACCTAATGGTTGTTTCATATAAATTTCCTCATCTAGTTCTCCATTGAGAAATGCCGTCTTTACATCCATTTGATGTAATTCAAGGTCCAAATGTGCAACGATGGCTAGAATAATGCGTATTGAGGCAAACCTTACAACTGGTGAAAAGGTTTCCTCGTAGTCTATACCCTCTTGTTGAGTATAACCTTTCGCCACAAGACGAGCCTTATACTTTTCAATGGATCCATCCGCCATTTGCTTAATCTTAAAGACCCATTTGTTTCCAATGGCCTTATGATTGGGTGGTAGATCAACTAAGTCCCAGACATGATTTGTCTTCATTGACTCAATTTCGTCTTCCAAAACTTTTCTCCATTCTTCCTTATCAAAGGATGAGAGAGCCTCTTGAACAGTCTTAGGCTCGGCATCATCTTTATGAGCAATCATAAATGCTTCCCCTTCAATCTTAAAACGACGATGAGGAATACTTTTACGATTACTTTTACGTAACTGAATTTCTCTTGAATTCAATTCGCCAGACGACGCTACACTCCCACTAGGTCTTTCATGTTGAGGTAAATCTTCATTTCCCTCCATAACATTAGTGGGTGTATTATTAGGATCTTCCATCTCATATAATTGGAAATCTTTATCAATCTCACCTCTACTAGGAAAATCGTTCTCCAAGAACGTGACATCTCGTGACTCCTTTTCGGTCACACTTCCATCAGCTTGTTCACCTATGAACACATACCCTTTGGAGTGTTCAGAATATCTTATAAAGATACATTTCTTCCTTCTAGGGCCTAATTTGCCATATTTATGGGAAGATTCATGAACATAAGCTGCACATCCCCATGGACATAGACTACTTAAGTCTGGTTTTCTTCCAGTCCATAATTCATAAGGGGTGGAAGTGACCGATTTTGAGGGCACTCGGTTAAGTACATAGGCAGCAGTCAATAATGCATCTCCCCAAAAGGAGATAGGTAAATTTGTTTACGTCATCATAGACCTAACCATTTCCAATAGGGTTCTATTCATTCTCTCAGCTACCCCATTTTGTTGTAGAGTATTAGGAATAGTTAATTGTCGTACAATTCTCTTTTCATCACAAAGAGTCTTGAATTGCTCCGATAGATACTCACGTCCGCGATCGGTTCTCAATACCTTTATTGTTTTGTTCAATTGATTCTCTACCATCGTTATATATCGGCTAAAGCATTTTAATGCTTCGGACTTATGGGAGATCAGAAAGACATAACCAAAATGAGTGAAGTCATCTATGAAAGTAATGAAATATGAGGCTCCATGCATTGCCCTCACATTCAAAGGACCACAAATGTCAGAATGTATGAGTTGCAATGGAAATTTAGCTCTAGTTCCTTTACCGAATGGTTTTCTAGTTGCCTTTCCCGCTAGACAATGTTCACATACGAGTAGATCAACATTAGTGAGTGACCCTAAAAGGCCTTCTCTAGCTAATCTTTATATTCTTTGCAACCCAATGTGACCTAATCTAGCATGCCAAGTATTTACATCAATCTCAACGTTATTAGAAGACGCAATTAAAGAAAAACAACCATCAACATTAACATTGTACTGATCATAGTCAGTGTCTAACACCATAAAACCATTCCATACATGACCTGAACCATAATAAACTGTTCCATACAAAATATCAACACAATCACCATGGAAATTCAATACATAACCTAAGCTAAGAAGAACAACTACAGAGACCAAGTTTCGTCGAATATCTGGAGCATAAAGGACATCATGCAAGAACAGGTTTCGACCACCACGTAAGATTAATTTACATGTGCCGATACCCTTCACTTCAACTCTTGAGTTATTCCCAACATATATCCATCTTCTTCCAGGTGGTATCCGACGATACTCCACAAATACTTCTCGGTCTCTAGCTACATGGTCTATTGCTCCTGAGTCTACAGTCCACATTGGATGAGATTCAGCAAGCATTACAGTACTAGAAACAAAAGCATTACTCAAAGTAATGGAGTAATAGGGTACCTTTTTCAGCTCAGTGCATTCACGAGCAAAATGACCCAGCTTGCCACAATTGTGGCACTCCATCTTGGCCTTGTCCTTCTTCCCACCACGCTTCTTGCGTCGGAAGGTCGTAGCCCTCTTGGGTCCCTGATCAGTCATCTTCCCTTTGTTGTTGAACTGAAGATTCCTCTTGCGCTTGAAGCCCGAAGCCCGAAGCTTTGCACGAACTTGTTTCAGCAACATAAGCATGGGTAGAGGATCTCGTAGCCTCTAGGCGCTCATCCTCTAATTCCAAATGACGCGCAATATCATCAAAAGTGACGATGTTCTCACTATGCGTCATATTGATCTTCATATGTTCCCAATTATCAGGAAGAGATCTTATAACAGCCTAAACTTGCTGTTCATCAGTAAGGGAGTGACCTGCCGACTTTAGCTCACGGATCATGTTTGACATCTCCTGAAGATGTTGCCTCATTGTTACATTTGGGCGCTTTCGGAATGTGTCAAACTTGATGGTGAGTCTCCTCAGCTTAGTGGCAGATGTACCCCCAAACTTATCCTTCAAGGCAACCCACATAGCTTGAGCTTTATCATAACTTTCAAACTCACACATGAGATCATCTTGTATACAGCTCAGCAACGTGATGCAAGCAATGCTATTCTTCTTTTTCCAAGCTTGATAAGCTTCTAGATCTCTCCTGTGTTGAGCTGAAGTTCCATGCTCAGGTTCATCTATGGTGTGGTTGAGGGTTTCCAAAACCTCTTACTCCTCAAGGATGTACTGAACCTTTCGATGCCAAATATCATAATTGTCACCGTTCAGCTTCTCACCCTTATTGAGGTCAGCCACAATGGTCTTGGATGCCGATGCCATAATCAATTGCTATAACACATTGACATAATAGACGCAGAATCAATTCTAGCACATTTTTCAAAGTAACACACATATTTAATTTGCAGCAAAAACAAACTAAAATAATGATAATTCAACAAAAGACACAGAAATAAAAGTTCACTATGTTCCCAATCAACTTCTATGTACAATTGTTCAATTATCATTAATTAGTTTAATTTGCACAAATTTTTGAGTTCTAGGTGAGGACTCTTTCGAATTCTATCAACCTACGAACTCCCACTAGGAAAAATAATTACATGACCTCATGTAATTTCTACATCTTTCCTTAACACAAAACCATAGCATGATAATAACCAACATATAAACAACAATCATGC
Organism: Eucalyptus cloeziana; assembly: GCA_014182715.1. Taxonomy (NCBI): domain Eukaryota; kingdom Viridiplantae; phylum Streptophyta; class Magnoliopsida; order Myrtales; family Myrtaceae; genus Eucalyptus; species Eucalyptus cloeziana. The sequence goes on along the minus strand of CM024644.1, from coordinate 28,903,052 downwards.
TTCAACTATAATTAAAATTGCAATTCAACATGTAATGGATTTCCTACCATTGTTCTAATTTTCTAGAAACTAGAAAATTGCAAGTATATTAAAATATATACATGGTATTATCGAACCAAGTTCTACACAGCATATACGACATCATTTGCACACAAATTAGCCATTGTATTTCTTAAATACAAGTTACAAATGAATAAACTATGCATTAAACCCCAAAAAATATGCATACATAGAGTTCCCTACACATTTTCATACATTTATAAAATCCAAAAATGAAAAATAATTATACCACAGTATAGAGGACATCCATACGAACCCAACGCCATCGACCACGCTCCAATCGGAGCTTGCACGCGCCCCCACGCGCCGCCTGAGTGCGCGGCGCGTGTGGCGCAGCGCCAGCGAGCCAAAAGGCTCCTGGCCGGTCCAACCGGTCCAACCGTTGACCGGTTCGACCGTTGACCGGTCCGACTGTTGACCGGTCAACGGTCAACGGGTCGGGTTAACGGGTCGGGTCGGGTCAACGGGTCGGCGACCGGCCGGCCAACTACCGCCGGCGGTGACGTCATCGATGATGTCATCCCAACGGTTACCGACCGTTGGATAATGTCACGATGACGTCATCACGCGCCGGTTCGCCGACCGGCGCGTGACGCGCATCCATCGGTTCACGGACCGGCGCATGTGGCGCACGCGCTGGCCAATCAAGCGCTTCAGGCGCGTGGCGCCCACGCACAGCGGCTTCTAGCCGCGCATGTGGGCGCGTGCGGCGTCGTACAGCGGCGCTCGACCCACCGTTGGACTCGTCTCGACGAGATCTTTCACCTTGTATATTCAAAAATTAATTTTGGCCCAAAAATTATATCGAAAAATGGCCAAAACCGTACGGGTGTACGCGACGCCAAGTCTGTTCTTCACTCCGGTTCGATTTTGAGTTTCTCAGATGGCAATTCCGACCATTAGACATCCAAACAGTGTAGAAAACAATCTCTTGATCTCAATATCAAATGGTAGATGAGAAAACTGAATGAAAAACAAGGCAGAAATCACGATCGGGCTCTGATACCAATGAAGGAATTCTAGTCGGCGGAAGACGACTTACCTGATTCCAATGCGCAAACAGCAAATAGTCCCGGAACAAGCGTTGAATTGCGAATCAATCACGAACAACACTGCCTCACGTTGGTTTGGATGCAATCACAAGGAAAACACCCGATTTCCACGGCGTAAATGCAAACCGTTCTTGCAAATTGATAATGGAACTCTTTCTTTCTTGACGATGGAATTTTGAGAGAGATTTTAGTGTAAAATGATTTGACAACCTTTCCAATGGTTGTGTTCGGGAGGCTTATATACATCTCTCTTCGTACCTCTCCATTAGAGCCTTTTCATCGTATTGTTTCAACTTGAAACGGTGCGTCCAATTGCACCCCATCATGGACGTACCAGACCAGCTAAAATACAACAGACTCAGAGTTGATGGATGCGTAGTATAGCCAGAGAATGGCGCTGAGCAAAGAAACCGCGTCGGAACTGATTGAAACCCTTCGGTCGAGTTCCTCTTGCATACCCTATAAAATGTTGGTCTGCCAACATTAGCGAAAAAAGGATTCCAAGAACCTAATAACCACTCTTTCATGTTCGTACTTCCACTCTTTATCGTTGTTCCTCATGCTCAGTGCCGTGACATGTCTCCTATATGGCCTATTCCTGAAGGACTTGTATGTCGCGGTATGCATTGTTCATCTACTTGTTAAAATCAAGATGGCGAGCTGTGGCAATATTACCTTCGTTCCCCTCAATGAACAATATTAACATGGAGCTGTGACATGGCTCCTATATGGCCTATTACCTTCGTTCCCCTCAATGAACAATATTAACATGGAGTGATGTAGCTACATACCCTGGCTTGTTTAGGAGCATACGCGAGGTAGAGAGCGATGTAGATCGCTTCTACGGCACATCCGACCGAGTTGACCGTGATAAGCAGGAAAGCGCTGGACTCAGACTTGAGGGATGCATAGTACAGCCAAAGCATAGCGCTGAACAGAGAAACCACGTATGGAACTGATTCAAACCCTTCAGTTGACTTCTTCCTGCATATCCTACAGAACGTTGGCCTGCCAAAGAAGAATAAATAAGTCCTAAACCTTATATTTGTCAATGTGCATGGAGTGAGAAAGAGTTAAAAACTTACACTGGGGCCAAAAAGACCACGATGGATATGATATTACCTACGACAACAATAATCCAAAGGTTGACAAACTCGTCAAAACAAAGTCATCGGTTGTTCGATGGTAACTAGAAAACAGTTGGATACCGTGTGTAAAGTACCTAGAACTCCAAAAATAAGCACCCAGGGATTTTCAGTCGTGGAGATGGCCATTTTCCCACTCTCTTCCTCTCAGAAACTGAAGAAATTCAAATGGAAGATTTCGAAGCTGAAAACAAATAAGGCTATGTTGTGGAAATCGTGCTCACGTTGGCCTTGCAATTTATAGAGGAGATGGAAGGCAAAAGTTATACTACAATACATAATGATTTATGATGGTGGTTGATTGAAGAGAGAGTTGTCCAATTAAGTCCTAAACTTTTCAATTTACCGAATGTAATCCTAAACCTTTTAATAATTTTTAAATATAATTTATCAGGTCAATTTAAATCGGAAATTGTTGACGTGATAGTCTAGTTAGCACCAAATGTCCTATGTAGAATAGCTAGCGATTGAAGTAGACGATCTTAAATGACATGATGTCATTTTGCAATTTTTCTTTTTATGAATTCTTTGATTCTTTTTTTTTTTTTTTTTTAAATGTATTCATCTTTTTTGTTTGTCCGTCATTAGAGTCTGGGCAACGGTTTGTGAAGATCGTCGACCACATGCAAGGGTATTACGGCCTCGCCAGATTTGGCAAGGTTTACCTTAGCTCATGGTTGGCGGCTTTTGCCTAGATCTAGCAAGGGCTATGACCCTCACTTGTGACTGGTAGAGGATAAAGATGAATAATATAATGGGAAAAGTAAAAAGCAAAAGTTATTGTAAAGAAAAGAAAAGAAAGAAAAATTTTCAAATATTCTTGGTTCAATGCAAAATGACGTCATTTCATATAAGATTGTCCATCTCAGTAATTGGCCGGGCATTAACAAAACCGTTATGTCAGCAATTTTAACCTAAGCTGATAAAAAATGTCAAAATGTTTAGGACTACATTAGTTAAAATTGGCAAGTTTAGGAATAAATTCATTACTATAAAATAAATTTATGACTCTTTAGATAATTTTCATGTTAATTATGTGGTGCAATATATATGAACTTATCACATCATTTAAAGTATTGATAACCATAATATCTTTTAATATTGCAAATGGAGATGATGATCTCACCTAATGATTGCCAGTGGCTTGATGTAGTAGGTGAATGCGCGCCCGTACGTGACGCCAGCACCTTATATATATATATATTTTTGGCCCATGCGCCAGCACCTTATCATGATATAAAGATTCGACACTTTCTAGGACTCAAAAGTCACTTTTGATCACGTAACCACTCCGGTTGAACTTAAGTTAACATTGCCTAAATGGAATTTAGATAAAAGGATTTTTATGTGCTAATTATACTAAAATTGATTGACGTAATTGATATATCAAATGATGTAATATTATATTTATCCATTGTGTTTCACTTATTTAAATGCATACTTATAATTTGCTATGTCATTTGGTATATCAATTCCGCAAATCACATTCACATGTAGCTTAGCTATACAAATATCAGTTAGATACACCTATGATGATATATTTAATCAATGTGAAAGGAAGTAATTAGGGGACAACATAAGTCACTAATCAACATGTTTTGTTATATGAGGGCCATTGGCAAAGTGCATGTCAAACACTCTCCTAAGGGTAATTTAATCACACACAACCATGTCGTAAAGTAACTGACATTTGTATTTTCAATTATTAAGTACGATAACATACCTTGTTGTCCATGCCTTTAATGGAAAAGTACTAAAAAAGCTTTAAATCTATTACATTTGTACCAATTCAGTTCTAAACTTTTTTAATTGGACTAATTTAGTTTTAAACATTTTCACATTCATACCAATTCAATTCATCTGACCAATTTAGGCTAAAAATTACTGATGTGCTTGTTGACCGGCTGATATGGTGTGATCAACATTGACATGGATATTTTAAATAATATTTTAATAATTTTTTCAATTTATTGATTTTTTTTTCCCTTCCCCCTTTCTCTTCCTTTTCTTTTTCTAGTGGCCATCACTAGCCACTACCCATAGCCATGGCTGGCGCGGTCACATTTGCATGGCCAGGCAAGGCCCCTCTTGCCAGATCTGGCGAGGTTGACCCTTGCCTAGGTGAGAGCAACCTTGCCGCACCTCACTAGGCCTCGCTTGGGTGAGGGCAAGGGCAAGGGCGAGGGCAAGATCTGGTGAGCCCTGACAAGCCTTGCCTTGGCCATGGCGAGGTTGGTCTCGGTCGGGGAGGTTGACCCTCGCCTGGGCATAATATTGATTTTCCTTCTTATTATCGTTGTTTTGTTGCAAGAGATTGATTATATTGATTATCTATGTAGACATGTCTTAATCCACATTAATCATATATTGATGTTATATATAAATATGTATTCATTGACATAGCAATCTTAGATACTTAGAAAGGGTTAAACTAAATAGGGTGTAGCCTACATTTCTACTTGAGTGAAAAGTTAAAGAAAATAATTAATTTACAACACTTTATACTATCACCTGGCCATTTAGAAAAGAATGATTTAGTCAAAATAATTGAGGGGTAAGTGTATTGAAAGCACCAAAAGCTTGTCACGGAAGTATAATAGGGTTCTAAAACTTTCAAGAAGTACAATTGAGTCATAAAATTTGTCAAATTGGTTCAATTAAATCCTTCCGTTAATTGCACTTTTTAAAAGTTGTAGAACTTGATTATACTTTTGCAATAAGTTTTAGGATTTTCAGTGCACTTATCCTGATTATTAATCAAGATGAAGAGAGAGAGAAAAAAGAAAAACAAAAACAAAATTTGCGATACTAGCATATTGAACTCAGTATTTAAGTAAGTAACGCTAAATTCGCTGCAAAGAAAATTTGACTCTAGACATGAGATAAAAGCATAGACATATAGCAGAGAAAATTTCTTCTGACCCTTACCTATACCAAGAAGTTATGTTCTAGGAGCAATTACACATGACTGTATGTTGGTCATTAGGATATGTCGGACGTATTAGCTTGTGTTAAATTAAAGAGCCTGGTACATTCTATGAAGATCTCAGGTGGATCGATGCATACTCTAAATGTCGAAGGATAGGGATGAGTCAGGGTTCCCAGCTAGGCCTCCACTTGGCCAATTTGGGCAATCGTGCGGACGTCAAGGGGATAACCTTCGATCCTCCATTCATGGAGTGACGTCTTGCCATCCCCACCCCAACTTTTTCACACACCCCTCCACCAAAAATGGGAGACAGGTCGTTTCGGATCGATCCGCGTCTCCCTTTTTTGCTATGAATGCCGAATCATTTCGGGTCTTTACATCGTTTCTTTTAGCTAATCAAGGCTTTAATTCAATGGTATCGTTGCGCCTTATCGGGTAGCACTTTTTTGACCGCGACATCAGCATTAATCTTGTCGCGGATTGGATCCGTTCGTAACATGCGTCTTCTACGAGAACATGGAGTTGTATACTCTTGACATATAAACTCTCCTCCCAAATTCGTTTGATGGTATTTGCGATTGAAGTTTCGTGCGCTAAATTGCTGAGAGCTCTCGATGCGAGTAGGCTCGGTTCGAGAGTTGAGTGTGGAATTACAATATGAGATGGCCACTTGATGGGATAAGAGCTGATAAGAGTAACAATGATCCGACAATTGTGGAATCATTGGTGTTGTTATATATTTTATTATCAATTGGTATATGGTTTGCTTTTGGCTTTAGTTATTTATGTGATCTCTTTGTATAGTGGAAGAAAATTGTTCATAAAGTCTTAAATCTATTATACTTTGGTCAATTTAATTCTAAACCTTTTAATTTTGTCAATTGAGTTCTATAATTTTTTGACAATTTGCAAGTTCATTTGGTAAATTTTCTTAAGCAGCATCGCTAGCATGTAAGTGGACAATTTTTGCAATTTCTTTTATTTTTCTTTTCATTTTTTTTAATTTGCTATTTTTAAAAGTGGACAGCTTTTGTAACTTTTTGACAATTTGCCAGTTGAATCTATTTTGGCATCCTGGTCTTGTTAGTTGGGGGCAGCCCTCACCTAGAGCTGGCAAGGGCCTTTGCACCCTCACCCTTAGTCGACAAGGTGATGGCCATGAGTGAAGCCTTCGTGGTGGGTGAGGGTTGTTGGTGACCCTTGCCTTGCCAGCATAGGAAAAAAAAACCAAGAAAAATAAAAAATAAATATTTTCTTTAAAAATTACAAAATTGTTTACGTTGGCATTATATAGGATGATTGATATTTATGTCAGCGATAACCTAATTAAAATTAGTCAAATGGACTCAATTGAAAAATTGTCTAGAGGTTTCTAATTCAATTGGCAAAATTGTTAAGACCCAAAAAATATTAGTAAAATTGAAATATTTAAAATTGAATTGGTTCACGTGTAAGAGGTGTATGTATTGTTAAAGAATTTTTCCTTCTATAATGATTTTGTACGTGCTTGTGTGAATGTTTTGATTGGGAAGAGTATCATTGTCCAAATTAATGGAGGTGTCGTCATTGCGGAAAAAAGGTTTTAAATTTTGAAGCAACAGTGGGGGCGAGGTACATCGATTATTGAAGTAACAAACTTTGCCACAAATCCATTACAAGAACATCTTTTCCAGAACAACACCAACCTGATGTTATCCACCAGTCAACGCTGGTCAAACGTTGCTATTCGACATCGAATGAAGTTTGGGTTAGGACCATCCATTTGTAATTTGGAATCATGTACTCTCCTAGAGTCGAAAACAATAGGCCCCTAACAAAGCACATCTTCAAAATGAAGGGAAAATGATAAGAAAGGGAAACTAATTGCGGCTCGACATTCATATTTGATTGTAATAGGGAAAGTCGAAAGTTTAAGTTCCATCCGACATGAGACATCTCCTTTAGCAAAGGGATTTGCAGTTTGGAAATAATTGCTTGGACGTCGGGACATGGAGTGGGTAAATGGGCCACCATTACTGTAACGACCTGGGCCCCACTGTGTGATATTGTCCGCTTTGGACATTAAGTTCTCACGACTTTAAAATGCGTTACACAGATTAAAGGGACCTAAGCCATTATATAAACTGGCCCAGGACTCCCCCCTAAGCGATATGGAACAAGAGGGAGAGAGACCCCCAAGCCATTATATAAACTGGCTCAGGACTCCCCCCTAAGCGATATGGAACAAGAGGGTGAGGGACCTCTTCCTTGTGCACGTTCGGGGACCGAGGCGCGGATGCACTTCCATCCCTCCTCTCCATGCACCGCCGCTTGGGCTTCACACTCTCCCCCCCTTGGGAACATAGTGCCCTCACAGTGGCCCCACATGCGGTCGAGAGTCGGCTCCGATACCATTTGTAACGACCCGGGCCGCATTGTGTGATATTGTTCGTTTTGGACACTGAGTCCTTACAGCTTTAAAATGCGTCATACAAATTAAAGGGACCCAAGCCATTATATAAACTGGCCCATGACTCCCCCCTTAAGCGATGTGGGACAAGAGGGAGAGGGACCCATTCCTTACACACGTCTGGGGACCGAGGCGTGGATGCACCGCCATCCCTCCTTCCCGCGCACCGCCGCTTGGGCCATCACAATTACTATTTGTTAATTGTTTTTTTTGGTAAATTAAGAATTTATTGAGCTTAGGACAAAGATACAAAAAACCGGCGCCAAAAAACTTTCACTCTAGCTGCAACAACAAAAAGAGTGAAAGGGAGTCGAAGTAAAAGCCAAAAGGCAAATACAAGAAACGAAACAACACAGCCCAAGGCTGGCAAACAAGCTACACTACAAACCACTCAACAAACCTCGACTAACAATAGGAAGGCGAAGAACGGAGAGCTTAAGTAGTGACAGCTAAGAGGAGGAGAAGAGCAAAACACACAGCACCTATAGAGAAGTGGAAGACCAATGAAAGACAACGGGGTCAAAACCCTAGCTTCTCTGAATTCTCTTGTTTCTTGGAATAGTCAGTATATTCTTGAATGTAAGAGCTTTGTCTTTGACAACCTTAATAAGGTGGTTTTTGAGAGCCGAGACCACCAAGATTTCACCATGAAAGATAATACTATTCCTCTTTTTCCAAATGAGGTGGCACATGGTTCCAAAGGAGAAACGTGCAATGCTATGAAAGATGATATTGTTTGTTAACTATTAGGATAAGTGATAATAGGGAAAAGATTAGGTAACCGTACCGTAAGATTCGAAATCCAAATGGCGGGTTCTCCACCACAATTTTTTTTTCAAGGAAACGTGTTAACTTGTTTAACTGGTTTCCTTCAAAATATTAAAATTGAAAAAACTCACTTCAAAACCCCATGAGATTCCTTCATATGAGAAAAGAAAAATTAACATAAGAAAACATATAATTTTAGAATTAATTGAATATCAAAATAGAGATACTCGCAAGTGGAATAATATATGCAAAAAATAAATAGTTAATGTCATTAGAAAGATCAATTTAAGTTTTTTGTCAAACATGGAGAAAACACAAGAAATATTGGTTTTGAGACTTATAACGAAATCAGTGTGCTTTCAAACGGCTTCATCAAATTACTCTAAAAGGACTCTCTAGTTGCTAGAATTACGATTGGTGATATCAGTAATATATGATAATAAATGAAGAAAAACAAGAAAAGACCTAAATATGTATAATGAATTAGAAAACGAAAAATTTGTTCATTTGAGTCTCATAGATGAAGATGTGCAAGGAGTTAAGAAATTACAGGATCAATCTTAGGATTTCATGAGTCAAGAATAAAGTTCAAAAGGAATGATTCAATAACACATGACCATGTGACGCCAAACTCTATGTCAATTCTTATGAATTAGAAGTTAATTTTGTAGCAAAGTAATTTTCTTCAAAACAAAACAGTAATAAGTAAAGTGATGATTTCTTCTTTAATTACAAATTATATTTTGAGAATACCTCCGGCAACTCATCTAATCCAATTTTTAAGTGAGTGAAAATCACCTAAATTCTCTTCAGCGCCTTAGTAGAGTTGAAAGCGATGGTGGTGATGATTGATATGAGGGTGGTGGAGATGGGGTTTAGGAAACCATGACCTGGAACTTATCATTCTCACCAAGGATGTTAACAAAAGGATCTTCCTCAATCCCTTAGGAAACCATGACCTGGAACTTATCCAGCTATTTCTCCATTATACAAGCCCATTCTTAAGTGAGCAAAAAAGAATTCATACCCACTTGAACTTCCAGATGAAACACCATCTAGCCAAGAACAATAGAAGAAGGTTAATCCTTCTATTTCCATGTTCCAAGGTACAGATTTTCCCCCTCTTGCTCGAGAAGACTCTAGGCTTTCTTTTCTTGCCACTGAAGAATTTATTGATCCATAATGGAGATATTGTCATGTTCCAAAGATTCCTACTCCAACTGTTGTGGATGAACATGGAAGGCAAAAAAGAATTCTTGTTGTTGAAGTTGTTTTAAATTGGCAATCAGAGATTCTTTTGGTACATAACAATGCTTTTAAAACAATTGATTTCAGAATTGTTGATCTACATTAAGATCCCAAAAGATTTGATGAATCCACCAAAAAAATGCTTTCGAATTTCCAGAAAAGACTTCATGCCTTGGAATCGGGACGGCATTTGGGATATTATCATCTTGAAAGCCCAAAGGATGAGATAGAAAAGCTCAAAAGACAGATCCAACTCATTGAGAAAGGTAAATTCAAGCCTTTTGATCAATTTCCTACTTTGCCTAGAACTCAATATTCTTTTCCACCACCATAAAACACCTCAATTTTTGCTGCTCTTGTAGAAACTTCTATTGGATCGGATAGAATTGATGTGATAGAAATGAGAAATCGTCTCCAAGAAATGGATAGGTTAATGAAGAAAAAGAGAAAAGAGAAGATTATTGAGGAATCCTTCAAATTTGCCAAGAAGGATTCAGACTAGATGATGTTATCTAAGCTGTTGGAATAATTCCTAAGGGATGTGAGCAATCAAGAGGATAAATAGTCTAATTCTAATAACTTGTTAGATCGCACTTAACCTCTCCTAGAACCAATCCTTCCAATCAATTCAAACTTAGACTCGGAACCAGACCCAGTATCCCTTTCATCTTCTTCCTCTTTTTCAATCCTTGCTGTCGAGTCATTCCCCATTATACTAGCCACATCTTCAATATTTATGGTTGATCCACCAGTATAGGAAATGGAATCAAATCCTTCTGAACAAGAGGTTATTCAACCAAATAAGCCATCATAGATTCCTATTTCTTCTTCTAAACAGTTCTTCACCATTGATGACATTCTATATTTCAAATGGATAGAAAGATTTGAAGAATTCCACTCCTAGCTAAATATTCTAACTCTTACTATTGAAAGCAAATATGAGATCCTTTTTGAATTCATCACAAGGTTTATTGATAGTCTCAAATGTGGGTGGCAATCAATTTTTGAGGCAAACCATGTGCAATCTTTGCTTTTGGTAGATTTTGCCCAAGTTGTTGGATTTGTCTACCACTTTTTCATTGGTAAACTCGTTGACTTACTTGAGCTTAAAAGAAGGGAATATTTTGAAAGAAAATATTGTTCACTCCAAAGAAGACATCTCGATCGACATTATCAAGAAATGCTTAAACTTTTCTATGGCTTTGGAATTGATGCAAATTTGAAGCAAGTTTTCTTTGCCTCTATTCCTAGAGAACTCTTATAGCAAATTGAGAGATCCTTTTTTCCACAAACAAATGAGAATTGTGAATATTCCCTTCAGAGAAATCCAACAAGAAATTCATATTTGTCTTGATGATTTATGTCTTAGCCAAATGATGAAAAACTATATCAAAGACGATCAAGAACTCGATAGTGCTTGTTCCCGCTAGCTCTTAAGATCAAGTGCTCCAAAAAAAGATTGTGATGTATCTTGCGGAAAATATTTCGGAAAAAAGAAGCATTTCAAAAAATACAAAGTAGGAAGATCCGAGCATGCATCTAAGCATTTTTGAAGAAAGAAAAAATGACAATTTTTACGAAGATGGAAGAATCGTTTAGATAACAAGAAATCAACTTGATGCTTCATTTGCA